>JAYDZK010000233.1:13538800-13558222 GCA_034509185.1 Euphonia xanthogaster
AGATTCCTTTTATTTAGTTTATTGTTGTTGCATAGTTCTTACCAACTCAGAGGTATTTACTTCTTAAATCTGCACTATTATAGAAATGAGATATTTTTAAATCTGCAAATCTCAAATTTAGATTTGACACAAGGCTCATCTCATTTTCAGAGGTATTTACTTCTTAAATCTGCACTGTTATAGAAATTAGATATTTATAAATCTACAAATCTCAAATTTAGATTTGACCCAAGGCTTGTCTCGTTTTCTGTTATGGAATGTATCTAAAGTTCAATATATTTTGAAAGTTTCAGGGGACTTCTCTCAGTAGTTGCACCTCACTGCCCAGGATATGTCAGTATATTTTTTTCATTATACTAGCTAATAATCTAGGAAACTGAAATGATCATAGATTTCCTGACCTGGGTCTGACCTATTTAGTTTCTTTTTGTGAGGGAGCTCTTCCATAACTTTTATCATTCTTTCCTGCTCTTTATAGTTTTTTGTTTGGTTGGTTTTTGTTAGGGTTTTTTTGTTGGTTTATTGGGTGGTGGGGTTTTTTGTTTTTTTTTCTGACATTTCCCTTCACTAAGGAAGGAAGAGGGATTGAACCACCCACACTCTTTAGGTAGTGAGCTTATTATGGATTTATTGAGTTATACAGTAATGGTTTCATTACCGACTTCACTGGCATCACTGCATCTGAGAAGGCCTTAAGATGAAGTTTCCAGGAGGTTTTAAAATTAATCTTGAGGGGTTTCCTCTCCCTTAATATTGTGTCTGATCTGTCCCTCTAGAAAAATTGGAATAGCTGTAGTTTTCTGTGGAATAAAAGGTGTTAAAATTCTCTGAAAAATAAATATGGCAAAGTTGCCAGAGTTTAGCAGTGCTTTCTGCTAATGGATACCAGTACTTTAAGATCCAGGTTGCCTGAGATTTTCTTTTCTTAATCACCAGTCAATGAAGGCCATGTTCTTGAACTAAAATATACGGGTAAAATTATGGCTTTTCCAAGCTCTCTAGTTTTCCTAGCTAGAATAGATGAAATTACTGCAACAATCATGATTGCTCCTTTGAAAGTAATTTAGCCTTATTTTTTTGTCAAAGATGTTTTAAGAAATCTGGACAGATCAGCACTGATACAGCACAGCTCTAGTGCTCTTCAGAATATTTAATTTCAGTTGTATGAATTTCATGTACATATTAATTTTTAAAAGTGCATGTTATCATTTTATGTACATAAGGCTTCTGTGCTATGTAAAAAACATTCTCAGCATGACCGTTCCATTTGTAGAATGCTCATTTTAATAATGCCAGTGCAATTTAATGCCAATGCAATTTTGGCTAGGTTCATTGCAGTTATTTCTATTTGGTAATGTATTTATAACCTTATATTAGAAAAAAAATGCCCACAAAAACAAAACCACCAAAAATACCCACAAAACCATGAAACAAAAACCCAAACAAATAAAAAAAAACCCCAGCCAAAATAACACAGAGACAGAATCAGCCTAAAATTCCCATCCTGTCTTTGTTAGGTGGAGTGGTTACCTCTGCTAGTGACATGCCTGTAGCAGCTGGCCTAAGGAAAGCCAGCAAGCTCTTGTGCTTGCTCAGTCCAGCTGCTTTTGAAGCTGGGAATTACTTTTTTCTTGCATTTGTCTCCCTTTTCTGCAGCCCTGTGTTCAGCTTGCAAACAGCCTTGGGGTTTGTTTGCATTTCCTTTGTTCTATCTGGTCCTTCTTGGAACAGGTCTGCAGCCACACATCTGCCAGCAGCTCGCTTGCTTGCTTATGGAAAGTGAGCAGAAAACAGATTCCTTGCACTATGTGCAGTGTTGGAATCAAAAATGTGGGGAATTCTCAGAACTTTGGACCTGTAAGCCCAAGCTTAGAGTTAAACACAGGGTTTGATTTGAGACCTTGGAAAAGGCTTCCAAATTTAGATGCTAGAAGTGAGAATGAGGATTTAGAGTTTAAAGCAGAGACATGTTAAGTTAATAAGAGGAAAGTTTAGATATAGAAAAATTAAAAATAGTTACAAAGGTAAACAAGGAGTTTAGAATTCAGTACTGTAGCTTTGTTAGTCATAACATGATTGGCTAAGAAAGCTTACACTGTAGCATAAATCCATAAGATTAAATATTTAAGGATTAAGTCAAAACCATTATATCCTCATTGGCAGTGTTTTATTGGTCAATAAATCCTTTAAAGGCGTTGTAACTAAAGGTCATGCGACCTTCTGAACCATGCAGTAAAGATGTGAGCTGAACTCACCCTTCCTGCCTATGTAGAGGATAAGAAAAGTAAACCACATTGTCTGAAAACTCAGAGGTCCTGTCTCTAACTCATTCAAAACTCCTTCAGAAACCCCCATAGTGCAGAGCAAACAGTTTTCTGAGTGCATCCTTCTCGTGGCTATAAATATATACATACCTTTATAGGCACTTTTCCCAGTGAGATATATTTAGGCGCATGTGTCTCAACTGAAAGCAGGTGGCTTTTCTGAGCAAGCAGGAGAGACAAAAGCCTGTTGGGAGAAACAGCAACAGTGCTCTGATGCTTTGAGATGTACAAGGTAAGTATCTCCTTGTCTGTGTCCAGGTACACAGAACACTGAGAGAAAACAAAGAGATATTCTTTCGATGTGTCACAAAAATAACTGTGGGAACTCAAGAAAATGCATTGTCCCCTTCCAGTGGGAAGGAGCCTGCTACTTCTGTGTTTGGTTCTGTTTATCTGTTTTCTGTTTTTCATAAGCTTCTAACAGTGAGCTCCTGAAAACACATCTTACCTTAAGCTGTGCCTTCCCAGCACTGTCACTTCAGGTGCTCTGCTGCTTTTGAACCCTCATGTCCTCCCAGCAGGGCAGGAGGTGCTGGCTGTCCATGACTCAGGACAAGGCTCTGTTTGACAGAGAATAAAGCAGATTGACTCTGGAGGACCCTTTCTGCCATTTGCTCCTTCTGTGACTACAGGAGGAGAGTTAGCCCTGCTTTTGGCTTTCACCCTTGTGCAGCCTGCCAAGAACACTGACTCCCATGGGATAACATGGTCTGTCAGCACAAAATCCCTGGGTTTGCAGCATCCCTGCTTTGTGCATAGAGGGCTGGACAGGAGAAAAGTATTGGGCTTGGGCCAGGTGCAGAAGGAGGAATTGAGACAGCCAGTGAGGCCCTTGATGGTGCTTTGTAGGTTGCATGTGGACCCCAGGTTGCTCATGGAAGATCTCTTCTAATTTAGGGATCTTAAACTGCCGTTTCTGAATTATTAGGCAGAAGGATGAGACATTGCAGAGTAACAGTGGCTTTATATCATAGAAGACAGGGTGTGCAATCTCACTTTACTGGGAAACCAACCAAAAAGTATATTCTGCAGGCAAGAGAGAAAACTGATTGCTTTGGTGTGAGGGAGAAGATAAAACACCTTTACAGGGTTGAGGCTGGAGGACAGAGTGAGAGACTAAATATTGGAATGGAGGTCCTGGTAATAGAAATAGAGTGGAGTCTCTGTTTCTGGAGACTCTGTCCTTTTTCAGTGGATACTTGGTAATCTTGTGGTCTCCTTGAGCTGCAGCTTCCTATCTGCAGCATCCTTGCTAGCCTGTGCTCTGCTGGACTAAGGCAGTGTCTTCTCTGACACACAGATGCTGCTGGTGTCAGAGAAGGTGAGTCTGGTGTTAATATTTAACTGGCTCTTTTATTCCTATGGGTTGTTTAATTGCATATTTCTTAGAAACAGGACCTGTGTGTGGGAAGAAGTGCATTCTGGTAGGAACTCAAAAGCTGGTTTCCTTTCAGAACACAATTACAGAAAAATGTGCTTTTGACCATTTAAGGAACTTCCTCATAAACTCTTTGTTGAATGTCTGGTGTGGAGTTTTGGTCTTGCTCACAGCTTGATTTGTGTTCTTAAAGAAAAACTGGAGATCAAACACTTTGTAATTCATATATTCCAGATACTTCTGAAAATTATTTTGTGATTGAATGACCATATATTTTCTTCTGGTGCCTCCAATATCTTTTGCCTGTGTCTCTCTTGCTACATCAGCAAACTGTCTCTTGCTGTGAGCCCTGAATGTCAGGTCTCCACTGCCCGGCTTGGACAGAGTAGAGACCAAGCTTGTTTTTACAATTCTGAATCCACTGTACAGAAAATATCCTGTTCTTACAGAAAGCTGAAATTGTATATCTAATGCTGGAAGTGAACTTTGTGGGACTTTGCCTTTGCAACCACTTCACCCAGCTGTGCAAATGTAAGCAGCATTCTTAACTAGATCCATTTAGATATTGAAGGTTTTTGAGAGTCTGTTGAACAAGTAGCATCTCCTCACAGTAAGGCTTGAAACCTGTTAACAGGCTGCCCAAATATTGGGGTTTCAGGCTTGTTAAATAGATCATTATTCTTAATATCCTAAACCACAAAAAAATAGATCTGTAATAGGAGAGCTAAAGCCATGTGATAAAAGATGTGCTATTGGCCTTCTCCAAAACTCTGCAGGTGCCATTGGGCTCAGCTGTGCAGATCCAGCTGAGACAAAATAATCTGCTGCAATCTGATGGTTTTATTTATGCAGGCAGCCAGCTTTGAGTGAAGCAGCAGCATGACTCTTGGGAATATGTTGGGGTGGAAGGTACTCAAAGGGCAATTTGCCAAAGCAAGTCTGTATGTGAAAGGCTTCTGCTGTCACTGTTTTTTGAGGCTGGGCCATTTGCCCTGATTTATCTGCAGTGAGCTGTCCAGTCTGTCCCCTGCAGCTCCAGGAGCTCACACTGAGGTCCCATCTCACATTTCTTTCCTTCTGATAAGTGGAGAAACCCCTGCTTTTGGTGCTGCCAGACACATTTGGGGTTGTTATCGTGGTGCCAGAGTAAGAGATGCCCTGTTCTTGAGCAGAATACTGGGCTTGCTCCAGAGCCTCTGTCATGTGCTTTGACATTTGCCTGGTATTGGTACTGCTGATGTGTTTATTGATCAATTAAAGGTGCTGATCTGATTAAAGATGTGATCTGAACATCCTGCTATGTGTCTACCTCTTCTCAAAGAGCTAAGGTTTTCAGATAATCCAAATCCACAGCAGTTCTCTGTGGCAAGAAGGTGGGTGCAGCACTGGCTGCTCCAGGCTCCGAGCTGGGTGTGAGCTGTGGGTGGTGGTGTGCAGGGTTGGCTGAGAAGGAGGATGTGTACAAGTTTGGAAGACAGAGCTGTGTGAGCTGGCACGGCTCAATTAGGTGAATGGGGTGAAAAATAGCAAGTAATGGGAGCCATTGTAGTGCGGATTCTGCCGGCAGCCAGGGAGCTGGTTCATGCAGCACAGCTCACTTTGTTGCTGTGGTAACCACTGTGCGATTTTTTGAATATTTATGCCGTGTAAAAGGAGCTTGGATAACCTAAAGATAGCATGGATGGTCTTTAGCATGAGTCCCCTTGGTAGGAATAGAGACTTGGATTCCTTTGGAAAAACTCACCTGATGCTGTCTTATTTTCCCCAAGATTGGTGAAAAATGCTAATAAATTGGCACTTGTGTAGCCTGGGGAGTGGGGTGAGGTAGTGGCAGTGTTTGGGGCTTGTCAGAAAAACTCAGAGCATACTTCCACTGTATTCTCTTCCCAAAGCCTTTTTTGTTTGTGCATTAATTTAAGCATTCAGTATCAATGCTCAGTCCTCATGGGATGACTCTTTTCGAGGCAGGGGATGCTGCCTGCTTCTGTGAAATCAGATTAGGTAGGAGATGTGTAAAGCACCATGATCATGCTGTGGGGAGTGGAACCTTGCTGATTCCAAAATCTGACAGGATCTACAAAGCCCTACGGGCTTCAGCCTGTGTTCTGGCAATGTTGGTTTCTTTTGGTATTTCTTACTTGGCCAGATTGCAGGATTTTTCACAAGATATGTTTTGTAAAGCTTTTGTGTTTTCCCAAGTGTAGCGAAACTACTGCAGCAATTACCTTGTACAGCTTTTTGTTCCCAGAAGCTCAAGGAGTGGGAAGGCATTTGAGCATTTGCTGTTCTGTCCTGATCTCTCTGAAATGCTTCTCCTTCCTGCAGATCCCAGCTTCTCACTGAAGGAGTCTCATTCAGCACAGTATGGAGCAGCAGAGAGCAGCCCCTTGCCTCAGAGCAGGCTAATTTACAGGTTGAACTTTGCAGCAGCTTTTCTGTTACAATTATCAGAAGCTCCCCAGCACAATCTGTTGGTTTCAGTTGTGTTGCCCTTTTGCTGATTAGCTGAACTGCTGCTTTTAGGAATGTGTGTGAAAGTTTGTGGATTTCCAGGGAGGGGAAGCTCTGTTGTATGGTTTTGGATGCTTTTTAAAACGAGACAAACCAAACCAATAAAAAACCTCCAAACCAAACCCCTGGTAAGTCAAGATCAGAGATTTAAAATATAGAGGAGCTTAAAAATGGAGGAAAGAGCTTTTTCTTTTCCTGGAGAAATTCTCTCAAAAATAGTTACTTTTCAGTCATTTGCCTGAACACTTGGCCTGTACTGCACAGACTCAGGACTCAGAAGAGTTTCTCACTTCACTTTCAGACAAGAATCATAGAATTGTTTATGTTGGAAAAAACCTACAGTCATCAAGTTCACTCAAGGACACAGAAGCATACCTTTCAGTTGTGTATTTTCTTCAGGATGCTCTTGGCCATGACACAGATGCAGGCAGTTGGGGATTATGAGTTGCAGCTCTGTGTTTTGTTGACAGGTGTTAACTCTGGGGGTTTGCCAGCCCTCGTTGAGTGAGACTTCCTTCTCCTGTGCTGAAAAGCTGGCAAGTGTCAGGAACTCCTCTCAGATTTTTTCGGGATGTTCAGGATCCCTCCTGAGCTCTGACTTACTCACTGCTGGGAGCATAGTCTGGTCAGCTGGCAGATTATTGGTGTTACTTTTGATAACTGCAGTCTGGAGGATTGTGGCCAGGAAGGTGGTGATGTACAGAAGAGAGATCCAAACAGTTTTGTGTGACACTTCTGTTTCCTCAGCATAGCTGGGAGGAGTTTTGACCCATCACACTTACTGGGCCCCAAACCACAGCTGCTTGGACCCCTGGAAGCTCAAATTCAACAGGTGTCCAATTCCAGGGGCTGCTTCTCTTTTAAAAGTATTAAATGTCTTCTTCTTTTTTAAAAGTATCCCCAAAGCAGGAACAGGTAAAAATGGAGGTTCATGGACAAATCACAAGTGCTACAAGTGCAACTGTTTCATTTAGATGTGTTTAAGTGGCATTCCCAGAAAAAAATTCTTTCTAAGGTGCTTAATCATCAGTTTCCCAATATTTGACTTTTTTTTTTTTTTGTACCTTTTACTTAAAATACTTGCATTTTTTCAAATACCTTCATGCAACGACAGGTTAATACTTTTATTTGCTGGCTGTATTCACCCTGATTCTGCTTCCACTGGAAAAATTTATTCCTTGGTGATAATAATGAAATAGAAGGGAGACTATGGCATCGACAAAAGCTGTAAAATATGTAAATAAAACTAAGGTTTCTTCTCCCATCATTTGTCTGGGGATGGCAAATAACAAAAGGGTTATGAGGAATAATAATTTACTTCAGATTGAACAGTAAACCAGAGATAACTTAGATACTCTGAGATCATTCAATACATTTATCTTCAACTATAGCAAGGAATCTCAGTCTCACACTAATTTTTCAATTTAGGTAATTCCATTCTGCCTTTTCTGCCTGAAGTGCCCTTGGTGTTCAGTTATTATTACAAGTTATTCTTGTGTGATTACCTCTTCTCCAGGAGCTTTATTTTCCTGGTAAGTGAAATGTTTCAGGTTTCTCTGCAGAAAAGGTGAGTAAGAGATTAATGTGTGGAATTGCACATTCAATTTGGAAACAGTATCTCCATAGCAAGTCAGAAGTTGTTAGACTGGGTTTAGAATTGCTGTTATGGGGGGGGGGGGGGGGTGGAAGGTTTTCATTGAGTGAATTTCTCCTCTGAGTGAATAATTTTCTTTAAAACGCAGTCGTTTGAAGTGCAGAAAAACCTGCACCCACAATTTAGAAAAGTAACTGGCTTGTATTCTGTTTATGGTGTTTGGTGGTACACAGATGTGTTAACAATTCTACTTCTGGAAGTTCTGGGTGATATTCACACTAGGAAATATACTTAATTTCCCACTTCCTTTTGCTTAACTGCAAAACAGCTAAAATGTGGAGCAGTAGTGATATATAATGTAGCCTAAAGGAATTGCAACCTTCACGTCCCTTATTACTGCAGTATTTATAAAATTATCTACCAGAGTTAGGTTTCCAATTCCAGCTTTATGGAGAAAACAAGGTTTATCATAGGCAAACAGATGGTTTCCTGAAATTATTATCTTTTTCTCTGTTCAAAAGACCACAGTAATGGGATATCAGCAGTCCTTGGCGAGGTGAGGCTGTGACCATGGGGTTTAGACACAGGAAATTCACAGGCTTTGCTCTTCTTTGCTAAAGAAGAGATTTCATCTCTGTGCTAGAAAAAGAAAGAAATAGAGGGAGGTGAGGAAATTGTTTTAGGCCTTTGGTTTTTGGTTTGAAGATGGAAAGCAGTAACTCAGTTTAAAAAACAAGACTGTGTTTTGAATTAATAATTCTCAGGGAATGTTCATCTGCAGTTGAACTTCTCAGGTGAAACAAACTATACAATTTGAATTAGTTTCTTACCTGCAAATTACAGCATTGATTTTTTATGGTACTTTTTATTATGACAAAGTTTTTTAATGGTGAAATGCCACCACTGATTATTTATACTCATCACAGAAGTGAAATTGTAGGGTGTGATTGCAATAATGAACATTATTTACTCGTGTGGAATTGTAAAGATGCTAACACAATCTGATTTAAATCCAGATTCAGCTGCTTTTGAAGTAGTCATTCAATTTCTTCATTCAGCATACTTTTGTAACTAAATTTTCTCACTAAAACATGGTGACTAATGACTGGGGAATGAAAACAGTTATCAAAATTTCATTTAGTATATATATTTGGACTGTCATTTAACACTGATTCTTTCTCCCAGGTGAATGTATGACAGGGACAACACTCATGGGATTCACCATGAGTGACTTGAGATAAATGTAGCTGTAATTGCAGATAAGTCTCAGATAGTTCTCTGAACTTCCTTCCTTTTCAGCAAAGGCACATTTTGACTTTCAATTCCTTTAGCCTGTTGCATCTCATATTACTGTGAATCATACTTAGAATTTTTTGTCAGTTTACTAACTATGAAGATGTCTATGCTGGTAGCTCAGGAGGTGTTTTGCAAACATTTAAAATGTAAATGGTTTGAAGTTTTTGGTGAGGGATGGAACCTAACACAAAAAATCAAAAACATCTCAGATATTTTTTTAGATTTTCTTAGATCTTCTTTCGATAATGTTCTCTTTTTCCACAACACTTTATTTCTCATATTTTTTCTTCTAGTTCTTCTTTATGGAAGTCAGGGTAATAAGTATACAAATGATTTTTCTTCCTAATGCTTCCACTTTTCATACAATTTATTTGCAAGATTTTCTTAGGAAAGGAACCAAGAGAACATCAGTGTCATTGAACTGTGGCAGTAATTTTGTTTCCACTGTGGGTTGGAGAGAGCCTGTATGTTAAACACTACCAAGAAATGGTGTATGGGAATACATAAATTAAAGAATGCTGCAATTACAGCATGTGAATAGGTGGGTGTTAAAGGTATCACAGCTGATAATAAGGAATCGTCTGGCTCATTGGGGTATTTCTCAGTCCATAATGATCAAATAACTATGACTTAAAATGAGGGGTGCAGTGGTATCTGCAGAGGGATAGAAATATCTTAATCTTGTCATGGTGGGCACAGCTTGGCCTCTTTTCAAGGGGTTGGGGGAAGCCTGGAGCCTCCCTGCCTTGCATTTGGGCTTGTGTTTCAGTGCAGGTCCCTGCCTGAGCCCT
This sequence comes from Euphonia xanthogaster, assembly GCA_034509185.1. NCBI lineage: Eukaryota > Metazoa > Chordata > Aves > Passeriformes > Fringillidae > Euphonia > Euphonia xanthogaster. Next base: position 13,548,695 of record JAYDZK010000233.1, read on the forward strand.
GTTGTTAGCAGTGCCTCTTGTCTTGTCTCATACCTTGCTACTCCTGGTCTTTCTGGGTTTGTCTCACACCCAGGGAATGATGACTAGTGAGCTGATGAACTAGGAGCACCCGTGTAAAACCAGGTGTCTCCTAGATTTTCTGTCATCTGCCTGCTTCTGTTCCTCAAATCCTTTCACCTTTTCTGTCCTTTGGTGCTCTTCTGGCTTGGGGTCCGACCCAGGAGGAGGGAGTGAATACTCCAGCATTTTAAATTCAAAATGTAAATCTCCAGAAGTCTGTACTTAGCAGCCATCTATTAATCCAAGCCAGCATGAAGCAAGCACTGGGTATTCATAGACTACCAACCTTTTGATGGTGTTTCTCAGCTGAATGCCCAACTAATCCCCTAAATTCCAGCTGGGCTTGCCAGCTGAGTACAGCTCTTTGTTGGCATAGGTGCAGCCTGTGCATCAGGTAACTCACAGATCCCTTGGTGCAGAGCCACTGACCATATCTGACACTCAACAAAGTGTGAGAAAAGAGCTCCCATTCTATTTTATTTGGGTTAAAGACCCTTTGGTGGCGGAACCACATGTAAAGGTAGAGATGAGTGCAGAGGAAGATGCCCTAACCACTTAGCCAGAAGTATTCTTCAGTGGGAGTCTTCAAATCCTTCCTTGTAAAGCCTTTGTCAATCTTGGAGTAAGTAAGAAATTTCTGATGTTGAGTGAGAGAGTGTGCCTTTCGTTTACTGGTTAGAGATTCTTCTGGAGACAGGGAAGACCTCAATTTCTTTCAAAATATTTAAACATTTCTACAAATATGTGATTAGAGCCTGGAACTGATGTCTCTCTGGTAAGGAGTCTAACCACCAGGGCATTCAGTAATTCTCACTGGTATAATAACTAGTATGTGTCCCATAGAGAATCACTTCAGGAAGAGGGATCGACAGATTCCTACTGGGTATTCCCAGCTGGCTGATAGAGATGATTAATTCATCAATATGTTGACCTTTGTGAATTCCAGTACCTACAGAAATTGAATATTTGCACCCCAAGTTAGTGCTATTTTGTGGTAGCGTGCCTAAAACCTTTTTGCTTAGTAAAAAGAATTCTTTCCCTAAGCTTGAATTCAATTCTCTTTTGGTTCTGCACTGGGCATTTAAAGTGAACAAACTTGTAGCTAATTATCTGTTGATGCTGCTTCCATGAGACAGAAGTGAAGTGAAAATGCTCTCAATAGAAAGTGTCTGACTGGAGGGTGAAAGGTCTGAACATCCTACAGATATCTTAAGTAGCCCTTTTCTTGAGGTGTTTTCCAGTGTGCTTGATGAAAGTGCTTGCTATCAAAAACTAGAATTATTGCTCTTCTAGTAGAAAGGCATTAGAAATAGACCTGTTATACAACCTGGATTTATACCTTCAGAACTCCAGACACTGGAATAGTGAATGGTGTATGAAAAGAATATATGAGTACTTAAGAAACTGGAAAATGCACTCAGGATGAATGGTTGAAATATTTGTTTTTACTTGTAATTCATAATCATGTTGGGGTAAAAATTTGTTTGATATTTCACAGTTTTTATTAATTAGAGCCTTCTGCACTTTACTGTGAATCTCTCAGCTGTGGCTGAGCAATAATCATACATTTCCTTATCCAGCTTGACACTGCTGATAGCTCTTGTAATTCATTCTCTTGATTATGTTTGGCAACTCATAATTTGCTGGTAGCTGGTGTATCAGAATAAGAGTTCCTGGTGAGCATTCACACCATTTAACTCTCATTGAATGATTTAATTAGAGGAAATTACCTGAGTGTTACCCCTACTTCTTTCCTTTTAAGGGGGATGAAAGGCAAACTGAGTGCCCATCCTGTCAAAAAAAGGGAAAAGGACAAGCAGCTTAAGCTTTGTTGCACAGGGAACTTGCAAAAACAAGGAAGTCAGTCTTTTGGCTTTCATGCTGACCTGACACTTAATTAGATAGGATGTAAATTAAGCTTATTAAGATATGACAGGAGAATTTTTTTCTTTAAACTTACCTAAATATGATGAATACTTTTTTCTTACTTATAATCAGAGATTATCTACTTGAATTTGTTCACATGCATTTTTGCCTCTTCATAAAAGCCATTGCTATTCCTCTGGTTCATGTTTGGTTTGACACGTGCATGACAAAAATCTGTAACATAAATGAACCTGTGATGAATTACAACAGTTCATCATTTGAACTGTACAATCTCAACCAGGGACTGAATGGTGCCACCTCTTCTGCCAGCTGGCATTCTCAAGGGAGAAGCTCTTCACACTATAAACAGAACAAAACCAACAAAAGGATCCCAAACCCGGCCAAATAAGAAGGCACCCAAACCCCAACCCAACACTTCATGCATGGTGTGGAGAACTGGAAAGGTGACCCTAGGTGGGATTTCTAACAGAAGAGTGCAAAAATGTGTTAATTTGCACTTGCTCAGTAGATGCCATGTGTGGTAGAAAGGAAGAATGAGCTAAGTAGTGAACTAAATAAAGCTGTCCCCAGATTTTATTTGTATGAAGATATTTTTGCTAGAAAATTTTTATCACACAGAATCTGTTTATTGCCAGCTTGAAAAACATTGTGGGATTCTGTCCAAGACACTTCAATGTTAATTGACTTTCTGTATTTGGTATATTAATTGATTATAATCAAGAGAATTTCAGGAACAGGAAATGCAATTATGAGAACTCTACAGAGAACTTTTAATATTAAGAAATTTTATAGTTGTGGGTAACTTTTGGGAAATATTTTTCTCAAGGGGTAGATACGTCTGTGTTGGGCTTAGGATTCCATATGTGTGCTCATATGATTATGGCCTGCTTTACAGACTTCTCACAGAAAAGCCTAGAGTGAATAGATAAGAGTGCTCCAATATGGTGTAAAAATCCCTAGCAAAGAGTTGCCCTGTGAGATGTTTTTGTGCTAGACAAATGGCAAAAAATCTTTGCTTCCTCATTTAAAATATCTTTAGGCCCCTGACCTGCCTTTTTGGGTTAAGAGAAACAAAGGTGGATACAATGTGCTATAACCTTGCTGACATCTTCCACTTAGAAGCCACATGAGTGACAGCAGTTAATCTGAAAATCATTTAACCCTCACTCTGTTTTATCTCTTTATGCTTTTACACAAATTTTTATTTATATTTCATCTGTTTCTAATGATTGAATGGAATGTGTTGTTTATTGACATCTGTCTCTCCTATTTAGATATGCCGGAATGTAGAAATAATTAATGAAACATTAATAGTAGAACTGAGAATAGCACTCTCAGCATGAACATTCTGTCAGGAGATGAAATGAAGATTTTCTGTGTGGGTAACATAAAACCAAATACAAGAATCAAAAAGATCCTCATGAATAAACATGATGTCTTGGAAACATCATCATTTTCCCTGATCCTGTTGTTTCCCAATCCTTTTAAAATTTTTATTATTTTATTTTTAGAAACTGTGTTCAGATGTTCCTGGGATGGCAATGTTAGAGTTGCCAATGGCCTCTGGCATGTGTTACCATCATGTCAGGGGCTTTTAAAGACTTTTTACAGTCTTAGTGTTTCAAGTCCAATAATTTTTTTTTCTGACATTACCTGGCAGTGATGTAGCCTAAACAGATTGTTTGTAGGTCTTGGAAATGTTGATGCAAAGGGTGCACTTTCATTTAAGCCATAGATCTTTGCAACAGGAAAATGATTGCAGCACATGTTGTGGAAAAGGTAATTCACTTTTGACTAGACATTCAAATGAGTAGAGGCTGTAATTTTCAGCTTAAGTACTGAAGGTGGGGGAATCTGTAGTTTTTTGTTTTAGTGATTAAAACAAAAAGCCATAAAGGACAAGAAATTCCCCCAGCAGGAGCAGAGTTGTGCTTCTCTTGTGGATTCCTGGTAGTCAATGAAACTACAGAAATTTTTTTTGAACATTAACAAAATGTGATTGTGGTATCTTTTGAATTTTATTTTTAACTTTAAATAATATAGCATATATTTGGTGAGGTATTTTGAATTAAAAATAGAGATTGTTGATTTTTTTTTTCAATCAGTCCTCATTTTGGAACAAAACCTTAATTTTCAATGTCAGAATTATTTTCAGGAGTAAATTTGATTTTTCTGGTCCACCATTTTAAATAGGCTGAAGCAGAACTTTCAGGACGAGCTACTTTTTCTTCATAATGTGTAAAAATCTCTGATTTCCCTTTCATTCACTGAAGTATCTATTTTCAGTGTTTGGTTCAACCCCCCGATCCAATTATACATAACTCCTCCTCCTTTGGATCATTCCCATTTGTATATAACTCCTAATCAGAACAATTTCTTCCTCCTTTTTGATCTAAATAGCTTCTCTTGATGGCTCTGACTTTCCTAGACTGGGCATTTTATGTCTGCAATACATGATGAGCATGTTTCAAACTCTGTGTCTTGCCACTGTATTGTTTGCTTGCTGGAGACAGCTCTGGAAGTCCTGTTAACTGCCTTAATATTCCTTCTTGTACTGTCTTTAGCTAGAAAGGTAAATTTGCAGCTCATATTGATGGTGCAGCGTTAGTGAGAAGCTTTGTTCTGCCTAGCAGGTGGGCCAGACCTCAGACTTGTGTGTGAGAGATTGAAATCACTTTGTTCTGAACTCTCTTACATTTCCAAAGGCAGGGGGGATCACTGAATCCTGGTAGAGGAAAAGGTTGGTTGACATTCTTTCCAGGCTCCAGAATGAAAATGCTGTGTCTGTTACCTAGCTGAAAATTACTTTTCTGGGATAAGGAGGAGAATTTATCAGGATGTTGGTGAGAAAATAGGGTGATTTTTGTTAGATGTCAGAGATGTCTTCTGACTGAGACCAGAGAGTTTCAATGTTTAGCATAGAATTCTTGATGAGAAGAGTATTTCGAGGCAAGGATAAAATCCTGACAACTGTAAACCATGTAACTCAGTGCCTGTCAGTAATTCTGGTATTGAGGGGGTTTGCTAAGAAATTCCTTAAGCCTGTCAAGAGACAGTCTTGGAAGGATCAATAGTTAGCTACTGGGCTTCCTGACAGAAATATCAGAAAAAAAAAGTGTGACGGTTTAAAAGAAAGGAAGAAAAAAGGACAAACATGAATTTGCAGTTGTTACTTCACTGGAGTATTCAACCATGTAATAGTGACAGTGATCTTCCTGCCTTTTATATTACGTAAAAGCCACAGTGAAAGAAGGAAAACCAAACTCCCTCCAAAATCCTATGCCAAGGGTAGGGTTGGGGGATCGCCTCTCTGAGGTTTTTTTTTTTCTGTATGAATATGGTTTTGTGTAACATATAGATCCAGAAATAAGTTAGATGTGTATAAAAAATAAATCCACTAAATTACTAACATTTGCAACAAATCAAGTCATTTTGATAGACTAAATTTAGAGAATAACTGGCCTGAAGGACCTGAAGGATGTGGTTGGTCTCAACTCTAAAAGCAGAGCCAGCATTGAACATCCAAACATAGAATTTTGATGAGATTGCTTAGGGTCATGGAGAGATGTGTTTTTATTGTTTCCAGGGATGAAGATTGCATGACATCTCTGCAAGGCCTGTTCCACCGCTGAAAGTTTTTTTCCTAATATCTAATCAGAATATTGCTCGTTTAACTTCTGTCTGTTGTCACCTTTTGTTAAGCACCACATCTGTCTTTTAAATATATCCAGGGATGCTACCTCAGCCTTTTCCCTGGGCAGCCTAAGTGCTTGATAACCCTTTCAGGGAAGAAATTTTTCCTAATATTCAATCTAAATGTTCCCTGGTAGCTGTGAACAATTAGCTTCTCCAGGAGAAATCTGTGCAAGATGCTGTTCTCAGCATTGAGATCAGGCTGACAGATCTGAAGTTCCCCAAATTCTCCTTCTGGTTGTTCTTGTAGATTGGTGTCACATTTGCCAACTAATAAAAATAATTATACTTTTCATTATTATTATTATAATTATTAATAATAATTATTATGATTATTCTGAAATACCCAGATATGGCTCATTGCATTGTGCAATTTTCCTCAGCAAATAAAACTATTATAGTTTGTGTTTGTGTATATGTGTATGTACAAAAAAGAAAAAAAAGCGATATGAGAGTTTATTTAAGGTTTGAAAAGCTATATAAGCCTTGCATTTTGTTTTATTCATGAGTTAGAGGGTGATACTGTTGTTGTATGATCAGATACTATATTTTATTACCATATTGTCATAGTTAAAAATAAGCATATGGTTTACTATGTCAGCCGCATTTTCACTGCAATTTCCTTACACTTTTTTAGTTTTCTGACTATCAATTACTTCTAATGAGTATCACTATTAGTGCAAACCTAGTTATTCTAGTGGTTTTTTTAAAATACAAAATACATATCTAGTGGAGTTTATGACCTAAGTTAACAAGACATGAAAAATATTGCATTTATATTCCCTTTAACATGTACTGAGGTATATTCTTTAAGAAATTTTGTGATAATGACTTCGCAATTCGTTTTTGACTAATAACCTGTAGATTCTGCAATTTCCTTTGGTTTTCCCTATTCCATAAATCATTCTCATCACAGATGAGGTTAATTGTTTTCTGTTTGACATCTCTAATACATAGGCACTCCATAGCTACAAGCAGATTGGATGTAAATGCACAGATAAAGCTCTGCTGAATAATTCCTTTTACTTGGATAAAAATATGAGACCTTTATAAAGTTCAGAATGTATATAGAGCTATATAATCGTTTTCATTGCAGTTTTATCACATTTTACAGTTAAACTAACAGATATTTAGGTAACAAATGATTATATACATAGGAAAAATATTTTTTTTTAGGATTAAATGGTATTTTTATTACCTTTGTTAGATAATCTCTAAACAGGTATAAAGGGAGTTTTCAGTTATGTTACTGATACAAAGCTCCATAACTTGAGTCTTATTTCTTCTTGATTGCTCTAAGCAAAAAAGATGCAAGTTTTTCTCAACACAAAACACTGAATCACAGCAGATCCAAGGAGAAGCCCTGTCAATTGGAATGGTAGAATGAGATGGGGAAATCCAAGAAGAGAAGTCATTAAGAGTGTTCTTGTCACTGGAGAAATCAGAACCATTCCTTTGTTTCTGCTGTATTTGAGCAGCTTACCCTGACCACTGCAACTGTTTAACTTTAAATTGCTAAAATATTTGAACAAGTTAATGCTCATCTGAACTGTAATTAGCAGTTAATTGGCAGTGCTAATGTGAGTTTACCTTTTGCATCAGCCATGTTGGTATGAATGGGTCATGTCTGGAACACTGCAGGGATCCGGTTCCTTTGGCGTTGATGGAGTGTGGCTGACACTCTGCTGAGGTTTATTTTGAGACCAGGTGTGATGAGCTGCAATCATAGACTGCAAAACCTTCCTCACTGGTCATGATTTTTAATATATTGCTTTCCAATAAAAACCTGTGTTCTGCAGCACTTCTGTGCAGTTGGCTGCCATAAAGAAGTGCTTCCAGTCCCTGACAACAGCAGAGCTACAATGTCACATATCTTGGAAAATCAAACCTTCATTTCTGCTGATGGTTGCGCAGGATGTGTTGGATTCAGGCAGGTATCAGATCAGTAGCTGGTAGTTGGAATAATGCAGGCCATGTACCAGGAGATAGATATTGACTTATGACAGTGCAGTGGTGCTTAATTCCTCCCCACAGGAAGAAAACATGATTCTGTGTATGAATTATTTCCTGCGACATTGACTGCCAGTCTCCAGATCAATAATGTTCAAAGAACTTTTCTATCTGTCCATGAACATGAAGTTTATCTTCATTAAGTGATGACTTTCTAATGAAATATTTTACATAAAGTATTATTAGGGAAATCTTTGACAGTTTAGCAAGGAAATGTGGGTGTAAATGCTTTTTTTGTGGTGCAGACAGTCATGACTGACAGAACTACGCAGATGCCTTGACACAGTGTTCTTGTCACTGTTCCCCAGTGGGTTTGGGGATGCTTTATGGTCTCTGGATACCAGGCATGGAGCTTACATCACTGAATGTTAGAGATGAGGTACTTTTGCTTACTTCCCAGTGGATCAGATTGCTAAAACAAATCTCTTTGGATCTGCACATAGGATCATAAATCTCATTCTGTCTCTGCGTTATTAAAAGAAGCACTCTGTGGCCCACAAGCTGGACTAACTGAAATGGCTACTGTAATTTCTGTGAAGATTTAAAGTAGAATAAAAGAAAGCATAGTAATTTTGTCAAAACAATTTTTTAAATCCTTTTTCTGTGATACCCTTGACCACATAATTATATTTGTGCAGTATCACAGTAAGGTGAAGTCACTGATTTTGTGTAATGGGTAAAAATTGAGTCTGGTGCTTTTTTTGCTTATTTCTGCTATGTAACTACTACCAGCTGCATATATAAATTTACCTTTTAACAAAAAATCATAGCAAATTTAAGGATTTCTAGATCTCTTATTTTAGAGAGATGACATCTGTACTACTCTGTTGATTCTCAATTATTAGCACATACTTCTCTGTATTATGAAGTAGTTATATCTGTCCCTGTGACATTTTTAATTTTGAAAGTTAGGCATAATACAATAATATTTTGAATGTCTATGACATCTGGGACTATGCATAGCAATTTGTGGTATGCATTATTGAGCAAATCCCCATAATGTTATTTAAGGATGATGTTATCTGTTTTTTTATTTTTCCTTGGTTGGAAAGTTATCTTTTTTAGAGTCCATCCCTAGAGGCTGCATTCTCAGAGGTTTCAGGATGTTGCTCTGCATAGCAAAAATCTTACTCTGCTGCTGCTTCATTAAAAACTCTCCTGTATCCTGTGTTGCTCTGAAGAGAAGTAAAGCACTCTTAATCATTGAATGATAGAATGGTTTGGGTTGCAAAGGACTTTAAAGATCTTCTAGTAGACAGTGTCCCTGCCTGGGTAGGGAGGTTGGAACTAGAAATTCAAATGGGATTCTGAGCACTGTGCATGGGTATGGAAGGAACAGGATCTTGTGTTCTGATTTGCAGTGATCTAAGTTCCTAATTGGCATATCAGCTGGGAATTATCATAAAACCATAATGTTCTGTCACAGAACACAAAGATTGCCCCTCAAACCAGTCTCCAAATCCAGTACAGGCATATGGGCTAAATGTGACTTTTGCTGCAGTGCCTCCATGTTTTGGTCTTGCTCCTGGACAGTTATCTCATGGAATCTATTCATGGCCCCAAAACTCAACAAAAGCTGGCCAGAAAGACCATTGGGAGTGTGAATGATTACTTTGACTTGTGAATAGTCAGGGACATCTGTTACAGGTTGTTGTATGGTTTGGTTTGTTTTTTGTTTTTTTTTTTAAACTTTACTGTGGTGGGCATGTAAAAAAGACTTTGGGAAAAAGTAGATATTTTTGAAATTTAAATGAATATCAATAGGGTGAGAAGGGGACCAAATTGAATAATAATGCTTACTCATGTGTGTTCAGGTTTGCTCAACCATAATTAAAAGGTTCTAATTGGTTTGCATTAGTTTTGGATATAAAGCAGAAA
>JAYDZK010000233.1:13558322-13611194 GCA_034509185.1 Euphonia xanthogaster
GAAACTGCACATCTTTTCCACACTATTTGTAATGTAGTGATGCCAATAATATATGTATTTAATTCAGTTTTCAGTTGGCTATAATCCAAGGCCATGCTGGGGAACAATTAGAGGAAGGACTTGTATGAATAAACTTGATTGTTGTTAAGGTTTACATTATTACTTTCTGTAAGGGTTGCAATTACTTCATCTCCTTCATTCAAGCTGTCTTTGTAAAGGTCAGGAAAAAAGTGGGTTTGGGGGGTGGTGGAAGGTTGTCTTTTGGGCTTTTTTTGGAAAGGAATTTCATCTCAATGACAAATGGTTCTTTGCTGATAGGAAGGGAAAAAAAAGAATTGTGGTTCAATTAGGGGTGAACAAATTCGAACAGGAAGAAGGTCAGAACTTGTCTAGTTTTGATGCTGTCTATTATCTGAGGAGAACTTCAATGATTGCCTCAGTGTTAATGCTGAATTCCATGATTAAGGCTCTTTAGACACCAGGAGGATATTTTGGCTGTACTGGCCTTCATTCAGTTTTAGTATTGCATTCTTTCTGAGACCATAGGTTTTTGGATTTTTTAGGCATCTTTCTTATGTTTTTAAATCCATTAACACTAATCCAGAGTCCTGTGGAATTGATCCCGTTTGGCTTGTGCTATTTCTTTTGTAAGGCAAAATATCTCCACAATCCAGTGTATTTGTCAATAAAATACAGGAAATGCCAGTGAGATCTGGACATTTCCCTTTACTTTCCACACTGAATTATGTTGCCCATGTTATTTCACGTAAAAAGTAACACCAGTTTCGTACCTGCAGCTCTTTATACAGACTTGACTTAGACAAATTAAATGAAGTACTGGACTGGGATTTCTCTCAACCTTTATTTTTGTCTCATTTTGGGTTTTTTGGTGGGGAGGTATGAATTCCTGATAATGTAGAAGAGCATATGCTATTGTCCCCTCTTGTCCATATAGAATGGAAATTGAAAGTCAGGGAATTTCTCACACTCAAAGTATTAACATATCCAGTCACAGGTGGTAAGGCCAAAGAACCAGTCACAGCAAACATATTTAAATGAGAAGCAGTTTTGAATGTTTTATGCAAGTGTGAAGTTGGGTTTAAATTGGCCAATTGATCGAGTCCCTGTGTGAAGCTGTGTAGTCCTTGGGAAGGTATTTTTTGGGCCAGGGTTTAAAGCAATTTATGGTTTTCCCTATCATACATAAAACTGCTGATGTGATTTATCTACTGTAGCTGTCAAAGTGTCTAATCCAGGCAAATTGCTTAGACTTCCTTTCAGACAGTAAAAACCTGTGAAGAAGTGATCAATTCCTTTTTATGGAAGGTGAAGTTTATTGTCTTTGGACATGGCCATTTGCCTTTGTGGGTTGTGGAGAGAAACTGGGTGACCCTCTTTGAGTAGACCTTAAGGCAGGTGGAGTGGGTGTTCTGCTGTGGGCTGTGGGGCTGTGCCAAATTTGTCTGTAATATTGAATGTTGTTTTGAATGTTTATCTTTTGCTTTACTCTTAGCATGACTCCAATGTTTTGACAAGTTCCATGATAATAAAATGCCGCATCAGTAGGTGCTTTAGGAAGGAAATATTAAATATTTTCAGATTATTTGCTCAAGGGGGTTCATGCTCTTTCAATTCAATTCACAGTTCAGGACAAACCTGCTAAAGATTAACAAGCAGAGACGCTACCCTTATATTCCAGTGATCCTCAAAAGCTGAAAGAAAGACTTTTCATAGTAAGTATACAGTTATTATTGGACTTGAGATTGTGAAATACCATTTTGGTAAACAAAGTTCTAGTGTATAATACATTTTGCAGAATTCCAATTTGCATAAAGATAGAATAGAAGAATTCTATTTTCAAGTAGTGCTAAAATATGGTATTTTTTTTGCTTGCTGTGAGTGCCTGTAAAATACCATACACTAAAAGTGTCAAGTCTGCTGAAAGATAGCTCTAAAGCACTTTTACTTTTAATCTTCTAAATAGGCATGAACTCAGAAAAAGGTATTCATAATTTGTAGTGTAAACCACAATGCTTTATTAAATAGCTTCTATTTATTATTATTTATTTGACTGTAAAAACATGAACTACTTACCAAAATAACTTGCAAACTTAGTATTGATGTAGACCTTTGCACTGTCCCATCACTCTCTAGGTTAAAAGTGCACAAAGATGAAATATGAAATTAAAAATATGCACTATGTATAATTTCCATGTCTTGTCTAGCTTTCAGCAAATTTGAAAGTTCCCCAAGAATTTGCATGAATTTGTAGCCTCCTAAGGTGTAGAAGTCACCACTCACAAATGGGAAAAAACTTTACCATGGTGTTGCTGTCCCCATGCTTCTGGATTCCACCAAAAATTACCAGACAAGATTGCCAGTGTGTTTGCTGTACTTGGTGTTTGATAGTTTATGCTGAGAGCCCGACTAATGAAGTAAAGCATTAGCCCGCAATCCCACAAAACTGGGAGGGATCATATTTGATAGGGGTGTAAGACCAAATCCTGTGAGAAGATGCCTTTAGCACTCTTGATTTGTGCTTGATCCTTCCCACCCTCATGAGCTAAAGAACCAAAGCTGGCTTTGTGTGAGTGCATCCTCCAAGCTCCACTCCCATGGGCAGTGCAGGGAGCACCCACTCACCCAGAAAACACCTCTTTGTCTTTTTGGAACTAAAGTCTTCCCCACAGCTTAATTTTCTTTCTTTTCTCTCCTTTACATCCTTCAGAAAATGGTATATCAATTCCAATTTCTCATGTATAAATATCAAGTCATAATCAGTAAGGATAAAGACCTTCCTGACATCATTTCAGTGTGGCTAGAGGCACCACATCATCATTTGTATTTAACCTCATTTAGTACTTCAGACAGACTTGAGAGCCTATCTGAGAGAATTAATCAGCTGGTGAGGCTTAGAGAGGCAGCTGAGTCATTTTGATGTGTCCCTACAGCAGCAAGACTGTTGCAACTTCATTTTCTGTGCAAAGGACACAATTCTGAGGCTCTTTCACATCTGTGTGTGCCTGTGGGACTTCTATTATGCATTTGTTAAGAGTGCAGAGACCCTAGCTTAGGAACCTGCTCTGAGTTCTCACAAAGTTTACCCTTTCTTGTCAGTCATCTGTAGATAGATGTGAAGATTAACTGCTTTATCTAATCAGGCTCCTTGATTACTTGTTAAGCTTTGCAGTTGTTCCTCTCTGCTCGTGTTCCTGCAAGTTTGTTAATGGCATTCAAGTCATCCAGAAGAAATCCAGTCAGCACATCTGCACACTCTGCAGACAGATCCATTTGCCAAGTGCTGCCCTCAGTTAGGTCAGTGTCCTGCAGCTCTTTGTGGACTATTCTGCTGCTGCACACAACATGAATTTTTCAAGCCTCTCACTCATTCAGTTGCTGTCTCTCCAGCTCGTTAGTGTGAGAGCAATTCAAAGCTGGAGGCCAACTTTCAATGTTCCAAATTATCTGTAGGGGAGCCCAGAGAGTCAGTTTTCCCTAGGCTGAAGCTGACCTTCATGAACCTTCTGTCAGTGCATAAAATTTGGTAAAACATAGTATCTACTTAAACTGCACTTACTTCTACAGGAGTAGCTGACTTATTTAATGCTCATACATGAGGCTGTACTTCCAAGGAGTTTTATTTCAGCTTAAGAGGCTCAGTCTTTCCAAGAATTCAGATGTCCTTCATTTCAAGTAGCAGATAGCTTATTAACTTCTAGTAATGTATTGCTTTCTAGTAATTTTTTTTGCCACATTTTTCATGGCAGAAAAATATGTCTTATTTTTATGTCCTTTTTTTCACTAAGAACTTTTCAAATAAGGGCCATTCTCTTTTATCCCTGAGCCGGAAAAGAAATTTTTTAAGCAATTGTCATGTATTGTTAAAGAGTTGAGGTAGAGTTACTTTGGACTTACACATCTTTGCAGACTGCCCACTTTACCTCCTTGTGGTAATTCAGTGCCTGAAGAAGTAAAGTTACTTTGTGACTCAGTTACATGAAGAAGACATCCTCAACTGCTCAATATTGGGCCTTTCTCTCAGATTTGCTCTGCAGAATTCCTTACAATCTCTCCTGAACCGGGTTCTCACAAAGTGATTCAGGTTACTTCTATGGCTGTCATTCTATCCCCCAAACTAAACTTTCTGAGCCGTGGTGGAGGGCAATTGCTTGTATGTGGGGGTAGAGTCTGTGGGCAGTGACCCCTGCTGATAGCAGCACTATGCCAAGATGAGGGTAAAAACCTTCCTAACCTTGGGCTTTTGAAGGTAGAACAGCCCAGATCTTCAATTTGCAAGCACTTACATTTGAATGCCTGTATAATAGATATTTCTAAATTTATTTATTATCCTTTTATGTTTGGGAGCAATACTGGTTCTACCATATCCTCCTGTTTTATTCATGCTGGTATGTGTAACTATGGTTAGAAAACATTGAATTATTCCCTTTTGAACTTAATTCTCTAAGGTTTGGTTTTGTTTTTTTTTTATAAGGAGGCATTATAAAAGTGTGTTTTGACAATTGTTGGGGAGGGAAAGAGTTGAATTTATGAATATTGGAAATTATTCTGCAGTCAAAGAAAAGCAGTCTCCTGAGCAGAGACTGTGTGCTTGGCAAAAGAGCAGGTATGTAGGGCAGACTTCAGAGGATCAATACTGATGCAATGACCTCAGCTGGCTGCTGTCATCTATTAGATTGATGCCTTTTTCTCTTGTGGAGTGGGCCCTGGCTAATTACACATGATTTCCCCAACACCAAGGAGGATGCAGAGACAAAAACATCCAGAACTAAAAGCTGTGCTGCCCAGATTCAAAAGGTGGTCAAAGAGAATGTCTTTTGACTGTAAAATGAGTTCCAGTGCTCATATCCTCACACTGGGGTTTTTTAGTTTCACACCACCTTTGGGGTAACCTATTTTCAAACTCAGGACAGGGAAATTAAGTTTCCCCAAAACTCTTCCCTTAATATGTAGGGACTGATGAAAAAAATGCGAGGGTAATGTGCTGCATATTAACTTATATTTTAACATCTTCAAATACTTGAAGGAATAAAATCAGACTTAGATAAAACAAACCCCTGCTATTTAGAAGAAGTGGAGCCTAGCTGAAATAAATATCTTTAAATGATTTCATTCTCCTCCCTGTTCTACTTTAAAATTATGACTAGTTCTCTGTTCTCCAGTTCTTTTTATTTACTCTTATATGGATTTATTTAGTCTCTTCTAGTGTTAGAAATAATCTATTTCAGCTTTTTGCATTTGGTAGGGGGAATTGAATATGATGAATGGAACAGGTAAGAAATAAGTATTGATTCAGTGTTGTGTTTGCAGGCTGCTTGGCATTCTCTGGAAACATATTACATTATTCTGAGTTAATAATCAATTAGTAATAAGATTTCCATAATCCAGTAATAGCTGCAATAAAGGACAATTTACAGAGCTGGATATTGTTGGCTCTAATAGAACATGTAGCATTGCTTTTGCCCACCATTGAATATTCCCTGGAATTTATCTTGTTGATAGAGTAATGAAAATGGTATTGACTATATTTAGTAAATATTACTGCATAAGAATCAGCAACTGCCTTGCCTTAAAATAAACTAGAAATAAATTGAATGCAATTAGTTTTCTTCTTTCCTCTTGTTATTAGAAGCTACAATAAAGTACAATTGTAGATATGCTGAAAAACAGACTTTGGGGAGCTGTTCTGAGAATGGGACAGCTTATGTTTGCATGAGCAGAGTAGAAATTTCTGCACTCTGATGAGGTGGAATTTTATGATGCCAAAACATGGAAGGCAAGAGAAAATAAAGTTCTACTCATTTTCAAAACTTTGCTAGTAAATTCCTGTCTCAATCAAGATGATTTAGATATTCATCTCTCAGGCAAACATCCAGACCCAGAGGCTTTCTTTTCCCATTCCTTTTGAAATGTTCAGAATACAGAAGAGGATTCAATATCTAGTGAATATAAAAGTAGATATTTTGAAGCAGTTGCCACATTTCACAAAATCCAGCAGTTACCATCTAGGTGCAACTAGATTGTAATTATTTTCTTCTGTAAGACTGATTTATTTTTATTTGCAAATAATTGGTCTATTTTTCTTCAAGTAAAATATCATTTTATCCCTCTTTAAGCATTGATACACTGTGTGTAATTATCAGAAATAAGGGACAGTTGAACAATCTAATATTTGTTATTAAGTTGTTATGATTCTGTCATGTAGAGGGGAGATTTCCTTGACCCTCAGGATTTGATTTGTCTGCCAGTGCCTCAGGATGGTCGAGACCTTTGTGCCTGACCAGCCTGTCCATGTCTCACCAGAGGCACCCCTCAGTGGCAACTTCTGCTGGATCACAGGTGGTTCTAATGACTTTTTCAGGGACACACCAACAGCACCAGGGAGACTCAGTGGACCTCCCCACTCTGAGGGCCCTCAGTGAGCCTTTATTCAGGATGTTCCCTGCTACTGGCACCTGCCAGCTCCTGTGAGGGACTCACATTTATGGAAGAACAGCTTTTATTAATCTCAAATTGTGCCAGGTTAAGGCTTGAGGATTGCTTGTGATAGTATCTGACTGCAAAATATATTTAAAGCAATGCATAGAGAGGCTCTAGTCCCCAATAAAAGCATGCACAGGGGCAGGTTTAGCCTGTTGACTGATCCCTGTATATAAAATGGTGTCTTCCCTAACTTTTCTCCCATTCTTGACTTTATTTTTTTCATGGCTTAACTATTTCTTTATGTTTAGGTGGAGCTTAGGTGACTAGTCATACATGCCTTTGTTACTGATTGGTGTAAAATTCTCCCACTTTGGTTGTAAAGATAGAGTCAATAAAATCTAGAGCAGGTCCCCACTGAGGGGTGGTCATACCTTGGGGGTGTGTACTTTGGGAGGGGGTGTGTGTGTTAATATTACAATTATGCTACAGTAAACCAATTTCCTCTGAGAAGAACAATTTCACCGCAGCTGTTGTTCAGCTGCAGGACATTTTCTCTCTCCCCTGACTTACAGGTGGTTTGGGCTTTATCACCTGCAAAGTACCAGTGAGCTCCCCTCCTGCAGGGATTTCAGAGCCCATTCCAACCCCATTCCAGCCACATTCCAACACCATTCCATCCATGGAGAAGCAGCTGTATTTTACTCTATACTTTCTGTACCACAGACACTTCTGTTAGCATGAGAATAAAACTTCTCTGTTTCCTCCAGTTTATTCCCAGCCATGTTTCCACAGGTATTGTACTGAAAAACAGCTTTTCACATATCAAAATGATAATAATTTTTGTTTCTTAACTTCTTGCATGCCAATTAGAGAAACTCTGGACTTTCTGACATGGATACTTGCGGTGAGCATCCATAAAACTGTATGCTGACAGTCTGAATTTCAGTAAGAGATACTTTACACTTCTCTGTACTGTTCTGGTAAATTGTAACTTCAGATGTTCTGTCTAGAAATCTTTTTTCCCTGTTTTTCTACATAAGACATTTACTAGATCTGTATCTTGAACCTTTGTTCAGCCCCAGTGAGTTCTGTCATTATTCCTGCACTGAAGGAGGTCTTGAAACTAAAGCATTGTGACACAGTCCTGCTTTCTTGTACATCTATTTCATGTCTTCACACAACATGTTTCAAACTACTGCACTGCAGCATGCTCAATGCTTTTTTCTCCCCACAAGAAGTTACCTTTGGTTGTTAGGGTGACAATTTTGTATTATGGTCAATTAAATGTGTGAAAGCTGTTTATAACTTTACAAGGATTTTTTAGGGGATGGAACACAGTGAGACATGCTTGATTTTCCTCATATAGCACAAGGTCTTTGTCTAGCACATTTTATAAATATTTGGTGCTTCAGCTTAGCTGGAAACAAACACAATCTGTGTAAAGGACTGCATTTCGTTCCACCCATTACTTATTCCTGGGGAAATCTGAATAGATTGATAGCTAGGTAGAGTTCTTGTGTTCAAGGTGATAATCAGGGAGGTCACCCACAGAAACATCTTCCCTTCCTCCAGGAGATACAGATTATGAAGTTACCATCCCTTTGGTGCTCTTTCTTGAGCTGAGGTGCCACAATTAAACTGTGCCTGACCTTAGCAACAGTGCCAAGAAGTGATCAGACCAAGTCAGTGCTCCTGAACTGAGTTAATGCCACACAAAATGTGCTTTTCCATGGGTACATTGACTGGACCTTCAGCCTGCTGTGGGTGCTGCTCCTGTAATTCTATAGCTGAGGAAAGGATGCACCTCCTGTGTTCTGTGAGCGGTGTTTGTCCTTCTCATCTTCTAGAAATATTTTGTTTCACAGAATTTAATGATGTGTCCCCTCTGAGTGTAGGTGCAGGCATTATTTATAGTGGATTATTTTGTTAACTACCTTGCTGCATGAATTCACATGTGTCATCAGAAGAGGAGAGAAGGTGGACTTTAGCATGTGACTATGGGAAATGGTGGCTATGGACTGGGTGGGATTTGTCAAAGCTATAGCACAGTGCTAAAAGGTTGAGCTCTGGTATCTTTAATAATAAGATTATTAATAATGAAGTATTTTTAAATGGCTACAGAGCTAACTTCTTTGTTGCATCATTTCAGTGTTGCTAAATTTAGCTTGGAAGCATGAGGAATTTAAGGATTCTCACCAGATCTGTTCTCTTTAGGAAGGAGAACTCTTCCAGGTAAATTGAAAATACTTTCCATTTAATTGGGAAATTTGATTTTTAGTAATTATTTGATTTAAAAAAACATTGCTTACAAATTCTAGTTGCATATGTGGTGATGTTCCTGGATGCACTTGCAATTGCTGGACATGCAGAGTTACCTGTCCAGTCTGTTCAGTCCCAGTGGTGCCAGACTTTGTCTGCTGCTGGTGCTTTTGGTGTGGGTGAATGCATTCTCCCAACAGGGTGCTCCCAGCAATGCCTGAAGGCACAGAGGAGGTTTGTGCATCCTCTCCTTGCTCAAAGGGAGGTTTTGCAGCAGCCAAATGCCCATTACTGCCTTTCCAAACCCAGCTGTGTGTGCCTCTGGGAGGAGCAGAGGCTGCTCAGGTTAGGAGGAGATGCAGGGCACCAAGAACAATTAACTCCTGCAGTAACAGCTGAGTTAAGAGGTCAAAAGAGTCACTTTGGGCATGCGACTGAAGCTCAAAGGACTAATTTTCTGTATAAGAAAGAGTCAGACTTAATTTTCTCAGTTTTGTTGACCTTCCTCTCAAAAAACAGTGTTTAGGATTTGGGAATTTGCAGCAGAATCCCATAACTCAGAGCACCTGCCCCTCTCAGTGATGAGCTCTGTCAGCTGTGTCACCACCACAGAAGTCAGAAGCAAGGAATACAGAACAGCTGATACAGCACTTGCAAAAACTTGCTGTGAGTTTAGGGATCTGCTTTCTGTTCTCAGCATAAGTAATTGATTGGGCCTTGATTTTTCTTTTGTTGCCTTTTCCTTCTTTTCTGATTTGACACTATGGGTGGCTGAGGCCTTTAGTTATGTTGGCCTGTTTCAGAAAATTAATTTACATACTTAACATCCTTTGAATCTGCTTGAGATAAAGATCTAATTAATCTGAACACAGAAGGCAAGTATAATGCTAAGGCAAATGGTAAATCTGTGTTTAGGAGTATTGGTTCTTTTGTCTATTGTTGTGATGCATTTTTAATTCACATTTAAGCATGTGAATTAATGCTTTAGGCCATTTGTATGCAAATCCATTTCAATTAATTTCTGATGATTTACACTTGGAATTTGTGTGGGATATGTTGTAAATTAAATTCAGTAGAACTATATTTTTTCTCCATAAAATTAACTCCCCTATTTTCATAGTGTTAAATGCTGTGACTGCTGTTCTTTTCATACCAGGCTGTGGATTGATAGTAAATAGAAGCCACACAATGTATTTAAAAACACAAAGGATATGGTTTCCAGGGAAAGTTTATTATATTAAAATGGTAGATATTTTGTCTATGCAGGCAATACCCTCTAGGTTTCTGAAGAATTGCTAAGAATACTCAAAAGACTTTTATTTCAGTTTATGGAACTGAAATGTCAGAAATTAATTTTTATAACAGTCTTTACCCTAGCTATGCTCTCTTAAATAAAACCTATTGGATAAGACACTGGAAGCTTTCAAAGTATTTTCTGCTCACCACACCATTGTAGCCCAGACTCAGCAAAGCATATTAATCTGTGAAGAAAAATATGTCTGTGTATAAGTCCTTTTCTAGATGCAAAACCACTTCAACATATGGACAGATTCTTCAGTAATATTACAGCTTTTGTCAGTGGTTTAAAGGGCTGGCAAACTGAAACGTATAATAGAGCATCTGGCCTGCAAGGGCCTGAATGTAAATTCTACCTGTGCAAAGCCAGAACTGTGAGGATTTAGGAATCTGTACCCTTCTGAATTTCTTATCTGATTTTTAGTTTTATAAGTGGAGCATGCAAACATTTTCTGCCCACTGAGATGTTTGTAATCCCATTGCTAATAATCAGGAAAAAATGTAAGTTGCTTATTTTGAATGCCCTGTTGATAAGCATTTAAGCAGGATGATTCTAAACTTACACTGTGCTGGATTATCTGTGATAGATTTCTCTGTCAAAGAAGCATTTGCATATGACAAGTTTTTCTGTGCTACTATGCCATTGAATTTTTTAAATAAGTGTTTTTCTCTCTGACATATGCCATTGCATGCACAATATAAAAGTTATTACTTTTTTCCATTTTTTCTGCCTAACTTACAACGAGTTCAAAGCTGCATAGTTATAATACAATAGGAGAACAATTATTTTAGAACAAATGATCTTTTCAGCAGTCCACCATTTCCCTGCATTTTTTAGGTTATTGAATGGCTGATAAAAATGATATTCTGCATGTTTGAGAGAGGCAGAATAAAAAGCACATCCTTGATCCTTGTCAATACTTCCCCTTTTTACAAAAACTCTTCAGAGACTCAAGATGTATGATTATCTAAAATTGCCTTTTCTTTGTGGCTCATTCAATAACATATTTCCATATTTATAAAAAACACATGGAATTTAAAATCGTGGTGGATGTGGCCTTACAGCTGAGTTCAGTCACCAGCATTTAGAATTATATCTTGTGTGTTAGTTTCCAGTTGTGATATAAAATTCAAAACATGGAAAATCAAATCCTTGAGGGGAGGAAAAAAATAAAAATGTATTCTTCAGTTTGTGAGGGACAAGGTCATTACAACTGCTCATTTCATGAAATGGTAAAGCCTGATTTGGAAGCAGCTTTTCTAAATAACTGCAAAAACAAGCCTAATCCATAAAACCTAGATTTTATCACGAACAAAATTACAAGTCTGTCTTCTAAACTGGCACACTGAAACTTTGGCTTGGCTTCTTTGGTGGCTGGAAAGAGGAGGATGCTTGGCTGTGGCGGGTGGGCTGAGCAGGTGCCTCCTGCCCCAGAGCTGAGGAGCTCTGCCCTGCCCTGCCCTGGCTGGAAGGAGCTGGCAGCTGCAACCACAGCACAGATGGGTGATGTTTGTGGAACCTGACCAAGGAGACTTGGATCCAGGAGACAGGGGATGTACAGAACAGATCTGAAGGGAGATGGCCTTAGAAGAATGTCATTAATCTAAGGTGACAGAGAAGGAGAGAACTGCATGGGGCAAGCTGAGAAAACATACTGAATGGATGATGATTTTTCTGGCTGTCTGAAGAGGAGATAGGTTTTTCCAGAAAATGCATAAATTTCTGGAAAGAACCTGAAAGGTCTGGAGTGACTTATCTGTCCACATTTCTCAATCAATACTGAGTAAATTATATCTTGTTTTTAATCTCCTATACAGCTGTTCTTACCTATAGGTAAGAATTCTTTGTCAACAGCTTGGAAACCTCCTTGTAAAGGGAGAAAACCCCACTGAAGCCTGTGTAATGCCAGCATTTTGTTGATGTAGTCTTACCTTTAAGAAGTTTTTTAAAAAAACTTACCCTATATGTATGATAATATAGTAATGCTCTTTATTACTTAAAATACAGGATTTGAAAAGATGTCCCAATACATTTGTATATAATTTGATTAAATCTATTCCAATACAGTGACTTATTATGTAAAATCTAATACAAATTAAAAGTAAAAAAACCCACCATTGTTGCTTTGTAAACTTACTGTGTACATTTCTACTTGAAAGACTTAACCACACAACACAGGATTCTTAAGCCATTAAGTACCAATATAGACATTTCTATTAAGATTCAATTTAGTTTCAAATAGTTTTGAGTAACTTCTGACTGCACAATTGGGAGAATTGTGCTAACCTGGTTTACATGCAGCAGTACACTCAAGCAGCAAGTCTGAAGTATAAATAAATTATTCTATGCCTAATGAAAAGAATTTACAGAAAGGAGATCCTTATTCCCTTTAACAGTTATTTATTCATTAACAAGTCAAAGATTTTAAACTTCATTGAGTAAGGGTAAAAAAGTTGCCAAGGAAAATATGGTGTATTGTCTGGAATTGTAGCAGTAAAATTATAACAAAAAGTACACTAATGTCACTGAAATATCTCTTATGAGGTAGTTCTCACTTCTTTTGTCTTTTTCAGGTTTTCTGCAGTCGTGTTTTTTTCTTCCTTTTGACTTTTTTTATGGCAATCCTACAAAGATGAAATGAAACCTTCTCTTTTCCTCCTGATACTAAGGACAAAGGCTGTCTCTAAACACGGCACAATACAATTTTGGTAGAAGAGAAAGAGTGCTGTGCTCTACAGAAGAAAGCACCCATAGGGGGCTACAATGAAAAGACAGTATCAACTTGATCAGAAAGAAACAAAAAAGGGACTGTGATTCAGTGGTGAGTTTTCTTTTTCTCTCTTTCTCTTTTTCTTTTTTTTTTTTAATATTCAGAAACAAATTACACTTTTAGCATCAGGAACCAGCAGTTCCCTTCCTGGATAAGTGTCTTGGATAAAAAATTATTCAGTACTCCATTTCCAACAAAGAATGGAGGTAGCAGAAGAGACAGAGAAAATTTACCCTACCTGGCATGTAACAGCTCTGATAAATGCAGCTCACAAAGTTCAGTTCTTCTGCTTCCTTTGATGCCCAAAGAACTAAGAATTTGGTCTTTGATTCAATTGCTGCCATCAGCAGCTTGTGTGTTTTTGGTGCCACTGAGAAGTTCCATCCAGGACATGAAAGTCAGAGACAGAGCAATCGACCCCAAGGCCAGCAGCCTGCAGAGTGATGCAGCTTCTGTCACTTAGCTAGACTGAAAGACTAATACTCATTTAATCTAGACTAGGCTCTGCTTATGCCTTCTGCTCCTATTTTGCTGTCATATGTATTTCAATTCAGAAGCTGGAAAACTTAGGCTAAATAATTGGCTGTTCATATCAATAAAATACATAGAGCACAGAGCAGTGTAAGATCAGGGAGATAACAGAACTAAGTAAATATAGCTTTCATGGTGGAAAACTTAAATGATTTCTTCTTAAGTGTGACCAGGCATGAAAATACCTTCCCAAGGATTACCTGATTTGCACCTCAGTAATAAACTCCTGATCTCAAATAGATTTCATAATTTATTATTCTTTACTATGTTTTTAGGGGTGATGATTGGTTTCTAACTTCACTCTGCTTTGCCTTAAAGTGGATCTACAAACCCTAAACTTGCAACTTGCCACAAAGGGCAGCTTGATCTGATGAAGGAGCATGACCCTGTGGCTAAAGAGTTTATTACACTCTGCTCCTAGGAATAATCTTGTTTTCCTTTTACTGAGATCCTCTGAATGCATTGAGTGGGCTCATCTGTCCCTGAGAATCTTGTTCCCTTTTGCTTTTCCTTGGGACTTCTACCTTGCTGGCATCAGAACTGCCCTTTTAGCAGGGGAACAAACACCCCTCACTGCTGAGGCATATTGCTGGGCAGGGGGAGAGGGAGGGACCATAGCAGCACATCCCATGTGTGTTAAGTGGGAGTGATTGTGAATCACAGCAAAGCTGGAGATTGTTCTGCTGCTCTGCATGTACTGCTGAAACAGGGAGGAATTTCCTGACATGTCAAATGTTTTGTCTCTGTCGAAGTTAAGGTCTGTTTGCTTAACCCTTAAAAAAAATATTGCAACTCATTATAAGTTAGGAAAACTTTTTATTTCATGTCAGTATACATCTATATCTTAAATCTTTGCCATGATATCCATTCTCTCTACTTGTCTAAGCTGATGTTTTTCAGGACTGAAGAAAATAGAATTAAATGATAAAACAAATATTATGGGGTTCTATGCATTGTTCTGTGCTGGCTGTACAGGGTCTGACAGATGACAGTCCTGAAATCTATGTGTGCTTATCTAATATCTTTCAGAAAATTCAATATAACCTTACGTTTGAAAAGAGTGTAACTGTCAGTATCTGTGCTAAACAGCTTTTTTGAATTCTTAAAGTGTATATATATATATATATATAGATATATATATGTATGTATATATGTATAAAATGATTTCTGTTGGAAGGCACCTCTAAGATCATTGAGTCCAACCATTAATGTAAAACTGCCAAGCCTACCTCTAAACCAACTCCTCAAGACTTATGTCAGAATGTCTTTTAAATTTCCTCCAGGGCTGGTGACTGAGCCACTTCCCTGGGCATCCTGTTCCAGTGTTTGACAACCCTGTCTGTGAAGAAATTTTTCCCAATGTTCTAAATATTCCCTGGCACAATCTGAAGCCATGTCCTATTGTTCATTACTTGTGAAAAAAGACTGACCCCCACCTGGCTCCTTCCAGGTGCTTATAGGGAGTGATCATCTTTTTCTCCAGGATAAACACCCCCAGCTCCCTCAGGTTTGTATGTGACAATTTTTAAAGTTGTCTCAATGTTACAACATAACACAAGGAATCTGATTTACTATACAAAAAAATGTAGGAAGAAAATGACAAAACAATTATTTTTTCTCTAGGGCAAAGCAGTATTAACAATAAACCACTTAGTCTTTGGAGGGGAGCAAAAATAACGTCAGGATTATTGCTGAATATTATTCACGTTTATGAATCATGTTATGCAAAAGATTCCCATACAGAATTTTACACAGCCTACATTTTAAACAGGTTATGAAGCATAGAAACATGCCTTGTCTAAATATATTCTTCTTACAGAAAGATTCCTCATTTTTTTCTTTTCTGGTGTAACAGTTCACCAGAGCAGAACATCATGTAATTAAAATACATTAAATTTGGCTCCCCGAGCACTTAGTTTCGCAGTGGTGAAGAGCAGAGGAAAAGTGGTAAATGATTAAAAATAAGAATATGAAAAATAGTGTGAAGAAGAAGAATAATAGAGTGAGGAAGGAATGGGAGACTTAGGGAGTTGTGAGACAAACTCATGTTGCACGACAATTTTCTCCTTGCCAACTGTTCTAAACCCACAGCCTTTAGCTGTGCTGAGGGACTGATCATTGCCTTTATTACAAAATGAAGAGGTAAACTGAACGGTGTTGTGACTAGGCTGCACCACTTAGATTTGGATTCTTTTCTTTGTGGGTAGCTACAGAAACAACATGATCATCCCACAAACCCATTTGGATAATGCACTGAAATTCAGAGTACAAAGACTCAGACCTGAGAGCTGGGAACCCTTTGCTGCAGTGTGGGGGCAGGTACTCAGTGAGGGAGCACAGCCACAGGTTCCTGATGGGATTCCTGGTTTATTGTACACTTGAACTCTGCTCATGTCCACTAAATGGCTTGACCCTTCCAAGGCATTAAATTCTTCCACTTTTGGAGGTGAAATCCAAAATTAAAAGCAAACTTTTGAGTCTCAGCCTTACTCTGCAGTCTTAAGGGTTGTTTTTAGCTCTATGCTGCCAAACAATAGGGCTGACACAACAAATGTGTCAAATCCTCAATTTATCACCTGTATCAGTGTTGTGTAAAATTTATTAATCCCTGCAGGAAATAAAAATGCAGGTTTTTGGTTTGTATGCTCACTGTGTCTTGTAGCTGGAGTGATCAGAGCTGGGGAGCTGAGTTGTGGACTTGCTCCCAGAGGCTTTCAGGCACAGCAGGTCAAAAAGCCACTGTGTCACAGTGTTATAGATGCTTTCTGTAAATGTAAAAGATTAATTTTGATAGACATCCTAAGTCAATATAATGAAGATTAATTTCTTGTTTAGCACAATTTTTATATTAAACGTGCCTTTGATATTTGCAGCAAGATTGTGACAGGTGTTTAAAATGGTTGAGTAATTTCATACAAATATCTGTGACTATTGCCATTTAATTTCGCTGCAGAAATCTTGCAGATATGCCAAAAAGTATAATCCTCAAAAGAAGCTTGTTGCAGTCACAAGAAAAGACAGTCTTGTAATTGAGGTGCCACCTGGGATCACAGAAGGTCTGCTCTATCTTTTTTCCTCAGCTCTGTGTCTGTTTTGAGAGTGACCTTTTGGGAATGTTCTACAGTCCTTGTAGCCCTGTTGTTCACTCAAGGCTGGATGTAGTGAGTGCCCTGTGAACAGCTGTGGAATTTATACAGCATCAAAAATGCAGTTCACACGGTCACAGGGTGCAGATCCAAGGCTTCAATTGAAAATTAGGCTCGGAAGGCAGAGCAGCAGGATGGGTCACAGGGAGCTGAGAGCAGCAATTCATTATTCCTGCCTCTTCTCCCTTCCCTCCACTGCCCTGGCTCCATTCATTTTGTTCTGTCAGGCCATGGATGTCACTGTTTTACCATGCTCCGTTTTCAGGGCATGTTGACATTCCATCTCAAATAGAGTTGAACCTGCATGAAGAGTCAAAAAATTCTCCCTGCTGCTGTTTGTATTTCTGCAAATCAGCCTGTGTGTAATAGAGTCGTACAACCAATGCTACTGCTGCTTCTGCTCCTGGCTTACAAACTGCTTTCTCAGCCTTAGCAACTTTGCAACATGCAATTGAGAAGTTAATTACTATTTTAAGACAGGTTAGGGCATTGCTAAAGTACATAAAAGTTTGTATATAAAGATTGCCAGATTATTGAGTGATTTTTGATTTTGAAGTGTTAATACTGAAAGGCTGATACAGACAGAGTAACAACTGGTTGTGTGCACAAGAATAATTTGTAATAGCCTTTTTAATTGTTGCACTAACTTAGGATGCTTTGTAATACTTATACAATATCTGGGATTCAGGATAGCACTGCTAATTCAGTAACATCCCATAATGTTCCTGACCCCACCTGAGTTCACCTGCACATCTTTTCAGACCTGAGAACTGGTGTGTCACTTTCCAAACAGATGTGAGACCTCTATTCTGTCACAGGCTGGTGTTTTTACAGCCATGCATGTAGTAAAAAGGGGAACTGGAAAGTTTTGTCATTCCCACAATATTGAGAATTCACAGGCCCCTGCCATTTCAAACAGAATGGGAAGGGTTGAGACACAGCTGCCCATGAATGAAGCTCTGTATGGAGGGATGTGTTCAGGTAAACCTAAAAATGTCCCTTTGTGGCTGGGAAGGGCTGAGCTGCTCCCTCCCTGTGCCCTGCAACACCTTGGGGTGCAGCTCAGGACAGGGACAGTGGCAGCTCCTGTGCAGGACCCAGGCAGAGATACTATTTAGAGATATATATGCCAGATGTTTTCCCTGGCAGGAATTATTGACCTTTTTGGGAGGATCCTTTCTTGCAATCTTTGCTTTGTTAGTTTTGCCTGATGTTTAAAATAGTAGGAAGGAGGGAAGAAAAACTTTCTTCTGCAAAAAAAAAACCCTGTATTTTTCTTGTAGGGCCTTCTCAGCCAATTTTGAAGACGATTGTTTGAGTCTGTGGGAGATAAGTTTGTTGAAAACTGGCCATTTAGTTAAAAGGTCCAAGTTTATGTTGTGTTATCTTTTGTTTAAGGGCAGTTAAGAAAGTGGGAGGCATTTTGTTTACAGAATTCAAATCCTATTGTAACAAAAACTCCAAATCAAAAACAAAACCAAAGCCCTAAAAAGCCTTGCTGCATTAAAAAAAAATATTACTATTTAGTTTTCTGTTGTCCTTTGCAGCACAATCTTAACTGGTACTTAGTACCAAAGGCCAGTGTAGTAGGCAGATTGCCATATTATCTGGCAGTGTCTCAATAATGAAATTTTTTGATCTTCCAGTAGGAACCCTTAGAGAACAGACCTGAAAATGAGATTCATGCATACTATATTATTTAGGTATTTTAAACACCTTTATACTGAGGCTGAAGGCTTTTTGTTCCTATTGGAAAATAAAGACATATCACCAAAAAAAAAACCCAACAAATATTTAAGGGTTATATATAGAGCCATTAGCTGTGAAGATGGGGGGTGGGGGGAAATCAATATAGTTTTCTCTTATTGAATTTTTTTGCTCAGGACCTTAAGAGAGGGATTTAAAACAAACTAAATATCTGCTGTTATTAAAGTAATTTAATATCCTAAGAGCTCGAGGTTTTTCTCTAAGAGTGACTCTCATAGCTTGGTCACTGACACAGCAAACTACCCCACTTTCCCCTGAGGTTGCTACAGTAAGTTGTCTTGCTTTGCCTTTTTAATGTGCCTTTTTTTTTTTTTTGGTGTTTGTTTGTTTTTGTTTATTTGTTTTTGTTTTGTCAGTTTTTTCCCCTCTCCTTTTCCCAGGTGAGGCTCCATGCTTAGCTGCATGTCTTGAGTTCCAGCTTCTGCTGTTTCTGTTACTGTGCTGGATAACTCACCAGTGCACACAAATCAAAGTTATGGCTGTGATTGTTTCCTCATGTTGAACTCTAACAAAAGCCCTGCAATGCTAAAACTATAAAATATTCTAATTTCATGTCTTATTTTCAATAAACTGAAGAATAGGGGCTTTAATCTGTGTGTTTTCAGTTTATTATTGAAAGTGAAACTGCTGGCATTGAAAAAATTAAACTGATGAGATCTCTTTTACTGCCCTTGTTTTCCTTCAGTTCATCTCCTTTGGAAAGGAATCTTTGCGGAATGGTAATGGCAGTTTCAGAGATTTCCAAGTCTTCCCTCATTTTCCCTGCTCATAAAGAAAAGGGCCGGAGCAGCCCTGGAATAGAAATGGGTGATCAATTATTCTACCCCCTTGCTCTCATGAGTCATTTACTCCAGCACATGTATGATTCCTATTCTACCCTGAGGGGGGAAGATAAATTTTGTACTTCCCTGAGAAAACTAAAATTTAAAAAGTCACATTTCTATTTCCTCATTTGTTCTGTTTGTGGAAGAGGGGGTGAGCAGAAACCTTAAGTTTCCTCATCAGTTTTAAGGAAAATGGCATTCAAAAGTCATTGAATAATTATGTATGACCAAAAGAAAATTTAGTGACCTTGATAGGTGAGGCTGAAAGAGCTGTTATAAACAAACTGCTTAGTAGATCTACCTCTTTCTGGAGCTTGCTTTACTATGGCATTTTGAAAGAATCTATAGCAATATTCTGTTTCTATCTTTAAATGTTTGCATTGGCTTCATTAAAAAAAAAAAGCAAACAATAAAGTCTGACTCGCATATTTTCCCTAGTTGTAAGAAGTTAATAATTACTGAAATTGGTTCTGTCTTATTGAAATGTTCTTTCATCTCAAGAATTAAGACATCCTATCAATTCAAGATTTTTTCTTTAGAGAAAGAATTCTCTAAGCAGCATTTGGCTGTTGGCAAAGATATTGCATTGTTATTACTACATTTACCCACTGAGGTTTGCTGCATCCATTTTAACTAAAATCACATTTCTATAAATGGTCTTTCAGTTGTGCATCTTCCCTGCATTTGTGGAAATGGAAATATTATTTCAAGTAGTTTTGACTCTTTAAGAGCTGAACTTGTGGCTCTCTGCACTTTCAGCCCTGATTCTGGAGGAGAAAAGTGGGAAGGCTTGGAAGAAGAAAATTTCATTTTTATCTTTAGAAAAACATGGAATTCTAGAATAATCCTAGCACTAAAACCTTAGGGGTGCTGTCACTGAACACAGTGCTGGGTCAGTGGCAACCTGCAAAGGTGCTGCATTGGAAGGGACTGGTGGATCTTGACAGGGATATTGAAGTAGGGAAGAACTCAGATTTATTCACTTTTTAGGTGTGTGCCTGATGTACTCAGAACCCAGAGAACACAAATAGGTTTGTAACCTCTTGGTTACACACTTTGGAGGGGTAAAAGAGAAAAATAATGGCCTGTCTTCAGTAAAGCAGGAGTCAATATTACTGGTGTCTGAATTATGCATGAGACCCTTCATTTTATGAAAGCTGCTGATGCTATAAGCATTTTGTTATCCATTTTTCTGTTTCAGATATTTACATCCCACTATTAATGTGCTCATTTCACGTGTTGTGTACAGTGTAACTCATACCCATTTACCAATGTTTCATCTACTTCATGAATGTAATTAAACAGCCTGATCTGGAGTGCTGAGCACAGAGCTGGATTTGAAATGCTCATGGATCCTTCATTGTAGCTAATCTTTAGACATGGAAAGCTATTAGCACAGCTGAATAATAGCTCAGAAGTGTCTTTCATTTTATCTATATCCTTAATAGACTTTGCTGCCACAGAAAAAAAAAAAGAATTCTAATTTTACTAGGAGAGTCTTCTGCAAGTTAATTTTATGAAAATGCTAATAACTGTGGGAGTGCTTGAACGCATTTAGAGAAATTCCCATTTTTTTGCAATATATCTGTTATAGTGCTGTTTTAAAAGAAATTTATGCTAGTTGGTGTCTGTGGTTTGGTCTATTTTTGTATAACTTTCATAGTCACAGACATTTTCACCATTTAAAGTTGCTTCAAAGCACCTAATGAAGAGAATGTTAGTAAATCGAGGTATTAATGATGCTGGAGATGTAAGCTAAGTAAAAATGTAACAGTTTATATTGCAAAATGAACCCAAAAGGATAAAAAAAAATCATTTTGTGTGAATTATAAATTTTCAAAGGTAAAATGAGAAGTCCACAATTGTAATAATTAAATATTCTCTGAAACAACCCTTGCAGTGGCATGTGCTAACTTCTTAGCGTCAGATATACCCTTCTGTAAAATATCAGATATACCCTTTTGTAGACTAACTACAGAATTTTAAACAATTTGTCCTGCAGGTTTCCTCACAGGGGAAAAGGAAAGAAATAATCAGAAATAAACCTGCACACTCATATTTTTATCAGGTTTAGAAAGTCTATCTTGGTAGAAAGGAAATATTATTATTCTTGCAGAAACCCTTATTGATTCTTAGTAACTAGAACACGATAAATTTTATATGTTTCTATGTTATAGGAAAAATCCAGATTATATTCTTAATATTTTCACATCCTTTTACCTCCCAGTAACATATAAACATGATGATTTGTATGTCTTTGAGGGATCTTCTGCTGCTCTCTTGGAAGAGTAAATCCAATACAGCTGTACAAAAAGAGACATTTTAATGAGAAGCAGAGTGCAAAATGTTTTGATTAATACTCCAGTTCTTTGCCAGAGTGCCACAGTACCTTAAGACCTGAATTAGCACTAGCAGAGAAATAGACTGTAAACCACTGTTTTGAAATACAGATTTAACCCTAAGTGTTTGTGAGGATTCACTTTCCCAGTTTGAAATGCACTTGGCTTCCAGTGCTGAGTGTAACAGAAATACTCAGCTTTGCCTTGAAAACATGTAATCTATTTCCTGCTAATGTTTTTCCTCTCCTTTCTCTTCCCCAGGCACAAAAAATGCTCTGAGATCTGGATTTGTATTTTTGTTGCAGAGGAAATGGTTATGCTGGAGGGAGCTGCAGAGACATGACAAATCTGAGCTCTCATGGCTGAGGCTTCTTGCTCTCACCTCATGTCCTGTGTCTGTAGCAAACTGAGGTGGCTCTGTTTGGAAATCAATTAAAAGGTTCAGTGGGATGCTGCTGGAGGTTCCCCTGGCTGGGGCCATCAAATGTGTCCTCTCTCTCATATTTTATTGTGGTAAACATTTAAAAAAATCTTACTCTTTTTTTTTTTTTTTTTCCATTAATAAGGATTTTTAACATTGGAATTATATGCTTGCTATGGGATGATTAAAGAGATGACTAAATATTATATTCTTTACAAAAGTAGAATAAATAAAAAGCATTATCTTTTAATTTTTCAATTCTAGAAGAATAAGGGATTGTCACCTTGATTCTATATGGTTTTTAAAATTAAGATAGAAATTTCACTGTTAAATCAGTAGAGAACATATTTTTATGAGATTTTCATAAGACAGTTATTTAAGCAGCGAGTGACCTCACTGAGCCCCACAATTGCCAGGGATATCTGGAACTGAGTTATGTCAAAGGACATATCTTCCATGTCCTTATCTGATTGACAGCTGCCAGGTTCTATTTCAGTGTTAGTTTTACAGATCATTGCATGGAACAATTGCTATGTCAGGCTAATCTATTTCCAGTTCTATAAATCAATTGTTTGTCCAATACTGAAGGTAAATCTTGAGGCCATAGTGGATATCTTCTTCACAGTGACAACTGTTGAGTTCTTTGTCTAAGAGTTGTCTTTAATAGAACAGGAGCTACATGGAGAGCTTGTTTGTGGGCAGGCAGGAGCACAATGTGGGCTTTTTAGGAGAGAGGCTTCTGTGCTTTTTAGACCAGGTATTTCAAATTTACAGTGATGATCCCAGTCAATATCCGTTCTGGGGAGAGTCTTTCTGTTGCCTTCACTGGAGTTTGAAATGAATTTTGGAACTCTTTTTGTTGACTAATTTAAAGTATATTTTGGAATATATAAATATAAAACAAAACCTGTATTTTTACACTATATATGTGCCAACTACTTAATCTGTTAAATATCCTATAACGAAGTATGCCAGTGTGACTATTAGGTATGAGGGAAACATCCTTCAGTTAAAGTATGAAGATGATGATTAATTATTTGACCAGGAAAATGGAGTCCTAAACTGCTCTGGCATACAGTAACTCTGCCAGTGGGCACTCTGTAGCAAAGCTATTTTTCTTAACTAGTCACATTTCTGACACTCTTAAAGCTTGTACTGACAGGAGACAATTTTGATGTGTTAGATTTATTGTTTGGAATCATTCAGCTGAAATAAAAACAACCAATTGTATCAAAGTAAATGACGAGCAACAAAGATTATAATTGATTGGTTTGTTTTTGTTTGTTTTTTTTTTTTTTCCTGTGCCACTTACTATATTCTTTAATGCTTATTTCTGGATTATTGTGATCTATTCAAGGCTTAGAGAACCAATATAAGTCCAAAGCAGGACAGAAATTCTGTTACTTGTAGCAGTAGATGGAATTAAATGAGGGAAACTGTAAATAGTTAGCTTTATTTTTAATTAAGCTTATGGTTGTAGGGCTGATGTTTGAAGCAGTCATAATAGGGAATTTGTGTTTAAAATACTATCAGAAAATAATTGAAATAGTTGTTCTTGGTATCTCTCACAGATCTTGGTGGTTTTGCTGACGTGTATCCCTCCTGCCCTGGGCTTCAAAGTGCTGCAGGGTAGGGAAGAGCCTTTGGATCAGGCAGGTGCTGCTGTTTCAGTCAATAGTAAATCACAGCTGCCTCTGATCAGGTTGGGATTCTGGCAGGTGTATCTGACAATTGAATATTGAAAGCTGCCTCAGCCCAGTGTCAGTCACCAGCTCAGCTGCTCAGCAAACACAGATCCTCATGATCTCAGCCCTCTGTGGCTTTTGGTTGAAGACAGATTCAAGATCTCTGGCCATATGCTCACAGCTCCCCTGGGACTGGCATTAGGAGCAGATTAAATTGCTGTGTGCCAGACATGTCCAGCGACAGCAGATTGTGACTTGGACTTCTCAGAAGTATGGGATGCAAAGCTTTAATGGGAGTTTGGTTTAGCTGGTAAGTAATATCTTGTAAGACAAGTGTCCATGGGCTCTCTGTAGTTATTCATTTTTGAAGTCCTTGAAAAAGAAACCTTAATTTAGCATTTTCCCAAATATATTTTTAAATCTCTTGCTGGAAGTATGCGAACTCTTGAAATTTCATCCTCTTTAATTTCCTTGAAGTGCTAAAATAGATTTTAAAAACTGGTTTTCAAACAATTCCATTTTATTATTCTAAGAAAAAAAAAAAAAAAACAGACCCTGAAACCATGAAGATAAAAGAGAGGTGTTCCATAAAGATTTTAAAATACTAAGGAGACATTTTTGGGGAAGGGATATGAACCCACCTACATTTAAAATAAAATGTTCAGGGTTGGTTTTTTTGGGTTTTTTTTTTTTTTTTAGATTGTCTTTGCCTCAAGCCATTAAAAGGATATGGTGAGTGAAGCTTTCCTTTGAAGCTGAATTAGGTAATATATGTAATAAACCATGGATCAGGAAAGTGTTGCCAATAAGGAGACCCTTTATTCTGCTTCCTTATCAAATATTTGGGCTTGATTGTCCTTAATAAAGGCCAAGTAGTGGTAAAATTTAACAGGAAAGGAAAAGCAAAATGGGAAAGGGGGAGTGTCCACAGCCAACTTCGTGTGCAGGCAGCCCTTGATTAACAGGGTCATAGTCCTGCTCCAGCTACTTCCTGGGGAAACATGACTGGTACCAGTGAAAAATCATCTAAAACAGCAATAAAATAACATGGCTAAATGCCAGGCTAGCAGAACTTTACACATGTGTTGTGAGCCCAGGAATCAATAGAATTGATCAAGAGATTTCTTCTCCTTGCAGATCTGTAGCAAACATGGAATTGGACTCTTTTGGGCACCTCAGCATGAGATTGCACTTCAGAAGCAACAGTTTCTGCAAATATGCTAGGGAAGGTTCTGTACAAGGCATGGCCAGTTTCTATTTCCTTCCTTACAGAGACAGAACTGAAAATACTAAAATTTGATGCTTTTGAATTCAAGGAGGAATTTTTAAATATGATGTCAATTAATGAAGTATCCAGGTTTATTTTCATGTAGAATCTTGCTCAGATTCCTTTTCCTCCAGCTAAGTGTATTTTTTGTGCACGGATGATTAATTTTTGCAAATTAATGTATATCTGTGGATCTTTGCATCATTTTGGTCACAAAAATCAGCTTGAAGAACCAAGAAACGTCTATGAAATCATTTCTCTGATTTTTGAAATGGCGACTGTATTTTGTCTGAAGAGTAGCAAGACTAAGACTACATGGTTGATGTAGGTTGATGGTTTGCCTTTATTTAATTGAATGGTAAATGAGGTTGTGATGAGGTGACTGGCACTTCTTATCTGTTGTACAGGAAAATGCAAGACTGCAATCTTGACAAGCAGAGTTAAATGAGAAAGGCTTTCTTTAGCATCATGCAAAAATGACTACATATAAACACAATAGGCCTCTTTAAGGTGTCTAATCTGAGCAAGCCTTTAGGTTAAAAAGGAAAAGGACAAGAAACACTTCTTCTTTGTTAAAATATTTATGGAAGTCTACAGCAAACTTCTAGAGGTTTTTGAAGTTCAAGAATATGTCTTTTCTGCCTCCTGAGACCAAAGGATCCAAACTTAACTTTTATATTAGTCTCTAGGAAAAGGAAGCTTTTCAGTGTGGGTCTGAAGAAAAGAAACCATTTCATCTGTATCATCTCTTTGACACACACCCACATCTGAAAATCACCTACCTAAAGCCCACAGAACTGAACTTTCTGAGGCCCAAGGGAGGGGAAATCCTGCTTCCACAGGAGGCCAGATCTTGTGACACTGGTGTAGCTGATGCAGTGGCTGAGAGGTCTCACTGTCAAATTGCTGTAAACAGCCTCTGGAGTGCTGAAGTGATTGATTCACTGCTGCTATAATTGCCTGTTCCTTCCATGTATCTGATAACCATTACGCTGAGTACCTCTCATGTGAGGGTGGCCTGGGATCAGGGATCTGAATTGCCACACAGCAGCTGGGCTCCTTGGGGAACCTGGGCTCAAATGACTGATTTGGCTGAAACTCCATCAGGAAGCTGCAAGTCCTGTTGGTGGTTTTCTACTGCCACCTCAACTTCACCTTTCTTTTACATGTCAAAATATTTTCAGCCAGACTTGACAAGAGTTTCAGACCTATCCTACAAATGAAGCAGATCTAAGTGGTCTGGTAGAGTAGAAGAGTTTTTGATGCATCTTCATGTTATAAATTATTCTAGAATATCAATAGAAAGAGCAAGAAATTCAAGAAAGCATCAGTTGTCTTGGTCTGTGTTAGACCTAGAAGGATCTGTGAAATAGGAGCCCACAAGAAACCAGCTTCCTCTGGTTCTGCTGCTGGTGAAACTGCTTTAATTATGCCACTGTAAGTACACACTGAAATAATTTCCTGGTTGTGCTGGGTCTAGTTAATATCGAATGGTACCTTTCAAAATAAATTAGCAGTTTAACTGTGTCTTTAGTGATAGCTCTGAATTAGGATGCTAAAGATTCATAGTAAAACTCTTCTGAAGAAGAGTTCAGGGATTTTTTCCCCTCACATTAGCACTGTCACATTACACTTCTATATAATGTTTGCACACTCTGCCACAAATTGCCATGAGGTACTGGATAAATAAATTATTTAGGAGCTGTTATATTATCTAGATGAGGAAAAAGCCCTATTTCTTTACAGAAGAAAAAAATGCTACTAGTTAAACTCCAATAGCTTTAGTAAACTTCAGGAATTAAGTATTGACAATTGTACTGACAATTAACTAATTAGATACTACCTTGTGGAGCATAAATATGCTTTCTTATTGTGAAACCTCAACTTCTTTTACTATGAATGCCCAGTTTGTTATATTTGTTATGAATTTGTTTTGCTATAAATGGTTAGGTCTTTCAATGACAACGAGCAAGCAGATTCTCTAATTTGCTCTGCCTAGAGGGTAATCTACTGATGAGTTTGAGTCACAATGCATTAAAAGCCTCAGGATTGACTGCCCAGAAATAAATAACCTTGCTAGCACTGGTCTGTTGAGCTGGATGGGTGACATTATTTATTGCTGCTCCTATGCTGACATGACTGTGTAGGAATGTTAAGTAGCTGTGTACTTGCAAATATCCCAACTTTGTGCAAAGTAAATCAACCACAGGACAGCATTTGTTAAAACAAGACAACACAAACTTTTATCAGTCATTCTTGGAGAAAATACCTAAGTTTGTGCTGCAGGCAGCTATATGATGAAGTCTACATGATGCTGGCTGCAAGAGGCTTAATGTCTTCTGATCTTAAAATAAAAAATAAATAAAGTAGAAAGAGGCAAATGTTGTCTACTTAGGCATTAGTGGAGAATTTACTTGAGGAACTCAAAAGTTGCCCTTAAGCAATGTTATTTATCAGGTAAATTTCCTTGAAATACAAGTTCAAGTTAAAATCAAGTTAAAATTACTTTCTTGTATGTAAGTAACATGGCTGAGATAGGAAGTTGTGTTGCTTTAGAAGGCTACACACTCATCTCTTTTGACATCCTGCTTTTTTTTCTTTTCTGTAGAATCTGTAGGAACTACACTTAAGTAAAATCCCTCAGAATAATTTTGTGCTTTTAAGGCACAATTTGCTGGTGTCTTCTTTATCTATTTTGTAAGCTTGTAACATTGCTGCTGAGTTTATTCCTATCTTTGGGCTAACCAAGAGCTGTTAATTCTGGTAGTCATTACTGTTTCAAAGCCATTTGACTTGGGGGAGAGAAAGGAGATGACAACTCACATTTGTCCTCCAGGGTTTCAAAACCAGACAATAGATATGAATATATGTATGACAGCTATTTTTATTCTCATGTGTCTATTACAGTCATGCATGTAGAAGAGACATCCACCAACTTCATAGCTAAATACACAGCCCAAAGCTCATCTGTCACCTTGCTTAATCAGACCTGTGTGAAATGGCAGGGCTTTATTCTGCCATAAACCAATGGAGCACACAGTTCTCTTGGTGGTGGCTATTGTCAAAACAACTGATGTGTCTCAGAGTGCTTTCTGTTTATGTTATCAGCAAGGATTACATTCTGTCCTTGTCTTGTGATCTTCTCTCCACACAGTGGTAAATGTATACATACCTGGATCTGAGCCTATGATTCATGTGATTTGCCTTCAAAAATGCTTAGAAGGGAGGCAAAAATAGGAACATATTCTTGAGCAAAACCAGCTTTCATATAATGAACTTATCACCTGGCTCAAACTGCCACCAATTAAGAATGGAGCCAGATGAAATTTGTTCTTCCTTACACACTTCACCTGAAATTCATTACTCTTTCTGCCACTTACTGCCCCATAGAAGGGTCATGGCCTCCTGTTTTATGAAGAGAAAAAGGAATTGTTGTATAGGTTCTGGTAGGGCAAAGAAAAGGGCTCCCACTTCCACTCCTTATTTTGCACATCTTCTGTAAATCTTGAGTGGTGGGTAAATGTCAGCAAACCCTGTGCTGACAGAAGCTGGTATTACATGGTAGCTTTTAATAGAGTCTTGGCATTTTTCCACAACTGAGTGTCCTGGTTCATTTTGGCTGACAAAGCCAAATGCCTCTTTTTATATAAATGAAGCAAAAAATTCTGCCTTGAAACTCAGAAATTCCTGAAGGCTCATAGTGAAGAGGCTTAGCTGAAGTAGTTTAACATCAACATGTTAATCTACAACAAGGGAGTCCAAGAGCAGCACTGGGTATCACTTTCCAATATACCTGCAGAGAAACTTTGTCCTTTTTGTCTCTGCCCATGGCAGGGGGGTTGGAATCTCATCATCTGCCAGGAAGGTCACTTCTGAGCAAAACCATTCTGTGAAAATGCTTTTGATCCCAAAATAGAGCACAGGCCTTTGTCATGTTAGTTGTAATTTTCTTTTTGCAAAATGTTTTCCAGTACAATACAAATCTGCAAATGAAAATGAGAAATTTAAATGATGATTTTTAGAGGGGGAAAAAAAAACGTACTCATGCAAATTTTCTACCTTTCCTCCTAGATACCATGTGGCAACAATAATATTGTTTTTCAAGTTGAGTTACTGAGCAGCAAAATTTGAGGGGAAGTGTATGTAATTTACTTGTAAAAATAGGAACTGTTCTCTGGGAAGCCTGAAGTTTCAGTTTCAGTCTGTTGCAAGCTCTGCATTTTGATATCTTGAGGCTGAAATGTCTTTGGAAGGGGTGAAGTGATGCTTGTGGGTGGGTGACTTGGAGCTCATCTCTCCCAGTCTGTGGACTGACAGACCTGATCATATTTTTCATAACCATTATTTGCTGGATCCGGCCCTTACAGTGCTTCTGTGACTGATGAAAAGATTGTGATTTCTCTGTAAATGTTGCCTTGCTACCAAAGGGTAAGAATCCAGCAATATGAAGCATTGAAAATGACATCTGCTAGAAGGTATCCTCTAGTCAACCAGCAAATCTATCAATATTAAACACTAGAACCCATAAGATATAAGTTTTTTTAGCTGTAAACCAAATTCCTGTGGTTGAAGAAACTGAGAAATGCAGGAAAAATTTCTGACCATCTTTTTTGCCCTTATTTTAGGATTTGTGGGAGGCATTTTTTAATGTAAAATGCCAATTTGTACACACCCCCTCAACCAAAATAAAAGTCTGTAAAATGTTTGGCATGCAAAACTAAGTGAAAAATCTGGCCCAAATTTCTCTCAAATTTGTCATCAAAAAACTGTGTGGATTATTAAGAAGCATTCAACTCATACATGGCAGGACTAGGGGGAAACATGCAGTCTCCAAATCCATCTGGGTTTCTCTGTCAGTGGTCTGTAATATAACAGAAGGCACCTTCAAAACTAGTGGGAGAGAAAATATTATATTCCCATAAAATCACAGAAAATGAAACAAAAATATTACACTTTATGGAATTTGTACAAAGATATTTATGGATACAGGGAATCTCTGGATGGCTTCTTATTTAAAAAATTTTTGTTAAAACCTAAATATTCCTATTCATTCATGTGCACTCCGGTAAGAGGTCAGGTGCCACCACTGTGGGTGACTTCTTTCCATTTCCCTTGTGGATCTGAGGGTCCCTGACACTAGGAGAGTTGATAGTAGCTGACCAGCTACCCAAAATAAACCTGTGCTCCTAAGGCTGCTCACAATGTCACTTGTGTCACCACCACTGCTCTCTGCAGCAAAGGCCACGCTGTGACTGATGGTTTGTTGGCCCAAGCTCTGGTGCCACACTGTTTGAGAATTAGAAACCAGAATTTATTACTGGGAGTTCTTTAGTCGTGAGAGAGAGCTGGTGATTCATGTGCTCAGCTGTGGCAGCCAGGCAGGCCAGTGGAACCCACAGTCTGCACAGATGCTGCTGCCAGCAGCACGTCGTGCTGCCATCATCCCACTGGCTTCTCTGCTTTAAAGCAAAAAAAGCTTCACTGGGGCTTGGGGCCAGGTTCTGCTCTGGCTCCTTCAATTCCTCGTGCATTTGCCTCTGCTTCTCCTTTTGCAAGAGTTTTGGATTTTGATCTGTAATTTTACAAAAGCCTGGCTCTCCCCACGCTGTTTGTTTGATGTGATGCCCCCAGACTCAGATGTAGAGATGCTGGGATTTGTCTCAGTGCTTGACCTGCTGTAATAACAATGGGATCTCAGAGCTCAAGATTATCTCCTTAATTTTCCTCACAGTTTCTTATGCATCCCCATGTTTTACAGATTATTCCTGTGGATCTGGCTCATCCCACCTCCAATACAGGTCCCATTTTGGTTGATGGGTCAGTTCTTTAACAATTTAGTAAGACTTTGCCCATCCTTCTTCAAGAAAGTAAGAAAGATCCTGTGAGCTCTAGGCCCTGTGTCTCTGTTCTGATCACCACACGTGTCCATCTGGTCCCCAGAATCAGCAGCTTCACCGAGGATTTGGGACAGTCTGTCTCATTTGGCAAAGTCTTGGCTGATCTTGTGAAGCTGTGGAAAATCAGTTGATATATTATCATGTATGTGAATGATAAAGTTTGCATAGATTGTAGGGTGTAAAAGGTCATAGATGAGAAGTCCTCAAAATTAAAAATTATAATTGAGTTTTCATCTCTACATATCCAAGTCACATTCCATCATCCATATAGTAAATGAATAACCTATGCTATGAGGCATGTTGTGGGGGTTTTTAGGCTTGAAAACATTTATTTAAGAATGTGAAGTTTTAAGTAAATGGTAACTTTTTTTATGTAGGGTCTCTGAGACATTGTCTTGCCTTTTGTTCATACTCAATCTGATGACTTTCTGATGTTAGTCTGTGAGAGACTAACATTAGAAATTTATGAGCAAGTTTGCAGTGGAACTTTTCAAATTGTTTTGAATAGTTTGTCTGAGCCTGTTTTAGGCGAGTATGCCATGTAATTTTCCACATCCACTGTTACCCGTATTTGTTTTCTATGCTTAACAAAATTAGCAGGCAATGATCTGTGTGTGTTCTTATTTTTGTCTAAAAGAGAGGTTTAGTGTGAATGTCTGAAATGGAGCAGATCCTCTCAACTTTCAGTGTTACACTGTCCTACCTACCTACTTAAGAGAGACACTTGTTAAGATCTGATTCTTTTCTGGGTAAGAACATTGTAGGCTTAATGCAGCTCTCCCACGTACATCAACCAAAGGGAGGTGGCATGTGAATTAATTAAAAATAAATCTTGTTCTATATTTTATTTTTAATCCTGTATTTTATCTTCAGTTCATATCCATTGTAAAGTTCTCATCTTTTTGTCAGTTCCAGTGAGAGGATTATTAGAGATGTTATCTTGTTAAGCAGCATATGTTTTTTTTTTTTTTAATTTTATGGGGCTGTAAAACAATGCAAATATCATTTACTTTAACAAAGTAAAATGTTTGATTCAGAATAAAACAGTCATGTAATGAAAAAAAGAAATAATCCATATCCCTCAGCATTTTGAATGTTATTTCTGTGGTATTAATTGAAAAATTTTAGCTTTATTAAAACATTCACCTCATGTTGATTTATGCTCTGCACCCTTTCCCTCCCTCCCATCCCTGCACTCCAGCCTGTCAACACAAGGCAGCTGGAGTTTAATCTAGGTGTTATTCCTACTGTGCTCCTCTCTGAGGTACCAGGGGTGTCCTTCATAGCCTGTCTTTGACACTCTTCTGTAATCCTCTGCTTATTGCTGTTGCCAAGGCATTACAAATTTTGTTCTATATTTTGCATTATTCTCCATTTCAAAATTGATGAATTGTATCTACATGTCATACCTCATGAATGTGTTATTTCAGTTTTCCTGTCTCTCTCTCTCTTTCCCTGAGGGGCACACCTTTCTTACTCTACTTTCCAATGGAAGGTTTTTGGGGTATAGTTTGAAGCATCTCTTCCTTATTCTGCTCAATATTTTGGACATGCAAAAGGGAATAAAAAAAGCCTGTGTTGTCAGTGTTCCTTTCTCTGCAGTGTTGTCCCTGTTATTTTTGTATGAACTTTATTCCTATTTGTGATAGCTGAGTTTATATTTGGTAAGGCTTCAGCTGCGTTGTGTTGTTGTGACTGTGGATTTTGCTGTGATGAAGTGAAGCACCCACAATGAAATCTGCACTATTTGGATTGTAATGATTTTATTACCAGGTTTCTCCAGAAAGGAAAATATTGTCTCTTTATGCCAAGAATGACTATTTTTAGATTCAGTTGTTTGCAGTGGGGTTTTAGAGGATGTTCTTGTGCACTTGGGAGGAAAATAGGTATAAATCCCCTTCAGAAGGGAAAGTTGAGGTCCAGATGTTCCCCCACTGAACCTGGTCAGAAAAGCAAATACTTTCTGTATCTGTTCACTTATCTAGGTGGGAAGATTTGTGATTAAAAAGCTCCCAATTTTACTTTAAAGCTAACTACCTGGCAGAGATATAGAACTGTGTCAAAATTTACCAAATTAGATACTTTAAGTCTATCTTATCAATCTGGTTTTGAGTCATGAGACTTGTATTAAATAGGAATTGATTCTTTTTACAGAAGTTATTATTAAAATAGATTTGAGTGGGCTTCCATTTTTTTTACTGAGCATGATTTCTTCCTCTCTCCTTCCTCCTTTCCACCCTGTTCCACAAAAGTAAGCCCATGGGACAACCTACATTCAAGTTTCTTTTTGTTTTATTATATAAAAAGATAAAACTGATAAAATACCTATGGGAATGCCAAATAAATGTGCTATGACATTATTTTACAAGACAACTTGTCAAACTTAAACTCAGGTAAGCTGCCATAGGTAAACTTTCATGTCTTCAACCAAGGAATGATGTTCTCTGTCACCTCCTCTGGGTGAAGACTCTACACCTCAGTGGTGCCATGAGGCAGAGTTCTCTTCAACACAGGATGATTTTTAGATTCCATAGATATTTTTCTTTTAACTGCAGTGTTTGCCTTGGTCCCTTTACAAGAATAAAGAGAGTAATAAGTCCTGGCTGCCAGAAGCATCTCAGTCCTTCATTGCCTCCATCCATGTTTTGAAAATTTCTTCAGAAGATTATTTCAAAAGGCTTCATTCCTTTCCAAAGGTTTAATTTTTGTGGGGTTTTTGCCTTTTGATCTTGGCATAAATGTTTGATTTCTTTCCTCTGCTTTTTATGCTATGGTTTTTTTCAACTGTTCAGTCGAATATCTGAAAGTTAAGCTTTCATTGCCTTAAACTGAGAGTCCCACACACCTGGGCACTCTTGAAAATGTTCATACCTTCCTGTCACTCCTCATCAAAGTAACAAGGAAGAACAGTCATTATTTTCTTACTAGGGTGCTCCAAGGGTGATCATTTACTGCTTATAAATTTCTTGGAGCGTAAAAATCCTCCACCTTGTATTGATCCTTCTATTTTAAAGGTCTAAGATATAAAAGAATAGTGTACCATGAATGAATATATAATGTTATCTCTGAGATTTTTTCAGAAAGAAGTAAATATCCCCTTAAGGAAAATGACTCCTTGGAGTGCTCATGCACTGCTGAGTGGTACTAAAACAGCTTTTTGGGTTTAGATAAGTGTCACAAGTGTTGCCATTTATGAGGGGGAACAAATAGGGAAGTGTGTTGGGAGTAAACACTGACAGATGCCTTTTCCACCAGGTCTGGTATGGTGAGAAGATGTGCAAAAAGAACAGAAGACATGCAAAAAGATCCTCACTCTGCTCACTGTGTGCTCAGCGCTGTACCTACATTATTCATTTCTGCATTGCCTCTCCCCGAGCTGGGAAAGCACACAGGTCTAGGAACCCTGTGCTGCTCCTAAAGATCCTGGAGGCGAAACTTTTCCTTTGCTTCAAAAATGCAGAAATTGTGGTTTTTAGTGTTTCAAGGTGTATCAGAACAGTAAAGATTTAGATTGTTGCCAGTGGATGAGGGAAATGCCCTCCAAATGGTGAATGATGGTCATAGGCTGGCTGGGGCACAAGCACCTTGACTCTTTAATTTTTCCTTTTTTTGTAAAGGAAGATTTTTTTTATTATTATTTTTTTCACTGTTGAAAACCTGCTTGTCCAAACATGAAAGTATTTTACCATTTTTGTGCTGTGACTGCACTTACCTCTGGGAAGTCTGCCCTCCTGCTGCTAATTCTTCAAGACCAGATAAAGGCAATATTTAGTGCAGCTTTTGTTGACTCATGGTTTCTTTCAAACTAAATAATGACTTTCATTGTATATATCTTAAAATAAGTGTTGTAAATGAAGATTAGGTATTTTTAATATTAGCAGTTTGGCTAAATCATTGAAGCTATTCCTTTCAAGGCTTTAGTAATTATTAGCTGCATGTCACAAATCACCCAGCAGTTCTTTTTCACCAGAATTTAAAATCTTCTTAGGGATATCTCTAGGCTCACAAGGCAGCACTTTAGCAGCACATTTTCCTCTTCCTCCTGCTCCCTGCCTGATCACAGCAACACCACCCAAAGTTCCAGGACTGTTTTTGCAGCAATTTTCTCCAGTGTCTGCATTGTTGCAAAATAAGAGTATGCAAATTTTCTAACCCCTTGACAGCACAGGACTCTGAATGGCAGCAGAAACTGGGAAGTGACTCCTTGGC
The DNA here is from genome assembly GCA_034509185.1 of Euphonia xanthogaster. Classification (NCBI taxonomy): domain Eukaryota; kingdom Metazoa; phylum Chordata; class Aves; order Passeriformes; family Fringillidae; genus Euphonia; species Euphonia xanthogaster. Next base: position 13,593,176 of record JAYDZK010000233.1, read on the forward strand.
AGCTGCTTCAGCCTTGGACATTTAATCTCTTTGACTGGTCCTTTTGTCTTTCATGCAGTCTAAATAAGAACCTGTCTGTCTGAATGTAGTTACAACCTACCTGAACTGCCGGGGTTTCCTGCATCTCCACAGTCACTGTGGCTAAAACATGTAAGGACCAAAATTCTGAAATATTCAAAAGCTGCCATGTACCAAGTACTTTCTGTAGGACATCCTATTAAATCCTATTAATCCTACCAAGCCCTTAGAAGCCATCTCTTAATGATGTTTTTCTCTCTCTAAATAGCTTTTAAGGACTGTCAGCTCTATCACAAGCTGCTGACTTCACTGCATCACAGGGCTGTTTATTTCTACATTAACCACATGACTTTTAAAGGCCCAAAAGTTGGATGACAGAGAAAAGCCAGAAATGATCAGTCTCCACTTTATTCAGTGTACAAACATTGTAACATCTAACCTTTCTAAATTTAACTTGAATTTATTATACAAAATTATGAAACGAGTTTAGAGAAAACTAAGGGCTTGGGGTAACCTAATCCCAGGTCTATGTTTTTTTGATGTTAAGCTGGATAAAAGTACATGGTTGTTCTCAATCAAAATAAATAGCAGAACTTTAACTTCACTTTGTCAAGAAGATAAAAAGGCATGGCAATAACTGTCCAATGTCTGGCTGTAGGAAAACTATTGGTAGAAGTCAGTTGGTTTTAACTGGGTCAAGCACCAGTGACAGAACAGTCTAAAAATCCTTTGAATGTTATTTCAGCATTAAAAAAAAAACAAAACAAACTTTAAAAAATCCTGGAGAAATTAAAAATTTTGTATGCATCCCAATTTCAGTTTTAGGTCCCAGCTTTCTTGGGTCTTTTATTTTGCTGGCTGTATGAATAAGGGATCTGCTCTCATAGACCAACCTTATGTTAGTACTTAGAATATGATTAATTTCCCCTACTGACTTAACCAATTAACTAAATCTCTTTCCCATGTAAAATTTCCATGTATTTGAACAAACTCTTTGCTATTCCAGAGCCTTCCACTCTTGTAATATCAGTCTTCACATCGTGATTTTCTGTTTCAGGCATTGCTAAAAAAAAAAAATGATTTGCAAAGACTCACTTAAAAAGTACAGCAAAAAAGATATTTTAAGGAAACATGTTGATCCATTAGAATGTCAGTGATTTGGAATTACTCAGACAGGACTGTTCTCCTACTACCAATATTAGCAATATTGTTTTACCCAGCTTCTCTGTACTGGTTTCACTTTCCACCATTTTTTTTTTGGAACAATGGTACTTTGTGCTTCACTGAATTGTTACATGGGTTAATTTGTAATTTTGTTAACATTTGCATGATGCTTCAAGTATGAGGCATTCTATTAATCTTAGGAATTATGACTTTTATGATGACTTTCCTACTCTTAATTAGGGGATTTGGTGCATGGGCAAATAATTCCAGCATAGACAGTGGTTTCTGTGATGGCAAGAGATTAAGCACCTTGCATTTAGCATGCAAACAGGCTTTCAGAGGAATGTTTCCAGTGCTGACATTTGAGCTAACTAAATTACTGTTACTGCTCCATAGCACAGAGAGAAAACTTAATTTAGAAACTGAGTTCCTGTGACTCCAGGTGAGACAGTTTGTAATTCACTGGTCCTTGAACAAGGAAAATGATCCCACTGTGGTAAAGAATTTAACTGGTTATATGTAGCTGAACGTTTGTAATTGTTTGTCTTACAGCCCTTGAGGTTGCAATGGAGCTGAGTTAGTGCTGCTGCTGGATTTAGTGATTTTGTTCAGCACTGGGGACAGCAGGGCAATGTCTCTGCAGTGCACAGAACAGCTCAGGTAACAGCAGTGCAGTCCCCTGCCAACAGGCTCTGGGGCTGTGGCAAGGCAGGCATTGTAATACAGCAAGGAGATTTAAAGCCATAATTTCAGGGCAGTTAGTAGATGAATGAGGTTACATTATCTGTTTACTTATATGCACAAGTAAATAAGGATCTATGCACCCTTCATGGCACTTAAACTGAAATTATGAATTAGCTCACCTAACACCCACTTGAATAACAGTGGTTGGGTGAGGAGAAAATAAACATTCACTTATTGCAACCTTCTTATTATTACCTTAATTATCATTCTGCACCTTAAAATGCAGGAGGTTTATATGAGGCTTCTACTGGAACAAAGGGAATGCCTCAGGAAAATTACAGACCAGCTGAGATGTGTGCTTGTGCCTAAATATGCCACTGGAGACATGGAGCAGCTGATGTTGCTTCAGTTTCCAGATAAGTTGGATTTAGTTTAATCCTTGTATGAAGTTATGTATTGGCTTTTTCTCAAGACCACAATTACAGTGATGCTCACAGAAGGCACAGCAGCTAATCTTCTGGCCTCCTGCAGACAAAAAGCAATCTGCTTTCTATCCTGCTCCTTGATCATTCAGCAGCAGCTGGGAATCTGGTGCTCAGAGCCAAGGGCCACTGCTCAAGGGAAAGTGCATCATCCCCTCCCTGTTTCCTGTGTTGCTGCATTTGCCTTTTTGTGAAGCCTTCTGATGCCTCCTTCTACAGACCTTGAACAAAGAGATGTCATGAGCTGGAATCCTGCAGAATATTAAAGAGATTCCCATCATCTCCCTTGAGGGTGCTACTGTTAAAAGTTGAACCATCAACTACAGAGAAGTGAGAGGAAACGAGCTAGCCATGGAGCTGTTCTCACTTTTCCACAGCCTTCTCTTTAAGTTTGGAAAGGAAGGGGCTGATCTCTGGCACGCAGAAGTGAATATAAACCATCAGCTGTTAGGTCTGACTGCCTGGAGAAGAGAAATATATTTTGCCACTCAAGTGGCTCTAATAATCAGCTCCATGGCACACGTTGGATCTGGCTGCCATAGGCTAGATGAGATGCTCTCTTCCAATCTGCAGGGTGTTGACATTTCCATTCTAAAGTGAGAAGGAGCTAAGACCTACATTTTTCATGAGAGCGAGTGAAAAAGTTGTGTTTTAAGAAGCTGTGCAGGGAGTTTACAATCTCTAATGAAGCAGAGATTTGAATCAGGTTTCCTTTTCCCCCTATTAATTATTTTAATCATGGAGGGGTTTGTTTGTTTGCTTTGGTTTAGGTTTTTTTTCCCCCTTTCTATCCTGCTGACAGAGACGTCCTTACCCCAACTTCATTAGAACTGGCATATGTTTGTGAAATTCATATTTCTTATAAATGTGTTGTCAAGGTCCCTCTTTCTTTATTAAGTACCCAAACTGTTCCACTCTTTTTTGATTTACAAATACAAGCATAGCAAAAGTAGCTCCTGGCCAACTGCTGACAAGATAAATGTTGTTGTCTTTTACTTTAAAAACTCAGTCATGAACTTTCTTTCTTCTTTTGTCAAGATGAGGGTCTTTTCATTTAATGATGTTGCTACATGTCATCCATCTAATCAGTTAATTTTGAATGAGAGAAAGAGGGTTAGAGAGTGAATGAGTTAAAAGTAGAACTGCAGTGCCAAAAAGTGCCTGTTTTTCTCTCTTTTCTCTCGTTCCTCCCTAAGCACACCTCATTTAGGACAGGAAAATGTCTGGTCCAGCTGTCATGGAAGTGTTATTTATAAGTACAATTTTGAAAATGAATATATTATGCTTTTTATAGCTACTGTCAACAACTACCAGGACAGAACAACTTGTGCATCTGGCATGGGAAGCCAATGTAAAAATTAAATTTAAGAAAACATTTCCCTTTCTTGATCTGCTGTCAGAGGTAACAACTGAATTTGGCCTTGATTTTATCTTCCTTTCCACACTGACAGAGAACCAACTGTGTGGTTGGAACACAGGTGGAGAAAATAGATGGGGAAAAGTAAAGAAAAGAGCAGCAGCACTGTGAGTTCTGTTCATGATGTCGTCAGTGAGAAACACCATGCTCTGCTGTGGGGTTTTTCAGCTGACATTTCATTTCAAGCCAGTTGAGAGGGTAGTTTGGTAGAAAATGGTTTTCTTGACTCTTCAGATTCTTGAGACTTCAAACTTTTATCTGCTTTGAAAGGTAAGTATGAGACTTCTCACCTTAAAAGAGCAAAACCAACAAAAGAGTAGAGATGCAAATATACATGAGTGACTGGGGCACTCAGAAAATGTAGAAATGTATTTTATCATCTGTAACCACCTCTCACTATTTCAGCCAAATGTATTAGATGTTCTCTGTGGGAGAAAATGAAGTTGGAGTGGTAAATTTTTAAGTTGAGGTAACTGTTTAATTAGAACAAATGCATTGTCTATACCTATGAAGTTTTTGGTTAATCTGGCAGAACCAATGACAGCCTGTACATGATGCTAATGGAGATATGTACTTTTCTAGAGTAAATATGATTGGGATGGAATATGTGGTCTTATTTTCAAAGAGGATTTTCCAGCTGAGAAAAGTGAGGAATGCTGGCCTTTGGGGTGGGCTGAGCCCCTGAGGTTGGCAGCTGTGACATGGATTCTTTCCTTGGTGTAGCAGTGCTTATGTATTGTCAGCACAGCTTTCAAGTGAGTGTGGGTGTGACAATAACCCTCAGCTTGAGGCACCACCTTTTTTACCATAATAAATACATTTCTATTGCTAATAATGGGCCCAAGAGGGAGAGAGAGAAAATTTTATTCAATATATCTCATAAGAGAAAGCTTTTCATCTGTTAGCAGGCGAGCAAATTACTGTCATCAACGATGTGTGAGGAGATTGACAATGTGCCACTTTGGAAAGGGAAAGGCAGGAACACAGCCAAAATTAACATTACAGAGCAAAGTTGCTGTGTAGTCACGTCATGCCTCTGCTTTGACCCACAGATTTTCAAAAAGAGAATCATTACTTTTATCATGGATTTTTCTGACCTACAGTTCATACTAGAAAGGCACCTCATTAGACTGTTAGCAGCATGTGCTTAAAAGCATGGGGGAATATTGTCATAAACACTTCACCTGACTGCCCTCCCCTTTGAAATGCATCAGCAGCTTAACTCCCATTCTAACAGTAACTATCTGTTTATTTTAGCATTCTTAAATAGTAACTATGACCAAATAAAAGCTTTTCTATGAATTTCTCCCCCCTTTATACAGTGTCCATTTTTGGTAAAAATATTTTGCATCAGTAGATGATTGATATATCCTAAACTAAGGTTTCATCTTAATTTGTTCCTGAATTCAGTAATAAAAAGGTATAATACTTCATTCTGATTTTGCCATACTAATTTAAAATAGTGTTTGCACTGAAAACTCTTTTGCTTTGATGAAAGCTGGGAACATCCAGAGTTTAGTGGATATTTCCTTTAACTTCAGTTATTCCAGTTTATTCAACCACCTGAACATACACAGGCTTCAGACCCTGATCCTGAAGTGCCATACATGGCTTCTATGCCCAAGTGAGCAAACAAGTGAATTGAAACTTGTATCTTGATTACTTTAAAAAAAAAACCCAAATAGGTGCGTGTTTTGAAGCATGGAAAATCGACTTTGCATACCATTAGGTTGTAAAACTGCTTTTTTTTTTTCACAAAAGGGAGATACTGGGAAAAAAACCCTCACTTTTTATACAACAAAGTGATTTTTTTTGACATAATACCCGATTGAGATAAAATGTAAATGTCAACATTTCAGAAGAAAATGTCTTAAAGTAGTTAAGATGAAACTGTCAACCTGTGTTTTGACACTCTGCCATGAAAACAGATATGATCCTATGAAACTTTTCTGTTGCATGCTTTCAGCCAACTCAAGAAAGAACCAAAATACATCTGGTTTCATTTCATAAATTTAGAAATATCCCTTTTTTCCCCTTACTTGCATAAGGAGTAATCAGAAGCTGCTTGTCAAACCAATCACTGTGTGATTAGATTAGCTCTTACCACATATGTCTGAGTTTTTCAATTATTTTGATTTACTGTGGTCACCAAGTAGTTACTGTAACCTTTATCACTCAACATTGGTTTTTGCTTACATTTTAATCCCTGGCTCTCACTGTTGGATTGTGCTGTCAGCAGTTGCTGGTATCTTTGTTAGGTTGTGCCCCCCCATGCAAAGTTAATTATTTTTTTAATTTAGAAACATAGTTAGCCTTGTGAATTAAAGTTTCTGTAGCTTTATGATTAAGATTGCCTTCAACCTTGGGTTTAGCCCCGGGCAAAGCTATTAACTGTTGAACTGCCTATGCATGGTGATCAGCCTGCATTTGGCTTTGCTGCTGCTCCTATGGCTTTGTGGCCCCCTAGCTATGGGCAGAAACTTGTGCTGTGTAAAGAACTGAGATAATCCACGTCCCAAGGAGATGGCAGCATGGAAATGAGAGCTATCAGGTGATTACTGGCAGTGGCAAGTGCAGAGAGGAATAAGGCGTTCCTGAAGCAGTGTAGAGAGTGGGTTCAGTGTCTGAGGTCCCAGCCCCTCTCAGTTCTCTTTCAGCTTCACATTAAACCTTTCACAATGGCCTGTAAAACAATGATCTACTAAAGACACATCCACAAGCAATGTCTGTGCCAGCAGAAAAGTATATGGATTTGGTCCCAGGTCATTATTGCAATGTAAATAATAAAGAAGGTAACAATTAATCCATCCCTGTTCTCTGTGGGCAGAGAGATGAAGCAGATAATCACTCACAATCATCAGCACTGTGCATTTCACATGGAGGCAGTGTGCAGTTCCCCATTTTCATCACTGTGTATGTGTAGAAGCATCTGCATTAAATCTGGTAAGTAAAGTAATAATTGTAGTTTTATGTTGTCATACTGGCTTGCCACAGAGAGTGCTCTTACCCCTGCCCCTGCAGTGTCCCACATGTTCAGCATTTTCACAGCACTGCAGCTGCTGCATTCTGCAGGCAGGGGTGCCTTGGCTGCAGCTTACAGGTGCCCAAGCCAAGCAGGTACCCAGGGGGGATTTGAATTCAGAAGTTTTTCCTGTTTTGTGTTTTGCCTTGCAGTTTTGAGTTGTATGACTCTTTTTTTTCAGATGCAGTCTAGCATCTGGGTTTCAGAGGGTCTCCATTGGCACCTTGGGGTTTTCTGGAGATGGATTGCAAACAAAAGGAAATGTACTGTTGATTTATGAAGTATAGACACCACATATTTCTAGGTTTTGAAGAGCTGTTTTGACTAAATCCTTGAAATATTTGCCTTACCCTATTTAGGTACTTTGGAATTGGAAATTGTGATGATTCGTGGTTTTCTTAAGCTTTTGTTCTGCCAGTTCTGCTTTTCATATTTACTATTGTTACAGTAGCAGCTACAAAATCCTCCCACAAGCAGACTCTCACTGTGTAAATATGACACTCCCTGCCCAAAGGAATTTACAATCAAAAGGCTTGAACAAACTGAACTGGAAGAAAAGTACCCCCTGAACAGGAACAGCAGCTTGTTTAGATCAGGCAGGGCTGTAGCCATTAATTCAGTCTGGGACATTTGGGTTTCCATACACGTGGCAGTTCCTGCAGCATCAGGTGGGATGTGAATTTACAGAGCACTGCCTGCTCTGCACTGACCTCCCAGGCGGGCACTAACTCGCAAGGTTTTTATTCCCCTGGAGCAGGGAGTGAGCTGTAAATGACTCTCTGAAAGCTGCTTCTGGCATGGGTTACTGCAGCCTTGAGGCTGCTGCAGCATGACCTAATTCTGAGCCTGTCCCCCTGTGTGTGATCACCTGGGCACACTGCTTTAACCCACTTTGCTCTGCAGCTCTGAGCCACAACAAGCCTCTCCTTTTTGGGGCAGCTGGGAGGTTGTTCCTGCAGTCTGCCCCTCGCCCTGTCCACATAAACTGCAGAGCTCTTCTGAGAGAGCTGCTCCTACACAGGGGGGATTCAAAATATGAGCTTACCTCAGAGCACTGGGCTGTGCTTTCTCTTCAGCTAAGGCTGGGGCTGTATCTGGAGGCCATGATGCTCTCAGTCATCCTGACTGGGAACCTGAACACAAACTTGGCACTGGAATATTTTTCTCTAGTGATAGCCTTTTGCAAGTCTAATCTCCAGCAATCACTTCCAAGTAGCACACAGCAATCAGAGCACTGGCATTTTAAATGGGACAAAGCAATTCTTTAGCAAATAGAAGACACAGAATCTGGAACCAAATACACTTTCTAATTGTGAAATTCTTTTTTTAAATAATGTCTTTTCCCATTTATCTGAGAGCTTTCTTTCAGGAGCTTTGGCTATTTATAGTACAGTGATATAATTTATTTCCTTTCTGAAGAGTATTGTAAGCAATTGAGAGGAGAACTAAGAGATGAAAATTGTGTGTATTTGTGAATGTGCACATTAAGAAGCAAAAAAAATCCGTTCCTTTGGGCCAATTCTGGGATAAGATACAAGACTCATGAGGTTGAGATCTGCCACTCAGCTGTGCAGAAGGACAAAACCTGCTGAGTTCCCTGTGCCTCCCCTGTCCAGTGCCGAGTCTGCAGGACCTGCCTGCTGAAGGAAGGAGAGGGAAGCATTTGAGGATGCTGCTACTGCCAGCAAATGCTGAGCTGCTGGCTGTGCTCTGTCTGAAGGATGGGTGGCTGCAAACCACTGCCCTCCTTTCCTCCCCTTCTTCCTGCTCTGACGGCCTGGCTGACCCAAGGCATCAACTGCCAGACCTGTAATGACTGTGCATGGATTGAAGACTTTTTATTCTGGCCTTGATTCCTTTTGCTCTGTCCAGCTCTGTGATAATTTGTGTGGACCAGATGTTGCTTGGTTATCTGTACTTGACTTTCCAGTTAGATGCTCTTTATCTGTCATATATTGATTACATAAAGAACATCTCAACTTTCAGCACAACAAGCTGTGTCAAAATTGTTGCAAGTGGCAGTGATTGTACATTCTGCTGCCTGAGGAGGTGCTTGGAGTTCTTTCAGCTTTTATTTCCTTTATGTCCTGTTTGCATTTATCATCCGTTATGTGTTGTCTGCTGTACTACTTCTCCAGCCAGTGGCCAAACTTTCAGCTGGATGAATCAGCATAAACTTCAAACACAAGTGTTTTGGCAGAATTCCTTTTGTAAATTCCAGTTCCAGGAGTGAATTTCTATTTTAAGATAGACACCATAACGCTCTTACATTTTACTTTTGGACTCACCTTTATCAAACCAAAGCCTTGGCAGGGAGAGCTGCCAGTTATGATTTCAGAATAATTATGATGTGAGCAGCTAATGCAGTTGGGAGAAAGCTCTTTCTGAGCAGCAGGATGCAGTCTGCAGTTTTCTCTCACATTTGTTGTTCGGAGAGTACACTCTGCCTGCCTGAGCTGCTTTCCTGCTCTCCATTCCAAGGCATAGCACACTGCCTGCATTCCTCATGCACTGCGCACCTAACAGTGGACATGGAATCTGAGCTGAGGTTTAGTTACAATAACAGTGCAGATCATCTCCATCCTAGGAATGGACAGCTTCTGCATCTCATAGGATGAAACTTACACCAACCCAACTTGGTGCAGCTCCAGAGCACTGCAGAAGTCTCTGCAGTGCCAAAAATGGCAGAGTCACACTCAGTTCTGTGCCTCTTCTGGGTAATGCATTCAGGCTCCTCTGCAATGCACTAGTGACTGCTTCTGTGCCCAGCTTGATTCATATTTGTCTGGGTGTGCCTGTGCCCAGCAATGTTTACTCTCTAGAAGAGTTACTTGGAATTCCTGGAAGGCAACTAAATACTGCTCAAATACTTATTTCTTAATAAATAATAAAATTAAACTAAATATTTAAGCACTGCTATTAATAAGAGTAGCAACAAAAGAATATAATGTAGCCACAAGTACTTTAAAATTACTTTAGTTTTCAAGAGTGGTTACTTTACTTTTCCATTGCTTTCACCCCCTCTAAACAAAATCTGCTGGAAATGAATCCTCCAGTGCACTTGTTCAGTCACTTCCTTGGACATATATATATATATATATATATATATATATATGTAATTTCTTTCAAGCAAAGCAGACACTGGGATTTTAGATTAAACAGCTACAATCACAATCTCTACTGGAATTCTTAATATCTTAGTCATCAGGTATGCTAATAGAATAACTAAGTCAAGTCATCAAATAAGTTAATAGCTTTAGTTTGTCATCCCCACACTTTAATACTTTCCTAACAAGACATGGAAGTAATAGTTAAATTACAGTGCATATAGTAAAAGCTTCCTATTATTTCAAAAGGAAAGAAACCAAACCCCTGACTGCTTTTCTGAGCTCTTAGCTTCCTGATGGGATCAGCTTTCCATGTTTGTCATTTTAAATGGGAATATGGAATGAAGACAGGTTCTTTGTTACACTTAGAGCAGAGGAGTGAGTTGACCGTAGCTCCAGCACACGTGTGAACTTTCAAGGATGAAATGAACTTGGCAGGGCTCTTTGTGCCTTCATTGGAACCAGCCACAGCAGTTCCCTTGGTTTTGCTGCTCTTCCACACTGGGTCTGGTGCCTGCTGGCATGGCTGAGCTCCGTGAGCATGAGCAGTGGCCAGGCTCTCACTGGGTTCCTGCTTGCCAGGGTGTGTGCCTGCCTTGGAAGGATTTATCTGAAACTCACTTTGTGCTGTCTCATTTTACAAATTCAGGGAAACCTTGCTCCTCTGCATGAGGAAAGGGCATAATTCTGTAAAATTCCTCAGTTCAGAGAGGCCTGTCCACAGCATTTCTTTACTGAAGGCTGATTAAAACCTCTTCATTATTTTTTCAGTGCAACCATTCACTTGAGCCTCTGACATCAGGACATCAGTAGCTGTTTCAGCTGCTACCATCATCTAAGAATCTCCCAGGAGAATTTCAGAAAAACAGCTTTTTACCAGAGGTTTGGTTCCTTTGTCCTATCTGTCTCATGTTGTTTTTACTGAGAGTTTCAGTGAAATTGTAAGTGCTATGTCCCGTCCAGCACAAAACCAATAGCACTTTATTTTTGTTTCACCCTACCATTCTGGGTATTTAATCCACAATTGTTATAGAGTTTACCAGGTAGCTACTGAAGGCAAGCTTTATTGCAGTGATTTTTTGTTTGTTGTTTGGGTTTGCTTGGGGTTTTTTTTCTAGAAAAACACTATTCCCATGCTGGTGAAAAAATGTACATCTCAGATGCACATTTAAAATTCTTATATTAAATATGATCAGGTGAATTGTGAAATATTTATACACAGTGCTATGGGATGAATGTGAATAAGGGATGCTGGTCATTCTTCTGGTATTGGAACACAGCTCTCTGACCTAATGTGTAAGTTGTGCCCTTTAGACTTTCCCTTATGGAGTGAATTTTAGTCCATTTCTTCTCCCAGCACTTTTGTTTTGATATGGTTTGGAACTTAGTAGTTTTCAGGACTGCATATTTCTGCAAAATTTTCATCCAAGACTTTTTTTTTAAAAAAAAAGGTGTGTAGTCAGATGCCCACACAACCACACCACCTTAATTGCTAGTGGAAAGACATCAAAAATTTGCAGTGACACTACCCTATTGTATATGCAAGTTAAATAAGATTTATGCCATCTTCAACATAAAATTGTTCTTTTGTTGTTCAGTTCAATTTGAAATATTTGACAACAATAGTTGTACTGTTCTTCTGTGCAACATATCTTTGCCACTGGGAGGTTGAGATTTTATTTGACAAATGCTATGATGATCTTGGATCTGTTTCACCCACAATTCCTTTTGTCTACACCATTCTCATATTTGTAGACATGTTTTCAGTAATCTTGAAATACAAAGCAAAATTAAAAGAATGAAGGGGGTTATAATAACTTGATTCAAATAATAAAAAAAAAAAAACAACAAACATATAGCTGATTGGATTTTATGGGAAGGAATTTCCAGGGAGTGGAAAAAACTCCACAAACCACAAAACCAAAAAAAACAACAAAACTATCAACACACACATGCACACAAATCCCAAAAGAACTCTCAAGAAAAGATAACGTGGGCAAAACTCATCTCAATTTGTGAGCTGCCTGTCTGGAAAATGTTTTTAATCCTTCTTTTTCCCTGCAGAAGAGAAGGACCTGGTATCGTTATGAATTTCTCAAAAGAGAGTGAATTATTTTGGGTAAAACGAATTTTTCCTGTAAATCTCTATTTTGTGAAAAAGGCATTGCTACAGGGAAGCATTTTAATGAGAAATTCTTGAGTCACTTTATTCAGCATCTAGGGAAGACAGGCCCACAATGATCCATACTTTGAACTGTGTCCTTAAAATTGAACTGTATCATCTGTGTTCAGACAACTCAGAAGAGAAAGAATCAGCAGTGCAACAATAATTCTCACTCCTCACTCCTGTGGGCTTGGGTTCCCCATGTGTATTGTTGCAGTCACAGGCTGCATAGACACTCCACAGAAAGAGACATATGTTGCCATAGAAATGTAAGGCTTTGCTGTTTAGCAAGTGACACAGAAGCTCCAGAAGCCTACATTCAGTCCCTGCTTCCTGCTCTGTATCTATATTGAAGCAAATGTAGTAATTTTTAAGCTCATTTCCCACTTGAAAAAGAATGTCTAATAATTTGCCTCAAAGAAAGAATGCAAAGTTAAATAATAAAACATAATAATAATAAAAAGAAAATAAAAAGCCCCAAAACTCTCTTCTGGTAGTGGGAGTAGCTGGAATTTTTTAAGGAAGCAGACCATGTCAGGAGGATGGTCTTAGCAGCAGAGTCTCTCCACAACCTCTGTTTTACCTATTTCCAAGCTGAATCTAACTCTTTTTCTCAACCATGTTATTTCCTGATCAACTCCTTTTCTCTGAATATTTTTGAAGAGATATATTCCAATTTTTCTGCAGGCAAACCAAACACAAACTGCCAAATGCTTCTCAGGCCATCTCCCTTCTGAATATATGAAGTGGCCAAGCAGATTTCTGTATTATCCCACACAGTTTTGTTTCTCCTTTGCTGCCCTTCACCAGCTTGTGTACTGCTGTTACTGCTCCATGTTTGCTTCCCTTCTCTGCTGCATTCAAGGCAAGTTATCCTGGATTTATATTTCCAAGTAACATTTGGTGACAAGCTGTGGGTAGTGTCCTCCAGGAGTCCAGACACAATTGCATTCATTGCTTTGTCTATTACACTGAATTTTCTTACTCTGTTTAAGGAGGAAAAGGCCATCCTTATGGGTATGACTTCCTGTCCATCAGCTGAACCTGTGAATGGGATTTTGCATGATCCAGCTTTCCTTTTTGCTGCTGCCTTGTGTTATCTTTATGAAAAAGATGCAGAAAGGGAGCAGGGGCCCCTGTGCATCACCATGGCTCTAAATGTCATTTAATATTAATGGCTGTCAAATGCAGTCCACTTGTAACTATACATTACTGTTACAACACCCTGTGGCACATGGAAAGCAGATGTTCTAGGAAGAGAAAACTTAACTAATTTAAAAGTTAAATCACAGCCTGATATGTTTTTTTCTGGGTGATACATAGTGAACAGAGTCTGAGAGAATCCAGGCCTGCGGGAAATAGATAAATGAGGTCATGAATAGGACTGAGAAGGCTTTTCTGAGTTCAGCCCTGCAAGTCTTGTGCCTCAGAGCATCACAGAGGTTTGGGAAACTTGCCCCAGCCTTTTGGCTCTCTCACCCTGGGGATTAATCCTGGATGTGTAGGGATTTAACCTTGTCAGTGCAAGGGCTGCTTGGATGCCGAGGACTCCCCTGCACCTTTCACTGTTCAGAGAGGGTAAAGGTAAGTGTGAAATCATTCTTAATTTCCATCAGGTTGTTTCCAAGGCTCCATGCTTTATTAAGAGACAAGTTCTTCAGCAGCGCTCTTGTAGCTCATGAAGTAGAGGAGTGATTTCTGTGCTCTGGAAGATAATGTCTTTACCTGTTTGAGGTGAAAACAGATGAGCCACTGGAATTGAATGCCTTTGATTTTGTACTCTGGCTGCAGTGCATATTATGGATTTAATTTTGATGAAGATCTAGACCTTGTTACCCAAAACTGTTTTAATTATGGGAACTTAAAAATACTGTATCTTTGTAATTGAAACAGAACACAAGTATTGACTGACCCCAAATCAAGAGGCTTCTTGGGCCATTGATCTGTGTTGAGAGTTTTCCTCATTCAAAATAGAAAATGGTTCAGTTCCTCTAAAATGTTATAATGAAGTATCACATTAACCAGAATTAAGTGGTTTGGTCTAGTAAAGAGCTGAGGGAGCAGGATTGATCTATATTTTTGATGTACACGAGTGTGGATCCGTGTCTGCAGTTATTGCTTCAAACAGCAAGGCTGAGGCAGAAGTAGCTGAGTCCATGCTCAGATCTTAATTCCTTTGCCTAACATGAGAAAGCTTTGGGGTTTTGCTTCTGTCCATAATGAAATTAAATGAATGTGATTCCCCTCAGCCTGAATATGTCTGTCTGTATTCTAATAACTCCTTGACCTCTTGGCAGACTTCTTGTAAGCTGTTGAATGCTCTTAAAGATATTAAATACCCACATGCCATACAAATTAGACTAGAAGAGGATGAGTTCTGTATTCTAATTGAGTAACATGAGAGCTCATTTTCCAGAGGGGCTACAAATTGTCTTTGAGAAGAAGACTGCAACTGAGGTCACAGTATTTATTAGAGACCAGAAAATCTAAGTGGGAGAGAAACAGAACATTTCCCTCAACTTTTGGAAAAGTCTTAGCAGAAGTTTATATGTTATATAATAACATAAAATTCTCAAGACCTTCACATGGTAGACTACACAGATTCTACAAGACACCTATTCGAGTACTCCATCTCTTCACCAGTTTTGAAGGTAGATGCTACATTTAATCTTTTATGGTCCTTTTACTCTATAAAACCCTTCACAAATTTTCAAAAAGAGTGTTGTCAGCTCTTTAAACACTTGGGGATGTAGTTTTCCAGACACAGGTGCTTTGAAAACTTTACAAAGAAAAAGACTGAGTAGAAATGTACTAAGACAGTTGTCTTAGAGTACAACGCAACATTTATTTCTGAAGAGGGAAGTTAGCATTAGTGGACATCTAATATTAAGAATTCCACCTCTTAAAATATGGGGTCTCAATTGAAAATTATTCCTATGGGAATTGTCAAGTTAAGATGAATAATCTTTGTGGCTTAATATTTTTTTTTTTAATTTGTGCCACTGGAGATGTTTTGTGCAGCTTTTCTGTGACTAGACATTGGAATGGGCTGCCCAGGGAGGTGATGGAGTCACTGTCCCTGGAGGTGTTTAAGGAAAGCCTGGATGTGGCCCTCAGTGCCATGGCCTGGCTGGCAGGGTGGTGTTGGGTCATAGCTTGGGCTCAGGGGTCTCAGGATCTTTTCCAGCCTTTCTGATTTTGTGATTCCAAGGGTGGGAAGCCCAAGACTTGTACAAGCTGCAGACTATGAAGATAAATCCAGTATTGTTGAGGTAGAGAGGCATTCAAGGGTTCATAATGTCTGACAGGAAAAAGAAGTAAACTCCTGGAACTGTTTAAATCTTACCCAAAATTCTGGAGTTGCACAGATGTGAAGCATAGCACATGGAGCTTTCAAAACTCAGAGCAGTTAATTTTGCTCTTAGTGGAACTATTTAGATTCTGCTGAAGCCTTAAGGGGGATAAATGACACTCATTTTGCTTGCCTTGTGGAGAGCTACTATCACTGCTATGTTAAAATCTGCTTCACCCTCCAAATTTAAGTGAGATGTGGATGAATCTTGAAAACACTTTAGTGATGACTTCATAATTAAAGACTTTTAAATCTTCTAATGGGTAGTCACTTGTGCTGACACTGAGAAGCCAGATAGTATGCCACAGGACACAGCACATGTTCTGAACTGGCTGAATGAAATATGCCTGCTGCTGCATGTGGTTATAAAGTGAGAATTTAAAATTTAAACTCAGATCAGGATGGAAAGGATATGCTTAATATAAAGTTAAGACTTTAGAAGCAAAATAATTCTGAATGAATTCCATATTTGGCATATGTGTAACTGGTGTTGTATATGGCAGACACTTTGCCATCAAAATATTTTTGCTTAAAAGATAAAAAGACTTCTGTCAATACTCTGTCATGAGGGTTATTTGGATTTTCTACACCCAGGGAGCACTTTTATGCAACATGGGTTATAAGATATGCAAAGCAACCATATAAGAATGCATTTTCCTTTGCAAATCAAATTACATTTTGGGGATACTAAGCTGATAATTTTTGAAAGCATCCTCACAGGAGTGAAAATTATATTCTCAAATGCTCTTTACTTGTGTTTACAGTGCCTTAAAATTCTATCCAGAGGCTGTCATAGAAGCATAAGCAACCATGGAGGCAGTGATCACCTTGAAAACTGGAAATGGACTTTTCTTCCCTTGCAAAAGTGCCTGAGTGATGGGTAACATAAATCTGAACAGATTTTGCTTCTTGGGAAGAACTTGCAGTTGCAATACCTGCCTTTACCATTAAGTCAGAAAAATGTACAAATTATGGAAATGCAGCAGGTTACTAAAAAGTAAACACTCAGTAACTTTTTCAGAATTAAGTCTAGCTTTGTTTTTAAAGTGGAGTAGAAGGACCATTTGCAGAAGGGAGCTGGACTTCACAAAACCAAAATGGGAGTCGGCTCCTGGTCAGATAAATCATGATATTGATAAGCAGTATTTAAAATAAGAATCTGAAAATGTTAGGAATTTTCAAGATAATGGCACATTGGAGATGTCAGCAACAGAGAGCTGGAGCTGCACCTCAACACTGGACTCAGATCTCAGTGGGAGAGCCAGGAGGGTTTTAGGGGTCCCCTGTAAGTCTCTCCCATTGTCCTCTTGCCCACAGAGCTGGCAGCTGGCAGGATCCTGGCTGCTACCCAGCAGTGCTGCTCCCCTGAGGCTGCAGAGGCGTTTGACACTGAGCAGCCCTCAGGCCAAGCCCAGGGGTTTTCCTTGGCTGCAGTCCCACCTGCAGCCCGGGTGTGGCTTGGGGCAGGAGAGCAGGGAGGGCTGTCTGTGCTGTCCCCTCTGCCCTGCTCTCCCAACACTGGGGCTGGGCCTGCTGGAGGTGAGCCAAGGAGCAGATGGAGTTTGGAAGCAATCTCTGGGAAGGACACTGTTACAAATAGCTCTTAGTCTACTAATGGGACTTAGAACTGCAGGATTTTGGGCAAAAAGTTTGGCTTTGGCAGAAAGCAAAGCCAAAGAAAACACAAAAAGTGATTTTCCATTTGGAAGTAGTTTGGTTTGAGGTCTGTCAATAACTGCTGTAAAATCTTTGTGTTTCTAGCCCGAAGATCCTTTATGCACAGACTCCTACAACATCCTTCACTCCCTGGTCACTTGGGGATCTCCTGCCTGTGCCCTGAGTGTGTCAGCTCCAGTCAGGAGTGGCCCACTGGGAGAAATGGCCCCGAGCTGTGAGATGTGGTTCAGCTCTCTGACATGTCACCAAATGAATAGCAGTGCCTGCAGTTTGGCTAATGAGCAACACAAGGTAAAGGATACCCAGACTCTCCTTAGAGATGCTGTGGGGCTTCCAGGAGAACACAGAGCACTTCTTCCCAAGTGGTGAATTACCTAATTCCAGTAAATTGCCTACTTTCCAGGTTATACAAGCAACTTTCTTTTATAGCTCTACAAGGACATAATGCCATACATTGTGATGAAACTACATTATGATACCAGTTGCTAAAAGACTAAAAACCACCTCAATGTTTTTCTCTTTTAAAAAGAATTAATTTCATTAATATTTTTTCCAAGACAACGAGCAAGTAAAAAATATCTCCCTGCATACCATTTTCAGGCACAGCTCATCCTTGATAGTAACTTCACATTGAGACATTAACAGCAGCTTTTATTATTCATGGTTTTGATCTCTTTTGTGGAGACAGAACAACACTAATCAGTTGATTTGACTTCTTCTGAAGTAGCTATTGTAAAGCTTATATGGGAAGGAGATAAGAACACAAGATGTCTTTACTCTGGTGATGCCTTAGGTTTTAGCTTTATATTTTTCAGATTCTGCACTGTTTTAGTGTGTGATTCTGAGCTTCACATTAGGGATGGTGAGCTCTCTTCACAGAGTAGGGAGACAAAACAATTCCTTCTCTAGCTGGGGACCAAGGACAAATGATC
>JAYDZK010000233.1:13611294-13621382 GCA_034509185.1 Euphonia xanthogaster
AGGGAGACAAAACAATTCCTTCTCTAGCTGGGGACCAAGGACAAATGATCCAAATCTCAGGCCCAAGAGCACAAACAATGTGGGCTGAAGAGAGAAAAACAAGGAGGATGACTGGTCATGCATTTTGTGACCATTTTGGGTTGATCTTGGGTGCAGCCCTGGCTGGGCTCTTGTGCTGCCCAAGGTGGATCCATTGAGGCCTTCTAATAAATATCTACTTTATTCTTTAGCTCTGTCCAATCTCTGTTCTAGGTCAGCTTTGATAAGGCATCACTGGACAGGGAAACAAAAGAAAGGGTTGTATTGCCATTAAACACTAAGACTTTTCTGTAATCTCTTTCTTTGGATGAGTTTTTCTTGTTAATTTGTTTGCTTGGTTATTTTTGGGGGGAGTAGTATCAGTTAAGATAAACGTAAGTAAGTGAAATTTCATTCATGTGCAGAAAACAGAGGGTAAATGATATTCTGTGCTCAAACCTAATGGTCTCATTGCTGTTAAATACAGGTGATTGTTGCAAGTGTTGTATATACAGAAAATGCTTTCAGCTGGAGGACAGTCTCAGGAAAAAATAAGATTGCATAATTTGGAGGGTAAGGTTTTGTAAGACAGTCCTTGCTTGTCTAAGTCTTCTAAATACAATCTGCATAATTCCATCTCATCCTTCAAATCTGTTAAATGCACAGTTATAAAGATGAGGGCTCTAATGTGAAATGGTCATGGACTTCTGTAGGAATCTGATCTGCACTCAAAGCTGTCATAGCTTCATAAGACACTAGCCACATAGCCCATAGCCTGTATTCAAATAATTGCATATTTTTTACATTCATATGATATTCCTCTTTTACTGCACTTCTGTAATTTTCCACATTAGTTTGATAAGACAATTAAATTCTGTTGCTTGTGAGATAAATAATTCATGGTTTCCGAAGCATAACTATGTCTCTAGTCATACTGTGTCAAGGCAATGTTTTATGCAGCTTTGTTTTAATTCATACTTTGTTACATTTATTATCACTAATTGCTGTTTTATAACAAAGCTATAGTTTGGAATCAGAATAGATATGCTTTAATTTAAGCTGAAATGGAGCCTGATACTAGCAGTGTGTTTGTCCTTTCCAGAAGTGCAGCCCTGCAAAAGGCTGCTGTACTATTTATTTATCCATTGACATGTTTGAATGGGATATATGTCATCTATTGTCTCAAAAGTATTAAGTAAAATTGGTACCTGGAAGAACTGAGTAACTATTAATATGTACAGAAGGCTTCCCTATGAGTAAATAATATCTGCAGATCTCTGGAGATGATGCATTTTAATGCAGCTTGAATGTAATATTTCCATTTGTAAACAAATTTGATCAAATATAATAAACAGTGCTGGAGCCTTAATGTAATTCTATTACCTATAAGTCAGTACAGGAAACAGCAATGCAGATGCCTAACAAGAGGCAGAGTGGCTTCTTCAGCTTTGCTGATAAATATCTGTGTAAGTCATGTAAGCCTAATAATCAGGCAGAGAAGTAGGAGAAAGCAATAACCTTAGTCTTGTCAAAACATAAATGGAATACAGATGAAAGTTGATGCTTTGAGTAAAACTGCATGCCAGAGTTAATGTAAAGAATAATGATATAAAGC
Organism: Euphonia xanthogaster; assembly: GCA_034509185.1. Lineage (NCBI taxonomy): Eukaryota > Metazoa > Chordata > Aves > Passeriformes > Fringillidae > Euphonia > Euphonia xanthogaster. The sequence continues at coordinate 13,612,928 of JAYDZK010000233.1, forward strand.
TGAAATTCAAAAACTAATAAAAATATCATTTGATATCCTGCTATACAGGGAAATACAAACTGCTCTGAAATAAAGACCAGAAAGGATAGATCTGCCATTTTTGGGGGGGTTCTTTGGCTATCCATACCCTCATTTAAGCAAGCTAGGGGATGGAGGGTACCTGGGGCTTTTAAGTACAAGCAGATACTATATGACAACTTTTGAATTTTGAATTTAACAGGAGAATTTTGTTGGTTTTTTTTTTTTCCCTACTGGTCTTTCACCCTGGGTTTAATCGTGTAACTGTAAAATCTTTAATCTCTAAAATGGCAATGCTTTCAGATAGCTTGTAAAAATGTTGGGAGAAATAATTTTATCACAGCTCTAAACTTACCATGTTCTTATTTCTGCAGGGTGCCGTTGGTGGAAGGGCTCGTCAGCTGGGGCAGTGCTGATGATTCTGAGGAGAAGCCAGGACAGCAGAGGTGAGACTGTGGTACCATCCCTGGGCTGTGTCTGCCTCTGAGAGGGGCCCAAGGAAGGTTGTAGGAGTGCAGTGCAAGAATATTGCAATGAATTAATAAATAAATGTGTGTGTGTAACATGCAGGTAAAAAGCCCCACCCAAGCTGTAAAAAGACATTGAGTCTGTTGTGTCTGCTCTTTCAATGATGAAATTAGAATATTTCTGCATTTTCTTTTGAAGAAAAGGAAATATTCCTCCAGTCTGTCACCCATATACTATTTTTGCAAGCATGTCAATACTTACCAGTTGGAATCAAAGAAATTGGAGCTATGTTTTGGAAACACCTATTAAGAAAACCCAACAAAACCCACTATTCATTTTGTTTAACAGCAATGAGACACCTCCCAGTGTAGAGGAATGCTCTCCAATGCACAGGTTGACAGCCATTACTCTCGCAGTGGAAATTCCTGTTGTTTTTACTGACAGGAGGATCCCACCCATTGTGAAATCAAAGGAGTAATCAAATCAAGAATTTATGTTTCCACCAGATCATGTTGACAGAAGGGCTCCATCCTGCTTGATGTAAATGTAAAAAAATTGAAACTTTTTCTCTTCTCCACCTCTCTTACCATGCACAGCTTGTGAGCTTGGAGAGCTCTTGCTGGCCCTCAGGAAGAAACAGTGAAAAGTAATTCCATAACTGTATTCCTTCTGAAGGGAGTTTTAGAAATATTCTGGAATAAAAGGAAGTAGAATGAGTCTGACAAGGAAGCAGCTTGAACTCATTGCACCTTAATGGCTGTTCTCTCTTATCTGCCTGCTTTCAAACCTAGTCCAGCCCCAGGTGTGACCTGTCAGTGATGCACCTCAGCATGGTCATTGCCTTCTCTGAAGGTGTGTAAGTAAATGTTTGTGTTTTCTTGGGTATGAGCACAGGAATGTACAAGTCTAGGAAATGGATCATCAGCTTCAGAAGCCCTATGTATTAAAATACTATTCATTTTTATAGAAATTTTTTCTTTCTGTGTGTTCTTTTTACTTTTTTTTTGAAAATTTTACCTTTTTTGGCTCAAAAAATACCTTCCTGTTGCCTAATCATCCTGGCTCTAGCTATGGAGAAGCTGCACAATGTCAGTAAATAATCTGGTACTATATATCTCAAGTATTTTCAGTTCAGTGCTGTATGGTAAAGTGCACTTGTTGCTTTCCAGCTGAGATCTTGAGGAATGACCTCCTTATAAAACACATTTTCTTTCCTTGCTATTTCCAAGAGCAATATATAATGTTACATAGAAGCTTGAGAAAATGGAGGAGCACACAAGTCCACATTTCAGAGATGCATGTTATTAAGGAATTTAATCTGAGGCGGCCAAACTTCTCAGGAAAATTGCATCTGACTTTTGTAAGACTTGGCAAAGCTCCAAGTCAAAAAATGTTTCTGCTTTTTCTGTTAAAAGCAGAAATACTCTTCCACTTTTCCTGTTAGCTGAGAAAATTCATTTAATTTCCATTCCAAGAAAAATGAAAGAATGCCTGGCCTAAAATAGTTGAGTTACTATGTTATATTTTATATCAGTGCTATATTTTATATAAAAAGAAAGACCTGAGAAGGTTTGTCTGTAACTCACCTTTTCCATTTTAGCCTTCACACTGACAAGTTTACTTGAAAATCAATATTTTACATTGAAAAAACCCCATTCTGTGTCAGTAATACTCTCAAGCAATATAGATCTTAAAGAAACATGCCGAGATGTGGCAGGTAAATATTTGTAATGAATAATCTGCCTGAACCCCATGGAAACTGCAGATTTGGAAAAACAAGATGGCCATTTTCCACCACGGTGCTCTGAGCAGTTATTCCCCCCTTCTCCTGGGGTACTTGTGCCACTGTTTTTACCCCCGGGCTGCCTCGTTGCTCTTCCTTTGGCAGCTGTGCCTCTTCTTCCTGCAAATGCCAACCCTCAGCAAAAAAGCATCTCGTAGGCAGCAATTGCACAGGCTGCCCTGCAGGGAGAAGGCACTTAGCACAGTGAAAATCATGCCAGCCACTCTGGGAGCTTTCTGTCTGTCCCAGTTTTTCCCCTGAAAAGTGAAATAGGCGGTGGGGTTTGGGTTGAGCAGGGAGGGCTCCACGGAGCCGTGGGGGAGAGGCAGACCATGGTGCCTCCTCTCTGCTCTGGGTATCTGTCACCTCAGCTTTCTGTGCTCCCACCCTTCTGTGACATGAAGGTGTTCACAGCTGCCTGTGTCTTGTAAAACAATTCAGGATTTATAACATGTAAAAGGGTTTTGAGCCTACATCCTGAGGGAGACAGCAAGCTGATGGTTGGAATCTTTGTCCTCTTGAGTAGGAAATTGTGGGATTTAATCTGTACAAAAATGGTGAATTCATTTCACTACTAACCTGGATTGCCTCTTCCAGGGAACTTGTACTGGAAGCATATCCTTCATTATTGTATTCTATATCCATACATGTAGTCTAGGTCTGAAAATACCCTGTTACAGAAGCAATCTCTCCAGCATTAGACTGCCCAGCAGTCCCCAATATTTCAGCCCTGCATAAACCCAGACTGAGGTGAAAGTCACTAAAATTATCATGAAGGCAATCTGAAGTGATTCTCTTCTGTCATAATGACAAACTGGAACGTGGAATGTTTTTATTTTTTAAATTTCCATATCCTCACTCTGTAATTAAAACCAAGTGCATTTTACTCTACATGTAAAGAAACACAGAAGGTTTAATCTGGAAAAGCCACCACACTTTCCTTGGAGAACATAAGTCAGAATCTATGTTAGTAGGGAGCTTTGCTGCAGATGGTTGGAGGTTACAGGCAGATTTTATAAAGAGAAATTATGTTTCATTCTGAAGAAAATGAAGAAAAGACAGAACTCCAGCCTGTCTCATCAGAGCATGGAAAAGAATTCAGGTTGCACATTGAATGTAAACAAAGTATTTTGATTATTTTTGCAATTTTATGGAGATTAGAGCTTTTCTGTGAAGAGTACAGCTTGAGACTGATTTTTGCATCACAGTCTGAAAGCAAATGTTCAAACAGTAGGAACTTCAAAACAGATGCCCCCTACTTCATTTATATATATATGTGTATATATGCATATATAATTTTAAGGAAATCTGTTTTTATTTAAAAGGAGTACTCTTCCCCCAGCCCAGTTGAATTGTCATTGCACTCTTAAAATATTTTTGGGATATGGATCAACTTTTGTAAATATGCAGTTCCTATGCAATACACCCTTTAATATGACTGGTGACCTCATTAGAGAATGATAATCAGGGGCCTTTGGGAATATTTATATAGCAGAAAGAGTAGATTTTTTTCCTTTTCATCCAGTTTTCTCAGTGTATTACACAATAATGAAATTATGAAAAGAGTCAACAACTCCTACATCTATAACTGAAGCAAGGGAGGAGTTGTGCTTTTCTGTTTTAAAGGGGCTTGTGTCATGAACGACTTTATTACAAAGAGAAAAGAAAGGTAAAAACAAAGAAGAGGATAGACACTGATGCACAGAGAATATAACAAGAGTGTTACCTGAGAAAACCCCTTGAAATTCAGCAATCTATGTGCCAGAAGGACTTTCAAAGTGATCCACAGCTGTATGGTTGAAACCTTCTCTCATGTCTCCAGCAGAGGAGGGAAAACAATGAATCCATCCTTCACATTTTAGAGTTCTGCAGCTCAAGGGGAAAGCAGTGTGAAATTCCAGTTTGCCTCAACTTCATGGCAGCAATAAAAAGAGCACAAGTAGAAAAGAACTAGGTATTTAACAGCTGAAAAAGACATATTGACATTGGCACATACTTATTTGCTGCAGCATTTTCTGGGATATGTGCTGAAAGAGAAGCCTTTCAATAAAACAGTTGATATCTTGCCATAAAAAAGGTCTAAAGAAAAGCCATGTCAAACTGTGTTCTGCACAATATGTATGTGAATGAAGGGAAGAGTAATGAAAAAGCTTGCCAAGTCAAGATAAAAGCAAAATAAAAAATGAAAACACAAAGCATGGCTAATAAGTAGCACAACATGGCCTTTCTTTAGCTGTGTAATTCTTTTTTTTTTTGGTATAGATTTGAAAATATTTGTTTCAGCAGGAGTGAGAAGCTCCTGTGCTTGCTGTAGAAGCCTCACACAGGTAATTTCCAATTACTGAATCCAAATGCTTGGCACTCTTCAGGAAAGGGATTGGACACTTGTAGGAAGAGAAAAATAGAATCAGGCAGTTGGGTATCTTAATGTAATATTTTGCATCTTAAAGCCTAAAATCCCTATAGCAAGTCAGCCTTTAACTAATTTGTGTGAGAGAAGAGCTTACCTAAGATACCTGATTTTATTGTATCCATTTTACCCCGATTTTCTAAGTTTTATTGTTGACCTCAGTGACTGATCCTCAATAAAATTATGCTCAGTAAAATTGGCCTAATCCAGCATTTCATATCCTATAATTCTGTCTTCTTATTTTTTCCTGTATAACAAGCATTACTTAGGTTAGCTGGAGTTCTCAGAAAAGAGTTCTTCTGGGTTGGATTGAAGGTATTTTGTTTAGCTTTGATGGATAAATGGCTGTCTCTATCATCAGGCACCAGTAATAGAATATTTTATCATCTTCCTAGATAGGTTGTCAACATGTGTTGCATAGCAGCTGCTGTGAATTCATACTTTTTCCAATGGGAAATGTGGTAAATGCATAAACCAAAATAAAATTGCAGAGGAAATAACATTCTTATGTATTTCAGTAACCAAGGGTGGTGTATTGATTTTGGTAGGGATTTTTTTTGTTGTTGTTTTCTTTTTGTTTTCTTGATTGGTTGGGTTTGTTGCTGTTTTGGTTTTTGTTTTTATTTTGTAACCATGCATGAGTTTAGCTGTAATAGAAAAAATAAAGATTTCCTTTCTGGTCCAGAGCTGAAGACCAGACATTTTGCTCCAATCGAAAAAACATTAAATTTAATATATTTTTATCTTCCTCTGGCACAGGAGGTTAGTAGAGAAATCCTTCTCAGGTGCAGTCTGCAAATGGACTCCATCCAAGATCTCCTGAAGTCAATAGAGAAATGTTCATGCTCTACATTTGATATTGGATCAAGTCTTATTTTCATCTCTGACCAAGATTATTTTCACAGTTCTGGCCTCTCTCTGGGTAATACAGGTTTGTATGTAAATCCGTACTTACTAAAGTATTTAAAATCAGTTAATAAGTGGTAATGAGGTGAAGTTTTCCCCGAATGAAGTACAATTCCCACTGATTTTCAGAAGGCAGATCTTTTATTCTTGGTTTGTTCAGTTGTGGGTAGGGTGGGATGGGGTGTCATTTTATTTTTTTTATATTTTTTCTTTTTATCCTCATGAACAGACACAATGAGCTACACTTTTATTGCCATGTGTAGGGAGTTTAGGCACAGGGTTTCCATTAAGAATGATCTGTTACCTCCAAAAAATGTTAATGTTCCTAATTTTGCTTTCTTATTCTTCATTACATAGTTAATAGAAATGGAGGTACATGCCTAATTGCACCCTAATGAAAACTTGTCCTTTTATCTTTGGTTAGGAGCAGATCCATGGACACGGATTTAGGAAGAAAACTTCCAAATGAATGGTGAGATCTCCTTGAGAGAGCTCTGAGGAGAGAAAGCTAGAAAATTGAGTTGTTTATCACAGCTTTTCTTTACTATCCTTTTCTCTAGTGACTTACAGATCAAAGTTAAGTTTCACAGCTTGCATTTAATGACCTAATTTGGATTGTGGCTTGTATCAAAATGCTGAACAGAACATTTTCCATTTTCTATTTTTATGTTGGTCTTTCCCTATTGAAACTATCCAGTAAACTTTTGATTGCTTGAATTGCATGCTGATTCCCAGCTCTGTATGCAGTGCAGGACTACATGTGCTCCAGCCATACTCACAGGACTGCCTGCCTTCTACTCCAATGCAATAACAGAAGAGCTAAGAGAGCTGTCCTTTATCTTACAGCAGATTCAGATAATGGCCTCTCATGGTACTCAAGTGTTGCAGGATAGAGAGATGAAGAAAGTTACATTTTTAAGAGGAAAGATGAATATTTGCTCTTAGGCATGCAAGGACCAGGAAACAGAGGCAACAGTTACCCTTCAAAATAAAAGATTCAGAGATTGGTTGTGTCCAAGTGAAGCTGGAGAATCACTGTGCTGTTGGGATCTTGTGCTGTGTCACATGAAGGATGCCGCTCACTAAAGGTGTCCATTTTGTATTTGTGAGGTTTCTATCAATTCCTGTGGACTTTTAAACAATATTTCTGTTATGTACACTCGGGTTCTAAATATTCTTCCATACAAGTAGCTGTAGAAAAACTGTGCATTTCAGTAGGATTGCAAAATGCTGTCCACAGTGAATGCCTCTCTGCCCCTGAAAATTGATTATTCCACTCTGTGTATTTTCCTAAAGCATTTTAGTGGATCAGATAGTTATAGATATTTGACATGTTAAGTGATGGTCTGGCTAGAGTAGCACTTGCATGAGGTAAGTGAATTGCTTCCAGTAAACTTAGCCTATCTGTATTGTTAATATGCTACCACCTGCCTTAAAAATGATCAGTCAATTTGTTGCATGACATTTTTGGAGTAAGTGGGCTGTATGGATTAATTGAGTTAATTCTAAATATGTCATTGATTTTTTATCTATGTGACCCGCCCTACTGGTATTTTTTTTTTGTTTCTTCATAATTGACTTTCAGTGAATAAAGAACTTACTATTGAATGCTTATTGCAAAATAAAATGAGGACAAGCAATAGATAGTGAAGTTTTTTTTTTGCAGTCTGTCCTTTCTCATTACAGTTCTTGCAAACAGTTGTGCCTTGTCTGAAATAATGATTATTGACAAACTATGTAGGAAGCCAGAAATAAGGACAAGTTGTATTCCCATGGTAAATTAATTAATTAACATTTTCAAAGTTTTAGTGGTACATCACTAAATCAACTGGTGAAGTCATATGAACCTCCTGATGAATAAGGATTTCCTTCTCAAAGTTGTAGGGAAATAACAAAGAGGAGGAGTGGGTTTGACAGGAAATTTTGTTTAAGCTGTTGCTTATATTGCTCCATTGCTCTTGTTCTCATTACAGTTCTTCTCTTTGCAAAATATGCTGGAGACATATTGTCACTGCAACAGATAGTGGTGAGAAAAGGGTGACTTAGAAAGCTTGAAATACTTCAGCCTATCTGTCAGTGGCCAAAGATAGGTTGACAGAATTGTGTTTCTTCTTGGTCACAGGGATAAGTTGCAATTTCAAAATATCTCAGGAGCAGCCAGGACAAAGTACCAGGGTCTGATTTTCCTGATATCAACCTAAAGCCTCTCAAGTCAGGTGGGTGTTTCTGGTCCTTTGTTTAATAGCTAAGTGACAGGAGATGTGGGATATCTTTTCAAATGCTGAGAGAATATCTGAGAGCTACAACTGTGTGTTCAGTCTGATAGTTAAAAAAAAATTGTTCTATTTGAAGAGACCTGGTATTTCTTTTTTAGCTTTATACTAGCTTTTAGCTTTTTGTCTTATCTGTTTCTCTCCTCTATTTAGTCAGATTTGGGGTCACAAGTATAAAGGAGTGAGTAATCTCTTGATGGCTTCCATGTAGGTTTTGCTGCTGGAAAGACACTTGGGTTTGTGGGAGAACAGCTCCATGTTGCAGGGCTGAAATCATTAGTGCTGAAGTCTATTGATCTGGCAACATGAGTTGCTGATGCAATATAGAAATAGGCAAAATATTTATGACCTGAGCTTTGGCATGCCCATCTGACTCATCCTGCTTTGCAGTGATATTTGAGAACAGAAAACTCCAATTTCTCAGCCATATTACATTTTGTCCTGCAGCTCTAGCCCTTTACAGGACTGAAGAGATGTTCTTAATTTATTCTGATAACGGGAAGTTGCCATATCTTATGACATCTTTAAAAAGACCAATCATACTTTTAATTGCTTAATTAATCACAGCATGAAAGGGGAACAGTCTTCAAAGATCGG
>JAYDZK010000233.1:13621398-13633097 GCA_034509185.1 Euphonia xanthogaster
AACAAAAAAACTAAACTACGCTCATAAAAAAAAGCTACTTGTTTGATAGTAGAGAATGTAGCTAAAATGGCTGATCAAACAAACACAAGATCATCCTTGACACTCTTTAGAGTAAGATGACTGACCTATAAAGCCCAGCTAGATATTTCTAGCCTACTGGTGTGGATGAAAGCCTATGATCTCTTCCCTGAGATTATGCCTTTCTGTTTCAGCCAAACATAGATTAAAAATTTCCCAAAAACCTGAAATATAACAGAAAGCCTAAAATCAGAGATGGGCATCTTGCCAAGTGGGGGAGAGCAGCTGAGATTCAGGTTCTCTGTGCTGGTCTATGAACTCATTGGTTCTCACCACTGAGAAACATGCTGCTTTCATTGTCACACAACCTGTCTCATCTCATTAGCACAATGACTTGAACATGTTGACAGCATGTAATGGTTTTCTCTGCATATGCTAAGAAGCAGTTTTAAACCAATTTGCTGCTTTCTTTGTAGGCAGAGTGTGACAGCTGATTGCTGCTAAGGCCCCTGAAAAGTTATTCATCTGCCACAATTCCTATAGGTAAAATATGAAGTTGTGGAGCATGATGCAGTGCAGCAGAGTGCTCCTTCCTTCCTTCCCCTGGATGTTAATGAACTCCCACTCATTCCCAACTGGTCGCTGGGTGCAGGGAATGCATTCAGGATGAATCAACGTGCAGTGACTCAACAGACAGCGTCTGCATTGGCTCTTTGTTTCCCTAAAAGCTATTAAAGCATGGCTAATTCTCAGAGCTGAAAGTTTACCACTTTCTGAGTGCATTGTCTGCAATTCAGAAACATATTTAAATGTTAGATTTCATTCTTATCATTAAGTACCACCTCCCTTATGTGATCATGTTTACTTTTTTTCCCATAGCATTAATGAACTGACCAAAGCTTTCAATAAAAGTCTTACCTGCTCGTTCTATTTATTAATTAGTTTTAAAAATAAGCTCACCATATAGCAACCTTAAATAATGAACTCTGTATTTAGTGGTGAAATAATGTTTGAATGTTAACCTACATTCAGGGAAAAATGTTAAAAAGGGAATGTAAAAACGTTTTTAAAATTGTGTCATTTCTGATAGTGAATAGCCTGTAAGAGCTGCTTTAAACAACAGTGAGTTTTTTCACATTATTGCTGCTAGATTTAACCTTTTATCCCCTTTCTGGACTGTGTATCTAATGTAAGACTGGCACGTTCTGGAAAGCTGTTAAAATTCCCAAGTCCTGTGGTAATACCTTGGCTCATTGGTGCTGGATGATTTCTTTGCACTGTTGCTGTAAGAAGAATTCACATGACCAAAGTTAAGCACAGTCCTGCATTGTTTTCAGGCAGGACTGTGAATGCTTCAGTTCTACTTGACTTCATGTAATTGATAGGAGCCCAGCTTTTTTTTTTCCTCCACATAACCCTAAAGAAAGTCCTGTATCCATGTCCTGATAACAGTGAGCATTTTGACTATTGATAACTACCATGAAAAGTTAAAGCTTTATGTAGTCTCATGACAGTCGCCATGCAGTCAGAGGAATTTTTCAGGGGAAAGAAGAGACCAGTTGTAACTTTCTTGCACTCATTTCTGCTGAGGAAAGATTTCTTTTTACAGTTCATAACACCTCATTTAGGCCAATGAACTCCACCTCAGTCATATGGCTACAAGATACTGCAGGTTATTGCTGTGCACTTATTTGTGACAAAAGGATTGAAGTGTCCCCCAAATTCTGTATTTGAAATGTTTTCATTATTACTCTGAAGTACCTGTAGACAGTCTGAATTTTACTTTCATTATGATAAAAATATGTTTTTGATAAATAAACCTCAGTGATTAACCTGCAAATAACAGGCAAGAATTAGTACTTGAAAGATTAAATGTCCTTTCTGAAAAGTGATACAGCATTTTTCATCTATATATAATTTGTGTATAAAATTAGATATTTTATGTCTTTATTTTCTTTTAAGTTAATTTTTGGAATTATGTTCTGGTAGGAGGCTGGCAAAATTACTAAATTTGGAAAACTAATGTTTATTCTCTTCCCTGGCAGATTGTCAATTTCTAAGGGCAGAAAACAAATATCCCATTTGGACAGACACATTCCCAGCTCTCTCCTGTTCACTGAACTTGCTGGAATGAGAAGCACCTGCACAGCACTGGGTTAGGTGAGTGGAGTTTCCTGGTAGCTCTGATTGCTTTGGATTGATGGATGTGCAGCCTTCAAACTTGCATTTCAGTCTCCTGCTTAGTGCTGCTTTGAAAGCTTTCAACCTTGGGTCACAAACAGGGATTGTTATGTACAGGGACTCTGACCTAGAGTGCCACTGGCTGTATTTTATTCTGCTGCTTCAACGTTTTTGATTCAGCTTCCTCCTTTTATATGTAGCTCAGCTGGTAGCCTGTGGCTCCAAGCTGCTGTCATTTGATTTAGCCACTCACAAATCAGCTAAGTCAAAATTAATTAATGAATTCCTGTTTCCTTCCTCCTGAGCTCTCCTAAATAATTCGTTTTTAATTTACTCAAAGTGCTAAAAACATTTGGCTTGACATTATTTCTTCAAGGTGACTGTGAAAATGGGAATGCTCAAAAAACCATTTGTCCAATGTTACCTTTGAAGTGCTTGCATAGTTGTTTTTAAATGCCTGACTTTATTGTAGACAAGGGGGAAAGCATAGGTCTTAATTTCAGAGGTGGTAGAAGCTGAATAAGAAATAAAAATGGCATAATATCTCTTTCCCCACGTGGTGAAATGGCTCTTAAAAAAAAAAAAAGAATCCATATTAAAAGCTGGTCTTTATTGAATCTCCCAGAATAAAAACACACTCGGGCAGCAGAAACTCATCCGAGCTGAAGCTCCCACTATCCCTTTTCTGTGACATACCACAAGTAGAGAATGCACACACTACATCATCAAATGAAGCTAGTAATTGTAGGGTCAGTACAAATTTTATTTTTCTTTTAGAGAATTGTGTTTCTTTAAAGGAGAGCAGAAGAAATACATGCACAGCAGCAGGGGAGCCTGTAGCTGCTTGTATATTGGGTTTTGTAAAATGAACTTGACCTTTCAGCAGTGCCAGGATGATTCCTGTGATATACCAGCAGAAGAAAAAAAGAGCAGCTCAAGAAACATAAAAGGAACTTTCAACAATGAGTAAATATGAGCTTAGAATTGCACTTGGCCCCAACTGATTTTTTTATTTTATTTATGTAGCAGCTTAATCACAGTTTGTAACTGTAATTTTTCAAAGGCAATTAATAGCTGAAGTAACTGAAAGATGAGTCAGGTTTCCTAGGCAATTTGACACCTGCGGATTTTTTTAAGGCAAAGGTTCCTAATCCAAGTCAGGTCAGCACAGCCAAAGGCTGCTGGGCTCTGTGCAGGTTGTGTTCTGCTTTGATTCTTGTCCCATACTTTGCTTTTTCATCTACCTGGAGATATTGCCCTGACTTTGTAATCCTCTCTATGGGCAGAAGGAAATGAGCAGAAACATACTTAAATATGAATGTTATTTTGTAATACTTATGTTAAACCATATTTTCTTCACTCTTTCCCAGTGCTTTAAACATCTTTGCATGAAGTTTCAGCCATGTAGATGTTTGCAGTGGAGGTATAAATGCTTGATCTGGGTTTGTCTGAAGCATCATTTCTGTAGCATAGCAGAGATCTGTCTTCTGCAGTGGCTGCCTGATGGTGGTTGTAAAGAATGGGTGGGGTGGCTGTGTGTAAACAGAGAACAACTGCAGAGAGGCACTCACACCTGTTTCATTTGATTTTGTTTGTGTTACTTGTACAAAAGGTACAGATATTCACAGAGATGTTCAGAAGAGCTTCCACTTCTTCACAGATACTCAACGACTCCTTCCCATTAAAAAGATCATCCTGTGTTTTTTCCAGATTTGAGCTCAGCCACTGTTGGTGTCATTTTTGGTAAAGCAAAAGGGAGAAAGTTGAGCTGTTCCTAGTGCAGATTCCTACTGTGTGGTACTTATCATCAATAAAGAGAGGCTTGTCTGACATCCTTGCTTTCTCTCACGCTACTGCCCAGCCTTTGAGGGAGCAGACTGGCAGAGGGAAAATGAAGAGAAGCCAGGCCTGGGTAGAAGTAGTTCATCCCTCTGTAGCTACTCTAATATCCGTATGATTTCCCCCTGGAAAACAGAACATATGCTCATTTGAAAGGCTGTAACTCTGCAAATTGCCCTCTAACCAAAGATGTTATAAATGGCAATTGTTTCCTAGGAGATTTCAAAAGATTTATATTATTTAGTGTGCTGGAAGAAGAAAATTATGATAAGGCAATGGATTTTTACCTTTTTTGATCATTATGGACATACAAATATTCTCTTCCTTGGGCATTTTACAAATAGTTTTGAACAAAAAATTATTCTTTTCTCTGTAGTTTTTTTGTTATCCTGAAACATTTTTAAAAAATCATATTTCTTTCTAACTAGAGATTGAGAAAAAAGGAAGATGCCATCAATATTTTTACTTCAAAGCCTAAAAAAATTCTTAAGAACTTCTGACCAGTTATCTGCAACCCTTTTCCTTCAGTTTAAGTCAGTCTGAATCAATAATTATTTTGTCTTCTCATGCCACAGAGACACAGCTCTCCTGACTCCTGGCTTTCCAAGGATAGTGAGGTCCTCCTTCATCTCCTTGGTCCTTGCTTTCCTCCCTAAAGGAGGCCTGGAATCACCCACTGGCTTTACTACCTGTAAAATAAGCTGTTTGGCTTTATTCAAGGGATACTGTTTTACTGAGCACTGCCATTATTTAGAGTGGTTGTACATATAATATTCAAAAACCACAATGGCAATTAATTTCTTGTGTTATTTATATTTTTGGAGTAAAAATAATTATAACTTTTACTAGGAGTAGTCCTTAAATAAATTTTGTATTAATAATTAATTACTCAAAGGGAACTAATTGCCTGTCACAGGGATGTGCAGCATGAGACACTGCTTTGAATAATAAATAGCTGGCTGTTCCCATAAACATATGCTGAAATCAGAGGCACTGAGTAATGAAAATTGTGCATCATAAGGAGAACAGTATGGTAGAAGTTCTGCAAAAGAGCCTTAATGTGGCACAGATCCTGAGCTGACAATTACAAAACACAAATCTGCAGTGGAGCAGATTCCCAGCTAGTGTAACTTGCTGTAATGTCACCAAACTGAGAGCCAGCAGCTTAGAATTTGGGTGAGGATTGTGCAGTTCCTGTCACCTATGTCAAAGTGCTTTGAGGTGCACTCTCAGGGGTGGCCCGGTTTGGACACTCAGCTCTTTCAGTGCTGCTGCTTTCAGTGCTCACCTTTGGCCCTTGCACTGAATTGCAATGGTTTGAATTCTGTTCAGTCTCAGCTGCAGCACAGTTTGGAGTTTGTTTTTAAGTTCCTTTCTGTCAAGAGAAATACCTCTCTGCTCAGCACATGGGTCAAGACACCAGTGTGAATCCACCTGAAGTCCCAGAATGTGTTAGTACAAGATCTGGATTTGTTTCATAGTAGCTTCATTATTGGCTTTGTCTGCTGTAGAACAGATTTCTCATTCTTGGTATCAGGCATTCCTTCTGTTCTACATGGGACTAAATAGTACTGATCTCAAAAGAATTGACCTTCAGGGCTGTTTCTCTCAGCAGATCCTTCCTTCAATGAATGTTTGCAGAGTCAGCCTTGAAGTGATACAGAATTCTGCCAAATGCAAAGAGGTGGAAGATGCAAAGAGAGGGAGGTAACACTGGAGCACTGTGAGAAGCCATTGATGTAACTTGGGAATCTTCATGATTTCTCTCTTTTTTAATCACAGCATGCTGAGGGGTAGCATTTATATTGAGAACTGTTATGTTTAGAGCGAGTACCAAAAATTTTCTATGGGAAGGGTCACAGCTGAGCAGCTGCTCCTAAACCAGTGTCAGCTGAAGTGCTGGCTGCTTGCACTGCACAAGTGTCTGGAAGTGCAACACTGCTGGATCTAATGATTCAGAATTGAAAACTCACACAGAAATGCAGAACCAGTGTTCCAGTGTCTCTGAGCCTTACCATGAATGACCAAATTATGATTGGTTATTTTCCAGTCTCACAGAGTATTTTTCCAATCAACCATACAGAATGAGAATTAAAAAGGTTCAACCACTCCTTTCTGTCCCTGCTGAAATTCAATCCAAACAGATCTCTTTTTACACACAGCTGAAATGGAAAAAAGTTCAAGGGTGTCTGCTGAGGAAACTAGAATCTGAAATCTTCAACAAAACTGAATTTAATGAAAAGTTACAACTTTGCTAAAATATGTAAAATATTAGAATAAACCCACAGTAAGGATCTTTTCTTCACTGAGGAACCAGCAACTGTTTCCAATGAGCTTAATGGAAGCACATGAGAACTCATCAGTGACTGTCAAACTGACAGATCTTCTGTTGTTTCATAATCCCATTTATGACCCTGTACTGTTCTATAAATTCACAATTAAAAGAAAACCTTCCCTGTAGTAGCTAATTTTCTTATAACTGACTCTTCAAAAAGCATTTGAACAGAGAATGTTAATAAACTTGAATCTTGAAACTTACACTGGGCACTACTCATTCAGAAAGAAAACCTTAATTATATGTAAAAATGAGAGACACATGGCTAATGGCACACTGTTTTGTCTAAACTAGAGCACTAAATTTTTTTGGATTATTACTTACATACCAAAGTCACAGATTGGAAATAATTCTTAATACTGAGCATATTCACTCTGCATTTCTAACTACTTTGTTCTCATGGCTGGAAAAAGAAAGGGGGAAATTCTTCCCCAAGAGGGCAGGAAAAGAGTTGTACAAGTTGTTTAAACGCACTAGAGAGGTAAGATGAGTCATGCAGGGAACGCTGCTTTGTCTCCTGCCAGGGGTCAGAAATGCCAAGATGTACAAACTGGGCCCACATGGGTTTTAATAAATTGGTAAAAAATTTAGTATTGAGAAAATATAGAAGGTACCTTGCTGGAAGTCAAGAGTCAGATGCAGGAGCCTGCCTCTGCTGATGGCCTGCATTTACAATTCCAAATGATCAGGGGAGGGAAGAGAAGTTTATCCAGCCATTTGCACTGTGTTGCATAATACCTCTAATGCTTCTGAAGTGTTGGGATTGGTAACTCTTGTAATTTTGAAACTTGACTCTAATACAAATATGCATCTAGTATTTAAAGAAAAAAAAATTGCCTGATGGATGGTACAGGATGACCTGTTTAAATGTTCTGTCAGATAATAGGTCCTGAATCAAAGAGAAATCACCCTCGAGTACAATTTTCTAAATTACCTATGGATTAAATACTCTGCAAAATTGAGACTTTCCAGGACTATGGCCTTAATGATTCCATAGTCCTATGTTTTTTGACTTATGTTTGAAAGGTATTTTGATCACCTCCTGAAAAAAATCTCATTGACAACAACCATCTCATTTTTACATCAATGTAGATTGGTTTTGGGCTTTCTCTTTTTCTAGCAGAGAAGCCTAAATAATAATGCTACTATCCCTTACTTTAAAAACCCTGTATATCTTCTGTGACAGCCAATGAGATTATGGATTTACAGAGCAGTAGATGTTGGCAGAATAATTGAAAGCCTGGTTTGGTTGATTTGTATTATGTTGTAAGATTGCAGAAGATTAAAGATATCTCCCATTCCCAGTGATATACCTGAGTTAAGATTTAAAGGTTAGCCAAAGAAATCACATTTTTTTTCCCAGACAGGATGCTTGATCCAAGTAACAAAAGCATCACCACCCTTTTTTATCTGCGTTTTCAGCACTATGTCAATCACAGGCATGAAGTGCACTGATTGTAAAATAAGCCATTATTGTATTGTGATTCTCCTGTAATCTGTTCTAGCATGGCCTTAGTAATGCCACCCTATTAAAATCCTTCCTCTAGTTCCTAATAGTGCTGTGTGCATCAAATTCTATTTCTTTTACATTCAAGCCTCTAACTCTATACATTTGACCTTGCATGAGATCCTCCATTGCTGAAAGTTTCCACAACTCCACTGAAATGAAAATACAAAGAATAAATAGGTGTAAGTATATATGGGAAAAAAATCTGGCATCCCATCAAAAAACAACATTTAATTTTATTTCTCTGTTACATTCAGCAAGTAAATTTCACAGTAATGCTAAGACTTCTCTTCCTTGCTCTGCTCTTTGATTGACTTGCATGTAACTTTTCATGAGGATTCTCTCTGTAACAAATGATCTAGCATTTTAACCACAGGGTTATTTTTTGATTTGATGCTTTTCAGTGCAATTTTTATCACAGTTATTGACTGAATCTATGGAATGATCCTTCTGAAGTCAGTTGTAAAGCTGATAAAGTTCTAAGTACCACGAGCACTGATGGCATACAGGACTGGCAGTTTTGTTAGTGGTGTTCAGTCCTCAACTAGAGACACTCTGTCTGAGAGAGACTCAAGGCAGTGTTTGATGGAACATAATAACAGATGTGCAATCCAGAAATGAAATTCTGTGAGCTGTGTGAATAACCATATAATGAGAAAGAGAGGGGTTCTGTGTCATTATCTCCACATTTGGTTATATAAATACTACACAAATGCAAAAATATGATTAAATCCACTGGGCTTCCTGCCAGTCTATTTGCTATTTCACTTTATGTGGTCTTGTACACCTTATTCCTCTGCCAGAACTCCCACTGCCATGTGTGTCACTGATACATGCTTGTGAAGGCAAGGAATATGCTACCTGATAGCATAATTATGGTGATTGCTCCGTGGGTTTTTAGTAATATATTTTTAGTGCTCTCTCTCGTAAGGTAAAGCACAATCCTATAAAATTTTTTCACCCTTCATCACCTGACCTTAGAAGCTGTTTAGGAAAGCTGCGTGGATTTGAACCATGGAACATAAAAATGGAGGTGAACCTATGTATTTTGGACTGTTCTCTATAATTTAGCATTTTTTGATCAATTTGTACAAGTCAAAAAATCTAAATTAATAGAACGGTAAAATTTTAAACATATATGATATACTACTAATGATATAAGATTCAAAAGACAAAAATGTATAGTATTTCTCTATACTTTTTCAGTCCTGCTGGAGGAAAGTATTAGGAGCTCTCAGAAACTGAATATTTGTAAAGATAGAGAATATTTGTAAAGATATTTGACACTTTCATATCAATAACAGAGGCAATCCCTTCCTTTCTTCCAAAATCTGCAGACCATGACAAAGCTGGAAAGTTGCTGAGAAATAGCTTGGGTGTGCAAAAGCAAGCTCTAGGAAGCTGTTTTCACTATATTCCAGACTGAAAAAAAGAATAGCAGTCCTTTAAAGGAGATCAGATACAGTTTATTAGGCATATCTTCAGTAATTTGGTTTTGTTTGGAAGCACATTCAAAACAATAAAACACATACAATACAGCATCTAACTGCACGAGGATTTGACTTGGTTCCTCAAAAATTGCTTTGACTGATTTACAAGGGCTTAGATTTTCATTCAGATCTACACTTAGTGTGTTGAAAGACTACTACTGATTTCTTTAGGGTTTGTAAGGAGTAACTATGAATAGACAAGCAGAACTGGCAGTGCTTTAGTCACCAATTACCACTAAATACAGGTCCCAGTATAAAGTCTCTGTCCTTTATACCAGGAGAGGGGTGAAGGGAATCTCTAGAGAGCTGTTGATAATCTTCAGTATGAAATCATTCTTCTATCAGCCTGGAGGACATTGGTTAACAAAAATTCCAAGACATCCCTTTCAGGTGTCAAAAAACTTCATACAATTTATTTTGTATCATTCTTGACAATAAGTTCATTTTTCTGCAAAATGGTGCTGGATGGAATATCATTTCTGATAAACAATTTAGCTGACCACGGTCCACCAGAGCTCAGACATAATGGCAGCTTCTGAGCCTACTTAGCCAGAATTCACACCAAAATAAATAAACAAATAAATAAATAAGAACTGGAAGTTTTCTTTGTAGTAATGTATGGAAAGTCTAACTTAACATTAGTAGCATGCATTTCACATCCTCTTAAAGCAATTTCCTATCTGTGCTGTGAGTCAAATAGTTGATAAAAAGCTGACACTGGGAAAATAATCTGGAAGAAGAGAAGTGTGCCAATTAGAAATCCTTGATGGCGTGTTGGATGTACAGACGCTTGTAAATGGGAGGCAAGCTGCATTCTATAGCCCTGCATTATGAATAGCCCAATTGTGAGTAATCCAAATTTCAAAGCACAGGCTGGCTTGAGGAGGTGTATACAAGTGATTAGAATTTCAAAGACCTCAGAATAAACACCAGCTCTTTGATGGGATAATTTATGCATGGAATGGCAGGAAGAGCTGTCTGAGTTGTTCTTGGAAAGTTCACACGGAGCAGCATTAAGGTCTTGAAAATAAATTTTGATATTGGATTACTGGAATGTGAACACAGTACTGGAGTTCACTGAATTAAGGCATTGACAAAGGTTCCCCTATGAAATATGAGTTGGAGGCTGTCAATACTTTAAGAATTGAACAAAAAGAAGAAGACAAATAATACGAAAAAAAAGAAAACATCATTGGTTCAGTAAAATTGAAGTATTATCATGCCCTTTGAGGAATACATTTTTTTGAGCAATACCAAAACATTAACTGCAAAAATTAATTTGTTTTTCTATTTGAATAGGGAAGAGAAAAAGTTGCTGCACTCTGTTCACCAGTCTGCTTTTTGGGTATCACCTGGTTTTCATTCATTGTCTGTCTGAATGTAAAGTTACACTTTCAGATCTGAGGATACAAAAGAGGATGCCTAAAACTACAAAGCTCTGTCTAACCCATTTTCTGCTCTTTGGTGTCTGCCTGGTCTCACACATGTTTTTATGATGTTGAACATCATATTGGAAAATAAGTTTTCAGGAATCAAAGTGTTGTAGAAAATGTTGAACTTCAGTGACTTTGACCTCAAATTTCCAGTCAGTTTAGAACTATACTGTGTAACCAAGAGGTGAGTGAGTTTTAGACAGGCTGTAGTGTTTTTACAGGCTTTGAAATCAAATTTCATGCTTCATGTCCCAAGAATATCAGTGATTGATACAGGTTTGAGAGGTGAATACACTGAGTGATGTTCACATCTTCCTTTTAAACTTTGGGGAGGAGGTTTTGTCGGTGGTAATTCTATAAAAATAATGGTAGAAGTTTGGTTTTTTTTTGTCTATAAAAATAATGGTTTACTGTCTCTTTCCAGGGCTAAGACAAAAAGCTGCTCATTTTTTTCTAGAAACACATGTACAAAACCAGTTTAAAATAATAATAGTAGAATGTATATTATTGATATATCTTCATTTATTGAGCATCATTTATGCAAGTAATCTATCAAGCCTAGCCAGTGATCAAAGCATAAAATACTTGTTCTTCTGTTATTTGTCACTTTAACAAAATTTTCTGAACTTTAAAATCTCTTATCACTATTCTGAACTTAAGGTTTCAACGCAGAAAAAAAGAGGAAGGTGTTTTCTTTGGAGGAAGCTTGAGTCATCACAAGCATAAAGAAAGATTATCATTTTAGAAGGCAGACTAAGAAAAACATTATTGATATACTTGCCTAATGGTAATAACATTTTCTTATGTTTCTCATAAGCAAAATTTGCCAGAATGTAAAAAGGAGAACATCCATAACAAACAAAATCTTTTCCGCTGTGGAGCTTGGAGCTCACTGC
>JAYDZK010000233.1:13647038-13751388 GCA_034509185.1 Euphonia xanthogaster
TTTTATTTTATTTTATTTTATTTTATTTTATTTTATTTTATTTTATTTTATTTTATTTTATTTTATTTTATTTATTTCTGAATGTGAGTCCAGCCTCTTTGTTGCCAAAGTAGAAAATGGATTCAGTAGTGCATAACACAAGTATTGATGCCAGTGATGAATCAGATAATTAAAATTCCAAGTAGCAGGAAACATAATTTCAACCTATTAACCTGGGTTAGTGTGTGAGAGAGAATTTAAATCTCATTTACTAGAAAGGTTATAGGTAATAGAATTATTAGTGAAACTTTTGAAGGATTTTTCATGAGGTGAAAACTGTCCAGTATTTTCTTTGGAGAACTGTAGCACAAAGCATGAAGTATTAAAGGTACAGTGAGCACAAAGTTGGAAATTATGTGTAGAGAAAGGATTATTGTTTTGTAAACTCCTGAACAACTTTGAAGGATGGAGTGATGAATGATATTAAAATTCAGTAATGTATCAGTATCATATTACATGGGAAAGTCATGGCTATTTCTTCTAGAGGTCATCAATGGTTCAGAAGATCAAAGGGCAAGTTTTGATGACAGAATGGCCACAGTTGTCAGTATGGTTTAGTTGTTGGAACACTACATACAATTTTGACGTAGGCTAAGGAAGGTGTTTCCAGGTGAAATGGGAAAGGATCAATATTGGATCTTAAAGAACCTGCTAAGGTTTTAATATTCAGCCTTCAAAAAAGAACATGGGAATGAATCCAGGGAAGAGATAGAAGAGAAAGGAGATGGAGACTGAAAGAGTTGGTTCTGGCTTTGGGGTTGTTTTTCCTCCCCATTTCTATCAAAATGCCTACAAAGTGTGTGCAAGAGTAAGAGTAAATTACACCTTGATATTGCCTCCAGGAAAAACATGTAAAAAAAGAAACCTGATATGAATGAAAAAGGAACCTTTTCAAGAGAACCTTAGAATTTCAGGGTTATCTTTCTGTATCATCAAAGTGAAAAAAAGTCTTTCTTGTTCTATTTTCTCTAACACTAGAATACCAAATTATAGATCTCTTTGAAAACTTATAATATCAGAGCATCTGATTTCAACAAGATTTAAGACTTATACTCTTCTTTTTCCTGATAGAGGTTAATGCCTTTTAGCATTTCATTAGTAACTATGTCCTTTTATTATAAATTCCTGTGCAGTCACTGACACATTTGGTCTGCTGACAAGAATTATATTTTTTGTGATGCTGTATGTTCCCTGTATAACCCATCCCTCCAGTAGCCTCTATCTTAGAAATTGGTTTGTGTTCAGATTTCTAGGCACTTATTCATGAGGATCACTGTTCTTTGAAGCTACTCTCTTACAGGAGCTCAGTTAAGAGGAAAGAGTTCTGGCTTATATTTTAATTAATATTGTGCAAAACACTTTACTGGAACCATTTTTATAGCATGCAGGAAACAAGACGTCTTAAGAATAACATTGCTCAAATTTACACTTCTACATAATCTGTTATTTATAAGGATTTAAAACAGTAATTTTAGTAAGCAAATATTAAATTTAATAGTAAATCTGAAGCAGTTTGGATATGATATTCTTCTCAGTTTAATGCAATTTCAATTGGTGATTCACTAGCTAAACTTAGAAATATTTCCATTAATATGATTTTGCATAATCTGGTGATTAATAGTAGATTTTCTATTTTAATATGGGAAAATTCTTTACAGTCTAAGTTAGTGTCAGAATTTATAGAGGCTAAACTAAATGCTTTTTACAACAGTGACTTGAGTTAATGCAATAAGCCCATAGAGGCAGTGCAGCATTAGGGCACAAGATGCTCCTGAGAAGGCTTTTCATGAAAAAAAAAAGTTCTTATGACAGCATTTCATGGACTAAGTTTCATGGATATTTTTCACCTCAAACACATCTAAAATATTTGACTGTGTAATGAAGTAACAATTATAGGACATCTCTGTTCCATTCTTACTTCTCTGTAAAATGCACCACTACCTCAGGCTGCTGAAATTGATTTCCTCTTGTAAAGGATGAAACATTAAATTTGGTACATAATCTGAAAGTTGATGAATTGATGTACTATATGTAGTATAGTCTCAGGAAAACTTGGCCACTGAGAATATGTTTTATTTTTCCTACTTATGTGTTTCTTCCCTATTGAAGATGACTCTTGCAGATTTCTTTAAGTGTTGTATTTTTACATCCAGCTGAGTATATTTCTGTGCTATGGTAGATCTCATGTCAGAATTAATCATGATATATGCTGTGATAGCTCTTAATTAACTTGGTTTTGAGGGCTAAAAGTAAAATTTTGCTTGCTTCATTTTCAATTGTGATACCAAAGTCAGCACCTTTATATGTCCTTCCACAATGTAATTCATGTGAAACTTGCTTGTTGAGAATTGTGTATCTTCATCTACCGAGTCATTTTTCTTGATGGTAACTGCACTGCTCCTTCTCACTGTGGCCATACTGAAGACTGTAATTTACGTGTTAAGTGCTGCTCTTCTGCTTCCTTCCCTCCCTAGTGAAATTGGGATAGCAACACTACCCTACAGAGTTGACACATGATTTCTCATTATGTCTCCTGTGACCTTTATTCTTCCTGCCTCTACCAGTGGACCTGTATCTGTCAGAGAAAAACAGAATCTTCTATTTTAAATGAAGCTTTGTTTTTTTTGGTTAAAGAAGTAAGAGATACCAGTGGTGAAAAACAATATCATTAAGCAAGTAAAGCTAATGACAGAGAACATGAGGAAGTTGTTTTTTAACAAGCTAATGGGTGAGTGCTTATCCCCAGTTCAGTTCCTATTTATGTCCCACTGTCCTTGACTTTGGGCATTTTGCCTAACCTGCCCTTGCTGCAGTTTCTGGTGTGTGACAAGGGCACCACACTGTACTGCCAGACCTGATGTTTCTGTCTGCTCTTCCTGGGCATGCATAAGCCTTCTACCCAATTAGGTCACAGCTGGAGTTAGGACTGGGAAAGCCACTGAATTCAGGCTATTCAAATATTTACAGAAACATCTTTACACTATCCCAGTACCTCCAAACAGAACAAACCCAGATGGTTTTTGTTTGCAACTGCCTTAAGAGCTGCTAAGTTAGCAAGCTATTATTTGATATACACTCACATGTGCTGAGGTCAGTGGTGTTTTTACTCACACTCACACACTCACACTCACTCAGGCACTCCCAGCCAAGGAAAGCACAGATGTTCTGTCTGAGCTTTGACACAGAGTGAAAGCAGCCTTGTATCTTACACATCTTACATCCTGAGTGGCAGGAACTCAAAATCCATAGCCTAGATGCTCTGGATCATTCCTCCAATGACCATTTAGGAATTCTGACTCCCAGGCACCAAAATTAACAGCCAGAATTAACCTTTCCCTCCCCATGTCTTGATTTGTAATTCTGCTGAGCTTTACAGGACTATTTTTAAAAAAATCGTATTTGGAATGTCAATGCATTGCTAGATACATAAATTAAGAGGAAATTGCCCACATTTAAATTCATGCATTAAGCAGAGACTGAATCATTCCAACTCCAGAGATCTCCAGGAAAAGATGCTTTTGGGTCAGGAATATACTGAGAATTAAATGTATTTGATGAGCATTAGTCATTATATACCTGCTTCTGTTAGTGCCTGGTGTCTCTCTCTTTGCTTTCTGCTGTACTCCTGCTGTCCTGCCTTGGGGATGCTCTTTAACATAATCTGGCAGTTCCAGTTTTCTTCCTGTTCTGTGAGCAATTTTAAATCTTCAACAGTCTCAATATACTCAGTATTTTTAGTTCAAGAGGATGAGCAATTTCTACGGCATTAGTAAATGCCTCTTTTTTTTCCCCTCTTTTTTTATTAGTCATCTTCCAGATGCATTGAATAACTTTCAAAACAAGGCTTGTCTCCACTTAACAAAGTTAAATTCATTGAAGCACTTCCTGTTACTAGGAGAAATAGAATTACTGAAACTGAGCTAAATGCCTGACATCATTGTTTCCAGGGGTAAAATCCTCATTGTACATTGGTTTTACCCAGGATTTAACATTTTTTTTTGTCCTTCACAAATTGCTGGTTTGCTCTAAATATCATCACATCTGTTATTATTATTGATAATAATAATAACTACTAAAGTTGCAGTCCTGAAGTGCCTTTTTTCCCTGTATGGGCACTTTATCCCACAGACTTGGTAGTTTTTAAAGCTAATATTTGTATTCTTTAAAAAAATATGTCTTCTATCCATAACCTAGTACTATTTTTTCTCTCCTTTAGGGATCTTTTGAAAGCTTCAACAGCTTGATGATGCTTTTCCTGGACTATTTAACTGCTGTCACAAAATTTGACCTTTTACCTGGAACCATTTTTCGTGAGAACAATTTAAATAGCAAAGTAGAAATGTTCTTTCTTTCAAAAAACTGTATCTCAAAGGGAGAAAAAAGCAATTAGACTGGTTTTGGCTCAGGAGTTACTTGGAGGTCTCCATAGTGTACTCCAGCATCTGGGGAGCTCTGCCTTTTTAAGTGGGGCTATGTTTGTGTTTATGTCTATCATGTCTTTTCCAGCCTGTGCCATTTTGCAATTGGACTCAATTGTCTCAAGTTTTTTTTCCAACCTAAATAAATCTATAATTTTATGACCTAGTGAGGCTTATTAAAATTGCTGGGTCTTGTTTTAATAAGCATGATATATCTATGGCAAAAAGAAATAAGTGTGTTTCCCTAAAGAAAAGAAGGGAGACAGGCTGAGCTGCCCTTCTCTGTGTGCAGCTTCAGGAGCAGGGAGGGTGGTTGAGGAATTGATGTGTAAGTCCTTGGTTCTGCCCTGTCAGTTCAGTGCATAAGCCACAACTGCCAAAGAAGAGAGGCACATGTGGAGATCAGACCATGGAAGTGTTGTCATTGAATGAAAACTCATCAGAGAGCTTTAGTTAGTTATCTCAGCCCATCAAAATGGGGATTCTTCCACTCTTGGATAGCATTGCTGTAGGGAAATTATGTGGATAATGCCAAAATGCTGAGCATGTTTTTTGTGGTTCAGTCCCTTTTTTTAAATCACAATTACTTCTAAATGGAACGTGTCAGTTGGACAGCTGAAAGGGTTAGTCAGAAATCCAAAGTTGTTACACAGTTAAAGGACACAAAGCTGCACTTGTCATCACTTTTGACCTGCAAATTACCTTTACTAGGAGGGCAGCACTTCTGAGTGAGAGCTAAAGATAAATCCAATCTGATCATTGGAATAGTCATTTCTGCTTGTTGGGTTAAGATGGTGGGAATTACCCTAAATCTGTCTTCGTAAGGCAAATGTCCACAACCCTTGTTTAAAACTGGAGGGTGTAGCTAGAGGAAGGAGTGATGGATGGCTATCTCATATTCTCTGTGTGCTCTGCAGTGATGCAAGACTGACTGTGTCTCTGAGATGACAGCAGAGTTACTGAAGCTATTTTACAGTATTTTCACACCAGTAAAGTTCCAAATATGTGTTGGCAATTTACACTATGCTCCTTCTGTAAAGGGCTGCATTTACAGGAGTTACAATACAGATTCACATACAAATGTTCAAATACTCTGGATTGAATGATTGATGGTTTTGTATGACCCCTGGCTGCTTTCTTCATTTGGCTTTCAGCCACTCAGGTTATGTTTCAAGGCTGCTTTGTCAGTGAACACTTATGCCAGACATTGTTTCAAGAATAGGAAGGTGAAAGATGAGAGTGTTTCATGGGCCCTATGTTGCCAGTGATGGATCATTTTGTGAAAAAATAACAAACAGCACAATGTCTGTTGAGAAGTTCTACAGAGCACAGGCTTGTATAGCAGAGTTTAGTGCTGGGTGAAGAGTCAAACCTTACAGGTGCTTCTACCTGGCACAGAGGGATGTCCAACAGGGGGCCAGCAGCTGCAAGCAGTTTGCTAACTAGCACCTGCATTTATCCTGCAGCAAACAGGGCTCAGCTGTTTGTAGCTGGCTCAGACCTCTCTGTGTCGGCCTGCACGGCAGACCTGTGAGGACAACTGCAGGTCCTAAATTAGAAGTAGAGACGAAGCAAATATCTTTTCTGAGAGTGCCACGTGTGCCTTCAGGATCTGGTTGTCACTGGACTAGGTACATGGAAGATCAGTTTGCTACAATTTGTTTCTTCCCACTTGTGTTTTCATCCCCTCCATGTTCATGATGTAATTTTATGCTCTTTCTAGACTTACATTTTGAAAACTATAACTGCTCTGTGATACCACTAAGCCACACAATTTTCCTCGGTGCCTTTTATTAAAGATTGCTAGTAATATTCCAGGCTGTGTTCATCTGATTCACTAGAAATGCCTAGAAAGAGTAGGTGTGTTCTGCTATTGCTGACTACATGTGGCTTGGCTCAATTAGTCTGGAGGTAAAATTATGTTAATGGATGGACTTGCACAAACAGAAAAGCCTTTGGGTGAAGACTCAGGGTTTTGAATAGGCTGGAGGCTTCTTCTTTGTTCTCTGAATAATGACTTGAGACTTGTCCACATATCCTGTAACAATATGAAAATGTTTTTGTAGATATAGAGGGATGATTGAAATGTAAATCTCTTGTTTATAGATGGAAAATTATATAGAGAGTGTAAATAATTTCTACAAAAACCTAATGAACTTTGTATGTTATTGTCTATTTAAAAGTGCACTGTGGCTCCATGTTTTGTCTCTTTCATCTTGCTGTAAACACAATCTTTCAGCAATACAAATACTATTTTTCCATCTTCAGATCTGTCAGTAAAGGGCTGAAAATGCATTTCATCCTAGAGACTCACTTATTCTTTGCTTTCTTTGTTATCTTTAACTCTTTCCTTCTACTCTCTGCCAATCCTTGATTTAATTTATTTTTTTTATTTATTTGGGGGAGGGTGGGGAGGTGAATTTGCCCTGCTTTACACAGCTGTGGTTGTCACGTAATGTTTCCTTTCATCTGCAAGTTTCAAGGTATGCTGCTCCTTTCTGGGGTCTGGTGAAAGCTTTACAATGTGGCCAAATATTGCTTGTCCATGTAAATGCTGACTCTGCCAAACAGATGATAAACTCACACAGATTTCATAACTCAGCAGTCATTTCCCTTTTGAGTGTGACATCCTTGTTGAGAGGTGAATCTTTACAAGCAGCCAAGGCAGGCTGTGAGAACCAGCACTAGGGGAAAAGAAGATCGCAGTGTGACACTTCTGCAGAAACTAAATTCAGTTGGTGTAAGGATAACAATGAGGAAGAATAAACAGAGAAGTTGCCACCTCAGTCCTGCTGAATTGCCTCTTGTGAAGTGTGCTTTTTGCTCCCCACTGCTCGAGTGTTGTGTGTTCAGAGCAGGACGTGAGGGTAGTGGCAGAAAGGTTAAGAGCTGAACGTTGACAAGTATCTGCGTTTTACTAAAACTCCCTGCCTTGATCTCCCCAGAAACACGACAGTGCTTACCCACACAGATCAAAAGCAGAAAACTTCTTGAAAAGGTTAACATTTGTTTTGTAGTAGTCTAGGCAGTATCAGATGTGATGGTTAAAGAGGTATGAAATGGCCTTTACTGCAGTAAAGTTTTGTGTTATCTGTTACTCTTGACATGGGAGGAAAAATTCTTTTGTAAAATTCCCTTTGATATGAGAGGGAAATTAACAGTTACTGGAAACAGGATTGGGTAAAATGTAATTTTTTCTGTGTTGCATCTTTCTTGCATTACTAATAGTTGCCAAGGAAACCAGCAGAACTCTAAAGTCTTCTGCTAGAAAGGCAGCTATGGTTATAAACAAGGTCATTTCAAACTGTGCCTGCAGATTATAAAAGTGCTAGTGGGGACCTGCCATGGGTTCTGTTCTGCATACTGGTGCCTGTTACATGTTAAATCTCAATTAGATAAAAAATGTTTATCCTGTATTATGTTTATAATATTAAGTGGGTTTTGTTTGGGGTTTTTGTTTGTTTGGTTGGTTGGTTATGGGGTGTGGTGGTTTTAGTGGTTTTGTTTGTTTGTTGTTTACAGTAAGCAAAACTTCCAAATTATTCTGATTTACCTCGAGAGAAATTATTGTACACCGAGTGTGAAGATTGCCTGCCTAGATTGTCACATTGCTCTAGAGGCTTCTAGGGGCTTTAGAATCCAGGATCTGTCAATCTGCTGTGGTTCTTTTCCTGGGGAAAGTGGATACCATTCAGTAGTTTTACCAACATTCTAATACGATAACAAAGTAAATTGTAGCTGTCTTTGTACATGAGCTGTAATTATTTTCCAAGAGCTTAAGCTTGGCTTTTTGCCTTTCATCTGAAAGGGCACTGCTTCTTATGTTTTACATTGTCCACCCCTGTCAGACCCAGCTACAAACCTTGGCACATCCATCAGCAGGCTTTCAGGGAAAAAACATTTGTAATAAGTCTTTTTTAGGAACAAATGCTTATGAACTTTCTCTCCTGTTGAATTTGCATATCTGACGTTTATTACCTCACTGATTTCAGCTAAAAGCCTAAGGAGGAAATTGATTTAGGATGAAAACAGGTAATAATAGCTTGATTAGAATAATTTTCAGCTTCAAAAGACCCTCATGTCCTTCTGCATAAAATAATGATCATAAAATCAATTTGTGTATCTCTGATTCCTTTTTTGCCTTTTCTGAAGGTGATGTTCTTTGCAAAGGACATATTAGTCATGGTGTTTTACTGCTTTGAATAGCACTTCCATTTCTGATTTGCTTAAATGCTTTAGTTTCCGAGCTCTAATACATTTGGGTTGTTAAGACAATCAGAAGTGACTGACAACTGTGAATACTTCCAGAAAGTGCCACAAACAATACACTATTTTTTGGTCCTTAAACAAGATGTTTCTGGCTGTCACCAATCCCACACACTTTGCAATTCACTCCTGGGTTTAGTTTTTGTCTTTTTTGTGATGGAGAGGACAAGTCTGATGCTTAGAGCGGTAGGAGTTGTGAGCTATCCACAACTGCTCATGTTGTTCAGTGTGACCAAAGTGTGTGCAGATGTCTTGCTACCTCACTGTGGGTTCTCCCAGGTATTGTTGACAGCATCTCCTGGCATTTAGGAAGCTCTGTTGCCCACACTGAACTGAAAGTCCTACAGCCTCTGAGGGAGCTTGCTTAAAAATCTTGCTGTCTAGAAAAAAGGTGATGTTGACACAATCTATGTGTCACATTTGTAATTCTCAGCAGAGAGAAGAACTTCATGCAGGCAGTCATGGGTTTTATATTTTGAATAAAATGATTGGATTTGAAATTTGTTTATTTATTAGTACAATAAAAATAATTTTGAACTGTATTTCTGTTGATGACACTCATCAGTGTTTTATCTCAATGTTTCCCACTTGGGAAATATCTTTGAAAGGCAGGTAAGTGGTGTTAGTTACTCAGTTACAGGATGGTAAAAAGTAGCTATGGAAGATTCTGGTGTGACCAAAAACTTTGAGGAAAAGGTTAAAGGGACAAGCTACAGTTCTCTGGTTCCCCGGTGTGAGCATTTGACCTTCTCTACCAGTGGAGCATTAGAAATTATTTCAGGGGAGAGCAGTTGCTGGCAGAGGAAAAACTTTTCACGCATCTGAAAGCAAACTACTCTGTCACAAAAAGTTCAAATGTTCAAAAGTTCAGTTCTTTTGAATCATTATGTGGCTTTGTCTGTCTGATACTTTAATTTTTATCTATTTAACATTTAAAGCAATGCACCCTGAAGCTTTTGCCATTGTGTTTTGATTCTCAGGTGTATGTTCCGGTGAATGAACTAGGGCAATTTTGACTTCTTTTCATATGCATTTGGCAGTGCAGGCAGTTACAGACTAAAAGTTACTGATTGTGATTAGGTGATTTTAACTCTCAATATTTTTCTTATCAATCAGTTTTCTTTTCAGCATCAGATATTTGCATATGTAGTAATTTTCTTTGCCATTGTTATTCTTTGATTATAAATGCCCCATGAGTAAGGCATTATACTAGGGAAGTACAGTTTACTTTGAGGACTGACTTTTTTTTCCTCTACTTAGATTTTTTTTTTTAATGTCTCCGTTTTCTTTATCAATAGTTATGGCTAGGAGAGAACTACTATAATAGCCCAGTAGCTAAGACCTATCTTAATTTGCATGTTAATTTATCATTTATTCAAGTTTATAGATCTAAGTATATATCCTTATGGGAAATCATAGTAAGGAATAACTATACAAATATTTGTCTACCAAGCACATCTAAATGTCGTGTAATTTGATGATGACCAAAGGGTTTCACCTAAAATGTAATTTTCCTTGCTATTTAAAAAACAAAACCATAAGGGGACAGCTTAACTGAAATGGAAGGATATTTTCAAAATGAAAAGACATTTTGATATTTTGGATGAAGAAATAAATAAATTTCATTCTGGTAGGATCTCAGTCTTCTTTCTGACTCCAGAAAACTGTCACAAAACACAGACTAGTTCTTGTACTCTTTGCCAGTGAGAGAGATGTGGTTTGTGGTAATTCTTGATAGATCCAAAAGATCTTTAAAATATTGCTTTTTTATCAAAATTACTGTATTTT
This sequence comes from Euphonia xanthogaster, assembly GCA_034509185.1. Taxonomy (NCBI): domain Eukaryota; kingdom Metazoa; phylum Chordata; class Aves; order Passeriformes; family Fringillidae; genus Euphonia; species Euphonia xanthogaster. The sequence continues at coordinate 13,657,550 of JAYDZK010000233.1, forward strand.
CCCACCCTGCCTATGATATAGAATTTTGCTAGGAGGAGCAGCTGGTCTCTTGGGCTGCCACTCTATCAGAATGTAGGTGATTTCTGCCATCTGCCCTCTTGAGTAGCAAATATCTACATTGACTTTTTTTTTGTCTGTTGGTATTGCAAATTCAAAATGCTTTTCCCAGTAGTCAAGGCTGCCAGATTTTAAAGAGGTGACACACCCTATTTATACCCAGCTCTGATATGCTGTGTTCCACTGGATACTACAAAACAAACTAAAATAAATAGAAAGATATAAATGAGAGTCCTCAAACTGAACAATAATCACGAGTCCCTTTAAAGACAAAACTTAGATCTCAAACTTTTTGCAGGTTTTGCTGGTACAGATTCTAGCACTTTGTCATCAAAAAGGACTTGTGTCCAGCCATTCCCCCACTGGAGACACAGTGACCAGCTGGTACATGGGGTCACCTGAAGACTGATGCTCTTCCCCATCAGGGGTCTGAATATCCAGATTTCTGTGGTGTCCTCACTACAGGTGCCACATTGTAGTGCAGGATGTCACAACCACCATGTGACAGATCAGATCATTTACCTGCAGGTTGTCTTTTAGTTAGGTCTGTATTTATGTAGCATGAGAGAGAGGAGGGAAGTGGAGGGCTTGGGGGATGCTACATGCCTGTTGCAGCCTCAGGAAAGGCATAATCCTATACCAAATAATTTTTTTTAGCTCCACGTGCAATCAGCTGCTCAGACATGCAATGATCGTGCCCACACATAAAGACACTGTCATTGCCATGCTCTTCCCTGGACATGCCCATTGGCAAATCTCACAGCTGTTTGGCCCTTTGGCCTGACACTGCACAGCAGCTCTTCTTATAACACCAAGATTACTTTAATCTCATGTATAATTCAACTTCATGTCTGATTTAATTGTGTTGTTTGTCCTGTGACCTTTTGTGACTACCACATCTGCCAGGCTTGATTCTTTTCAAGGGTCCAGTTCCATCTCTTTTTGCATGTATGGAAGGATCCCCAGCTGGATAAGTCTTTCTGTTAAGGGTTGCTCAGCGTGCACTGTCAGGAATTGATCAGGGATAATTTATTGAGACTGTTTTGCCTGGATCTTGATTCTTTCCAGTACAGATAAGCTTCAAGATTTAGTATGTACTTGGTGTTATTTTTAAAACTGCTGAGAACTGAAGGGGAACAGGATTAAATCCTTTACATTCTAGAATGAGGTTTTTGTTTGTTTGGTTTTTGTTTGTTTTGTTTGCTAGATTGTTTTCTTTCTTTCTTGAAGAAAAATTGGGGAATTTAAGTACTTTGGGTATCAGGATCATTCTAGCTGGAAAACTTATAATTTTTTGTCCCACTATTTCTTTACAAAGCACCCATTAACTGATTTACTAGAAGATTTTGGAGGTTAAAAATTATAATGCTGTATATATGGCATAATGACAGAAATGTTTTCTTTTTCTCATTAAGATGTGTCTTAACACCATTGTATTCTTTCTTACAAACTAGAAAGCCAGACTCTCTAGGAGAACACTGCTTTTATCGTGATGTCAATTCTGTCACTAACAGTTCTCAAAATGCAGTGTAGTCATATACATCAAAAAGCATTATAATTATACAGTCTGCATCACAGTCCTTATTTCATCTCCTTGCAAGTATACAGCAACATTTTTCCTAGCTTAATGTCCATAAATGTAAGAAAAATTGTCCTTTGCATAAGCAGATAAATCTGTACCTTCTTTATTCACGGCCTGGCAGCACTTGCATTTATTTATTTGTGGGTTTTTTTTTTTTTAGCCTCTAATAATTAGTCTTCACAATGGTCAGATTTTATCATTAGAAGTATACCCTTCATCAGTCCCTAGGCACATGGTTTTACCCAAATATTTGATCCTTGGAAGTGTGCCAGTATTTTCAGACTAAAAGATTACTTCAAGTTTCTTTTACATAATGCATGCCAAATTGTTCTTCTCCTGGAATACTGGAATACTTACAGAACTATTTCTGCTATTCCCAGAGCACCACTGAGTAATTCCTTACTGAATTCCTTATTGTACTGAATGTTCATGAAAACTTATGAAATATAATGATGTTTCTTCTTCTAGTGGTGTTTTTTACAGTGTCTTACCCATAGAATTTTACTTATGGCTGGTTTGTTCCAACTGTTACTTTTTCTTTCTTAGGGTTGGATGACTCTTCCAAAGGATAAAATAAGACTGAAGAGCCATGATCATTGTAAAGTCTAGTCCTCTCCTAGCACAGATGACAGTATCTAATCCTTTTCCTAGTTTAGCAGACCTTAGCTTAAGCTATTTAGATGCCTTTATTTGATATTCCTATTAGAATATTATCTCTGGACAGAATAATTATGACAGAAAAAATTTCAAGCTACTTTTGCCAAAGTCCACTTCACACCTGGTTCTCTTGGTAGACTAGGGCAAAGAATTGAATGCCAGAATATCATTAGACATGGAGTTATCACTTCCATTTCAGTATCCCAAATTAGCTCCAAACTTACTATACATTTTATTGAGAGGTGTCTAAACCAAGGATTTTTTTCTTTTCAATGATCTGCTTTATATTTTTTAATCACAGTATTATAATTTCAGTATCTGGATCAGTCTCATGAACTAGTCTTGTGACCCAGGCTCCTCTAAGAACTCCCTTTGTGAGGTTGGAATGAGGTGAGGAGGAATTAGCAATCAAATGCTGTTCAACAGTCAGATATAGTTATATTATTGCTCAGTACATATTTCTGTTTTTACCAACTGTGTTTAATTAGAAAATTTCAAGTAAGTGTGAAGCATATACCTCCAACATACATTTTGGTGATAATGCATGAGAGAGACTCCTGCAGAAGGCAGAAGCACAGAAGGCAATGTTTGCTCTTTGATTTACATCTGTTTCATTTTCCCCAAGCTTCAGAATAGCTCAGTATCAATCTGTTTCTCTTATCTCTTTGACTAGCTTGAGTTAGATCAAAGAACTCTGTATTTTCAGAGAATCTACATAATAGTTATAAATACACTGGGAAATTCCTATCTTGGTGATAGCTTCTGCCTTCCTGGAAAAATATTAAAATTATTTTTAAAATAAGCAATATTTAAAATAAATAGAAGAAACAGTAATAAAAAAGAGTAGCAAGTGGCCCAAACACCATCCTCTCACAGAAGACACCTGTAGTCATGTCTGGTCCTCCACACTACCAAACCAAGCATCTGACCAAGAGTCTAAAATAGCACTGCAGGACTATCAGAGTTAAGGAGCTCCTCTGGAGAACACCCTATAAAAGGCACTCATTTTGTAAAATGCTTGGAATAGTTTTTGAGATTCTGTCCTCTTCAAAGCTCAAGCCAGAATTCATGCTGCTTATGGGTTTAAGAAGAAAGTAGTACATGTACAAGTCCAAAACTGACAGGACTATATTTTGGTGTGATTCTGCAGGCATCTGATCGAGTAATGCTGTTTTGTGCTTAAAATTGCTCAATCATTTGGTTTTCTCAACCAGTAGTACTTTTCCAGTTCCTGTGTGCTTCCTGTAAGTAACCACAGAGACTCTGGTGTGCCATGAAAATTAGCTCAGTGCAGAGGTGCTCAGGCCAGGTGAGATTCAGTCCCATAAAATCACATAAAACAGTGCTGCATGGTGTTTTCTGACCAGCACCAGATAAAATCAAGCCAAGTGAACTTGGTACCCAGCCTAAATTAAGAAGCTTTGATTCTTGTCAAATGCTTATTACCTTTGGGACCGTTCCAAACCTTTGTGACTAGACTCTCTCTGGATCTAAGATCAGATGCACGTAGCCAGTGTTTCTATCACAACTTGTCCCTTTCCAGTTTCAGGACTAACATGAGTAAAATGAGGTGCTTCAGCAACTGTCAGTGTAAAACTTATAGTGGCTTCCTTATGAAATTCATAAGCATGTGTTCTGTTTGCTGCCACAGATATATAGAACAGAAGTGATTCAGCATTTCCTACCTCATGATGAAACATAATTAAAATATCCCGGAGTTGTTCTGGTTTCCTCAGGTGCCCTTTTCTCTACAAAACACCATGAGTCTGAAAAACAACAAATTTGCTTCCCAACCTTCCCCTCTTTTTTTTTTTTTTTTTTTTGTGGTGGAAGAGGAAGGGTTAATTTCAGCTGCAGTTCTAGGATAATCACAGGAATTTAAAAACTCCATCTAATGTGCTATTTGACAGCAGTGAAACCTGATCAAGGTTATTCATCCCTCTAACCATTGACCTCTAGATTCAATAAACATACAGCTGAAAAATGACCACATCAAGGAATTTGTCCAACTTGGCCAGAGAGCATGAATTTCAAGAAATAACTAGTACAAATCCCTGAAAAATTACTTTGTAAAAATGGCATTTCCTTACTGAAAAACAATCTGCTTTTATGTATTCAGACACCTTTCTTAGAAATGAAGTATTGTTTTGGATTTGTTTTTGTTTAACCAATGAAGAAAAAAGGCTGTTGGCTTGGATTTGGGCTCTTTAATTTTTTGGACTTTTTTTGTATTCAACAACAGTAGTTTATATGATACTGAGGCACATGTGCCAGTGATGGGGCTTCCATAGGTAGCAGAGGGATCTATCTATCTACAAACTATATGTTTATAGATCCGTAGACCTAGCCTGATGAAAATTCAGTGATGCCTTAGGCAATGAAGGTGGGGAACGAAAAGAGATGACAATGCGTTGTCCTCTTACCTAAACCAAATGGCTTGTTCTAGCCCTACCTCTTTTTCACATCTCTGGTGTGTTTCGTGCATACCTGAGGAAGACATTCTTGCTAATCCTTCAGGTCCATTGAGCTTTTGGCTTCTTGGGACGTGAAAGTCAAAAATGTTCTCTTGATGGTTTTGTAGACAGGAGTTTATTAGCTTGCTTATAAAAAAACAAAGCTGTTTTGGTTTTTTTAATGTAGTTTTTACATGAATCAGCAAACAATCAGTGGTTTGCAGCTCACTGTTTATAGGTGTCCAAGACAGCAGGCTTCTGTCCGTCAGGGTGATTTTCCATCTTGTACTCAGTTGGGGTTGACCACTTTCCTTGGAAGTTCAATCACAAGAAAGTTGTTCCACATGGGTTGTTACTGGGGGAAGGAAGATCATCCTCCAAGGCTGTTGGTTCAAGGCCAGGGGCTCGTTAGGCAGCAGGAGCTGCTGGGAGCAGGCAGTGTTTGTGAGGAGCGCCCAGCCCGGGCGCTGCCCCTCCTGCCGAGGCCTCTGGGGATTAACGAGGCTTTCTGAGCTCTCAGGCAGCCCGAGGTGTTTTTGGGGCTGGTGCCACCCCCTCACTTTAGGGCTGGGTCAGTAAAATTATATCTATCTCCAAGCGCAAAAGCAAAGATGGTTCATTTTCCTGGCTGGGTTTGGAAAAGACAAAAGTCCAAAATGAGAGGTTTTCTGGTCAAAATGGAGACATCCGGAACTTCTGTTCAATTAAAAAGTTCTCTGAGGTGCTTGTGTAGAGCTCCAGTGAAATGTGTCCACTCTTTACCTTTCACTGAGTACCTTTTTAAGAATGGTTATGGCAGATGGTAGAAAAAGAAGAAAATGAGCAGTATACCCCAAGAAAACTGAGTTAAAGCATAGCAAAAACCAGTTAATTCTAATTACTATGATGTGTTATTATTTTCAAAATTTGAGAAATATTTGCAAATGTACATTTGATTAAAATGTAACAGTACTAATTTATGAAAAAATAATTAAGGAACTGAATAAATAATATTATTTTTAATTAATATTTCTGTACTGATGCATCTCTTTATTGGCTCCCTATGCCAACTCGTCCCTTCCCTAATTATTTTCTAATACATTTTCTTTTCTAGAAAGAAATTGAACCAACTTTGCATATATATCATGCTTTTAAAATGCATCTTTAATAAATCAAATCATATTTATTAAAGTCTGCAATTATGTATGTCAGAAATGTTGACTAGATGTAAATAAAAGCCCTTGTTTGAATGTTGCTCTTAATTATGTGCTTTTGATTTTCATGACTTGCATTTTTGAAAACTGTAAAAAATGTAATTGCTAATGAATATCTGTGCTAGAGTTTGATTATAGTTCAGTATCTCTTATACAACCATTTGAATCTGAATATAAATATTTTTCTGTTGCTCTTGCTTGAGCACTTGTACTAAAATTCCTAAGTAATGCTAATGTAGAGTTTCAGTTTGTGTCTGAAGTATGTTAGCACTGAAATGAATTACACACGAAGACTTGACATAGTGCTATAAAGGTTGAAAGGCAGCACTCCTGGTTTGGAGGTGATTTTAATTTTCTTTTCAAGCCCATCAAATCTGATCCAGTCTGACTGACACTGAATGTTTGGCAATGGTGAGGTCTTAGGAACAGTGTTGTTAATCTTGTCCTGCGCTTTCACTTCTGCAGAGAGCACATAGAGCCAAAATGTGCATGAGGAAGGTGTGGAACAAAGGCTGAAAAGTGCATTTTCAGTTTCCATTGCCTGGGCCACAGACACACACACATCTCTCTGGTTAAAGCAGAGTGAGTTATACTGCTGGCTAGTTGTCCACAGAGAGCTGAAGTCAAAGAAATTCTCCAGCACATTGTTAGCCAGAAGAGGCAGGCTCCATATTAATCCTGCTTGCTCTTTAATTTCGGGAAGTCAGTTCTGAGCCTTGTGGGTATGTTCAGGCAGCAGCTCTGTGTGATCTCAGAGTAGCTGAAGGACATCAGATGCCCTATTTCTGCCACTGAGATGTGCCTCAGCATCCAAGTAATAGATTATAAATCTCTGAAAGCATTTTTCAGTCATGCATTTTTACCATATCCCTTAACCAACCACAAGATTTCAAAGAGCATAAAAATCACTTGTACCAGGGGATTTTGCAGCATAGGTAATATTGTAGAAACTCACTGCACTGTCATTTTGACACAAATAATTGGGCATGGAGCTGCACATACACAGAAAAAAGGGAAAAAAATTCTTTATCACACACAACCACACAGGATGTATACTATAGACTTACAATGGTAATAATCCATCACTGTCTGTCTGTATTGAAATGGAAAACAAAAAATATTGGTGTTTGGACTGAAAAAAAAAATTTAATATTGTGGAACTGTTACATTATTTGGTCATATTGTAGCTGATATGTCTTCAAAATTGAACTCTTCTATTACACTTCAAATTTATGGCTGAGTAAATCAAAAGTCACTTTATGAAGATGAGGACTTACCATTTTGTAGGTAAAATGTTGTTTTATTTGGAACAATTGGGTGCATATTTATCATTCCTGCAATGTTTCTTACAGAATATAGGCATTTCCTTTGCCTTGTTTAGTTTGCTTTTCACAGAGGGATAGCTGTGTTGCTGATAGCTTGCAAAGAAATTGTCTTCTGTATTTGTGCACTGGAATCTGCCCATTTGTGCAATGGAGGCAGAGTTTTGGAGGCCAGTGTGCAGATTAGGGATATGTGTGTATTCCCACAGTTCCACACCACTCCTAGCTGGGCTGCAGCCAGAGGGGAGCAGGTGAGAGCCACCAGCTGTGACATGCTTGAAAGGTGATCTCAGTGGAGAGGAGTTTGTTGCAGGCACAGGCACACAGGGGAACCCGATGCCAGCTCCTCTCTGAGAGGCATAAAGGAAGTTTTGCTGTTGCTGAGGCCATGACCTGATGGAGTTTCAGCTTTACCCCCAGTGATCAGTCTCTTGCTGTGTTACAGTCTTGTCACAGCCTGCTGAGGGCGTTGGGATATAAAGAGTCAATAAAGGGTCATAAAGACAAATTGTTCCAATATATTATTAAACAATATATTGCCACTTTCTCTATATTGGCAGTTTTTACTTTAGCAACAGAAAGTTGGAAAACTTGACTTGCTTTCTGATGGAGAGGAGTGATCAGGTACTTTGCATGGTTTTGTTAAAAATTGAAATGAATGCAAAAAAAGAAGTGGCTGATGATTACTGCAATAAGTTTCCCAAGAAAATAGGGTTATCTAAACCAGTAACCACACATTAATCAGATATGTCACAGTTCTCATTTTTCTCTTCTCTAACTTTGTTTAGCTTTTTAGTGCTTCCTAGAAAATTTGCTGCAGCATCGACCGTCTTTTGCTCTTGAAAAAGTACTGCAGTATTATTTCAATAGATTTACTTAATATTTTAAATTTATTTTTTCAGCTGCTTCATCCTGGGTCCCTGACATTGCTATGAACATAACATTAGTGAAATCTTTGTGCTAGTGATGCATCTTTTCCTCTTTGCTGCCTGATGTGGCTGTAAAATGATGAGCTGAAGAAACAGCATGCTTTAGTGCTTTTGGGAACTCCTTTAAGTCTTGCACAAATACCACTTATTTTCCTCAGAATTTAATATCTTGAACATAATTAGTCCATTGAGCCACTTGACAGATTCCACTCCATCTACTTTTGAGTGTTTACTCTGATGGGTACCTGTTTGCAGGATTCCAGTTATAACAGCATATTTTACTAATCTGATGGGACAGACTACTTTAGAATATTTCAGATACCCTTGGGCACTGAATTTTGCTTGGTAAGGAATTGAGTTTAGAGCTGTGTGCCTCAAAACCAAAACCGTGATCATTTTTGGGGAGACTGGGTGTTTGTTGGTGGTTTGGGATGACACCGAGCTAAGATTTTTCGTGTGACTTTTTGTGTTTCTTTGGGTGGTTGGGGGGTGTACCCCTATTTTCCCTTGCTTCTTTTCTCATTGCAATATACCTTTTCCTATATATATTTTTTGTCATGTCCCATTTTACTAGGCACTTGACAGCAGCATTTTTGTTGGAAGGAATACAACCACAGAACCTGTTTTATCTGTTACTGGAGTTTTGCTTCCCAAATTCCAGCCACAACAAAACACACAGTGTTTTGCCCAAAATGCTGTGTTGTTTCATCTGGAGGTAGCTGCAATCTGCAGTCTCTGTGCCAGATGAGCAGTAGTGTGGCAGGTGTGGCAGGAAAGGCAGGAATGTTCTGTCTTTTCTGAAAACATTACAGTGTGGTGCATTGATCTGCTGTCACCTCAGGCCTTCCCTGGCCCAGAGGAGCCAAAATATTAAGGTTTTTGAGCTAGCTAAAGTTTGAAATAGAAGAGGCAGAAGTCAATAAGCAGACCAGACGCTTTTAAAGAAAAATGCCACTTTGATAAAGATTTTGCTTAAAGTAAAAAATTAGGAAGTAAATCCTTATACATACTCCACTTTTCCAAAATGTCTGTTGTTCAGTGTAAAATCTTTTACCATTTATTGAAATATCTGTTCCGTGTCTGTGGCAAAGGGATCAGATTCCATCAAAATATGACTGAAAATCCAGTGTCCACTGCAGATCTGGGAGGAAATTTTGAATGTTCATCAAACAGCTGTTGCAGTGTTGTTCACTGAAGAGCCTGAGTCATGGGACAGAGCAATACATTTCTTCCTCTACCCTTGTAAAACCTCAGATTGTGGTTTGGTAAACAGGAACATAAATATGATATGTTTATTTTTTGATCTTCTTTTAAAAGACAAATTGTGTTCCTACCAGGAAATGTCAAGTGCATTTGTGTCACTAAAAATATTTTCTTCCAAGCAAATAAGGCACTCTTTAATGCCTAACCAGATGCTTTGATTTTCAAATTGATTCTCCTGCAGACCTGGAGGAGTACTTAAGTTCACTAATGCAGGTATGTTGTTAATTCTCACTGAAAGCACTTCAAAACTCAGTGTATCACCTGTGAAGATTTTGTTTTCTTTTTGCATGAACCAGCAACCCAGTAACCTTTGCCCTGTTAGGACCAAAGTATGTGTTTTCTTGAGACTTTGCATACTACAATAGGTGAACTCAGTTGTTTGAAATGCAGGTTTTTGACTCTAGGTTGTCCACTTGTTGGTGCTGTAGTTTTCCCTGTCACAGATGACAAGACCACGCAGAAAAAACTCCCTCTATTGAATCATTGTTGAGATGGTACTCAATAATATTGTGAAAACTTGTAGCTGAAATATATTACATTACCATGCTAAAAGCTTTGGGATATTAAACAGCACAGCCTCCACAAGGATATCCTTGGGCTGATCAGGATGATAACAGCAGCAGAGCAGAACAGACCAATTCAGCTGCTATTAGGATGCAAACTCTGCAGCCCATCTCAGAGTTCTCAGGGCTGATTTGCAAATCAGGCAGTAGCTCTTTCAGGGAACATCATGCTGGCATGTGGCACCTGTGCTGGAGCTCTGCTGCTTTTAATCACAACAGCTAAAGGTTGCTCATATAAACATATTTTCCTGAAGGAGTGATAAGAAAAATAAACAGGTCTGATCATGTACTGGTTGACAGAAGCTATCAAAAGTAAAGGAGATGTGAGTTTTCCTAGTACTCAATCTCACCCTGGTAATGAAGCAATGGTGCATTAGAGATATGACCATAGGGCTGCACTGAACCTTCTGCAGCTTGATGCACTGAAAGATGCAAGCAAACCAACGTTATTTGGAGCATGGACATTTGTGGTGTGCAGGAGGCTGCTGGGAAATCATTAGGATGTTTCTGTTGCTTTTCTGGATTGTAAGGAAGCCACTCAAAAGAGAACTGTAGAATATATGAGGAGGTGAAGTAGCTACAGGTGGAGGTTCTAAGGATAAAGCAGTTGAGTAGGCAGGTCTGAGAGCCCACAGCAACAAAGAGAGATGGAGGAATCTGGAGATCTGTGAAGAGGTGAGGAGGAACTTGAAATTGCCCTGAAGTGATCTCAGTTTCTACACTAAATTTCAGTACTAGTCTCTTAATCATTTTGCTCTTGCTTCGCTATCCATTCTATTCTCTTGCTTGGAATGACAGGCTCTGGTTAAACAAGGTTTCTCTTGTGGTATTTGATGTAATTATCAAAGGAATGGAGTTCTGGCTCTCTGGGTTGGCTTACTCTTATGATTTATGTTTCATACATTCATACATTGCAACAAGTTCTTGGAAAGTATGGGAAACAATTGTTTTCTTATGGGAAGGAGTTTTATCACTCTTTGAAAAGCCAGCTTCAAGGAGGTGGTCTACTGAAACACCAGCTCCCTGTCCCTGATGATTTGTCTTTTATTACACAATGCTGTGCCAACAATACAAAGAATAAATTCTTACTGATTCATAGAGGAATCAGAAATGTGCTTTCTCTTTGCCTTTTTTCTCCCTAAAAATTCATCGGGCTTTGAACTGTCTTTCCATAAAAAGCCCAGAGAACCAGCCAATTAATTGTTAAAAACAAAATGCCATAGTTGCCAGGTATTGTACCTGATGGAAGAGAAGGATCTGTTAATTCTAATAACTCCAGTTTACAATTTAAACAAAATTTCTTCTCTTGATTGTGTCAGAGATCACAGTGCTTATGCTTGGTAGTGTCTCACAGCAACACAGAATTTTGTTAGCCTTAATTATTAAATATACAAGGAAGCTGGCAGAAATGTTGAAGAGTGAACTGAGCTGGGGTATTTTTTTGCCTTGTTTTGTTTTGCTTTCATTCCCGTGTTGTTCTGGTGCTCACTACACCTGTAGCTGTCGAGCTCAGCAGCAGAGGTTTATCACCCCCATGCGTGGGCTCCTCTCATGCCTGCTGTTAATGAGCAAACAAGATGCAGGATGAGCCTTGTGGGAAAATGCCCCAGGGTAAACAGACATGTCTGAAGACAGAAAAATTTGAAAAATTAAAATAAAACAAAAAAAATCCCCCCAAACAAGATATTTCTGAAGTTCTAGGGAAATGTATTAGCTAGGTTCATTCACACAGAGAACTGAATGCAATTTCATTTTACTTTTTCCCCACTCTCTTAGTGGGATATTTACAATCAACACAATTTATGCTTGGAGATAAGGATTTTTGTGAGATATATGAAGATGATTTTTATTTCCCGATTTAGAGAGAGCTGCATCAGGGAGTGATTATAGGAAAAAATATTGGAAAGTTAGGGAAATTATAATTATAGGAAAGCTTAAAAGTCAGTTTATCTAGATCAAAGATCTTAACAGGTTTTATGAGATAATGGGTTTTATTAAGGTCAGTCACCATTTAGTCCAGCATTCCTCGTTGCAGTGAAAATGCCTTTTCTGGAGCTATTAGAAACTCCAGCTAGACACACAGAGAAGAAAGTTTTGTATTTTTCTGAAACCTCTCAGAAAGGTGTTCTGCAGGTGCAGCAGTGCCATGGAGCTGTGTCATATTCTCACTGCACATTGTAGAAAGACTTTCTGGATGCTGCTGCTGTGGCATCCCCTGAGATCAAGTCTCAAAAGTCTCACATGTGCCTTCAGCTAACACTGATCACCCTGGGCTGTTTTTCATCACGTAAAATATGATGTGCATAGTAAGATTCCATTTGTGAAGAATAAACATAGCCATTTATGACTAAAATGTAAATTTTATTTACAGTCATGTATATGCCTCCATATGTGCTAAAAAGAAATGTTCCAAATTGTCAAGTGCTAGATGTTTATTTCCATATTTTCAATAACTGTGGTTGAGTTAATTCAGATGTGTGATTTGTATTTATTAGAAAAACAGGATTCTCACTTAAGTGTTAAGGGATGCTGGGATCAGAGATGAGCAAAATAATCAGCTTTAGACAGCAGTAAGAAACAAAATTAGGATAGCAAGACTAAACAGTACACAGTCAGCAAGGAGTAATTTCAGATTCAATGTCAGAACTTCAAAATTGATATGAAAAAACTTAAGTTTTATAACTAAAGTTTTGGGGGGTTTTGTTGACACTGGAAACCTGACAGTGCATGACAGAAGGCAGATTTCTTAGAAATATCCTTGGCTGGAATATTTCATTTTATTAGTTGAACACCTGTTGTTACACCTGTAAGCAGCTGAAAAATAATTGTCAGTTTCTCTCAATCTCACAAAAGTTACCAGGACAACAGTAATGACATAACACCATGCAATAAATTTTAATAGTTATCACAGATGGTCATCTTTTAAAAGGTCTGACTGTGCCCATTTTGCAATGTCATTTTGTGGGTGTGCATTCTCTGTGTTGATGATGAGTATATGTGACTTAGACCTGAGCCCTCAGTACTTACCTTCCCAAGCAATGTTCAAAGGCCACAGGTTTGTGCTGCTGTTTTTGCTTTAATAATAAGAAGCCAACTGGGTTAACTGGAACTAGCCCTGGGCTTCTTGGTATCATCATGGTCTAGGTGTTCAGAAGCAATTTGTGATTGCATCACTCTTTGTTTGCCAGTAGTTTAGAGGAAGCACACTTGTATTGCTGGTGCTGTCACTTGCTAACACCCAATCCTGTGTTTGAGCCCTTAGAATAAAATGAGTGGAATGTAGAGTAAGTACAAAGGAAAAAAAGGAGCCCACACTTTTGCCTTAAAGATAGTGAACACATTAAGGATAGAAAACTTTTCAGGGGTCAGTATACAGTCTGAGGAATCAGAGGCATTATGAAGTTGAGGTTTGAGCTATTTAGGAAAACAAGGCTATGATCACCACGAGATTTTTGTCATCTAGCACCTCAGGCATCTTCTAGAAGATGTTAAATCCAGGACAAGAAAATTCCATCTATGACTCCTCCCTTGCTACTTTTAGCATACTTTAGGATCTTTACCAAATCGAGAGGACATTTTTTAAGTACACTCAGTTAAGAGGAAGAAGTGAGGGTTTTGAGAAACTGCAATCAAGGAAAAATAATTTCAGTCCCATTAAGGATTTTTTTGTTGCTGTGTGGCAGTCAGCAGTTTGAGATTGACAACTTCTCAAGAGAAAAATGATCTGTGTCAAGACAAGCAAGAAATAAGAGATGCTTGAAATTTCCACATGTCCAAAGTGTCTGTTATACAAACCTAAGTTTTCAAAAACTGGTGCTGGTGGAGAAGCTTGGCTTTTCACCTAGGGCAAATCATTATCTCTCAAGACATTAGCAGCATCTTTTACACTGATTACACTTTGAAAAACAGCTTAGAAAAGAAGTGATTGAGACTGCCTTTCAAAACTTGATTGTTATGTTGATGATAGATAAGCAATGATGGAGTGGAATTATTACATGTAAAGCCTTTTTTCTGGGCCTGATTTTTGAGATGTCTGAAGGTCTCACCTTATCTCTGTTACCTCATACAGAAGTTCCTAGGTCACATAAATTACCAGCTCTAAGATAGAGCATTTATATCAGCTCTAAGATAGAGCTCGGGTACTGATTAGAGATATTCTGGTCAAGAGCAGAGTTCAGAGCTTCCCTTTGCCTGTTGAGTGCTGGGTGGTTTGCACTCCCCTTGTCTCAGCCTGACTGCTCCCTTGGTTGCCTGAGGCTTTAAAGGTTGCCTGGGGCCCCTTCTTCCTAAAAGTAGCTCCCAGCTCCCTCATTCCTGCTTAGATAGTAAACTGCTAGGACATGGGATTTCTCTTTCCTTGTGTATGTACAGCCAGACATAACTTTGTGGAACAGCAATCAGGAGCAAGGCCAGAGGCCTCGAGCCAAGGGAGAGAGACCTGCTGGACCATTAGGCAGGGAGTGCATAATTCATGCTGTGTTTGGGAGGGAGGACCAGCAGCCCAGGCTCTACCAGCAGCCCTCTGCAGCTGAACTAGTTTTGTCTGTTGCCAAAATAAAAACCAAAGTAAACCAAATTGGCTTATGCTGATTTGCTTTGCATGGTGCTGCAATGGTTAAGGAAGGTGCAAATGAAATGATTGCATCAACTGCAAAATTGGTCTGGGAGATCAGGAGACTCATAAACTGCCCCTGTTTGACTCCTTGCTGTTGTCTCTGTGTGGGAAAACACCTGGGAAACCTTTTTTGTGAATGATGGAATTAGTTGAGTGCTCACATAGGATTTTTTTGTTTGCTTTTATATTTCATTTCCTGTATATCCTTTGAACGAAAACCTGGTGTTTGTGACAGAAAATTACAGCCCCAGTCCCACACATACTGACTTTTCTATTTTTCATTGATTGTCCCTGGTGGCACAGTCATTTCTGAATTTGGAGTTCTGCCTGGGGATGGAGGACAAGCCTCAGCCCCTGTGAATGCCAGGCAGCTCTCAGATGAGAAGCCTTCCCTGGCCTGCAGCAAAGAGCAAAGGCACTATCTGTGTTACAGACAGGCTCCTCTAGCCTGTGTTCAAGGCAGGTAAAATCAGCTAAAGCTAGGAAGAGAAGGGAATAATGCATTAAAAGAACACAATAAAGAGAAAAGAAAGGCAGCATTAGGAGTAGTTTGAGATAGTGATTTCTAATTGAGAAGTGGGGTATGGACCCTCTTCCTTTCAGAGGCAGTAATTAAATGTGAGATGCCTACATGCCAGGCGAATGCTACCATAAAAAATACAAACCCACAGCATCTATTCTCTTTGGCTGGGTTTGGAAAAATCCCACCACCACCAAAACTGCTCTTCAGTCCTCTAAACTAAGTCCTAGGTGTCACACTCCTAACTGGATTTTTAGACAGGTCTCAGGTTGGAGCAGTCATTACTCAGTAAAACCTTGTAAAGTGCATAAACACCATTATTGATATTTCATACACTCCTATCATGTTTCCTCTCTCAGGACTGTTCCCAGACCTGATTCATGTATTTGTTTAGCTTCTGTTGTAGATGGCTCTGCTTTTGTAAGTGGAAGCACAAGAATGACTGCTGCAGACCAATTAAAGCTCAGGAGGGTAACACACATTTTAAAATCACATGTTTCAAGTCACCTGCAATACCTCTGTGATACATTTTTAGTAAAGTAAGAAGCAACTCTAATCACTAAAATAAGCTCATCAATGTCCTCGCTTCTGCTGGAACCAGGAATTTGGGCCACCATTCTCAGTGTGTAGGTGTAAAAATCTGTCATTCAATCTGGGAGCTGTAGGAATTATGTTCCTTTCTCCATATAAATCCCCATTCTGGTTTGTGCCTGTCCAGAGTGGGGACAACTTCCTTGAACAAGGACAGAGGAACAGTCAGTCTCACTGACAGTCTCAAAAAGTCACAGGGTTTACAACATGCTTACTGTGGCATGCTTGGCACTCCAAAGGATATTGCTATCTAGGTGGTACTTGAGTTCTCAGCTCCTTTTGCTAGGTTTTTCATTAGGAAATCCTTCAGAAGATTTATATCTATGACTTTAAATTTCCTTGATGCCTAAAGTAGCAATGCTAAAATCCTGTCAAAGCTTTAGTAAGGAGTACAGAATGGACAGCTTCCCAGTAAACATGAAAGTTGGTTAGTGATTGAAAGGATTCAGAAATTGCATAGCTGACAATACTCAGATGGGGGTAAATAAATTGTCTAGACCTCATGAACTTGCTCTCCACAGGTGTGCTGAGAAGTGTGCTGTATTCTGTAGAAAAAGGATGGCTGAAATGGTAAAAGTTGTAACTGTCGATTTGTTAAAAGGCAAAGTCAATGATCAGTTGAGAAAACCATTCTGGAATATTCCATATGAAATGTCCAGCACCAGGAAGCAAAGTCTGGGGTTTTTTCATATTTATAATAGTATAGAAGTGATGAGGAAAGAATGTTAGGTAGAAGGAGCGGGACTAAAACCAAAGTCCTGAAACAAAGTTTTAATTGATTGTAAAATATCCAAAACTTAAATGAGCAGTTTTCATTTTCTCTGCAAGTTCTGTTCTAACTCTGAATTATTCACAGAAAATGCCGTGAAATAAAAAGGATTTTCTTATAAATGTTCATGCCAAGAAATGGTAAAATTAAAGTAGATATTTCTCATTATTTGCAAAAGTGTTTCTGCATAATTACTTCTGCCACCATGTCATTGCTTTGGTGTCCCCTTGAAAGATTGCCTTTCAAAGTGTGCTTTAGGGCAGCCTTTAAAGATAATGCAAGGTTGTATCTGCTTCTTTAAGAGAAGAGGAATAGTAAATGCAAGCTCTTGTTTCTCTTTTCATGTGACCTGAGTATGCATTCAGTGCCTTTGAGAGTGTTTCAATGTTTATGTAATATATTCTGTAAAGGCTTTAATTTCAGCAGGATGCATACTTCAGAAGGTCACCAAAAGGTTGGGATATACAAGTTAGCAAATATTATAATGATCTTCATGGCCTCAATCTGAAACTCTACTTGAAAACTTCATGTGGATTTTTGAATACAAGCTGTGCTTCTAAAATTGCCTTTAGGGGGTCACTCTGTAGTTTCTGCTTTCTCATTGCATCCCCAGCAGTAATGGATCTTGGTTTTCCAGGACCCAATTACATTGCATGGGGCTATCTGGAGGACATGGACACAGGCTAGTAAACTGCATTTTTGAATTAACTTTCCATACAGAGTTGTTTGACCTCTGAGTCTCCTTCCACTTGCATGAAACGCTCAATTCTGTATCACTGTCTGTGTGCTGCTGAAAGCTCAGTCCTGACTGAGGAGTTATATGAGACTCTGCACAGGCCCTACCAGGGGCAGCAAATCAAGGTTTCCTGTCACCTCTGTTTGTTGAGGACTCCAGTCTCTCAGACAGTGTAGGAGGAGCCTTTGTAGGGTTTGTTGTCTTGCAGGTTCCACTGCTTTCTTCCAAGACTGGCTGGAAGAAGAGCCAAGAGTTGTCACTTCCCTACAGTCTGGTGATCAGGGTCTTCTCTGGAGTGTAGAATAGCCATCTGTGTCTTGTACAGCACCCAAACTAGTCAGGCTTCCTTTTAGGCAACAGCCTTGTTGTTTAGAAGCTGCTTGGGAATTCATTCTGAAGTAGCACTTCGGTGGAGCACAAGAAAGTTTCTAGTTTCTGGTCCTTAATAACAAGGGTGATTTTCCCCCCCCATATTGTGCTATTAAGAATCTGTTAAATAGAAGTATTGATAAAAAAATTAATAAATCCCAAAGTTCACAACTCTCCCACCTCTCCTGGTAAAGAGAAGAAGACAAACCTTGAAACACCTTTCCATGGGCTTGTCCTATGGAATCTCCTTCTTCCTTCTTAACATCATGGAAATACTCAGCTCAGAAACAGTTTGATCTCTACTTTTCATTCACTTGAATGACTATAGCAGTGAAATAAGGATGCATTGAGATGTGCTAAATAATTGCCTGTTGGTTTCAAGGAAGAGCCAATATTAGAATTACAATTTCAGTGAGTCTTGACAGCAGAATACCTTTCCACTTGGGTGCCATCTTCTTGTGGAAATTAATTCAAATCTCAATCTATGGCCTCCAGTTCATGTAAGGTCTTGTGGAGGTGGTTTATGAGCTGCAAAATTTTGATTCATATTTTCCTATCCACATCTGATTGGTTATGACATCTGGAGCATGGGATCAAGTTTTTCCAGTTTTTAAACAAAATATACTCTGAGAGGAAGGGAGAAAGGAAGGAAGGGAGAGAGGAAATTCCTCTCTTGTCAGTGCAGACCTGAGGAACTGCATAGTTCTCTTTCACCCTATCAGTTTCTGTGAAACATATATGTAGCTGGGTAACTTGTTTGATCTCTCATGATTCTAATTTCTTGAGCATGTTCTGTCTCTAAAGAGCACTCCTCACTGAGCAGGATGTTTTAGGGTGTAATTTTTTTACAAGATACCAGTTAAATTTTCTCAGTAGAAAAGATCATTCTGTATCAATTTTAACTGGATGGAGGGACATTTTTTCTACCTGCAGTGAAGAGGCCAAGGTAACTCTCAGAGCTTGTGCCTATGTACATTTTCTGTGAACCATCCAAAAATAAAATAAATAAATTCAGTGCATTCTGAAAATTGATGCCTGTCCATTTTCAGGAGCAGTTGAAAGTTAATCTAAAAGGCAAAAAACATCAGAGTTTACTGCACTCACGATTTTTAGCTTAACTCTGCAGTAATTGGAGACTAAGAACTTTCTGTGTGCTCTTGGGGAAATGTCAATGTCTTCTTTTTTGTTATGACATTTGAAAGCTGTGGCAAATGAATAAGCAAAGTGTAACCCACTCACTAGCAGTCATTATGCCTGTGCTTCCCATTTTGCCCACTCTGTGTAGATGGGAAATTGCTTTGGTTCTTGGTTATAGGTACAGTCTGTTCAGTTCAAACCATAATGGTTCATGCAGTAATTTTGATCACTGTGAACAAGGATCAGTTGTGACAGTACCTGAAGCTGCTTTCAATTACAGTGCTGCGAATTTGGAGTCAGCATAGAGGAACTTCAGGGCTGCAGTGTGGTGAGCAGGAACTCCCACACAGGGGTGTTTGATGCCAAGTTTTGCCACTTGTTCATTTTATTGCTTGCCTGCAGAAGCACTGTGGCAGTAGCTAATGCAGCTGTCACCTGTGACCAAAGTCAGACTGTCCTCACAGTGGCACTCACTGCCAGGAGGATGGTCCATGATGTGTTGTGCTATCTGGAACATTCCCCTATGCTTTTGGGGACAGTCATGCTCCTGTGATTACTCTGGACTTTGGGTTTTTGTTGTGATGTGAACAAGTATTTTTTAACAGCCTTTGAAGAAGCAAATTCTTCACATGTGCCCAGTGCTCACGGTGGACAGTCATTAACTAATAGCAGGATTGATTAGGAGAGATGTGCTTCCACACTGGAGAGAAAGGCTGATTGCTCTCTCGTCTCTTTCCTCTGCTTCTCTCAAAAATTTCACTCCTTCATCCTTGGGTTATTTGTGGATTAGATATGGATGAGATGTAAGCTATCAATTATGTGGAAGACGCTCCATGTGTCTGGTGTTTTGTGCAGGGAGTGGAGCATGCACTAGGACAGCTCCAGGCAGAGATGCAGCTGGAGCACAGAGCTAGAGAATCTGATTGCAAAGGGTTTAGCAGTGTGTTTAGCAGCGTGTGCAGCCCTTGTCAGCTGCATCCAGCCCCCATACTCAGCCTGTGTCAGCAACTGAAGGCCTATGCTCTTAAAGGCAGTAGGAGCAGGAACATTAGGGCTTAGTTCCAGGCTTGACCAAGTCCATGTCATACAGTCACCAGAGACAAGCAACTCCATCTTGTGTCACAGGTGATTGCCTCATTACTGGGCAGGAAAGACTTTGGAAGGCTCAGAGTAAAGACCAAACCATGATACCATGGTCTTGAACAAACCTGAGTGGGCTGGAGCAGCATCTGGTCTGCAGAGGGTAGAGGGTGGAATGTTAGCACACCCAAGTGGGTCTTTATGTTTACTCACCTACTCCAAACCCAGAACCCAGTTCCTGTGTAGAATGCAAATGAGGATGAGATCTTAGCAGGAACTGTCTGTGGCTCCTCCTGATTTCCCTACATTACTGCCTGCCATTTAATGAAGTTATTGGTGCTTGGCTAAAAGGCTCTGTCCAAGTTTTAATTTCCTCTGTCCCTGGCATATTGCTATTTGCAAAGAGGTTATGCAGAAGTTAAACCAGAGAAAGATTAAGATCAGGGTAATGAAAGTTGTCTGCTGACATCTGAGAGAAAAATCCAACCCTCTTAATTTTGAAGAAACTGCAGAGAGGCTGGATGTACAGTACATATGTCAGAGAGGTAAAGAAAAGCCTGTCAGATTTTGGCTTGGAGCCATTAGACATGATTTGCAGTATCCTTGCAGAGAGGAAGGCGAGGCAGCTGTGTGATGAGCATGGAACAGACAGAGATTTCAGATATCCACATACAAATTCATTCTTTCTCTTCAGTTCAGGAACTACCAACATATCACATCCACAATGCCCCAAAGCATCCTCCCAGCCAGTTGGCTCTTAGCAAGA
This sequence comes from Euphonia xanthogaster, assembly GCA_034509185.1. NCBI lineage: Eukaryota > Metazoa > Chordata > Aves > Passeriformes > Fringillidae > Euphonia > Euphonia xanthogaster. Next base: position 13,678,152 of record JAYDZK010000233.1, read on the forward strand.
ATAGAACCAATTTCTTAATCCTTACTACCAACTCCTGCCAACACACTATGGAAATAGAAGATGTATCTGCTTCAAAAAGCATTTGTCTGCTTTTCTGGCCAGGCATATGCTTCAGAGGTGACAGCTGGTGCAGGAAAGAAGCATTTATTTATATATACATATATTTAGAAATGTATATATTTATATAAATATACACACAAAGATATATATATATATATGCCTACAGAAAATGCTTTACGTGCTCATCTGTGTATATGGAAAGGAAGAAGCCAAGGAGACTGATGAGATGCCAGTTTTCCAGTTCAGTTTTAAAACTTAGTACTTTAGAAGAGTAGGGACAATGTCTAAGGAACAGCAGATAGAGTAGACCTTATCTGGGGATGATTTCTAGGCCAGGCAAAGTACATTTTTTGAAAATTCTTAATTTGACATCAAATAAATTCTTAAATATGCAGAAGATCAACTGTCTCGCTTCTCTTCTTCATAAAAGATAATCCTGCACTCACCATTTACTGAGAGTGAGTCAGTAAATTCTCAGTAATGACATCTCTAGTGAAGTATCAAGAGAAATCTAAGGAAGGCAGTTGAATTTGAAGTTGCTAAAGGCTTCAAAGAAGAAAATAACTCATAATCCTCCTGAAAGAGAATTCACCATGTTGCCACACTAGTAGCAGAGTTAACAGACACTACATGCCATAGCCTAAATTCTACACAAATGAAAAGTGCAATAAAAAGCATTTTAAGAATATGGGTTTCTTTTTCCAGAGAAAAAAAAAACCCTTTTCTTGCTATATTTTCTCAAATTCATACCAAACAACATGCTTGCCTTGGCACTGAATAGATGCAAAAATTGTCAATCTAAAAATTTGGTTCATCTGTAAGAGAACAAGCCTACAGTGGATGCCAAGTGTGGGTTTGAAATGCATTTATTCATTCCCGATTTAGCACCTACTCATAGCACAAAATGCAGTGAGATATAAAGGATACAGAAAAACACTGCCCCCCCTCCCCAGTTTTAATAGCACATACTTATCACCATTCTTATGTTAATGAAGTGTTTACACAGCTGCCACAGTGGGCACGGGAAGATTAAAATCTTCCTTCACTCTTTTTAAAGAACCTAAGGGAGATCAGCACAGCTGGTCTGGGGGGAAGATAAGTCTGTCAAAACCATTATTTCACATCTTCTGCAGCAGCTTAGAACAAGGGTGCAAAGGAGAGAGGGAAATTTATTAACTTTAGGGCAGCCGTGTGTCCATGGCTTTATCCTACCTGACAATTGATCACTTTGTTTAATAATCAGTACCCTTGACACCCACATGTCATCCTCAGTATCCTGGGAACTTGCACTCTTAACTGCTCTCTTTTGCTGGGTTGGTTACAGCTCAGGTGCTGGAAACCAAAGGAGGTTCTGGTGAGTTTTTCCCAGGCCAAACTCCAGTGGTGATGCCACAGAAAATGTGGCTGTTTCTATGGATTGGTTGTTGTTTCCTAGATAAAATATTAGCTATCATAAGAACATCTTTTAGAAGAAGTGTGCATGGATGTGATGGAGAAAGAGATTTTAATGGTGATACTGAAGAGCTGTAGCTCTAGTCACGTTGTCATTTGTGAAGCCAGTGTTCTTGTTTTAGCCCACAGCTCCTCCACAGAACAGTGACATTTCTCCTAGAGTTTTAGTCTCAATTTATTCAAGAAATATTATGAAAGGCAGAAATGTTTTGTCTGTTCTTGTTACTTGCTGAGAATAATGATTGGTGGTGGTTGGTTGGGTATGAGCTGATAGGGCAGATGGAGAAGGAAAGGTGGTTTTTGAAAGAGTTAGAACTATTTTAATCTACTTTGTTACAGTGACATTGCCTCTAATCCTTTCCTTATATATTATTGATAAACTTTTCACAATGTACATCATAGTAGGATTCATCAGACTTGACATTTTATCCTCCCAGTGTATTTGGGAAGCTCAGAAGTCTTCTATTTCCCATTTTACATTTACATTTATTTCTCATTTTCATGACATTGAGAGAGAAGAGAATGTAAGGCAAATTGTTTGAACTTCAGTTTCTGCAGTTAGGCAAGAAATGCTCATCTTGTTAAAAATCAGGCCAAAGATTTTGGTCTCTAAATATAGATTTAAAGATCTAATAAATATAGATTTAAAGATCTAATATTAGATACCTCATGTAGGAGACATTGACCTCTGTGATTGACCAGTACTGTGCAGAGGCCCCACAGGGAATCTCAGAGTAGATTTTTGCTCTCCTAAAGCTTCAATGCTAAAAAGTTGCTTTTCCAAGAATTTTTATGCAAATAATTCTTTAAACACATCTTAACAGTGAGGCATAAGTTGGCTAAATGTGTTGGAAAAACAGAATTTCTTCTCAGAAACTGAACCAAAAATAAAGACAAAATAAGTTTTGGTCAGTTCAAATGAAAAATTATAGCAGCTTTTTAGGGGCTTGTCTTTTGAAAAAAACTTTAGGAAAAAGACCAGGTCTAGTGAGGCATTAAATGTTTTAACTGAGTAGAAAAATAATAGATTTATTTTTTGTGCATGTATATCTCTTTTATCTCTTAAAAGAAATTTCGTCTTGCTTTTCCAGATAAGCTGACTTAAGATTTTTAAAAGATTATAAAATTTTAAATTTAAAATTTTTTCCTTATGCCTTATTGTAAAGTATTGCTTCTGCTTAGGTCTCAGATCTTTTGTGTAATATTGTGTTCCTAGATCAAGAATAAATAATCAGTATTTCATAATCTATTCATCCTAAAACTCTTCAGTAAGGCCCTTCGTTACTTCTAGAGGGACATGTAAAAGGTCTGTGGGATCCCATCAGGAACACTGCCCAGAGCCTTGCTGTTCACTCTTGTGCCTTTGGGAAGAAACAGTTTGTCAAGCTTGATCAGGGCCACTCTTAGCAGCATCACTTTAGATTTACTCTGGAGTCCTCTTCAAAATACACTCAGTGCAACCAAGTCTGCCTTGATTTATGTTCAGTGATTTCCTTGGATCTTGACTGTAGATCTGTTTCAAAACAGAGTTTGAAACATTCATTTTGCCAACATGACTGATTTGAAGGAAAAGGCTACATTGCTTTAAAAAATTTCATATCAAGGTCAAGAAATTATTATTATATTCTGTATTTAAGCATTGATTTGGTCATTCAAACAAAGGAAAAAACCCTAAACCCTACAGATTCCTTCAGATGCCAAATGTTGATTTTCCAGTGTTTTGCATAGACCAGATAGTAATTCTTAGCATAAAGTGAATTTTTTACTTGCTTTTGAAAATTACTTGCTCTGGTTACTGAGCAATTGGTGATGTGTTGAGGATTTAGGAAAGCAGGGTGGAAAGCTTGCAGTTTTTGTGGCTGGTGCAACTTGCAGACAGTCCTGTCTCTTCTCTCTTTCAGTGGAATTCAGCCCTTCTGGCCCAAACTGCTCTGAGCAGGACTGGTTCTTGTGTGAGACAAGGGGGAATGCAGCCCAAGAGGGGCAAAAATCAGAAAAATCCTACAGCAGGCCAGGAAACCCAGAAGAGACAAACCACCACGTTCTACTGACTGAGTGTCAGCTACACCACTAATACCATGTAATCCTACCTTTACAGATCTTTTTTATCAAAAGGGATGGATTAGTTGGGGAAAACCTGAGCAGAGATGCATACTTAAAAAGATCACTATCTGAAAGTCAGCTTCTGGCTGCTTCAGTTCTCCATGAATGTTGTCAGTTTGTTCTGCAAAGACTGATCCCAGATGTTCCCTAACAGGCTGTATGTAAAGGGGTGCTTATTTAATCTTAATATGGAAGATGTGTTGAAAGGCTTTTTTTCCCCCCATAATTTGTCTTTTCTATTTTTCTAGATTTAAATATGAATGACATGATGACCCTCAATTTTTTCCCCAAAAAACACATGGAAACATGCAGTGGTTAGTCAGGCATCTGCCTATCTCCAGATAATATGTAGTCCATTGCTTACTTTAGCACAACACATTGTACATTTTAAATATCTCTTTGTCTCTGTCATAAACTTAGGCCAGTACAGAAACTATAATTTAGTTTATTAAATAAGCTGATTAGTGTTTGTTTAATTGGGTAACTGAGAAGGTAATAGCACACAAAGCTCAAGAGCCTTAGTAATGGAGTCTGACAGGAAAAACAGATATGAAAACCACCAGCATGAGGAATCAGGTCTCATTTAAAAATTAAATTATATAAATTTATTCAATTACCTTGAATTAATTCCTAAGTGTACACATGCACACATTGTGAAACATCATTAAGATCCATCATAGTCATATTGATTTGAATTAATTCTCTGCAATAACAGAGATCCATATTCTAGTTTGTCAACTAAAGCAGCTTTTCAAGAGCTCTGAACTCCAATAATTCAACACAGAAAAGCAGAGAAGACCACGAAACAGTATCCAAAATCAAACCTATTGTGGGATACAGCTAGCTTAGACCTTCTGAATCTCACCCCAGCAGCACCAAGTTTACCACAGACTGCACAAACCTGGCCAAAAGCTGGTTAAATTTGACTTTTTTTTTCTTTTTTCATTTTTTTTTCCTTTTCTGTTCTAGTATGTCTGAGAGCTTTTAGTGTCTGAACTGGTAAGATTTCAAGAAATCTTAATTTCTGTACAACCTTAATTTCTGTACAAAGCCCTCTGTGATTTGTTTAGACTGCACAATAGATAGCCTCAGAATGACTTCACATATCTCTCTTGTAAAATCTTCTAGTACTACAAGAATACAATGCTCCTTGTGACTTGTAAAGGGTGTTATGTGTTTGTGTTAAAAGGCAATTTTTTCTTTGGAAAATGCTAGCACAGAGCATCACTTCCAATTTTAAGAGTGACCTGATGCTACTTGTTGCAAAACTCTGATGCCTTAGACGTATATGGCATGATCATTTTTCCTTGTAAGGGCAGAAAATTCAGAATTTTTGGCTGCATCTGTTCAAGGCCTTTATTGCTTTTGTTCAGGACATCACTTTGTCATTGCAGGCTCTGCTTAGCTAACCCAAAGCCCACTCTTGCTGTGATTGGAAAAATCCATATAACATGTTCTTCCTCCTAAAGTACAAAGGCACCTCTCAGATAAATCTCCATACTAGTAATTTTAGTGAAACAAAACTGCACACACTCAGTGTCATGACTCTGTGTGGCTAAATATCCTCATTGCTTGGCTGCTGCTCTCTGGTCTGGTGGTTGTGGAGAATGCTGTGGATTTAATGATCCATCTGTATCACCTAGAGTAGTGCTGCACCTTAGTGTTGTGGTTACCTTTGAGAGTGCCATGGAGCTGTTACCACTGACTTTTAGAGGTCTTTTAAGAGAGATGTGTTATTCAGAGTATATTGGTGTGATAATGTGGGCTCACCACTTTAAAACTGCTCTGGTCAAGGCAGGGCACTGCATGAAGTTTTATTGTTTCTTGGTGAATATGTTCATACTTAGAATGTATTTGCTGCTTACAAGTCAAATTTAAAAAATCAGGAGGAAATCTGGTAGACTGAGTGTATTTTTTTCCTTAAAGGAAACCCAGAACGTATATGTCCTTACTGCATAATATTGGAAATTCAGCTTTGTCACTGTAAAACACAAATCTCTAAATGTTTCTATACTCAACATTTTTTTTCAAATGTCAAGACCCAAATTTACAAGGGTGAATTCTTATCTATGTGAATATGAAGGGGAGAAAGCTCTTAACAAATAGTTAAGCAAAGAAAACTCACTAGTCTATACGAAAAGAATTTATTGAAATCTTTCAGAATGTATTGAAAAGGATAATGCCATCCTATTAGGAGAACTTGCAATTAGATTCAGGAAGGCATTTAAATTGGCTTATTAAATTCAATCTGCAATCTGAATAGCACTGAAGGTTTGGAGGAAAAAATTGTGTCAGCTAGTTATGTCCACTGTTGCTGTGACAACAGCATTGGAGAGCAGTCTGTTTAAAACAAAACAACCTCTCCCAAAAATAACCACCAAACCCAACAGAAGAACATTCTGCTGGCCCCACTAAACCCAAATAACCAGACAATAACAACATGATGCCATTCCAACTTAATGAAAATGAATCATGTAAGTATTGAAATTGTGCCTGCTGCTGTTTAGAATAATAGTAAACTCAGAAATGGATAAGTCAAATTAAAGTCAGTGTTGTTGAGCATTTGCTAATTTAGATAAACTGCTTTGTGTAAACCTCAGTGTGTATTTTTACTGATTTTTTGAAGGAGTATGTTTGACCTCCTGTTCCATGATGCATGGGGTTCCTGCAAAGGGAACATTAGATGCTTGCAGACAAGCTGTGGGTTTTTAGCCCTGGCTTGTGCTGAGCTCTGTTACAGGCTGAGCACTTCTGAAAAATCCCTTTGGGAGTCCAAATGGAAATAGGCTCCTATATCTCACCCAGAGCTGCTACTTGATTTGCTTTTATTTGTGCTTTTCATATACAATTTTGTCTCTGGTTTGTGGACCAAACTAGATATTTTGCCTGTTGTTCTGGTGCAGTCACCTCCCTACCTTTATGTCTGTACTTGTAGCTGGATCTTTCCAGTGCACAGTAACTGTTATTTCCAGCTGCAGGGTCACAGGCCACAGCATGGTCACAGTTCTCTTAAAATTAATTTCATTAGGTTAGGACAAATTACAGTAGGTATCCTCAAGCAGTGAAGATAAGGGTGGAGATGGACAATTATTCTGATTTGAACTGAATGAATTTGCTGATTGAGGAACTTCTGATTGTTGGAGGCAGAGACAAAAAGGAGAGATAGAAAAAGGCTGAATTTTATACCTGCCACCTAAAATATGTCTGCTGAGCTATAATTCAACTAAGTAGCAGCAAGTAAATCTAATTAATCTCTAATTATGCCCGTGAGTCTTGGCTAAGAGAGGGTTTGATTTCTTAAAAATAATAATAAAAAATCCCTTCACCACCAAAGACTGTGTTTCCAGACTTTTCTAGCCTTAATTGCAGTCCCAAGCACCTCAAGCAATTTTCTGGGCCAATTAAATCAGGGCAGTGGCTAGATTAACATATTGCAGTGCATTTGGTGTGCTTGCTTGCACATTTGGTGTGCTTGCTTGCTGGAGTTAAATGGTTTGAAAAGTGAGGAACAGCCTGGCCCCCAGACCTAGATCTTGCAGCTGGCATTGCTCTGCAATTACTATGGCCACTTCAGATCTTTATGGGTAATATTTTTTCTGCTAACGCCTAAGGAGACTTAGAAGTAGGAGAAACAACAAAAGCCAAAAAAAGAGAGAGCAAAAGCTGATGGGAAAAAATTGTGCCTTTTTTATTACCAGGAATTTTATAGTGAGAAAAGATTCCAGTGAAGAAGAGTCCTTCCTTGTGTGCTCTGCAGTATATTCAGCATTGTTTATGTTGCCTATATAAAGGAATGAAGTTTTGCAGTGACAGTTTTTAATATACATCTACCCTAATGCTACTTTGGAGGATGATTCACTGAATGGGAGCAGGCATCAATATTTAACACGAGGTGACATTTTCCCTGTGTTTTTGGAAGAATTTATACAGCCTAAAAGGCAGTGAAATTTGATAATGCCTTTCCCAGTGCAACCATGGAGGATCTGTAGAGAGTCCTCTTTCTGTGACCTACATCTGCTGAATATGAACTTTATGTGATGCATTTGTCTATTTTCTAAAGGGTTCATTAAGAGACACTGGAATAAGCTAAATATGCTGTTTATGTGAGCTGCTCCATTTCATATATTGTTTCACTGCCTGGTTCTCTGTTGACCTTAGATTACTGATTTGCTACTGCATTTCTATTTCATGCAGTGGAAATTGAACCAAACAAGTTTCAATCTGCAAATATAAAGGAAGAGGACACAGTAACATCAAACACAACAGATGAGAAACCAGTTTCAGAAATCTGGATGAAAATTATATCTTTGAAACTGGGGTGCCTTTTAAAGCAGTAGAGTGAAATGGAGGTCATAGGAGCACACGAGTTCACCTGGGGGAGGGAACTTGCCAATTCTAGAGTGCAGGTAGCTCACATAGATGTGATGAAGGGCACAAGGCCCTTTCTGCTCATCTAAGTTGGATCTTAGAGGGTCCCTCACCTGTAAAACCTTCTAGCTGCCTACATTTGTGCAGAAGCGTAATTGTAGGGATCCTAGGTTTTGACAGCTTAGCATCTCTACCTTATCCATATGGCCTGGTGAGGATTCACAGGCTGGATGTTTCCATGCATCCTTCTTCACAGAGTAAATATGGCCTTGCATGTGTGCTCACGCCTTCTGGATTTTTTTAATGAAAGCTGAAAAATTTTAAGTAATTTTATAAGACAGAACACTTGGTGATATTACAAATGATTCTTTAGAATTTTGAAGTAATATGGATTTGTTTCCTTGTTTTAAGGAAGTTGTACTAACTGGAAGAAATTGAGGTAATTTAAAAGCAGAAAGAACCTGACTGATGACATTTGCCAAGATGGGAAACTGACACTCCAATGTCAGAATATTTTAAATAAGGAATATCTGTTGAAGCATGAGCCAGCAGAGGTTTATCTGTCTTTGTAGTATTATTAATGCAAATTCCTTTTGAGCTGCAAGATTATAAATTTTGTGTCACTAAACCAAACAACTTTATATGAAAGGTGTGAAATATAGACCATGCCAGACTAGTACGACCCGTTTGGATAGTGGCAGATTTTAAATGCTTGATTTCCTACCTTTGTCTCCTAAATAAGCCTGGATTTCCTTGTCAGCTAATAAGCATTTAAGCAAATTGTGTATTCTTATCAAACTTTGTGGCAGTGAACTGTAGTAGCATTAAAATGGCATTTAGAGGAAGAGAAGAGTAGCCTTTTATGTCTGTCCTGATGAAAAGGACTGTCAAATCCATCTGGTATTGTCTCCCTTTTTTTTCCCTGCAGTTGTTGCCAATATTGGAAAGCACCAGCTGGCAGTAGCAGGGCCTGCAGTGCCTCTTGCTATGACTTCTGCTGGTTGATTTCCTTGACCAGGAGAGTCACTGACTTCCTAGAAGAGGAGATGCTTTGCAATGATTCATCTGTGACTTAAGGCACAGGACAACCAAAACTGCTGAGTGCATGTGGGTGGCTGCCTTAGGCAGGGCAAGATGTGTTGAAGTCCACTGGAGGGCTGGGAAGGCTGATTGTAGTTGTAGTCACATGTGAGCACAGCTTTTTCTACCTTTAAAAGAAATGCATGTTTGTTTGAGATTTTCATACTTGGAATGTGTGTCTTAGCCTTTTTTACATGAGCTGCTAATAATACCAGTGTGGTATGCAAGCTGTTCAGGTATTGGGCTATGTTAGAATTGCACAATCAGTTGATTTGATCGCATTAAGAAATGTCTTCATCAGATTCTAGCTCTGTAAAACCTTTACTGATCTAAGAACAGTTTAGCAGAACAGAACTTTCCATTCTGGGGTATCCTGGAATATGTTATCCCTGACTGGTTTAAATTTTAGGTGAACTTAAAGATTAAGATGAGCTGACACCAAGTTCTACTTGATTAAAGGGGTCAAAAAAAAAATCAGATCTTTTGTACTGCAAGTTCCTATTTCTAATTTTTTTTTATTTGATATAAATAGTGGCATAAGTATTCCTAACATCAGACTGACTATTATATGTGGAATGAAGCCTGAGGCTGGTAGAAATTTCTATGGGCTTGTATTGGGAGCATTTCCAACCCAGAAAAGGCTTAGTGTAGCAAATCTAGAGTCAGACAGTAGCTCAGAGCTGCATACCAGATGAGATATGTAAAAAATAGAAATTATTTATTCTAAATGGGCATGAAGAAACACAATCTGGAAAGTAAAAGAATAAAGTTTTTGCTCAAACATTTGGCACCACCAACAAAAACCAAATTAGATTCATGTCCATGCTCTGCTCTGGCCTTGCAATGTCCTTAGCAAATTCCATAAAATATCCATCTGTGTGAAAGGCAAAGTGCTGCAATGGAAAATTGAGCACGATGGCAAAGCACAAAAGAGCAATGCACATGAGGTACTTGCTCAGAATCCGCTCTGCTTCACGACACTGCCTCTGCAAAAGGAGTTTGCCTTTCATGGGTTTTCATCTTTTGCTGAATGTTAGGTGCTTGGACAATGCATCACTGTGAGCCAATGCAATCAGTCTACAGAAATATGTAGCCATAGTCTCTCAGCTCAGCACAGCCTTGTATTTTTTCCCAGTTATTAGGATACCTCACATTTCCAGTATAATAGGACAATCACTTGGAAAACTGGTAAGAATAATAATAAAAAAATAGGGCAGTTTCCTATGCCATTTTAAAGTCTTGAGTTTTAAATATGGATGATTTAATTTGGGGTGATGCTCTCACTTAACAACCAGGCTATTTAAAAAAAAACTCGTGACTGTTACAATGGTGATTAAGTATTGAAAGTTTGAATTTTGAGATAAATCACATTGGCTCTGTGTTCATGAAGCTCTAAAGCTAAAAAGTACTGTCATGTGTTGGACATTTACACAGAAATGTCTCTCCTTTACTTAGTTTGTTGGTTTTTTTTTCTGTTTTGATCTCCTGGGAATTTTCGATCATGACTTAAAATCTGGCTACTGGTATTTCATATCCAGGCTTCTGGTTCTTGGACATTGTAATGCCTTTTGCCATGTTTTCTTCACCTGCTTGCCTTCCAGCTCCATCATAAATAATTAGTCCAGTCATTTTAAGGAGCAATTCTGAGAAATGGTTTAGTTCTCTTTCAGTAGTCCTAGTCCAACTAATTTTGACATCTGTTTAATATAATTTTCACGGAAGAACTGAAGTTATACTGTCTCCTTCCTAATGCTGTCTTCTCATCCAAAATGACCCACTAAGAACCTTGAGTTTTGGTGAGGTGAATGATTCTAATCTCTGGTAATAATGTGGAGAGTTCCTGGCACATGAAAATGAATGTTAGGATCTGAACACTCTATACAGATGTACATAAGATATTATCATGTCCATTTAAATCTGAAAAACAAGAAGGACAAAGAAGCTTTTACAGTAAGAGCTTGAGTGTTTCCTAGGGCCAATTAGCAGGCCAGATTCAGAACTTGGCTTCTACTTGGCTCCTACATGCCCCCTTAACTACTCAATTATCTGCTCTTCCTCTCTAAAATTCATTGCAGAAATGAGATGTTTTCCAAAGCCTCTTCTTCAGCTACTTTTGCCACGTTAAGAGGAAAAAAAAACCTTCAAATCTTGAGCTATACTATATTTAAACTATTAAACTATACTGTGACATTAGAATGGCAAGAATATGCTTTTCCCCAGGGAAGCTGTAGAAAATAAGCAGTAAATCTGTTATGACAAGTGAAAAGTGCATAAATGTTATAATCTTCACTGACAAAATCATATCTTGGTTTAGGCAAGATTAGACTTCAAAGCATGGTTGTTCTTTGTGCTAAGCTAAATTCTGTATCTTTGCTTCGAAGGTGAATTTAATTATGGAACAGAAATTCACAGAACATCAACATCATGTAGGTCAGCTACAAGGATTGTGTGAAGGTTCATGATTTGCAGTGGAACCTCAAAATCAATAATTCACCTCAGGGAGCAGGGTGGTGCCTGAGTGTGCTGCTCATGCTGTGCTTTTAGCACCTGCTTTAGAGAGCAAAAGAGCTCCAGACATGTTGCTGTTTGTGTTCTCAGCTGAGACTAATGCACATCTTAGAAAGAAAGGTCTGTATTCAAGATTTCTTTTAAATTTAGGTGTCCTGCAGTTTTACACCAACTGGAGCTTTGGCCCAAAGTGTTTGATCTGCCTTTGATGAGGTGAGGGCAAGATTTCTGTGCCTGAGTGATGGCAGGAATGCTATGTAGGTTAGAACCCTCGGGCAGAGCTGCACTTGAAAGGTTCTAATGAGTGACAAGGTAAGTCCTTTAAAAATGCAATGACAAGAAAGAAAACCCAGCATATCATTTGAATAGTACTTACAAGAGGAAAAAGTAGATATAGAATATAAAATAGTATAAAAAAAGTGGTTTCATCCAAATGGATGTCTGTTGTTCTCAGCTGGGTCAGTGGGTATATTGGTGTTATTCAAGAAAAGAAGCATGATATGATTGGTAAATATCAAGTAATTTTTAGGATGGCTTTAATGAGTGTTAACAAGTGGAGTTCTGTTTTTTAAAACAAACAAATGAAACAAAAGAAATTTCCTCAAGTCCCAGAAGGTATCTATAGCAATATAAGGAATTTTAACCTAAAATGGAACATCATTTGTCTCAGTGCAAAATCCTCAGTATCTTTTATGGGAAACTTGAAATGCCTAGTCCCTTCAAATGCTGAAATTGTACAATTCTACATCAAGCTTCCTGCTTGCCTAATGCCCACAATAATTTTCTTGAGCTAGAAAAATGAAGACATTGTAATTAACAGTAAACCAACTCCCTGTCACAGATTCAGTGTTAGGAGCAGAACCTGCCCAGTTTGAAGGGGTGTGAAGACTTTGTTGGCTTACAGAGACTGAGAGCACTGCAGAGATGACACATTTGATTTCTGTAGGGAAGGGGAAAACTGACTGCTCTAACTGATGACATTCCCTGTTGGCCAGAGGTAGTGTAGGGAAAATGGCAAGGCTGATACTGCAGTAGAAAATGTTAAGGCAATGAAATTGAGATAAAGGAAATACTGCCGTGAAGAGCACTTCTCTCTTTTAGCTTTCACCTTGTTAGACTTTGACATGTTCCAAACAAGCAAGAAAGCACATCTGAGTGATGGATGCTGCAAGAAAGAAGTTAAACAAGCAAATTTATGGAGAGGGGTTGCTCATATAAACTCCTAACAATAGGTTAGTTCACTTTCTGCTGAAGCAGGTCTGAGCTTTATAGCTGGAGTTAAGGCAAAAGGGCCTGTTGTGCTCAGCACTTTTGCAAATTGCATCACTTGGTGATGTGTCTGAGCAAGAACTAATTTGTTCTTAATGCTCCTGTTTTTTAGGGTTGTTAACCAGATTTGACATATTTTTACAGATAGATAAATCTATCAATCAAGCCAGTAAGAATCAAGACTTTCAATTTTAGTGCTATATTAGCATTGGATCAAAGCTGTGTGGTTTTGGACACAGTGGTGAAAGGTAAATGTGTTACTTCTTACAGTTGATGTCTGGCTGGAGCTCAGCAGTGGTGATCCATCTAATTGTTTGAATTCAACAGATTTGGGAGTGAAATGATGCTCATTTTTCAGAATGGTTCAAATAAAGAAAGGTGTGAACTTTCACATCATGCACCACAGAAGATATGTCATAAGAAAACAGCAGAAACTGCTGTTTGGAATGATTATCCTGGCCCATGGATGCTCGTGTAGACACAGAACATTTCCTCCACACTGTGATACAAATCAGAGGGGAAACTGAGCATGGCTGGGTCACAGGAAAAGAACCATAAAATATACTCAAAACCCCTGGGAAAATTGAAACTACTTTGAATTAAACTTTATGGCTGCTGTGTGTGTTGCTTGCACATCTGCTGCAGAAGGAGAGGCAAAGTTAAAGGTGACAGGTTGATCCCTGAACTAGCATCTGCTTCTGCCTCTGCTATTAGTACTGAGCAGAAAGCTGATTCTCTTGCTGTCCTTCCCTTCATTTTCCTTACTTTTAAATTGTGAGGACAAAGTAAGTGAAGTGGACAGTAAACAAAGAAGCAGATGAGGAAATCTTTTATTGTTGCTACACAATTTGTTGCTGGGTTTTGATTGAATAATTCACTTTATGCTGTTGACTCCATGAATTGGCTTGTTGAAGTGGTTTGTTTTTTATAAGTCCTTGAGGATTTTTCTGCCCTGAGATTCTCTTCTCAGCTGTTCCCATTCCTTGTATTTTCCTCTCATTTCTCTATTTTTATTTGCACTGCTGCATATATTAAAAGACAAAGAGATTTGATTTTACTAATCTCCTTGTGCCTTTGTGTGTAGTGCACCAAATGTGGAATGAAGAGTGATTCAAGTATCTTTATAAAGGATAACAGAGTGAAGGACATACAGCTTGACTTTGCTGTTAAACCTCCACAAGCACATGGGGAAAGAGCTGATTATTAGGATGTCAAGAACCTGAATTGTTATTCCTTGGAAAATACCTGAAGTATTTTTTAGAGTGTGCTTTTGTCTGATAGGGTTGAAGTTTTATGATATTGTTTCCTTTTTTATTATTTGTTTGTGTACATTTTTTGGTGTATATCCTTTATGTTTAGTGGTTCAGTGAGGAATGCCCAAGATCTCCCCACGTTGCTGTTGATGGAAGATGAACATGAAAATGCATTTAAATTCAGCAGTGTCTCCTAGCTTGCATGAGACCTAGCTTTGTGTTTATTCTTTTCCTGATGGGAGAAAGAGGGGCAGACTCACTTTTGCCACTTTCCAAAGCAATTCTGAGCTTAATTGGTGTAACTCTTTGGGGTGGAACAAGGCAGCAGTCTGTGTATTGCTCATTCTTCTTGCCTTGGATCATGTGCAGGACTTTGGAGAGGCATTACACAGCTGCTCTGTGTCAGGAACTGTGAGAACTCCTCGTGCTGCAAAAGCCAAGAGAGTCCAGAAGGTATTTAGGAGCACAAAAGAATTGCTTCTGTTCTGGACACTTTGTGGTGTGCTGGGTGAACTGAGGAAAGCTATTGCCCTTGGTGTTTTTTTTGTTTGATTTATGTAGATTTCCAAAAGGCACATGTGGTGTTGCCTCTGTGGACCAAGTGGCAACTTAGAGCAGGTATCATAACCTGATAATTATATATTATAATTATAATATAATATATAATATATTGTATACCTGATGTCAAAAGTAGCTGGTGCTGGGCACTTGTCCTCCAGCAGTAAAGATGATGTTCGTAAGGACTCAGAACTACTCTGGAGGTGTTAGAACTGGACACATGCAGTGCTCATAAATTATTTCATTACAGGCACACAAACAGATCCATAAAAAGGATTGTTTCTTGTTGTATGTTGGCCTCATACCAAATGGAAACCCTACTTTGACTTGCAAACCTTTGGAAAAGTTTCACTTCTGAGAAAGGACTCACCACAACACAGTGAGCATCAAAGTAATTAGAATTCAGCAGAAGAGATTTAAAATAGATTTAACTGTTCCATTTTGGATAAATTGGCAATAAGAAGGAGACAACTTCCTTAAGAGGAAATAGTGGGAATGAGTGCTCTGTGAGGCAAAGTTTTAAGAGGCTGCTGGTGGTGGCTCCTGATGCCAATAGCAGTATTGTCCCTTGTATTGTGTATTATCATGGTACCTGGAGCAGTACGGGACTGAGGATCAGGAAAAACTGTGCCATACAGACATATATGTGGTTTTATGCATTCTTCCTGTGCATCTAGAGTCATTCTACCTCCTTTTTTTTTTCCCGTGGGCATTACAGCAAAAGTCGTGTGGATTTTTTTTTCCTCTATAGATATGTAATGAATTCTGGTAACATAATTTCTTGCACAGTTAAAGACAATAGTTGTTCATTGCCATTAAAGCTAATAGGTTTCATTACAATTTCCACTGATGTCAGCATTTTAGTGCCATATATTTTTATTTACCTTTTCAGCACACAAATACACCCAGCTTTTCTGTGTACCATCTGTTGCAACGGTGTGAGCTGGAGGATTGATGGTGTGATCACACACTTGGAATCTGCTGCTGTTGGAGAAGGGGCAGCAAGCTTTGCAGCCATAGGCTCCAGTGTAACACAAATATCAGGAGTGGCAAAGAAGGGAAATCACAGAGTCATCACAGCATGTCCTGCGGGGATTTTTTGGTACAGAGGACAGCCTGAGTTTCCCAATTAGATTTATTTCTGCATGTGCTTTGTGCTCCCTTGCTCTTCCTGTTGACTGAGAGTACTGGACTCTGTGCCCTGATGTTCCAAAGCTCTGAAACCTGGTGTTCCAAAGCTGTGGGGAAATTAAATGAGCAATTTCCACGCTGTGTGGGTGGATATAAATAGAACAAAAATACTCTTAGTAAAGTGCTGTTCTGTAAGTGGCTCCAATGTCTGTTATACAAAGGTCAATTTGAAGAAATCTGGTTAAACCTCTAATAGCAACTGTGGAAATCTAAGTAGATATTTCAAACACCATCCCCTTTTTTCTGCCTGACTGCAAAGTCTAATCTAGTGATCCTGCACACTGCAAAAAAGGAGGAATAGGGTACCTAATGTACCTCATATGGAAAAAAAAAGGCATGCTTTTATTTCTATTTATATTTATAGGTGGAAAAGGATGCAATATTTAATTAGGAGAAATTATCTTACGTGCGTGGAACACATTAATTCCTTCCAATAGTTAGATGTTTGAAAATCTGGTGAATATTTTAGAATATATCAACTGCAGAAAGAATCTGAGCTTCATATTGCTTCAAGAATTTTTGATTTTTAGCAAACTATTTAAAGAAACTTCCCTCAAGGCCTGCTAATCACTGAAATAGCTATAAGCACAGTTTTAATGAATCAAGAACATAATTAATAGTTTTATTTTTTGTTTAAAAATTTATTTTATACAAAAGGCTGAAAAAGCAGTTATGAAATCTAAATTAATTGTAAGTCTTCAAAATACAAAACCACACCATCAGATATACATTTGCAGTTTAAAATCAGGATGGTTTTTGGGAAGATCAAGCTTGTTTTCTGCTTTTGAAAGAAGAGATAGGGAGAATTGCAATCCTTTGATTGCATAGCTCTGATTGCAGACAGTGATATGCTAACAATGATTACTGGAATTTTCAGAAATCTTCATAGTGATAATTCATTTACAGTTGGACATTTGATTGCATAGTCCATTCTTTTTAACAATGCCTTTTCTGTGGGTACAAATCCTTAGCTTGTGTCTGCAGCAGAAGAAACTGAGCTGGGTTCTTAGGAAGAAACTGTCCAAAAGTCCCGCATCACACATAACAGAAATTATTTAGAAACTTTAATGCCATCCCTGTATTATCAAACATCTGTTAAGATGTTGTGATGACACCACTTTCTTCCATCCTTCACTTTTTATTTTTTTATGCAGTCACAGAATTTCCTTAGTTTTTTCTCTTATTTCTTCAGCAGAAGTTGGTGACACCAAGTTGGGTGGCTTGGTTATTTGCACTGCACGTGGCCCAGGCAGGTCCTGGACTGTGCTTCCAGGCTGCATAACAGGCAAATGCAGCAGACATATGAAACAATATAAAAGCATTAAAGGATGATTTGGCTTCTTTCCCAACAAATTGGGATTGTTCAGCCTGGAAAAGGGAAGGCTTTGGGGTGACCTAATTGTGCCTTTCAGTACCTTGGTGGGATCCTACCAGAAAGATGGAGAGAGACAATTTGTAAGGACAGGTAGTGACAGGACAAGGGGGAATGGGTTCAAATTCAGAGTATAGGTTTGGGTCAGGTATTATGAAGGGATTCTTTCCCTGGTGAGGCCCTGGCACAGGGTGCCCAGAGAAGCTGTGGCTGGCCCATCCCTGGAAGTGTCCAAGGCCAGGTTGGACAGGGCTTGGAGAAACCTGGGGTAGGGGAAGTGTCCCTGCCCATGGCACAGTGTTGGAACAAGATGATTTTTAAGATCCTTTTCATTCCAGGCCATTCTGTGATTGTATGATCCCCTGAGTGGAATGCTTTGTTAGGTGTTTAATGGGAGGCTTTGTGCATTCCTGCTCTGATTTTTTTTTTTTTTTTTGAGGTAGAACACTGTTTCTTGTGTATATTTTATTTTTTTTTTTTTTTAATTGGCAGTTTAGGTAAGAAGCATGAGCCCATAAGGATTTTGGGGCCAAAACTTCCCCACTGTATGTATTTGAAAAGCATTCAGCACCCACTGCCTTGAAAAATACTGCAATAAATATAGCATAGAAATGCAACAGTAGAGATGATCCTGCTTAGATCAGGGATATTTCACACAGACATCTTTTCTTTCTCTTTATTCACATGACAGAAGTTAATTTTAAAGAGAAAAACCTTACAGAATTCCAGGGAATAAATAAACTGAAAAATGTTGGTATTGTTTTCTGGTACTACTAAGCAGTATCAAACAGTAAGTATCAGCTGGAATGAATCTCAGTAGAAGTTGTTTTTAAAAGTGCAATAAAATTCTAATATCCTCTGAAAGGTTATTATCCAAGTAAAGAAGGCATTTATATATAAAGCTATGCCGATTTGTCTCGTCAAGATGGGGCTTTTCATGACACCAAATGTGAGCTAATTCTTTTTTCACTTACCTTGTAAGTAGCTTTATTCCAATACTGCTGAAGTCAATGACAGAGTTGCCATTAAATTCTTTTCATATAATAGCAGGGAACTAATAGCAAAAAGGCCATGAGGTGGCAATTCCAGCTGGCAGCATTTACAAAGGAGACTTTATGAGGAAGTTGGATAAATTCAAAGCCAGAGTGCAGTAGAAGGTGACAAATTCTCAATAGCCAGACTGGATTTACAGAAAAATTATTGTAACAAATAAAAGAACTCACAGAAGTTTGTATTAGTGCTGTTACATTTAATTGGTGGAATGTAGCAGAATTATGGAGTTATGAGCTGGTAAAGAGGTTTATAGAATCCAATTAAAGTATAAACATTAAGAATGGCTGTTTGAGTGGCTGGAAACAATTGCTAAGTGTTTCCTGAGGTTGTGTTCTTCCCAGAGATGTTTTAATTGCTAAGGATAATACTCTGAAAAGCAAATAGCTTATTTTATCACTCTCTGTTATTTCTGTAGCTACCCACTTATCTTTCTAGATTTGGTTCAGTTTCCTTTTCTGAAGTTTTTCAGGGTTATTTAATTTCCTTGTATATTCTTTTCACGGAAAATATTCACCTGTCACCAGAAATTCGCTTGTCTTACTGTGGCAAGCTCATAAAGAAGTACAATCATCCACAGATAATGTTTGTAGAGTAGTTCTGAACCAATCTACTCCCAGGAGCCAGAAATATGCAGCTGAAGAGAAGATAAAGCTGGTCCTTGTGTTAGTATCCAGAAAATCCTGCATTGCTCTCACTGAGTGAAGTGGCATATTACACCACAGTAGGGAGGTTGGAACTGGGTCATCTTTAAGGTCCCTTCTAACCCAAATCATTCTATGATTCTATGAAAGGAGTCTCTCCTGGGGATTCAAAATTTATACATGGACCTGTTATACATGGACCTTGTACAGTATCCTCATACTTCAGCTCCCAACTTGTAAATCCAGAATAATAAGAATGTTCCTCTTTTCAGCTTGACAAGTTGATCTCAAAAGCATATATAGAGGACAAATATTTCAAAGATGGGACTCATTTATATGACCCACATAATAGCTAGAGTGGGTAAATATTGTCAAAATTTATTTTCAGGCCTGAAGATCCCTAGGAAGCAGCTCCCATTCAGAACTTAGAATTCTGATTTCCAAGACTGAAAAAAAGACAATAAATATATTTAACTGATACAATTCTAGACTTTAGTAAAGGTGTAAAAAATTAGCAAAAAGCTATATATAACCTTTTTAAAAAAAATTGTACTCTTTCCTCTTTAATGATATCCAACAAAGAACTAGGCCAATTTGTCAAAGTTTCTCTAGGATCTATTTGTACTCATCCTTCCCTGTGTAGTTATTTCTCCCTGTGATTTTATTTTATATATGTCACTTTAAGTTCCACCTTACAATCCTCATTCTTCTGCATGAATGTTGGAAAAATTTCCTGATCCTGCTGCTCTGGCTCTGCTGGCATTTTCATTCTTTATTCAAGTTTCTCCCTATTCTAGGGAGAAAGAACTATTCTAGGTATGCCCCCAGGTAAAAAAGTCTTCTTTTGCAGTCTCCCTATGCATGAGAATTTCCCCATGCCCTTAATCAGATTTAACTAAGCCCTTAATTGCCTCATTCTCTTTGGTCAGATTTTCTAATACGATCACTTAGATGACATAGAGTGGTCATAATCTGGCTGCAAATTCCCTGTGGCTTAGAGGAGCTGATGGCTGGGCAGAGTCTGACAGCTCCGAGTTTCCCCCTTCTTGCCAGAGTGGTTGATTTACTGGAGGGGAATGGCAGAATCTGGGTGGGGGTGCAGACCAGCTGTGCTGCATCAGTCCAAGGCTGGGAAACAGGGTGGCCCTGTGGGCTTCAGCCACTTGTAGGATGAAGTGTGGCACGAGCACCTCAGTGGTCATGTTTCTTTGTGGATGCAGTCAAATTTGATCACAGAAGTTTGGGTAATAATTTATGTGTCTCAAGTGGGTGAGATATTTAAGTTTCACACTCTGCAAATCCCAATGGCTGTGCTATTTATGGCAAGTTCTGTTTTTATCAATAGATCACTTATGACATGTGACAAAAAAAGAAGGAGAGCCTGAGGCAAGATAGATTTTAGTTAGGTCTGAATTAGATTTTATAGGTTGGCTGCTCTCAGTTAATTCAATACCATCTGATTGCTAAAAAGGTACTTAATGAGGCTTAATTAGAAGGGATGTCTTTTATTGTCATTTAATGCAGTTGCATTTACATGAGTTCAGGGTTTGGCAGTAGGTTTTTCTCAGCAATTCTTGGGTCTCAATCTAACAAAAGCCAATAAATGATCCCATCTGCTCCCAGGCTTTCTGTCTGATGCTTGAAGTGTAAGCAGCATAAGGACCAGCTTTATAGAATGTGTGACCACTGCACAGAAAGGGCCTCAACCTTAAACTGCTTGCTAGCTTTATAAACAGAGAAATAAAGCACTAAATGCCATAGTAAGTTGAAACTCAAATTTTGTATTTCAAGGGAATAGGAATTTTATGTGAAATTTTACTTTTTAAAAATTATTCCATGTCTTCTATCTTATTCTAATGATCAGTCATTATGTGGCATAACAGGAGAAAAAATTGCCCTATTACTTTTCAAAAGATGTTTTAAGCATAATTCTCATAGCAAAAAATAAATTTTCCTCAAACATTTTGTAAAGACTTTTCCTGTTCATCATGACAAGTTTCACTCTGTATATTATTGTGTTTTATTTCCTAAAAATGTCGTAGATATGAAAACAGAAATGGATTAAAAAAAAAGTAGATAAGGATGTAATATTTAAAGCAAAATCAGAACATTCTAAATTAATTTGAAAGTATTTAAGGTATATTAATCCCTGATAATTTGGAAAAAAGTTTTTTAGAACAAAGGCAATACCATCAAATGGAAAAACATTTAAAATATCAATTAAAAAAAAATTCTCTAGCACTTGTAAAAAACTAGGTTTTTTTTTATGAGGAAAAAGTCTTTGAAGCTTACGGAATGTTTTCTACCGACCAGATGGAACAAGTTTTGTGATCAGACTCTTAAGAGGCTGCTGCATTTTCTCTGAGGTACAGCCAGTGCTGCGCACCAACCCTCTGTGGTCTCTCAGGTGGTGTATGCATGTAACCAGCCACTGTGCAAGCCTCAAATAACCAATGCACATACATGTTTGGACTGAACTAATATTGGAAATACTGAGGGACAGCAGATTTAACTGGCAAAGAAAAAATATAGTGAAGATGTTGACGTGACAATAAATTAACTGGGCTTGAAGTATAGTAAATATATTTTCATCAAGCTCACAGATGTGCTTCTCTCACAGCTGAATGATATTCAATTCTATATAACAGCCTTGTTAAATTTAAATTAAATGCTAATTTAACACATCTAAAGGCATTATCACATTTTGTTCTGAACTGTGTTTCTAATGACTTCAAATCATGTGTGATGTATTTATGGCAAACTTCTGTAACTGTTGTGCTGGAGAATTTGTGGGGTTTTATTAAATAAGTTATATCCTGCTCCCTGTCAACCATTTACAAGAAGAAAAAAGTCACAATAGTCAGTGAAGCACAAGGTGAAGTCGCAACCCAGGAAGTGGCTCATACAAAATGCATGGAAATCTAATGACCAAATGAGGGGGAGATAAGACAGTAATGTGGAAGATGCAATTAAGAGGAGAAATTTCAATTTACACTTTCAGCTGTCAAAATTGCCAATTGAAATGCTAGATGGGTCCTGTTGTACTCATAGATTATTTAGAAGGAAAGGTGCCTTTCTAGTTCAATGAAATTAGTATATCTTTCTTTTCAATACACCATGCTGCTTGAACAACTAACCTTTAACTAATGTGCTTCTGCCACTTCCAATTGATGTACCTATTTAAAATGAACAATGCTAGTGACAGAATAATGAAAACAATTAAGCTGAACTTGTCAAAATTAATAGATTGCATTAAGAGATTGCATCTTCATCTTAGGCAGCAAAGGCTATTAAGATCAGATGTTTTCCATAAGAAGGTTTAGCACTGTTTTTGTGTGGTTTCAAATAGATGTACACTTCACATTTTTATCTTTCAAAAGCTGAGTGATCTGAGTAGATCCCAAAATCCCAGGATTTCCTTCTGGTAACTCGTTTTCTCTGTTTTTCCTTTCTCTGATGTTCTGTAGTAGCAGGTGCTCCCAGCAGCCCTCAGGAAGTTACCAGTCCTCCTTTGGATGCCAGGAGTTGCATGAATTCAGCTAAGGAGGTCTGGGCTTTCAGATGCTGATGGTCTTTGTAGGTACACCCTCAGATTTGTTCAATACCCCATGAAAAATCCCTGTTCATGAGGAAAATGAAAGGATTTAATGTAATATGAAACATACTGTTCTACAAACAACAGAGCTCAGTAAATTTAGCTTCCTGTAGAATTTTCTCATAGGTTCTTATACCCAGCTTCAAAATTAGCACCTCCTTTGAGATTATTTATTACCACCATCTCTTAAATCCCACTGTACTTGAAATCTTCTGCCTCACCCTTGCTCTAGACTTCTCTTATGGACATTCTTACATTATTCTATATAATATAGTCACTTGTGCAACTTGGCAAATAAACCAGGCATCCTGGATTGTACCTACCAGCAGCATCTTCTCCCCATGTTTGTATCACTAATTTATGGCAGGAGAAAAACTGCCATTGTAACTAAAGTATTTTTTTATTTTTTTTTAGAAATAAAAATCTGGAGTCATTATGCTAATATTTGCTTAAAAAACAAAGACTGTAGTATATATTTTGAGGGTAAGCTGAGTTGCTGTGTTTTGCAGAGAGCTTGCACAAACATTCTGGATTTGGTCAATAATTTACCTATATTTTCCAAAAAACCTTAGATTTGCTATGTCTCTCCCTTACACTGAATTAAGGAGAAGATGCTAATCTCAGTAATTAATCTTGAGATCTTCCTGTCTTACATGTGCTCTGCCTAAGCCTCTGCAGTATTACAAGTCTTTGGAGTGCATTTTAGCAGTGATAGTACATTGCTATTATTTTTGGAACTATATTTGTTGCTATATAATTACTACTGTGAGTTCTGCATTACCAGAAGCCTTCATTAATCAAAAATATTTTGCTCCTCTAGTTATGGCTCTTCCTTCCCTTGTTCCACTGACTTCCGTCTTCTTTCTTATTTTATTTAAATCTCTGGCCCAGAGCAGCTATAAAGGGTAGGCATTTATGGCAAAAACAAAGAACAGCAATTTCTATGCTGGGCAATGTAGGCAGTCATTTGTTTGTTTGCATGCTGAGAAACCTGCCAAAAGTACCAGAACTTCTCTCCAGTGAATAATGTAATAAATTAGATTTCATCACCATGTAATCACAGGTCCATGAGAACTGGGTATAAAAATCTTTCTTCAAATATTTCCTCAATGGAGCCTGTCATGATATACACACAGGCTCTGTTTGAAATTGTGCTTCCTTGTTACAAGGCTGTGTTTGCTTTTCAAAGAAACCCAATCTTTTCTACCTCAAAAACTGCATGGAGGCTCTGTGTGTTACTAGCTAATAAAAATGTGTAAAGAAGAGTTGACTGTAGAAGTAGGGAATATTTGTAAGCATCTGCTACATTTATATTTTCTAAATATGCCCATTTGAGTAGGCAGATCCACAATTTAGCTAAAATAAAACAAGACCAAAAAAGGACTTTACAAATATTCTGATTTTCTTTTGAAAATGTCATCTTTTAAGGCACTGAAATGTAAATAAATAAATGAAGAGGACTGAAAATGTCCAAGAGGCAATGAAGCTGATATGGCTTGTAAGCCTGACTCCTGTTGTGTTTATGGACATGATTTCATCTTTAAGTGCACAAACCAGCAGCTGGAGTGCCAGAGGTGCTGGGATGGGTCAGTTGGTTAAAGGACATCAGTCTAACCCTGCTGAGGAGCCTGGGGAAGCCACTGCAAACAGGGAGTGTGACCACCAGGTTTTGAGCTGATCTCCTGATGTTGAGAGCTGTGTCAGAACTGTTTAGCAGGGTTTGAGAATGCTCAGCAAAGGGAGGTACCTGTGGATTCACTGGTGTCCTGCTCTTCTGCATGGGAGACTTGAGGTCTTGGAGTGAGATCATCAAGGTGATAACTTCTAAGTGGTTTTCAATACACAACACTAGGTCCATGTTTTATTTTGGTGATAACAAAGAGCTGGCAGGAATACATGGAAATGGGTAAATTCGCAGGAAGGTGCCTGTAGACATCCTGTCCTAGGAAATGTTCTGCTTGGCAGGAGGCTCCCATACTGTAGCCTTTCCTGCTGTGGCATCAGCCAGCACAAACTGCAGCCCCATGTTTCCATCTCAGGGATCTATGGACACTATGGTTTCTTCGGGGGGCTCCCTTACATTCTAGAACTAGAGCTGGTTTGGTGTTTGGGTTTTTTTTTGAATGGTGGTGGTGTTCATTTTTATATGTAGACAGCCTGCTAAGCCTCAGAACCCTGCTTTATTGTTTTAAATATATCCTTGTATCCTTAGCATTCTTTCCTCTCTTTAATTAAATAATAACTACAGCTGTGTGCTAAAGGCTTTCTACTTCTAATAGGGTCTTTTATTCACAGATTAAGAACAACATCTTTTTTCCCCTTCCTTGAATATAGTCTTGAAATTTTTTATACACTTACCATGAGCTTCACAATAACAGTGTCTTTTAATAGTCTTTCCATCATGAACAGCTTTTTAGCTGTTCCTTTTGTTTGCTCTCAGAAAGTTGCTTCTTTTTCATACAATTCTCTCCTTGGAACTGAGTATTACTCTGGTTGATTTGTGTGTGTGTGGCTTCCTCATACTTCCAAAGACACTGAAATCAATTTTGAATTGAAGAGTTGTTCTTATTTTGGAAATGGGTCTTCAGTAACTGCAGCTTCTGCTGGGTCCAATATACTGCTGAGGGAGTAATGAAGAATTGCTTTTGCCCTTCTGCATTGTCCTTTTTATCAAAAAAATAAAGTGCCTGTTGAATTTCAGATGCTTCCTCTCTGCCCATCTCCCCAGCCTGTTGAGCTCCTTCTGAAGGGCTGCACAGCCCTCTGGGGCAGCAGCCACTCCTCCCAGCACATTTGCTGAGGAGGCATCTGCCCCCTCATAAAAGTCATTGATGAATAAGTTAATAAAGGAGCCAGTTTAATATTAAAAATCTGATTGAGTAAAATTGAGTTGAAATTTTTTCTTGAGTGAAAATTTTGCCTCTAGTCTTTCATTTTATATAGTAAAGAACATGCAGAAAAACTCTTATTTTCATACAAGAAGTACAAATCACTAATAACACTTAAAATCTGTGTTTTCTTCAAAAAATAATACAAGAATTTCCTTTTAAATTAGGGAGTTAATATTTTATGTGATTAGAATTAACTTTGGGAACATTTATCTCATCACGTTTGAATATTCAAGTCTGTGATGTATTTTGAGCTAATTTTGGGCAGGCTCATTAGGGTAAAAAGGTGTTGTTATTAATAGTAATTTGCAAGAACTTTTGTTGAAGATTTAGTACCCTTTCAGACTAGATTTCTTACAAGTCCTTGACAAATATAGTAACAGGCTGACATAGAGAAGGTGTAAAATCTCAGGCTTGACTTAGTAAGAGATTGTACCATTATTAGCTTCTCATCTTCCAATATTCATTAATATTCTTATCCCAATACAATCAACTTTGATGACATGACTTTCCTTTTTAGTGCATTTTCAAAAGAGATCAGGTGAAAAAATGGTTTTAATATTCAATTAAAATATTCTGTACTCTCTTTCCAAGATCTCCCTTGTCTAACACTGAACATCCAGCAGAATCCATTTTTCAGAAACAGGGATGTGGCTTTGATATCAGTGCAGAACACTTTTGGTTAGAAATAGGAGCTTTAGTTTTCTAGTCCTACTTTTGGGCTGTGCTGGACCAGAGTTTTCAGTGAGGGAAAATAGCTTGGCTTAGCCTCTTGTGCAGCTGAGTGCTTTTGTTTCACTGCAGTCATCTTTTTTGCACTCTCTTGTGGAGAAATAGGAACTCAGTTTAGAATGTTCTCTTTTACCAAAGGACACCAGCCTTGACCAACATTTCATACATGTTTATGATGGAAATGATGAATGTTTGAGAGCAGGTTGGGAATACTAAAAAATACTATGATTTTTCTTTTATTTTTAAAATCCTATGTTTTCAAAATTAATTGGAACATATTTTGCTTGACATAGAATGTGATTATGTTTAGATTGTTCATTTTAGAAAGTATGAATTTCAGTTTAAAGTAATGGAGAATTGCCATGTAATTTTTCTCCAGCTATTTCTAATAACTAATGCAGTTAATATTACCTTGCATACCATTCATCATTTTAGGATGAATGCTATTAACTGAATAAGATTTTTTTAAACATAATACAATATAAATAAGAATTAATTAGTAATTTTCATAGCAAATACCACAAAATAAGTGCATCCAAATTAATGAGATGTGAATCTGTACACACACTAAAGGAAATTACAGCGCTTAAAGAAAAGGAGATGTGATGTACCCCATCCATTCTGTATGCAGAACTCCTTGGAGTTAGGTCTGATATTAAGTCAAAAAACCTTATCTTAAAATAGACTCAGCTGCTTTGATTAGACAAATGATGGTACAATAAGAAGAGTTCAAAACCTATAAAAAGTGCCTTTTTTTTTTTGATAGCTGGTTATAAGTGCATTGTCTAATGCAGGGACAGTAAAGAAAACAGGTAAATGATGACCTTTAGAGAAGCTCCATGCAGGTCATTATTTCAGCCATTTCTTTTGTCTTATTTTCATCACCAATTGCAAGATTTCATTTTTTAATTGAGGCATTGCATTTGAGTAAAGTATAATTTGCTCTAATAGATAGCTAATTGGACTAATTGTCTACTGTAATTAGCTAGAAGTCTAGTACATCTTTATTTTAAATGTTGAAGGTCTCATTAAAATTCCTTCATGTGAATAGGGAAAGAAGAATGTACCATTAAACTAATTGTTTATGCAAAGTGAAAGTGTTCTTCTCTTTTATGTGATATCAAAATTTGGGCACTTAGGAATGGAGCCTGGGGACCCTTATCCATCTGGAAAAATTTGCCTTGGGATGTGTTATGAGGTTACCAAGTTTCTCCAAATCCTGTCCTTGAACATATCCAGGGATGGGGCAAACACAGCTTCTCTGGGCAACTTGTTCCAGGGCCTTACCACCCTGGCAGGGAAAAATTTCTTCCTAAAATGTAATTTGGGCATATATTTTTTCAGCTTAAAGCAATTTCCCCCTGTCCTATCACTCCACGCCTTTCCAACACTCCCTCCCCAGCTCTGTTGTAGCCCCTTCCCATCCCATAAGGGACTCTAAGGCCTCCCCAGAGCCTCCTCTTCTCCACACTGAATAGCCCCAGCTGTCAGCCTGTCTTCCCAGGAGAGCTGTTTCATCCCTCTGAGCATCTTTGTGCCCCCCAGCCAGGTCACATCTTTTGCTGGCAGCCCAGAGCTGGATGCAGTGCTCCAGGTGGGCTCTCACTGGAGCACAGTCAAGAGGGGGAGAATTTGCTCCCTCAGAATTCTGGCCATGCTGCTCTGGGTGTAGGTCAGGCTATGATTGTCTTTCTGGGCTGCAAGTGCACATTGCAGGGTCATGAAAAGCTTCAGCACCACCCCCCAAGTCCTTCTCCTCAGGGCTGCTCTCAATTTCTTACACTTTCTTTTCTTCAGAGGCTGGCAAATAGAGCTAACACTCCTGTGTATTTCTCATGTCCTTTTCAGAGGCAGATAGAGCCAGAATTACATCAGAATAGTAATCACATCAGTCTTTACTGAGGAGAATATTGCCAGGCTTTATGGGGCTGATTAGAGACAACAGCTTTGAAACACATCCTGCACATATTTAAGACTTTATGAACAATGAATATCATTTTGCATTACACTCACAGCACAGTATCATTGTGGGATAGTGTTACAAAGTAGGAATTATCTTAAAAGTGAGGGTTTGATCATTTCTTTTTCAGTATTTAAGAGATTTTGCCATGTAAACCAGCAGTGTGGCTGCTGGGACATATTGGGAATGTTGCTGCGCAGCTGGCGCATCATGCAGAGTTTCTCAGGAAGAAATAGGGACTTCATTTCCATCAGCTTTTGGCAGAACAGTTTACAGCTATCCTTTTCTTTAGGGGCCACTATAATTTTTATCATGAGCAGAAATAATTCCTGCATTGTAGCAGTGGAGAGCCAGTGGCTTCAGGAGTCTCACTGTGAATGCTAATCCTCTCCTGAGGCTGGCTCCCACAGAACAAAGAGGAACAAGTACTTGCTGAAGTGCTCATAATTCAGCTGGGTGCTGTGCAAGCTCCCAGATTATTTATATTTTCCAATTTTTGTATTTCTAAATGCTCAGAAAGCAACAATCAGGGAAAGAAAAGCCAATTTAACCATGCTCCTCGTGCCTTAAGATGTCTTCATCCCAGAATAGACCATAGGAAAGCTGGTGTTTTTCTCTAGGGAACAGGGTGGTGTTTTTGTTTCCCAAAGCATCTCTGCCTTGAGTCTTTTCTGAGGAAACCACATGGAACATCAAGATGTGGATTCAAACCATCCACTAATCCACCAAGATCCTTCATTGAATTTTATTGAAGTAATTATTTGTAAGAGAAAAGGAGTGATTCAGTCATTCAAAGATTGCTGTTGGGTAATGGAAAATGAATGTTCTCTCTCAGCTGTTTGATGACCACATGCAGATTGATTATTAAAACTCCTAAAGATTGTGGAATTGCAAAAAGTTGAGAATGTTGTTTTGTCAGTCATTTGTTAGATATACAACTGGCTGGTGTTTGTGTTGGCTTATGATCTTCTATATTTTGAACTTGAAAACTCATCTTATTGTAACCCAGATCTTCTAGAAGGGCATTTTTTAGGCTTGATGAGCTAATTAGGTTGATATAAAATTACTGGCTTGTATGTCATATACTTGAAAATTTGTATGCTTAATGTTTGTGTTTAAATGGACAGTACTTGTATGGGTTTTCTTATAACTAAAAGATTGTTAGCTTAATCCTGGAATCTTAGTAACTCTCAGGTGGCAATTTAAGTATGGGCTAATGCATAATAAGGCAAAAATGAAACTATAAATGCATATCTGACATGACAGTTTTATGCAGGAAAATTTTTTTGCTGACATTTTATGATTCCTTCTCTTGTCACAAGTATCTTAAATAAATAAGGTCTGTTTGGAACAGGTTTAATTTGGGAGTTTTCACATTCTGCTTCAATATCTTGTAACTGCAGTATAAACTTACACCAATCCATTCATTCTTTCTCTCTCCTATGCAGTCTGACCTCAAATAAACTGATGTAAACAGAGAAATCACTTGTGCTAGCAAACCTACTGTAATTTGAGGCTATTAAAATAGAGGTTAGAACCTGGCTGTGACTTTAAATAGACTGTAATCTAATTTCTTGAGGCCTGCAGAATCAGTAACTTTTGATATTTATTAATTCAAACTCTAGCAATGGTTTATGCTGACATGCACCTGCTTGATGCAGCTTAAAAATGGGTGAAGCAGAATTTTTGAGAGGAATGTATGTCCAGCTCAAGACTGAGTCTGGAGCTGGGGCTATGAAAGTCAATCCTTTGGTTTTAATACTCTCCATCCCATCCCTTGCATACCTACCTCTGCCCCTATTTGTGTGCATATAGTCTAGATTTTTTTTTTCATCTTGAAAAGAAACTGTGAAATTTAACTTGTTAAAGAACATTTTTGCTTTTGAAAAGGAACAAATCAAAACCATAATGTCCACCAAAATGCTTCTCACCATTGATTTCCAGTGCACTGTCCTGCAGGAATGGCTTTAATTAATTATACAATAGCATTGACTGAGATGCACATTTTTGCCTTTTCAGATTCCTCACTGCTGCAGTGAGCACAAATGTGATCACAGTGATCACAAAGACATATATGTGGGGGAAAGCAGCCCAGGCCAGGTAGAACAGGAGACTGTGATTTTCATCTCTTTGTCCCTGGATTTTATGACTTGGCTCTAAACACAGCAAGAGTCATGATGGACAGTCAGCACTAACATTTGCATCAAAACAGACTTCACTGGAGCTGAACTCATACAAATGTCATGGTGAGAGAGTGAATGAAAGATAAAGGAGTCCATGGTTTGGACTTCAGAGTGTGAAACAGAGACTATGTCATCTGGTCACAGTAGTCCTTCCGTCATATCATTGGCAGCCTGAAAGATCTTTGGTTAGCCAAATACCTTGCAGACAATTCTATTTGTTGAATCAGCCATGAAAACCACAAAAATTTAATCTGTTATAGAGACTTAGTTATAGGCAATTAGGACACAATGTCTGTGCTCTCAGTTAATGATAATAGTGTTAAGAAAAGGTAACCATTGCCATTGTATTCATTATTGCATTTTATGCCTTAACTTCATATTCAAAGGGAAATGCAAGTTTAATCTGTTTTATATATGTGTTCTTCTGTAAATTTTCTGCTGTGGTTGCATGCAGTCATCAGGTTTGCCATTGCAGAGCTGCATTGTGGTAGTTCTCATTCCAAATGAAAAGAGCACAGATTGCTGACTTGAGCAATGCAGTGTTCCTGACGTTTGAAGTAAATCTCACTTGTGTAATTATCTTTCACCGTAGCAGGACCAAGTAAATCATGACTCTGCCATACTCAGCATGATGTGTGAGATAGCTTTCATTTTGCCTGATGACGGGGGAAGACTAAAAGTTTCTCCAGCTTGTGCTGTGGAGCTCAGCTCTCTAAGTGTCATAATTCACACCCTTGAAGCCCAGAGCGAGCATGGAGAATGCACGCATTCACCACTCTCCAGAAATACTGGAATGCCTCTCTGCACATGACCTCAACTTTCTCACTCCATAGTGGCTGAAAGAACAAATGAACCCCATCTGCTGAGAGAAGCCAGCCTGGGTGAAACAGCAAATGTGGAACCGAGTACACTGGAGTTAACATCAGTAATTTCTGGCATCAACTGAGACATGGTCAAAGAGACTGTCATTGCCTTTAATTAAGGCTAGATAGGATATGTGGGTGGATTAAATATGTGTCTATTGGGAGACTCTGCATGCAAAAAAATAACTGGTGTTTCTAGGAGACAAGGTAGATGAGAATTATGAGAAATAAATGCCATTACCATTTGTAGATGTGAACTGAGTTACAGAAAAATAGCTTGCATGAAAATGTACCACCTTCCAAGGTTTGCAGAGAACCAGTAGCAGCAGTTCTGAGTCCTGTGACTTGCCATATGCCCATATCTAAGTATTGGAATAAATGGACTGTGGAATGGATAGTTCTAAATAATGAATTAATTAAATAGTTATAATTATTATGTGAATTAATTAATTAAATAGTTGTTAGTAATGGTTTGGGAGGCAATGATCACTTTGGATTAGAACAGGAATAGAACAACTTCTGGCAGAACTGGCCCACCCAGTGGTGTCCTTGATTGCTGTTTAGCAATTGTACATTTCATTAGATTGTGGACAGGTGAGTTGTGACTGAACCTGAATGCTTTCCACAGCAGAAAGAAATATCTCATTACTGAGCTCTGAGATTGCCTGATGAGTTTATTTGTCCTTTCATTTAAGTGGTTTCCTTTGGGGTATAAAGAAATCATAGAGTTAATACTGTAATAAACAGAGGAGAACTACAGAACTGTTCAGTTAAAATTGTGGTCTCTTTTGGAAGATTTACCTGCTTTACAGTGGTTTACTTAAGGGCACAATTGATCTTATGAGTGTTGTAATTGCTCTTAACATGAAGTCAAGTTCCACATGGGTTTTATCCACATATTTCCTATATTTATGACATCTATTTGCTTTCTCCTGAAACACTAGCTATGGTTGAAGAAGATGCTCTTCCCTCTTCCTGTTTTCATAATCAAAGCTGGAGTTTTGGATACAAGACAAATCACACTAACTTTCAGGTGCTTGGAATTCAGAAGTAGCTGTGTCTCTGTGCCCAGTCACCTTGGAGAAAATAATATTTGATAACATGAAAAGAAATTAACTATAGAACTGAAACAGTCCTTTTTTCCCCCTTTCCATCCCCATGAGATAGACAGTTAGATAGTATTTTAATTCATTCCTTTAAATGCTAAAGAGTTTTAATTTTAATTTTAAGAGGGTGGTGCTGCTCCTCTCAGTCAATATCTGAGTCACGTTCTGCGTGACGAGGGAACAAAATCCAAAGTACCTAATATGTAAAAATAGCAGCTGTGCCTTAAATTAGAGTCAAGGACTGGGATGGGAGATGCTTTTTTGGAAGAATGTATTAATAGATAAAGCTGAGATGTATGACTACCACTAGTGTAGAGATAAAGTTACAGTTTAGATCTCTTTAGAAATTAAATGTGGCATTTATGCATGTATGAATCAGAAGGCACATCTGAATGTGTCAAACTTCCATCAACTATCATTAGGCTTTTACAACTTCTTTTCCTTTTTTTTCCCCTCAAGTTTTCTGGCTTTTGTTCATATTTGCTCAGTGTAGGAGCTGTGGGCCCTTAACAGCAAGTGTTGGCTTCATTTCTGCTCAGTTTTCAGCTTCCTGAGCAGGGAGCCTTTTATAGACTGTGACACAATTGTTAATTATGAGTGTTGCTCTGCTCATGCTTTGGAATACTAGTGGGAAGATTAAGGTATTCAGAGAGACATAAAATTGGTCCACCTTGCGTCAATGTGGCATAAAAAGATTCAATTTGGGAAGTCAAACTCTTGACCTTGGTGACATTTGGAGGAGTCCAAGTTTGTATTTCTGGCTCATGTATAATTAAGTAGTAAACACAGCCATGATTTTGCAAGGTGCTTATCGATATCCTGAACTTTCTGACAAGTGGGATTTGGTTTCCACAAATTGTATTTCCATACCTCTCTCTCATCAGGGAAACCTTATGGATTCATATTGGAAAAGGTTTGGTGAGTCCGTTCCCAAAGACCTCCCTGGGGATGGGCTACCATGAAATGACAAAGACACACAATGGCTGCAAATGAGAAGGGTCACACAGATGATGCACCCAGAGCTAGTGAGAGGGACAGTGCCCAAGAGCAGGAGCAGCATGGTCAGTGCAGCTCTGTATTCAGAGGTAACCAAGGTGCTGAGTACAATCCACACTTGTTGCATAAAACACCCACACCCTGGGGAGAGCTGCGTTGTTTAGTTCTTCATCACAAAACTGCCACAGCCTGTGGATGACTTTCAAGCAAAATCAGACGCCCTGCCACATATTTTTTTAATGCAATACCTCCTGAGAGGCACAAAATAAACCAATAAGCAGATATCGTTTGTTGTGTGCAGTGTAAGGAAAACAATCAGCACACTATTTTAGTCCAGTTGTGTCTTGGATTTCAGCTCCCAGATAAACACAGCTTTGCATTCAAAGACAGTATTTAGCACAGCTTGAAAAGTGGGCTTGTTTATTTTTAGTGTTTTGAAGGATCAGCTCTCAGACAAACCATTTTTCACATAAACCAACTCATAAATTCCTAGGATGCTATCTCAGTCATCCCAAACATGCCAAAGAAGTGAAGGTCATACGGAGTAAATTGCAGCTGTACAAGTTTGCCTACCAGTTTTTATGTTTGTATGCAATGGAAGGAAAAGAGCCATATATATTTTATTTTTTTTTTTTTCTAATTTGCTTTTTCAGTCCACCTGCAACTCTTAAATCACTGAAGGAATACAGTTTCTTTAATGAATAACTGGTGTTGGTGGGTAAAGCCAATTCACTTTCAACTCAGAGGAGAGTCAGTTCCTTCTGGATAAAAATTTTGTAAGAAATGCAAAATGGGTTTTCCTTATCCAAAAAAAAGGAAAAAACCCAGACAGCAAAGCAAAACTACCCCTTGGTGTTCAGTTGTTGTACTTATCTTGGGAAACGTAAGGGAAAAAAAGCCAAAAAACACCAACACTGCAAAACTCCAAACAAACAACAACAACAACAACAAAATAAAAAACCCCACATCCTTCCCAATTCAGTGACTGGAAATCCACAGTAGTTTTGGGAAAATGACAATGTATATTTTCTTTTTCTGACGAAAATCAGTCTATATGATTGCCAACCACAAATTCAGCTACTAATGACAGCTTTGAGTAGCTTATTCAAATTTCTAAACCCTTGAAGTGATAAGAATGTCTTGCATTGTCTGCTTAAGATGTGCAGTAACTCTTAAAAGAGTTTATGTAATCAAGCACATCAGAAATTTCTTGCCATGAATTGACGTACACCAAAATTAATTGGTGTCTTAAACTACACACTTTCCAAGCACTTAGACTGCAGACAGAATGAAAGTTTTTCATTTGGAAAGACCTCTCTTTGCTGAGTTCTGGAGTGCTGTGCACAGCTGGGGGAGAGAGGGGAGGTGCTGCAGTCAGTGCTCTGGGGAGCTCTGAGGGTGATGAAGAGATTGGAGCATCTCCTGTAAGGAGAGGCATGGAGAGGTGGGGGTGCCAAGGCTGGAGAAGAGGAGGTTCAGTCAGGGAACTCATGAACATCTGATAGGAGGTGTAGAGAAGACAGAGCCAGGTTCTTTTCAGTTTTGTCCAGTGAGAGACCAGGGTTAGAGGGCATGAACTGAAACACAGGATGCTGAAGTTTCACAGAGCTTGATGAAGACTTTACTGCTTTGGAAGTAATGGATTATTACAAACAATAGTATTTCTTTTTTGGTTGTTTAAAGATTTCTCAGTCTCTAAAATGACACCTTGATTTATGCCCCTACATTCTTGTGGCTTACTGCAAAATATTTATCTAATCAATTGTGAGACTGTCACAGAGGAAAAGTCAAGTGCCTATTTAGAATGCAAATTGGTATAAACTAAAGGCTGTAGTGTTTCTGTGTCTGCTGCAGCATTCTGACCCCTTTCGTGTAACTAACATTCAATGATGCTGAATATTTAATTACATACTGTGCTAAGAGACTGATTAAAGTGATTGAGGCCTTTTTCTATTGCACATTAATAGAATGGAGTGAAATTCTAATGTTTGACCCCAGGTACATGCAGGACTCAATGACCTGAAGTTTAAAACTGGTCTTCATATAATCGCAAGTGCGTAGGTTTGGTTGTTTGGGGTTTTTTTTTAACACTTTGAAGCATTTTGGGGGCAATTTCAAGTGTAGGAACATGTACTTGTATTAGGCAGTTCCAAGTATGGCTTTCCAATATTTAGGCTCTTGCAAGTAGAGAAGGTTGTGATTTCTTTTCTGATTACTTTAGTATTGTAATTTCTCTGTGATTGCTAGCTGTCCTGATTTTGTAGCTGTTAACCACAGCTAGAAGTGAATGAAATGTATCCCTTAAAATGTCTCCCTGAGAAAGCACCATCCATTCTCTTCCAGTTCACAAAATTTTCAGTCATGAGGCAAGATTAGCACTTTTCAGAATCCCCAGGTCTGGAGACAGCTGGAAGAATTCAGCCATATTTTTACATCCTTGCTAATACTAAACTCTACTTTAACAGAGATCAAAAAGTGAAGCCATAGGAAACACTTGCAGTCATTTTCAAACTGTTGTTTATACTGTTTTCCTCTGTAATTGCGCAGGCTCTTTTTGTCAAGCATTGGGAGAAAAAAAAACCCTGGCTTTTGCTATGGCAACACAGAGGACCTAGAAAATGATCTCTCAGCATGGAAGAATGATGATTCCTAAAATAGCATAAGAGCCCTGAAAAAGAGCGAGATTCTCTCTTGTGCCAAGGTCTTTTCAGCTCTGGAATGGGGCTTCTCCCACAGAGCTGGCTGTCATTCTCTCATCATTAAACTTATTTAAATGTACAGTAATTTAGAGCAACCTATACCCTGCTGTAATTTATGACTGTCTGGCTATTGTCTGCAAGGACCCCTGGATATATTGGGAGCTGTCAGAGTGCAACAACGCTTTCCCCAACTCTAATGCATGCCCAGCCTTCAAGTGAGGGGGAGGGATAAATGGCAGAGGATGAGGATCCTCTCACTTTACTGGTTAGCTCCAAATAGCTGAGAGAACTCTTATGCAAATTAATCTTTTCAGCTGGATTTAGGTACTTTACTTTTCAAAGAACTTTCTGTGCAGGTAGAAAATTGATCACGAACTGCTTTAGGAGGCGGCTGCTTTGCTTCATTAATCCAAGCAGCCAATAATTTGTGAACAAAACAATGTCACAGGTCTGTGAGGTGATGTTTAGTAATACAGCATTGGGGTTGCCACCTCTGAAGCTGAATAAATCTAGAGGAAAGAAGATCTGGCAGTAAAGTTCTGTGAAGTTCAAGCTAATTACTTCAATGATTTTAAAAATGACTGTGAAAGAACTCTTACTGATATTTCCAGTTAATAAGAATGAATAAAATCCTTGTGCCATAATTTTTTAATTGCTGACATGTATTCCTTCACCAAAAAATTCGAATAAAAATAAACAAATATCCAAAGAATTTCTTTTAATGCAAAATACAAATACCAAAGAGTTTTTTGTAATTATTAGTGTGTCCTCTGGTACCTTCTGCAAGCATCATACAGGAATTTCAACATTTGGAACCAAAATCATGAAGCAGCCACTTGCAGGTCCCTAAACTAATTGTTCCCTTCATTCTTCTGCACAGTACCTCTTGCACAACAAAATGGGAGGCAATAAAAGCTAATATGTTGAGACAATGAGTTCTCTTTCATATGCCCCTTGAGGTCACTGGTTCTGACCTTGGCCTTCTGCAATCTCATGTTGGACAATACTATCTCAGAGCCATTTCAGCCTGCTAGCCAAATGTAGAGTGCTCTTCACCAAAACTCACATCACTGGCTGACGTGGGTTTAAAGGCAATAATTTCTGCTGCCATTCATGAATTTGTGTTTCTAGCCC
Source organism: Euphonia xanthogaster (assembly GCA_034509185.1). Lineage (NCBI taxonomy): Eukaryota > Metazoa > Chordata > Aves > Passeriformes > Fringillidae > Euphonia > Euphonia xanthogaster. The sequence goes on from JAYDZK010000233.1 coordinate 13,715,216, forward strand.
AACATGCCTAAGTGAAGAATGTCATAGAGCTAAATTCATTCTAGGGGTACTGTGAGTGTTCCTTATTGGGAGAATTTCTTGTTATATGTTTCTGAGATCAAAGACACAACAGCTGTCTGCCTAGAACCCCACAGACTGTTGGAAATGAAAACCATTTGTGTGTCTTGTTTCTCAAAAAGCTGCTTATCAGCCTCATAGGCAAATGCACTTATTTAAAGGAGTCCACTGACCCATTCATTGGAACGATACACTGAGGTTTTTGTGTTCACAGTGATGTTACTCTGACGTACATGAGAAAACACTTTTTGCCTATGAGAAAGGTTATTTGAGATGTTTTTGGAGCTGCTAGGTTCTGCTCTGCCTTTGCTGTGTGCTTGTGCCAATATTATCTGAAGTTACTCAGATCTACACCCACTGTACATATAACTCACCTAACAGTCGACTTAATCCCCAGAATTATCATTATTCAGACCCAGGGTGTCAATCAATGGCTTTCAGCCTCCATTTTTAGTGAGACTACAAGGGGTAGTCAGGAGTTCTGAGTTTTGTTGTGCTTAGATGCTGCCTTTCCTCCTTCCAGCAGGGCTCTCAGTATAATGGGATGTGATCAACCCTGAACTGAGTGTCAGGCTCCTATGGGCACTGCTGTGAATTTTGGCTTCTAATATTAACCAATTACAGTGCCCTCCACACCATATATTTATTAAAACACTTTTTCCACATGTGAAATGTGTAGCTGTTTTAAAAAAGGACTCCTCACTCTCACACTCAGCTCTTGGACATTTTATGTAGGAACTTTCTTTGATGTACTGCTAGCTCTGCTTGGTGACATGAGGTAATCTCAGCCTGTTATGGAAGCAGGAATCATCTCAGACTCCCACAGAGAAGAAGCTGAGTGAAGGTGCAGAAAAATGAAGTGGGCTCTTTCCAGCTTTGAATCCATCCTAAACCCAGAGATTTAAGGCTGATAAGATCTGGAAAGACCCAAAAGTTGTACGTCTCAGCTGGACTATTAGGAATATCTGCAATTAGGGAAAGAAATAGAATATGTATATTTATTCATTAAAATATCAATTATACAATTTTGAATAGGAATATGAGTACTAGCAATATGTTTCCTGTACAAGGAAAAAGCTCTGTCAGAATTCAGGGACCTGAACTTTAAGCAAATACTAAATGACTATGTGACCACCATCTGTGTTCACTACTTGAATTTTTAGTCCCAAAGATGTAATAAATTTCTTTCTGGTATAAATTAATTAAGAAATAAATAAATGAGATATGCACATAATTCACTGCTGACAGAAGGAGAGACACAAAATAACACAATTGCATAAGCATAATTTCATTAGAAAATAGGCCTCATGATCAGCTTTTAGAACAGACTGTTGCTGAATGCTTTTATTGAAAAATCCACATCTTCTGTCATAGGTTTTGTGCCTTTATGACCAGATAAAGCATAACAGAAAACTGCTGCTTATTTATAGAAACCCTAAATCATACTGGAGAATTAAGGGCTAACCGTTCCTGATGGTTGGAGACCAGGTCATCTAATCCAAAATAGATTAAGAAATATAGAATGATGACTCTAAATGTTGGTTTCCCATCCCTGGAGTTTTCACATGGTGTGTGGTTACTTTTTCCCCATTCTGTAAGCACTTGGAAACTCTGACTTTTTGTCTTGTTCTGTGCTGAAGCTCATAAACGTGATTCATGGGAGTTTGGTGATACTGCTTTCTCCTGGCTCTTGGATCTCTGTGCCTGGATCTTTAGAGATCAAGACAGTGAAATGGTAGCTAATTTTTACTGGGTCAAGAAAATATCTTTAAGCCCTTATCCCTGTTCTGTAAAGGATTTTTTTTTTGTTTAACTGTTGAAATGTTATCATGTCTACCTTTTGAGCTTATGTTTTAGAAAAACATCTTTGGATCTAAACCTGTAAACAAACTAATAAAGAAAGGCCTCAGTACAGCAATCAGAAAAACATTTAGAAGGAACTTGGTGGTACTTTGAGGAAAATTAGTTTCCTTGGTACATTCTCTGAATGTCAAATTCTTACATCCAGGAAAAGTACTGACAAGGAAAGCACAAAGGCAATTTTTTTTTCAATGAGACAGCAACACCTCAGAAATTGAGAGAAGAGGAGAAAATTCTAAGTTACAGTTAAAAGTAGATTTCTCTCTTACCTGTTAACACTCAGTGTTTTTACTAGAAAAAAATATAATGAAAGTTAGGAAATGAGCTATGATTTGAAAAGTTTTTTTGGTTTTATTTTTCTTCATGCTATTAAAAAGAAAGGATAATGGTGTTTATATGATCTTTGAAAACTAAGTAACAATGATGCATGAAAGGCTTGAATGAATGGAACAAAGGGTGATCCTCTGAAGTGTTTCATAGAAATCTTTTTCCCTAGAAGCATCACTAAATTGATTAACTTATTAGGAAAGCATACATTTTCACTGAAGGAAAGGATTTTTTATCCTTATTTCTGTCATCTATGTGTTCTGGTTGTTGTCAACACATTTTAATCAAAAGAAATTGTTTAACAGCTTGCCTACACAGTATAAAATATCTTGTTGCACTCTAGGTCAGTTAACAAATACAAATTGGGCTGGCCATCTTTAATTAGACTGGTTTGGGTTTTTAAATTTCTCCTGTCAGGCTGCAAGGAATCTATCCTTATAGTCAAAGTGCTTGGGGGAATAAAAAGAAATCTGAACCGTGGAAATTTAAATAAAAATGAAAGTGAAATGGGATGAGCACTGCCATTCGAAATAAAGTGCTAATAAAACACTCAGGTATTAGCATCTGAAGAAGATTTTTATAGAAATCCCTTGAAGCGCTGGAAAGACTGGAATAATATTGTAATTGGCATCCCTGACCTGTTTTATGTATGCTGCAAGAAGTTTTTGTCTCTAGCTTGAAAAGCTCATGATAAAACAAAGCTCCCACAATTCCCTGGTCTTTAGCTTTGAAGGTCTAAAGTATGGATTTTTTCATTATAGTATAGTGAAAAATAGACTGGTTTAGCCATGATACAGAAAGCATAATCATCAGGTGTTCTTTCCTGCACGCTCTTGAATAATGTTTTTTGCAATAGCTTTGATGAGGATTCTACTTAGCAGACTGTGAAAATGTGACCTTCAAAGCTATGCTATGTTATAATCATGTGTACAGTGCCCTGTAACCAAATCTAAAGCTCATGCATTGTGTGTTTGGGTGTCATTTTTCAGAACACTTTTATTGCTCATCTAGGCCTGGAAACTCTGTTAAAACCAAATCAAGCATTAATTCCTGCAAAAAGAGGCAAAAATACAGTCATATTAGCTGTGACAAAATCAGCAGCAGCTCTAGTATGAGGGGGATTACCAAAGGCAAAACAAACAAAGAAAAGTATTCAGGAGCTGAAATATGTGATTGAGATATTGAAGGTGCTTTGCAATTATTAGGAATTCTTTGCAGGCTGGCATAATGCAGCCTTCTCACATCTCCTAGTGTAATTACAGTGATGAGGAAAAGATTTTCAGGTCAGGTCCTTAATTTAGATAATTCTGTCTTCATATTCAAGGATAATACACCAAAAGATTAGCATTCTGAATGCTGAAGGGATTCTTGTGCCTTGCAGTCTTTCACTGCACCCAGCTTTATTGTGATATGTCTAATATCTTGCTTGCTTTATAACACAGATTCTGCTCTGCAGAAATGGATCTAATGTTTTGCTTATTTTCTTTCCTTCCTAACCATCACTTTCAAGGTGGCACCTTTGTCAGCTGCAAATCATCACTTCTGCACCCTGCATGGGTGGGAGCTCACAAGAGCTGGGCAATGATGTGGGCACAGTGCTCCAGCCATCCCTTTTCTGCAGGGAGCTGCAAACATGTGCCCACCCATGTGCCACACTTGTGTTGATGTTGCAAGTCTGTCCCATTGCAGGAGAAAATACAGGTACAGAAATGGTAATGAATGAGACATTTCCAAACTTAAAATATGCTTTCCTCTTTGTGAAATAACTGTTATTGAACAGTAAAAACACAGGCTTTGTTTTACTGCTATTCATCTAAATCTCTTCCCTTTTCCCAGAAATTTGCTCTGACTTGACAAAATGTATGGGTTTTTTTGAGTAACAGCCTCTATTAACAAACACAAAGGGTAATAGAATTTGAGCATCTTGAAATGTGATTTAATTTGGAAGACTGTAGTCTGTGAATATTAACTACTAACAAATTAAATTATTCAATGACAAATCACATCAGGCAGGCACCTATGTAATATTAATTGGTTTTGTCATTATAACAGTTCTTCCAAACAGTAGGATGCAGGCAAACTCTGCATTAATGTTTTGGCTCAAGGTGTTCATTTGTAAATGAACAATTCATCATGTGAAGGAAAAGGGAAGTAGCTCCAGGTTTGTGTCAGACTGCCCTGGTGTTAACTGCTGCTCTTGAATGTGACATTGTCTAGACCTAGAACCAGTGGGAGTAATAGAAGGAAAGAGTGGCCATTCCATTATTTTGGATGAATTAAACTATTGGCTGCCACTCCCCAAGTATAATGTTTCTAGTGATCCATATTGATAACTTGCATTAATAAAAACATTGATATGTTAGGTGTTTGCTTCCAAACTTGAAAAATATAGCCTTTAAATTCATATGCCATTTAAAATAAGAACCTAGGCAACATCTTAAAGATTTTTTGGTTTTGTTTTTTTTTTTCTGTTTAAAAACAGAGACAGGGTCTGCTGGATCAACAGGAGTTATTCTTTACTTTCTATTGACTTTATATTGGCTTTTATAGGAATGCATTACTGAACTGCCATGAGGGATATAATTTATGCTGGCAACTACAGAAGGAAATTAACAGTTGGAGGGTTATTCCATGGTGCAGCATAAAGGAAAGAGGTGTGCCCTTAGTCCCATATAACAGTATATACCAACATTTATGCAGACACAATCTAGAAAATACCAAGGCAGAAATTTGTCCTCCAGCTCACAAAAATGAGGGCAACAGATTTCAGACTTGCTATTTCTGTTGTAAAGCACTAGATTTTAGTATACATTACTGTTTGTTTGAAGTATATTGTAATTGACTCTTCAATAGAGGAAAACCTTATTACAAAATGTATTTTGTGTGTATATAGTTAGAGATTAGACATATTATGATTGTAAAGAATATTCAGTTTCTTCCCCAGAATACACTGTGTATGCAGAATATGATGCTTTAACATCCAACACAGTCAGAGACATAAATTTGAATGTCTCTGAATTCAATCAATACTTTGATTCTGTTAAAAATAGTATTTGTTAATGTTATTAAATTCATGTTTATTGCCAGGCTACATGCCAGGAAATATACTTTGCTCATTTTATTTTAAAAATAATGCTGTATACTTTTCAAACAAGACACACAGCCGCTTTCTTTGACATTTTTATGCTTTTAATAAGGATTCCCTTCTCAGTCAGTCTCTTCTGAGATACTTTAGTCCTTTTACAGATATTAGCAGTCTTGATACAAGAAAACAAAATCCAGCCAGAAACCTCTGCACGGCCCTGAAGGTTTGTCTTGTCTGTGTCATAAATTTAGGAGTAGTCTGTCTCAGCTGAAAACGCACAACACAGGCTGGTCCAGTTACAAGGCTTCTCACAATAATATCTTCAGTGCTCTAAGAGAATATTGATGTTCTGTGGAGCAGACATGCCAGCTTACCTTGACCTGCCAATATGGGATTACAGCTATATCAGTATATTGGACTTTGCCTAGCCTCAAATGATCAAAGAGACTTTTGTTTCTTCTCCCAAGAGGCATCTGCACAGCACAATAGACTAAGGTTAGGCTTTCTTCACACTTATTGCTCAGTCCTTTGAGAACAGCAATTATTTGGTACCATCATAAATAACTCTTCTTCCTCCTTAGTGTTCATTGTCCTGTCTTATGCCTCTGTTTTCTGTTTTAGGTAGGTTAAACACATTTAGCTATTTTTTTGCAGTCTCCTCACTCTGGCCAGAACAATGTGGAAAGTCAGAGAAAAATTCAGCTTCTGCTTTGTCAGTTTTGTCAGTCATGCTGTTAGTCAGTCTAAAGCAGAGTCATGTCAATGAGAAGCTCTTCACATTGTAGTCCTGTGACACAAACCTGGAGCTGTTTCCTTTCTGTCTCATAAGATGAATTGCTCATTTGTAAATGAGCACCTAGAGCCAAAATATGACTTTGACTACATTGCAGTGTACAGAAAACTTTTGTACTTTCCAATTCTTGTACTGCAAACTTGGAAAAATCCTACAGCACTTACAGGCAGGTTAATAAAGCCTTTCTAGTCAACAAGGACATGGTTTACAGAACTGCACAGAATCCCTGGAGAAACTGAAGCTTACCCTAATGCTCAGACAAAGGCAAGTGAAATGATCCACCTGCCCTTTGTTTGAAGGTGTGGGATGTTGTTTGGCACAAATGTAGGTCAAAACTCAATTTTTTTGGAAGTGTAAAGGCCTACAGTGTCTATCAGTGGCTTGTAGTGAATATGGGAGGCAGTGGGTACACAGGGATGAGAATTACAGGGGACACATGCAGAGTGATGGTTTCCTTCTTTCTGCAGTTCCAAAGAGGTCAGGGGCAGAATGAGGCTCTCGTTGATGTTTACAGATCTCTGAATTTAATTTGTTCTTAAATACTGAGTAGAAACCTGCTGCTGTGACCTCCACAATACTGTGTGACACTCTGAAATCCTACATTTAAATCTGGTGTCTGCTCATTTATACAGATAGGAACTGCTTGTAACATGCAAACTAACAGGTGCCCATCTTTCAGGATTTCATTGTGGCCTGTAAGATATAATCTCTTTTCAAACCTTAAGTCATATTGTTCTTATTCTCTCAAAGGAAAGGTTGTTCCATACTTCTGATCATTTTTCTAATTCTTTTTCTGTATCTTTCCTCATTCTGCTATGTTCTTCTTCAAGTTGTTATCAGAATTTCATGCAAAAATCAAAACAGATGGAACATCAGGCACCTACTGTGTTTTCTGATTTGTTCTCAGTTTTTTCTCTAGTATTTAACATTGTTTGGTTTTCTGGACTTATAAAAGGGATCTTCAGAGAACTTCCTAAAATTAATCAATTTTTCCTCCTGGTAAAAAAATTCAAATAATATATTTTTAAATGCTAAGCTTGTTATTTTTGGTTGCAGCAATCAACATGGCATTTCATCTGATCCCAAATAATTTGTATCACCTGGAAATGCTTTATCTCCCTGTTCACTTTCTCATATTAATTCATAAATATGCTGAATAGCATGTGTTTACCAATGGATGCCATTGGGCCTCTGTGAGAACCATCCTCAGCTGTGCATGCTGCCTCTTTATACTTGTCTCTTAATTTTCAATTAATTACTGATCTGCAAGAGAACTGTTCTCTTTCACTGTGTGAAAGCTTTCCTTTTTCAAGAACACAGTCACGAGCTCTTTTAAAAATCCAAGGACAATGATTTGACCACACCACAGCTGCCTGAATGCTTGTTGACTCCTTCAAAGAACCGCAAGAGGTTTTAAAGGAAATATCTTCCACCTCCAGAAGCTGCAGGAGCTTTCCCCTTATGGTTATCCAAACATCTGCTGTTCTAGTTCTTGGTGAGATCTTTAGCTATTTACCTGGAAGTCACAATTCCCTACCTACAGTTCCTTGCCTGCCTGGTGGAGCCCCTCTCAAAGGCTGAGGTTGCATTTCCTGCTGTCCATTCCTCAGCTGCTGATAAGGGTTTGAGTGACAGGTTTTATGCCACCACAGTTAGTACATTTTTGCTTCCTATTTATGTAGAGTCAACTTTTCTGTAAGGACTCCAGTGCATAGGAGAGTACAAAACAGCTGTTTAAAAGCTGTGTTTTATTCACCTACTTCACTGAGATAAGAGACACTAATCTTTCATTACAGTGTAAATCAAATGTGTTATTCAGCCAATGTGACCTTGCCAACAGATCCTGAATATCTTCCAGTCCCTGAGATTTTGTTTAGTACAAATGGATCATATTCAGTATTAGCTGGAAGAAGATCAAATGTAAATGCTGACTTACTGGTTATTTAAAAATGAACAATTTATCAGATATCAATAGGGTATTTACCTATCACTGTGTTCACAGCAGATAACTAAAATCATAAAATAATTAATGCAAAGAGAAAGTAATATTTTATTCTTTATTTTCATCTGATATCATCAAGAAAAGGATAAGAGGGCTTTATACTTCCATTAACATTTTTTCCGAGTAAGCTACTGTCCACAGGGGCCTCCACTTTTACTTTGTAACACATATCTTGTCAGAAGGAACAAGTGGCATGAATTTTACTTCAAGTACAATTTTCTTTATCAAAAATTTCTTCTTTGTCTGGAGATAATCCTCAGTTCGTTTTGGGCTGCTCTCACATGACCCGTGTTGTCTCAGTGATTTGAAACCCAGAGGAATTTCAGATCATTTATTTACTACTTCTGAGTTACAATTGTTTGCCTTTTAAATTTTATGCACATTGGTGATTGTTAGATGGTTTTATTTACACTCACACTCTACTGACCCATCCATTAAAAATCCACTGCAAGAGATGAGGAGAATTTTTTTTTTCCTTTTTTTTAATCAGCCAGGTCAAGGTGCTGTTAAAATGGCTCAACCATTTCCCTGAAGAGAAACAAGGCTATGCTAAAATGAGTTTGCTTTCAGTGGAATGTCTCATGGAGCCAGAACCACAGCATGGAAGCAGCAGGAAAACTCAGCCTGAGCTTTCTTGTCTCTGTAGCTGGATACTAACACTTTTCAGCAAAAACTTCACACCACCAGTTATTACCAAGGAACTAGCTAAGTGTTGTGCATTTATTTCCAGCAAGGCTGAGCTGATGAGGGTACAGAACAAGTCTTTTACTTGGTGTCACTTGGCTATGTCTTTTGCTGGAAAGAAAACACTATTTAAATTCTGTTAAATCACACTTAATTTAAGAGAAATCAGGATAACCTGCCTCTAAAATTGCCTTCTGCCAGGAACTATTTTTAATGTCAGTATTAAATATACACAATGGACAGTAGTTTTAGAAAGTGTCTGCTGCATTGTTCAGGATCACTGTGAAGTTGCCAAGTTGGGAAATCTTCAAATTGTTCTGGATTATATGCTCAGCTTTTGGAAAATATCTCAGACTTTACAATCCATATATTTCACTCCTTCAATATTCTAGAAATAGGTTTCAGTGCATTCCTGCAGGAGACCTGCATGGATGGGCAAGGAGCTTCTGGCAAAACTCAAACTGAAGAACAAAGTTTACAGAACGTGGGAAAACTGGGGAGGCTGCTTGGAAGGAATGCAGGAATGTTTTCAGAGTTTGCAGGGATGTGCAGAGGAAGGCTAAGGTCCACTTGGAATTAAATCTGGCAAGAGATTTCAGGGACAGGAAGAAGGGGAAGATTAAGGAAAGTGGGCTCGGTGCTGGCTGAGGTGGATGCTCTGGAGTGCTACACAGAGGGTGGAGTTACTGAATGTCATCTTTGCTTCATTCTCTAGTGCTAAAACCAGCCCTCAGGAATCCTAAGAGAGGTAAGAGAGAAAGTCTGGAGAAGGGATTAGGTAAGAGATCAAACAGCAGTGTAGAGAGGAAATGTTAAACTTTCACTTAGAAAGCAAATGCAAACAAAGCCATTCCCTGGAAAAGCATCTCTGTGTAAGCACAGGAGAGGAAAGCTGTTGCAGTTTACTGCTGTGAATACTCAGACAACACTGAGTCCAGCTGACAGCAGCTGAGAGGAGCTGATCCTTGTTTCTGGAGACAGCAATGGAAACAGAAGCCCTGTTCCTCATGGATGGTGTGATATTGGAAGCTCTGAAAGCTGACATTGGATCTTCAGTGGATTCTTCTCTTAGACATTTTTGTTTGTTTCCCATGTTCCAATTAATAAAGGAAAATCACACTTAACTTATGATAATTAAAAATTATGCATAAGGTTTTCCCATAAAGTTATACACATCCATTTGGTACCAGAGGTGGATGCACAATAACTTCCAGGTCTTGTCCACATGTACAAAGGTTACACAATGGGAAAATGCAGCACCTCTGGCCCTTTGCAGGGGTGTTTGAATATGTGTTGCTTTACACACCTAGGACACTGTAATTATTGGTTAATAGTATTCCTGTTTTATGACTATCATGGCCTTTTGCTGCGTGGCACTCTCCCCAGCACATTTACCTGCTGTTTCCAACCTGACTTCTGCCATTTTTGCAGCATTGACATTGACTGTTTTGCTGTGCCTAAATAACATTGCTTGTTAGTCTGTGATTCCCTTTTCTCATTCCTGCTGACCTCAATGTTTCAGTTGATATTACTGCCTGTAGCATTCTGCCACAACCTACTGGAGTCAGTGATTTTTTTTGTTTCTATTTTCTACAACCTACTCAGTAACAAATCCACTGCCATTACATTTATATTAATGACCCTCTGTTAAATCATGAGGGTGTCTTGCTCCTTATTTCTTATCAGACCTAGTTCTGGAAGTCATCACCTTTCTCTATTTGTGGCTTAGGAAGGCTCTGTGATATGAATTTTTGGAGACTGAGCAAATATTCTGAGGCAGAATCACACTGTTGACTTGTTCATATGATCCTTTAGATATCTGTTTGTGGCATTTGGGGGATGGGGTGCAAAGATATTTGTCCTGATAAATAAGGCCATTTTATATTTTCAACCAGTGATGCTTATTACTTTTAGGCAGATACTACAGAGATACATAGCCTTCATGCTTACCAGTGTCTTTTTTCTCCATGAATTCCTTCAATTCTTGTTAATAAGAGGATTCAGTCTGTGCCTGTGCCATTCAAGAGGGATAGCAATATCCCCTTGAGTTCCTCAGATATCAAATGGTAAGGTAAAGTCAACTAAATGTGGTTGAGGCTTGCTGTACTTGAGTCAGCTTGAGTGCTTCTTTTTAACTTATTTCTTTTTTAAATGTACCAGCTAGTATGAAGGGAAAATAAGCTAATAATGCAGCTCTTAATTGGCTGTAAATAGATAGAAATATGTATTAACATATGGTGACTGTTAATGGTGGTTTACTTGGTATAAAATAATTCTATCATCTCTCTGTCCAAATGATCTCACCACAGAAGCGTGGCAACATTTAGTGTAGTACATGTTTCCCTGAGTGTTTTTTACATGATAGCAAGAATTGAATGTTAACCAATTTTATTTTCTGTGGCTTGGCAGCAAATCTAATCTTTGATCATGTATCTCATTTATATCACACTTTTCGTTTAATAACTTAGTGTAGTTTAACTTAAATGTGCCAAATAAACATGGTTTGCTGGCTACTAAACCAAAATAAATATATTTTTCCCACTTAAAAACCTTCACATTTGCAGTTAGCCTTGTGCATAACAAAACAGAGACTGTGGAGCATATGTGAGGACTCAGCATTACTGGCAGAAGGAAAGCTTTTTAAATGTGAAGGACACCCACCGGGCAGTTCAGAATCTAGGGCAAAAATTGCTATTTCACTTGCTCATTCCCCATATTTACAAATCTTTTATATAAAAATCAGCAGCATTGATTCGAAAGCAGTTCTGTAGCTGGCTGGTTTTGGCAGGTAGGCAAAGTGTTTCAAAATTTTCAACCTTAAGACAACAATTGACACTTGATAATGGATAGTAGCAAACGGTGCAGTACGAATAGGAAAAGCTGTGAATGGATACTTGCCTCCAAAGGATGAGTTAATTTACTTACAGGTGGTTTGAGTTTGTGCTGTTCCTCTCCACCACTGAATTATATAGACTGAAGCAAATCTTACACCTCAACAAAATCAGGTGTGCACAAGCACAGTTTTACAGATTTTAATTCATTAACAAAGACATTTCACTTTACAAATGAGCCATAAATCTCCTTTGTCAGTTATATAAAGCTTATTTGAATTATCCTCCTAGTACAAATAAGGGAAAGTTTTAGCCTTTATATGGATTATTTTATCTGCAAGCACCACCACTGTGCAATTTCCTTGGACTGTGTCTGAACCAGACCTACCTGGAGGTCAGGGAAGAGTGAGGACATTTTAAAACTCCACACTATGAAGGTTCATTTTTTAAAAATGTCTGCAAAGTTCATGTTTAGCTGTAAAGCACTTGTGATCCAAGCAGGGCCTGGTGCCCCTGTCAATAACTCTGAACAGTTTTTGTGAGAGGCTTCTCAAGCCCAGGCAGATCCTGCCCAAGATGTGAGTGCTGCAGGATGGGAGGAGGTTCTGGGGAACAGCCTAGCCCTGGGCATTTGGTCAGTGAGGGCATGGCTTAATATTAAACAAAAAGAATGTTTTTAGTGTTCTCAGAGCTCTGCTGATTATCCACATCTCATGAGCTCAAGAAGCTGTAAATAGCAGGCAATCATGCATTATCTCTGAATGGTCTCCCTGCAGTTCTGCTTAGTCCTACAATACACACAGTTAATAAGGAAACCTGTGAATGATTCCCAGGGAAGCATCATCTTGCTCTGTAGACACCTGGATTAAACCTTTTCTTACATGCATTTACAGATGCATTCTTTACTTTTTAGTGTAAACCAGATAAATCTTCATCAAATACTTTAAATTGTTTAAATCTCTGTAAATTGAATCAATTTTATTTCCTGGGTTGTCAAATATGGGAAGGGAAATCTTATCTTTTTGTTGTTTACTTTTTTACTATAAAAATATTGGTGTTCCTGTACCAAAAGCCATTCCATGTGTGGGAGTTGCACACAGAAGGTGTGGGAAATTTCCTAGTTTCTATGTGCATGTTTAGTGAGATGCTGGAGTTTTGATATATTGTAAAGGTTTCCAGACCTCTCAGCAGATTTTAAACTCAATTTACAAAAGTTTTCTATTATTTCTCTCGTGTTTGAGGTAGCCTGGCTGATTCCTCTCCCCATTTCCATGATGCATTTTTCCTCTCCTTGTAGCAATTCTGGTCAAAGGATCCGCAGGCTGTAAGGGTCAGGAACAACCACTTTATTATCTTCTGTAATGCAGGAAGGGCCTAGAAGTTTATTTGCCCTGCTCTGCCAGTTTCTGGTTATGATGGCCAAAAAGGCCTCAATAATTAAAGCTCATATCTGAAGATTGCATTTTCTCTTTATTACCTGTAACAACAATTTAATCTTTTTTTTTTCTTCTAAAGATGGAAAAACATAAAACCAGTGGAAAGTTGAATTCAGAGCAAAGTGAACCAGTCATTTCTCAGCACCTTTATACTGCCCTGTAACCTCTGCTGTCTATTTCTAAAGTACTTTAATTGTTCCATACTGCATCTCAGTGCATTTTTTAATACCTTAGTCTAAAATTATTCTTTATAAGAACATATTCTGTTACTGGGGGAAAAAAAAAAGAAAAGAAATCATAAATTCATCATGAATACTGATTCATATTTTATGGGAATCAAGAAATAAAAAATATATAAAAATTCTAGAACACATTTTCCCTGACTTTCATTGTATTTATATTTTCACAGAGTGTCTTCCAGGTTATGTAAATATTAAGCTTGGGATTATATATGTGAGGAGACAGAAAATTAAGATTTTTTTTTTCCTGACAAGGTAAACATAAACCCAAGAATTTAACTTGGTGTATTAGGTACAAAATTTCTCAATATACTTAAAAAATTCCTGAAAAAAAATTATGAATAGGAAGGCAGCAAAATTTGCTGGGAGTAGGGGTATATGGGTCAGTTATCACAGAGGAAGACTGATTTATGTGTGAGGGATGGAAAGATGTTCACACTGGTTTTCTGGTTTAACATCAATTATGTGGTGAAGAGCTTGCAGACTCAGCGGCCCCGTGGTCCTATTTGATGCTGTGGGCTGATGGATGAGCTCCACCAGGACCATGATGGCAAACCAGACTCACCATCAGTCCAGGCAAAGCATAAAACATCTGTGAAAGTGCAAAGGATTCAGAATGAGTTATTCAGTTCAGGAAAGAGATTTGGATGTTGTTACAGACAGCTTAATGATGTCTTTACTGATGGCCAGAAGTCCAAAAAGCTGTTAGGAACCATAAGGAATAGGATGGGGAATAACATGTAAAACACTATAATTAGACCTGAAAGGGAATGTTCCCTCAGCAATGAGTAATTTGAGAACTCTGAACAAAACCCACACCTTTATTTGTAAAAAAAAAAACCAACCCAGCCATTTGGACCAAAATTTTGATTACATTCAAAAGGAGTCTAGTCAATTAATAATGAATAAAAAAAAGAAGGATGTTCAAAATTGTTTTTGAAAGAGGTAATAAGCTGTGTGTTTCATTTCCATGCTTATCCCAGTAGGGAGATACTTAATGGGGAAGACTGATTACAGCAGAGATTTTAAAGGACTGTTGTGCTAGCCACTGATAAGAAATGAGAAAGGATTATAAGGTTAAGTGAACTACAGGATTAAGCCAGTGTATTGTTCCTATATTCTTGCCCTTTGCCTATGCTCCCTGAAAATTAATCCGTGGCAATATTTCAACACCAGCTCTTGGGTGGAGTTATGGTCTGGTGCATTGAAAGGTGTCTCATAGATCAAAGCAAAATTATACCAAAATTTAAGAAAAACTCAAACGAGAGTATTATTCAACTGCAGGATATTTGCTCTTAAATGAAAGACACTAATGTTTTTGAAATTTAGTGTAAAAAGCAAAGGTATATTGAAGTTAATTATTAGTGTGAAGCAATATAGAACCTGGTTCACATAACTGCCCTCCATTGGTCTCAGCACAGACAACATTCTCACTTCAATGAAGTTATGTCACTTTTAATTGTAATAGTTCTATCAGGTATCTGCTTTAGGCTGTACTTAGACAGAGTCCTAATTCCCCACTGGTGTAAATTACTGCAGTTCCATAGGGATCTTAATAATTTTAGCTGTAATGATCTTATCCAGGATGGCCTGAACATAAAATTTTCCTTTGACCTTGTGACAATTTTAAAATTAATTTTACAAGGAAAGTAAATACAACTGAGCAAAGAGTAGATCCTACCTAATTTGTAGCAGCATTTTCCACAGAAGCAGAAGCAGGAAGATCACAACCTCTGTCAATAAGTAAAGGATACTGTAAAATGCTTAAATGGAATGGAATTAATCACTACTTAGCTAGCAGGGCAAAATCTATGCATTGATGTTTGTCTTATCCCCCAGCTAAATACTCAATGCTTTGTCTTCCCTCTGCTAGTCCCAGTAAATTCCCATTTTCTTTCCTTGCTAATCAGGCATGTTTGTTTTTCCCTAATCTTTTGGCATCCTCCCCCACCTCCATTATTTAATTTTCTTTTAAATCCTAGCAAGAGTTATTCTTTACAGATCTTATACCCCATCTCCAGATACTTTCTATTTCCTTTGCCTTTATTTTAGGCTTTTCTTCACTTTTTTCCTCCCTTATCTTTTTCTTCCTTCTCTCTTCAGAAAGTTCAGTGTGCAAGGTAATCTAACAGCATGAAGCTCACTGATATGATCAAGACTTGTGAAATAGAAACTAAGCCCTGACTGATTTTAGAGCCTGCTGGTGGCAAATCTCACACGAACAAATTGGTTCTTGACATTTGATCATGTCTGCTTGCTTCTTAAAATATGCTTTAAAATTAACCTGTAGGCCTGATTCTCCTTTTATTCTGGAAATACTGTACAATCGTTTCACAAAACTTCCTTCTCCATAGAGTAATTCTTGATTTGGTAAGTATAATCCAAATCAGTTGTAGGAAATTCACACTTGGCTTGCTTCATTATAATCCCATATAATAATGAGAAGTTTTAGTCTCCTTCTGTGTGTCTATAAAGATTCAAGCTTCAGAGAAAAAAAAAACTTCTTTAACTTCTTTACATTGCTAAAACTGTAGAGAGAATGATATTAACCACATCATATATATCTATACAATACTCATGTGGAATCATAGGATGGTTTGGTTTGGAAGGACCCTTAAAGGCCATCTAGTTCCAACCCCTCACCGTGGGTAGGGACAGCTTCCACTTAGACCAGCTTGTCCAGGGCCCCATCCATGCTGGCCTTGAAGTGGTCAGAGATCTGAACACCTCCAGCCCTTCCACAGCTTCTCTGGGCAACCTGTGCCAGGGCCTCACTGCCCTCATAGTGAGGAATTTTTCCTACTATCAGATGTAAACCTTCTCTCTTTCAGTTTAACATCATTGTCCTACTTAATGGAGCCACTGCTGCTGCTGCTGTGTCATTTTCATTTTCACTTTCTTTATGTTTTTGGACTAAGACAACCCAGCTCTTCTGCCATGCTGATGACCCTGAAAAACCTTGTTAACTGCTTGTCTGGAAGAATTCATTAAATAACTGTTGCCCCTTTAAGGACTTAGAATAGGATTTATCAAATGCATCATAATAATTTAGTTCTTACAGAAAAGAACTAATTGTTTTGAAAGTTATTCTATTGAGAAACAGATGCAGCAAAAAAAGGAAGATCAGGATAAACTAATCTCGGTAATTCACTGTAGGACACAGGATTGTAGCTCTTACATCCATGCCTGATCCCGACACATCCAGCATCCTGTTTAGTCCTGTTCTAAGCATCAGATGTGACACAGAGAGTCTTTTCTCAGTGACTTGGCTCAACATTCCTGATCTCTCTTTTGAGCAGAGGTTCAGAGACAGCAGCCAGGTCCAAAGTCCATTCCAATCAGTGTACAGGTACTCAGGGAAGCTGGATGAGTCCCTGCTATGAGCAGAAGGTTTCATACTCCTCCAAGGAGGCTGGGGGCTGCCATTGCAGCCGTGTCAGAGTGTGTTAAAGTGGCTCTGGCCGTGCAGCTGCACAGCCCCTGCTCTGTGAGAGGCACTGGGCAGCACCAATGCTGAGCAAAAGGAGGTTGGAATGCTGGGTTTTTACCACAGCTGATTGGGATTCTGAATTATCCATAAGTTTCCTTATTTTATACTTCACTAACAAGTGATTTCTGTCCTTTCCTCTCTTACTCGGAGAATGGTATCAACTGTGTGCATTTCAAGTGACTGCAGCAATCCTACTGAATTTACCCAGAGTTTCAAATATATGTAGGGTATCATAACCATAATGTCCTCATTCTGTCATATTTGCTTGAAATGTGTGTATTTGTGTATTAGGTAGCTTTACCCTGCCTAGAAAACAATACAAAAAGCAGGATAAACTGTTTTTCTGTTTTCAAACATCATCATTCTATCAGTAATATTAAAAAATAGAAATAATTGCTTAGAGATCAGAGATAATTTTCTTGTAGGCCTGTTGATAATGTTTTTCTTATTTTGTTTAACACAACTTTTGTTGCGTTGGCTCAGCAGTAGTTTTTAAACCTTCTAGTCAAATGAAAATCTTGTAAGAAGTGTAATAACTTTAAAAGAAGATTAAGTAAATAGGAAATAACCGAACAGACTTGCTAAATACAAAATGTCATGTACCTATTTTGCCATATTAATGTCAGTCAGTGACAAAAAGAGTTTGTCTGTTTTTCAGGAATACAAACTGAAGATATTAAATTGGTGCCATAAATACCAAAAGGCAGATTCTTGACTAGCCATGACTTAAAATGGGATGGTTATGGCTTCCATTTCAGAGGGAAATTATTCAAGACCACAAACTACTGGCTTGGAACATGCTACATGTTTAAAATTCTCTTTTCAGCAACAAACTCAGTGTTTCCTTACAAACTGTTTTGTTGCTGGGAATATTTTCAGTTAAATGAAAACATTCTATAATAAACCACTGTTCAAATAAAGCCTTTGTTCCTACTCCTACTGAATTTACATGGTGAATTTACATTTAGTGATACAGGATTGCAACAAAAGGGTGCAACTGACTTATACTGACCTCGTGCATTTCATCCTTTTGTGATAAGAAAGGAAGAAAAAAAGAAAGTGGATAATGGGCTGCTTTTTAGAAGAGTTGTCCCTACAGCCTGACTTTTCCTTCATACTTAGCACGCCTCAGAGTGGAAAGTGAAGGGTATCAAATAGCCATGAGCAACAATAGCAACACATATTTTACCCTTCAATAGCTCTTTCTACCTGGCACTCTTAGAACTCTAAATACTAGCTGATAAAATCTAATTGAGAGTTTCACCCCCTTTTAGCAAAGAAAGAAACAATTCTGTAATTAATATGACTCATCTGTATGAATGTCAGAGAACTGTTCTAAGTTACTTGATTCCTCAGTTTTTGAACCTTGTTATGGAAGAGAATGACACGCATTGCTGTGTGTTTGCCACATTTACATTCTACTTGTGTATAACTTTCCCATAGGGAAATCTTATCTTCCTTACAGTTCTTCTGGATAAAACTCACAATTATGCAATTATTGCATGGATGAACTGCCCCGTTTGGTCAGTTGACACCTGAAAGTCTTCTGTTAGTGGAGCCAACATAAATGAAGAATAGAGGTAGTTATTGTTGGTTCATTTATTTTATAAAGGAGAGAAGTGTGGATGTGTATGAAGCAGGAGACAAGAAGGGCTCACCTAAAGCAAGAACACAGGCTGCAATGTCTTTCTGTCTGTCTTCAGGCTGTCTGCTTAGCACAAAACAGAAAAGTAAAATATGCATCTTTATTACTGCAGAGAGCAAGTAATGAAAAAGAATGATTATGTACTTGCAATAGAAAATATACCCACTGCTCCCTAAATGAAGACTAATGGTGTTGATTGTGTGATTAAGATCACAGCCCAGGCAGGAAAGCCCTTGTTTTATGCATTTTATTACATTTTGTCAGCACCAGTCAGAAAGGGTGGATGGAGGAAGGTCTGTGTGGGGAGGGGGTCCAGACATCCCCAGCTGATTTATGATTGATCTTTACTCGACTTCTGCAACAGGGATGGGGAGAAGTTGTACTCTACAAAGTGGGATGGCTGCAGAGGCACCTTTTCCTTAATGTGAGCACATGGGAAATCCTGCTAGTACTGAGCTCAGACTTGGGTTCATTTTGGGAGCTGGATGGAGGCCCCAGGGGATCAGGAGAATGGTCTTTCCTCCTGGAACAGCGTGTTCCTTAACTGACTGAGGCACTGCTTGTCTGGACAAATAGGATTGGTGTCAAAATACTGACAAGGGAGATAAATCCCCAAAGTTTGTAAACTCACATGACTTGTCTTGGTAACAATAGCCCTTCATGTCTGTGCTCCTAAAGTGACCATTTAGGCACCTTCTAGAACTGCTTAGAGCTTTGAAAATAAATGAGCATTAGCTGCTTAAAAGAAATACATGTATTTCTTTAATGATCAGATGTTAAAGAGGTAATTTATGGTGTTGTTCAACACTTATACCAGTAAGCTTTTTGAAAATGCCACCTTTTGCTCCCGGGCATTTTTATTTATAAAAGGACATGTAGAAAAGATGGAGTGATTTGTCTCGGTGAGTAAGAGCAAAGTGAGGTCACTCTGTAAGCAGCAACTGTTATGATAAACAGCACATCATAAAGCCATGGTTGGCTAAGCAGAATAATTTTAAATACTTTGCTGGATACTCACAACAGCTGCACATGGCTGGTGCTGCCTCAGAGTGATCAACACAGAGACTCAGCACTGGGTGGAACCTCTTGCTTGCTCACCATTTACTACAAACCCACTCTGAGCCCCCTCATGGGAGGAACTTCTTGGCATTTTCCAAATCTTTCTCTCTCAAGTTGAATACATGGGATGCACAAATGTCTTTGCTACTCTAAAGACTGCTGGATCTTTTTCTCAATATATCCAAATGAGGCCTTTCATAGCTGCAGAGGATGTGATTTTTCTGCTGGTGTGATGTGGGGTGCCACTGACAATTAGTCTGCTACAAAATCTCATTTCTGGCTAGGGCACCTCTGTTTTAACTGTGACTACAAATCTCAAGACACATCTGAAAAAGCCCAGTTGCCTGTAAGGAGGTAAGAAAGGACATGAGGATCTATATCTTAGGAATCTATGTGGGATCCCAGGATTATCTAAATCTTGCTACAATTATAGTTTTCAGAGGAGGAATCTGGACATAAACAGAAAATTTGGTGCAGCATTATATCAGCTGAGTATTTTCAAGCAAAGGGGTGGGTGGAGGAGATTTAAGGCTCAGGAAACACTGAGAATTTGTGGCAGTAGACATAAAGGAAGGAGGTGTAGGGGGCTGCATACCACTAAAAATATGCTCGTCTCATAAAAAAAAAAATCAGAATATTTTTTCTTCTTTGCCTTGTTTTTTTCTCTTGACAAGGGTTTTCCTTTGGCATTATAGCATAGGAAATTCATGTGTTTCTACAAGAAACTAGAAGATCCATATCAATGTAACTCAAAGAAAAACCTGCTTTAGTGTTTTCATCCATTCCCTGTTTAGTAGGACTTTTAGCTATTAATTTACTTTGGGGACTAGTATTAACTTACTTTGGGGACAAAGGCATACACAGCGTGCAGACAATGGCAATTTGCTGAGGTGGGTGAGATGAATCAACTCATGATGGGACCAATTTCTTCTGCTAACAATAAAAAGTATGCTGATAATTAAACTAGGAAAGATACCTCATGCTGAGGTAGCTACTGTTAAATGACATGAATCCCACATGAATGACAAAATCAAGCAGCAAAAAAAGCAGCATTTATTATAGAGAATCATCTGTGGAGGCATCAATGCTTACAGGGCATCTCTCAAGGGACCCTCTCCTTTTGTCACTGGAATTTAAATCTCTTCCTGTACTGGGTTAGAGAGTGCAGTAGTGCCATGTTTGGTAAAGTGATAATAATCACTTAATCTCTGCATTAAAAGGGTAGAACAGTGCACATTTTTTAAGAACAATCACTGATTCTAAGGGAGTAACTTTGTTTAAAAATTGATGGTGGTGCTATGTGACCCACTTTTTTCTCAGGGCAGAGAGAGTCCAGTGCTTTTTCTGCCATCTGTGCTATCAAAAAGCACTTGGAGTCAGGGTCAGTTAATAAGGAAGACAGGGCTCATTTGTTCTTTCACTTTTGAGATCATCAGGGAGTCTCATCTCCCTTTCTCCTTTTCAGGATGGTCCTGTTCATATATTTGGAAGAGTCTTCTCTTTATCTCAGTCTAGAAATGTAATGCTTTTATTAAACCCCCCCAAACCCACTCCCCATTTAAATGCAGATTGATTTCTGAACATTGCTTCTTATAGAGGAGGCAAAATGTATTGGAATACAGTTTCATGTGCTGGAATATTAACAGAGTAGAGCTAAATTATTTAAATTGTCCCCCATGTTTTCCATGCCATGGGAAACAACACTTAGCTAATAACATGGTATTAGGAACATGTTTTACTTGCACGAGGGGTGGGGACTACATTCAGAGTAACGTTTGTTCATCCAGTAGAGCTTCACCATTTCTGAAAATTTGGGAGAACTTCAACTCAGGACGAGTAAGGATGTGAGGAACCCAACCTTTGGAAACTGTGGGAGACCTCTGCTCTGTGCTTTTCTGGCAGCAGATGTGTTGGTGTCACAGGCAGAGCAGCAGCACACAGAGCTGTACTCTGGGATGCCAGTCCCTATTCCAGCAGCTCCACCGCTGGAGCCCTCTTTGACCTCCAACACCAAGTACTTCCTCTTATATAACCATTTTAATATTTATCGTCCTCTGTGCCCTTGCTGAGACATCTTACTTATCTTTTCCTTAATGATAGTGACATCTTATTGAGTGCAATGAGATGAGGAGTGTCAGGGCAGACTCCCAGGACTCTCTTGAGGAAAGCTGATTGCCCTTCCCAGTCAGCTGAAGCACGGAGCTCTCCAGACCCAATTCCCAAGCCCTTAGAATGGGATTTATACCAGACCATTAGATTTCTCACCATATTAGCCAAGTTTAAAAGAGGGCAGACAGCTTTGGATGGATAAACACCAACCCAGGGCAACTGCCCTGCAAGCAGGTCCTGGGGAGGCAGACAGGCTGGGTGCCCTGTCTGGTTTGGCTGTGCTGAAACCCACCAAAACCTGACTGTGCAATGTGAGGTGGGATGTCATGCTGGAGGAACCTGTCTCTATGTGTGAATGTGGGAAACACTGCTAGGAGGGCAGAGCTCTCGTTTTTCATGGCCTCAACACCTCTTCAAGACTTCGCTTCTGTGTCTGCCCTCTGCTCCTTCTTGTGTCCCCACAGCTCCTCTTCTGTCCCTTCTTTCCCCTTTGCAGAAGCAGCCTAGCAGTTACTCAGCCTGACTCCTCAGCCCAGAGGCAGCAAAATTCATTTTATCAGTTCAATTAATTCAGTTAATAAGCAAAACTCAACAGATCAGAGAACTGACCCTGCAATCAACATCACAATCCATGTTGCTAAGTGGCATTCCATCAGTGAAGGGGACATGCCATTGTTATTTTCATGCTCATATTTTATTAATATGGAAGAAACTGTTAGGGGTATTATTAAATTGGAATCTCATATAATGGGAAGTGTTCTGGAAAGATGCTGGCAAGGCTTACAAAGTTTTGCTTATTTCCCTCAAAGCTTTCACAGCTTTCAGTGTGGCTTTTTCACAAAGCTCAACTTAGAGGATTTACTCCACTCTCCTCATGGTACTCTGTTTACCAAGGGAACTTTGGTCAAAGGGAGAAAAGTGGACAACTTCAGACTTTTCATGTCAGCGCTACTTACAGAACAAATATCCATTGGCAGGGCAAGAGCCAGAAGAAGAAGAAAAGCAGCTTTCTACCTATTGTGCAATAAATCAAAAGGTTCCAGTGAATTTCTTTGAGTGTTAGCAAAATTGCTTAATCGAGGATTTCAAAGGGTGATCAAAACTGTTTTCAGTTATTCCTGACTTGCACTTGTATCATTCCAGACTGAGCTGAGTCTTTTTCCCTAGTACATTCCCTTATTTAAAGGCAATAGAAAGAAGAGAAAACAGGGAATTTAAATTATCAGAATCTTAACATGTGGGAAATATGACTTCAATTCTTCCTCTGGAGCATCTGAATAAGAGCAAATAATTGCAAGTTCTTCACTAATAAAAAGCAGAGGAAAAAAGAAACAATAAGAGAACATTTTCAGAAATTGCATTTTCATTATCTGCAATAACACAGGAAGCTTATCTATGGCAAAGAAAGCCAGTCTGATTCTAATGTGGCATAAATATTTGCATGATAATAAGGTAATGTATTTTAGATTAAGTCAATGTATTGCTCACAAAGAAAAAGAGACAGCCGTGGCCTTCCTTGGGAAAATGTGACTTTCTGGATGTGACTTTGTGCATCCCAGGACTCTGCTGCTGGTTTTCTTTGAAAGGACATTTACTGTTGCCGTGCAGTTACAATTGGCTACAGACTTGCATCCAAACTCTGAGGGTGGCAGAATAGGGATGCAAGAGCTGCTAAAAAGCTTTGATCTTTAGGAATAAGTGAGAAGTCCCAAAAGAGAACACAAAATATGCCTGGCTGCCTCACTGTGTTGTATTACCAACTCTTAAGACCTGAAAATTAAAAGGGCTTATGAAGTACCAAGTGTATAAATGCATCAATCAAAGAGTTTTAGTACAGAAATTATTCATTTACACCCCAAAATTAACTAGGTGGTGAACTTTCAAAGATCTCTTTCTTTTCAAATGCGACTAAAAATTCCAAGGCAGTGGCAAATTGTACTGGCTCTACAGCAGTGGAGTCAAGTGAACGACATAGAGCACTGACAGCACCGATCCATTATTGCAATAAAAGCTCAAGTGGGGGGGTTTACAAGAAACAACAGCTGCATCCTCAGCTACTGTCAACCAGTTCTGTGATGTTTATGGAAGCAAACACTGTTTACAGCAGGGGAGGGTCTGGATATTCCTTAAATAATAAACTCTGTTTTCTAAGGAGAGAAAAATTATCCCCTAAAGTGCTGAAGAGGAACATGTTAAAAGGATCACTGAATATTTACTTTCCTTGATTAAGATTTCTCTGAGAATTTAAGAATAACAAGTATTTTTAAGGACTGCTTTGAATTACCTCTTTAGATGTACTTCTGCTGGTCCAGGACAGATGGTTTACCTTGCACAGCCAGAAGTAATGTGGGTGTAGCATGTGTCTTATGTTCTGTATAAATAGCCTCTAAACAATTGACAATAATCTAGAAGCATGAAATTGTGCATGGGATCAGAGCACTTGCCCCATCCAGACAAAAATCCCTATGTCACTTGCAGTCCAGGAAAAACATTGTTGATGTTGATATGAGCATTGTTCATATCCCATTTTACGAATCATCAAGAAAATGAGAGCATCAGTCTTTGCACTCTCAAAATTTAGATGGGCATAATATCCAAACATAAAGCTGAACAAAAGGCCTAGCCAGCGAATGAATTTTAGTAGGTTAATCAAAAGCAAATTTAAAAGCTGAGGTGAAGTTATGTCTCTGTAGTGTTAAATGGATGTGGTGCCACAGATTCTTTAGTCCCACATTTAGAAATCAGCTCACTTTCATGGAAGCATCAGATTTCTAGGCATGCCATGGAAGATTGTCTGTGGAAAATACTGGGCTTTCCTACATAGTTGGATTTTACAGTATGTAGTTGGGCTATATATGGAAAATATGCCCACAGTCTGCATTCAATGGACAAGAGAATTATTATGGTAACTACAGAGTAGAAAGAAAGAAGTTAAAGAGGAAGGGAAGAGGCTGACAAGGAAAGTTGAATGAATTTCTTTCTTTCCCCAGAGTGCCAGGCTCTTGTTTCAGCAGCTGTCTGCCACTCAGAGCCTCTCTTGGCTCACTTGCCAGCATAAAAACTGTCAGCAATAGCCCAACTGACTTCACACAGAAAAAGGTGAATAAAAAAATGACTGGTATGCTGAGAACTATTTTTGAAGGGATTCTATAGGGCAGAAACAGACAAGGTGATTCAACTCAGAGAGGGAAAACTGAGGAGATGGGGTGCTATGTATTTTCAAAGGTTTAAAAACAAACTGTAGCTTTTGCCTCCCCATTTTATTCCATATATCTCATATCATTTTACAAGGAGACAGTATCTTTTCGCTGTACAAGGTAATCTTCATGGTCTGTTTTTAACTGCAAAGACAGAAAACAAAACTAAATCTGACATGTCGACACCACATTCTTAGATCAGAAAAACATATGCCAAGGAAGAACACCATTACTGCATTTGGATGAAGCTATAAAGGCTTTGAAAAACAATTATGCTTAACATTTCTCATCAGTAAATCCCACCAGACTAGGGCAGAAAGTATCATCCTCCTTATTTAATGATGCAGAAATTAAAGCATGGGGACACAGGTATGCCTTGTGCAAGGTCACTGGCAGAACTAAAGAAAGAACAATATTTTTCAGTTCCCAGCAAATGAGCTTTTAACTAGGGCCACTGCTTCGCTACCTACAAAACAAAATACAACAAAACAAAAATAATATAAACAAAGTCCTTGGTAGCTCAATTTTGGGCTTTCACTATGAAATATCCATTGGGACTCTACTGTTAGGAATTATCCTCAAGCATTATTTGGAGAGCAAAAAGAAGCCATGGCAAACTTAAGCCACCATCAAACAAATTTGTAAACATTGCATTATGGAAAGGAAGGCCCAATCAATAAATATAAGAATTATCTACTGGTAAGTAGCTTATGAGTTGGATGTGATGGTTACAGAAAATACAGGCTACAGACTATACCCCTAATTAAGGACTGAACTGGAGCATGAAGCATTTTCCCCACTTCCATTATCTCTTCACATGAGCCATGCTTATATCTGAATGACAGTAAATCTGCTCTAACTTTAAGGCTGGGATTTCTCAGCTCTCCAAGGGAGCCTGCCCAGTTCCCCCAGCCCTTAAGAAAGCAGCCCATGTACCATTTCCCTTTAGATGTTCCACAGAAAAGTGGGCATTTTTGTAAGCTCTTTGAGTCATAAACTCTGAATTCCTTAGTTTTCTGGTAGTCTCTTTCTAACATCTTGACAGTTAAGACAGCTATAATCTACCTTTTTTCTCCTCATTCCCCCATCTCCACTATCTTGCACACACACAAAAAAAAAAAAGAAAAACAAAAAAAAAAAAAAATCCCTACACAACACTGTTGTTAGAATTCCTTTTGATTCCCTAGTAATCATAATAAATCCCTCTGAAACCTTCAGGAAAAAAACCCAGAAATTTGAAAGGCTTTTCCCATCCTCTAACTCCCTCTCTTTTTTCTATTATAAGCTGAATATTATAAGGTTTTACACAGATACTTAGTGGCATGTATGTGTTTCAAATTGGAATTCATCTGAATAAAATCAGCAGCTTAGCAGAACACAGCAGATGTGATGGGAGCAGTAAGGCTTTGGGTAAAGCTTTGCTCACTTGAGTGGATCACTGAGTTTCTGAAACTTCTGACTTGTTCAAGTCTCAGCTGCCTAATACATGAGGAACTTGGCTACTTGTGAAATATGATGAAGAAAAACCAAATATTTAGCTGATTCCATTTAACCTCTGTAGCAAGAACACAGTCAGGAATAATTAAGAATTAAAATTTAGAAGAGATAGAATAAACCAAAGGTTCCAAGCAAAACCTCACCCAGGAGTAAGAGATGTGATAGCCAAAAGGTTGCATGCATCACTCAAGCATTACTGAAAATCTGAAGTATAAACTTGGAGTATGCTGACTTCAGATTTATGGGAATGAATCTTGAGTCTGGAAAAATTCCAAATGGCATTTTAAGTGATGGTAAGAAGGACATAGGTCTTTTTCTTCCCCCTCTGCCACTCACAGCTGGAGAATTCAATGGGATTGTTCTTATTTAGTGAGATTCCTATCACTCGTGCCAATCCCAGGACATCCCACAGAAGGCACTCAGGTGTAAAACTAACAAAGGTACTCTGCACCTTCGCCTGAATTCCTCAGATTTGACCGTACCCTGGAATTTTAAAAAGCCTCTCTGACAGCTTTGCTTCCTCATCATGTTGTATGTTCTTCTGTGACTAGAAGAAAATGTATGTAGTCATTACATTTGCACAGTTCTCAAAAAAATTGTGTTCATTTCAGCTATCTGGCTAAGATGCTGGCGTTCATCAAATCTGTAACAAATCCCCGGGGAAAAGGACAAAACTTGATAGCATGGGAAAAAAATGCCTTAACTCCAATTCCAGCTCTCAGATGAGAGGCTTTCAGAACTAAAATCAAGATGTTCTAAATAGACTCTGTCACATTATCAGCAATCTCAATAGGATTTTTTCCCAGGCTTTTGTATGGAAATATGTCTTATCTCAAGAGGAGATAACTGCAACAGGTCTATATACATTAGCTGTGCTTTTTCCAATGCAGAGTTCGTTTTTTAAAAGGCTGTTCTGCCTCCTTCTCACAAGATAACTGGTGATTAACAGTTCTGGCTCTGCAGAGCAATGCACAAGCAGGGCAAGAAGACACAACCTGTGTTTTCAAGACACAGATCTACACTTGCTCTGTCACCACAAAGAATCCTGATGTCATTATATTGCATAATTTTGTAATGCTGATGTAATTTGTTATACTGCAAATATGTATTTACTTTACCTTGACTGCTTCCTTCTTAAGATCAGCCACAATGTTTTGTATTGCCCATTTGTAAGTAGCTACATTCACTGATCTGAACAGTTTGCTGAGAACTTAGTTTAAAAAGGACCTTAGAATTTATAAGTCTATGGCATTAAATGCACCAGCAGTTAATTAATGTCATTTTAAAGGACAGAAATAAGAACCAGTCAGAAATACTGCAAATAACTCTGCTCCTCCAAACTTCACCTTGTTTACTTTCCCAAACTGAATGCAGAAGCAGTGCTAATATAGGTGTGTGCACGCAGGGTAACAGCCAGGGATGAGAACAAATCCTGAACACTTCAGTCTATCCTCAAGGATAACGGAGGTGCATCTGCATCTCATTTCATCCCTCCAAATGGTTAACAGCATGTACCAAAATCTGCTGCTGTATTCACAGCGGTGTGCTCTGTGTTTATGATCTAAGGAAGAAAGCCACTTTTATGACGTCCTGTTTTTCAAACTTCACTCATACTCTTGAGCCTATTTGGTCTTGAGAATGACTGCATCTCTGACTGCCACTCCAACATTTCTTTCATTCAAAATGATCTATTCATCTGTATTCATAAACATGTCAATCTCCTGGTTCAAAAAATCCAACCAACCCTTCAAGAACAAAAGAACAACAACAAAAACCTTCTCCTTAATCCACCTCCCTCATTAGCTAGGATTAAAAACCTTAGTCAAAATGATTGGCCTTATGCCCAGAAAAGCTATGAGATCAATAATCCAAACAGACTTAATGATCCTCTTAGAAAAGAATAACTTTTGTACTTCTTTGGAATGCTTAGAAAAAGTGATGGGAAATGCACAAGAAGTGTCACATCATCTGCATAAGTTAATTTATGTTATTTTGAAGTTCTACAGTTGGAGGAGGTCTTTGGGAAATAGTTATTTTTTTCTTCTTCTTCTCTGTTAAATGACATTTATTGTCTGCAAAAACAGTAATATGAAAAATCACAAACTGTATCAGTGATTAGCCTGTAAGAGCCTAAGAAGTTTCATTAACATTTGTAGTGTCTCATTTCACTCATGAGCAGTTTAAAATTATTGTATTCCTATACAAGCTCAGTATTCTATAAGACTTTTTTTTTAGGCAATTTAACTTCTTGGTATACTTATTTTGACATTACTAATTACAGCTTCAAACTTTTTAAAAATGTGACTTTTATTTCACAAATTCAAGTGTTGGTGGGAAGAAAAGGAAATGCAAATTAAGCCCTACTGTATAGCACAGGGTGGTGTTATAAGAAGTCAGTGCTTTTGACCAAAGCAGGGTTTAAACTCCACAGGGAATGCTTCTCTCATGGACAGGAAAAAAGTGTCTTGGACTAGAGACTGGCAGATACTCAGCAGAGCATGGATGTTGTATGTGGGTGTGCTAGCTGCAGTCAGCCCAGCCTGACCATTTTCTGTGTGGGAATTAGCTGCTCTCAGCACTCGTTACCTATCCTCTCTGCACTTCCTGGAAGAAGGCAGGCATACCTGCAGCCCAACTCACACCTGTGCTGTGAGCAGGAATAAGTCCCCTTTGAATGGCCTGCTCTCTTTGCTATTTACTCTATACTATTTACTCTAGAGACGCCCCACAACCTGTTTGAGTTTAAAATTTTAGTAGCTAATTTTGGCAAGATTAACTCATGCTGAAGACAACTCACCAAAACTACAGCCAAGAATGATGTGATGGCAGTGGTTTCAGCAAGCTCATCCATTTGCTCTTGCTCAGGAGAGCTGCTTGCATAGACACAGGTTTTGCCACCTGCCCCAGGCTGGCACATGGGGAATCCTGCATGGAAGCTGAAACACTCTCTGATTTTAGGCTTCTGTTCTCTGTTCAGTGAGGGGAAGAGGGAACAGCTAAGCAGACTTTCCTCCAGCACAGCTCCCAAGGAAACCACTGGGACCAGGTGTCTCATTTGACACAGGACTACTCGGCAATGGCAGGGAGGAGGCGAGGACTGAGCTCAGGGTGGAGCAGGGACAGCAGCTCCCTTCAGAGCTGGAATGGTCCTGCAGGGCTTGCTAGGGAAGGAATGGAGTGCCTATAGGGACAGAGGCAAGTGGAAAGATTGGGGCAGGATGAGGGCTTTGGAAGCAGATAACAGAGGTAAGGTAGGAGCTGATAATGCTGGAGCCCAAAAAGGTGAAATCTGATGGAAGACAGAGACT
Source organism: Euphonia xanthogaster (assembly GCA_034509185.1). Classification (NCBI taxonomy): domain Eukaryota; kingdom Metazoa; phylum Chordata; class Aves; order Passeriformes; family Fringillidae; genus Euphonia; species Euphonia xanthogaster. The sequence continues at coordinate 13,744,835 of JAYDZK010000233.1, forward strand.
GCAGAAAGGAGGAGCACCAGAGGGCATGTAGAGTGGCTCTGCAGCAGGCTTGAGGACACAAAAAAACACTTTTTCCAAAAAAGTGACATTTTTTCTGTCACTGGAGAGAAAAAGGGAAATATGTTGATAAACTTTATCTAATACTTACCCAGAAAGGTCTCTCAGAAAAAAAAAAAAAAGTATTCATGCTTTGGAAGTGTAGCATTCCTCATTTTCACTAGAAATAACTGCATAGTTTCTACAGTTCTTTAGTCTGCACTGTTAGTGTTTCTGTAAAGGTCATTAAGTTCACTTTCACAACAGGAAACTTATGAAGAAAGAAAACTATTTGCACCCCATTTTCCTGAGGGAATAAAAACAACTTTGCTAACCTGGTTACATAATTTTCACAGTTCAACTTTTCAAACTGTGAAAGAAATTTTTTTTCAGACTCATTATCAAGCCACGACTCAGGCAAGCAGCTCTCCCCTAACAAGCAGCAGCTTCCAGGGCAGCACAGCTGAAGAAATGTGGAGACCTTCTATACAGCAGCTGCCGACACACTTTCCCTGTTAAACAAATCTCTTTAAGTGTAACTGAAAAAATCTTCTCTTTCACCTAGACACTCTATGAAAAGAATTACCTAAAAGATGTCAGCTGAAGGGTATAAAAACAAACCTAAAAAATCTTCAGCAATAATAATTTTTAAGCTGGTACTGGTGATGCAAAATAAAATCTAGTCATTAAATAAATTCCACTAGGAAACCTGAGGAAATGTAAAGCAACAGCAACCTCTGTAAAGTATGGCTGTGCCACCAAAGCAAACATCAAAGTACTGAGACTGAAGCACTAAACCCAAACAATATAATGTTACTAAGAAAATCAATTCCCTATCTCTGTTGTTTGCAAACACCTGAACACTGAAAACACTTCTGTTGAAAAAAATTAGCTTTTTTTTCTGAGGGAAAAAAACCTTTATAATTGGTTCTAGCTCACTGGAGAATAATAAATAATAATATCCTAGCTGCTGCCAGATGTAACATGGTACTTGTTCTGCAGGTAATACTAAATTCATACCTGGAAAGGGTTAATAACTTTACTTTAAAATAATAATTATACTTTCCTCAGTGTTTCAGTAATAAATGCTTTTAATTACCCGGGGGAAGGAGTCATAATAAGACAATCAGTACTGGAAGCTTTCAAGCAAGTACCTTGCTCAAAGAAGGATGTAATTCCAGTCAAATGTTCCAAGTTCAACTAAAGTGATACCATTTCACCTCCCTCTTGATGTGAGACCATTTTGAAGACTGATTCTTCAGCAGTTCACTGTAGCACTTCAATTTTAAACCTGATCTAATGAACAGCCATAGATGCTATGGATTCTAAACATAGAGAATTGACATGTTAGCATATTAATGTACTCAGATGTCACATAAATCATTAGAAGGCATTTCACTAAGTGACTCAGATATCTGGCAATACACATGCAAAGCCTCTTTAGCTTTTAAATATAAAGCAACTTCCTTTTGGCAAAGTCCTGATTAGAACAACATTGATTGTAGTTATTTATAGCTTAAATGCTATTGCTGACAATTTCTCCAAGTTGTAGATACTGTATTATTAACTATAGTAAAGCTCTAAAAATCAGTCAGCAGAGGCCACTTCAATCTCTGCATGATAATAAAGGATTATTATGTGCAGTAACCTATTTATGAAAAGGAAACAGTGTGCTTCTTTCAGACCCCATCAATTGCTTTAATAAGGAATTGAAAAGCCTGGCCTACTTTATATGCAGATCACCATCCCAGTTGCATAAGGATTTAGAACAGACAAAACAAAACTGTTTTTGTTGTAAATAAGGGCTGTTTGTTTAAATTGCACAATAATGTTTGCATCTAAAAATTATTTAGAGGCTAATAAGGTTTAATAAAGTTTGACTGTATACTTGTTAATAAAAATGGTTTCAATATTCTCCATGAAGGAAAAGCAAATTGAAGGTGATAACATAAAGCTTGAAGCAAAACAGGCCTGAGTTAATGGGAAAGGAGAAGACTCATTGCATTTGCTCACTGATGGTCTTAAGAAAGCCAGTGCTGAGAATGGAATTCAGCTAACTTAAAACATTTTATAAAATTTAAGACAGTGAACTTAAAGGTAGTTTTCTCTAACAGATTAAAATTATCACAGTATTACTTCTGCTTTAGAGACAAAAAGCACAGACATAGACATAATTCAGACTACCAAAAGTTAGTGGGATGCACGTACTGATTTCACTTGGAGGACTCTGGAGTCCTGGGTTCAAATTTTACCTTTGGCATTGGTTCATTTGCCTGTATGATAATAAATTTAATGAGGTGTGGGATGACCCCTGCTGGTGTCCCTGCTCATGAAAAAAATATGTATCTGGCAAGAAGAGGACATGTTAATTTCAGTCCAAAAAGTTACAAATATAAATTCTGTCCCAAAATGTATAAAAATACCTAATCCAATGCATAAAATATTATGAGTAATGTTCTCTTAAGTATGAAAATAATCTTAAGCCATTGAACATTACTGTGTTAGAGCTGCAATGCAATGTATTAAGAAGGACATTAATTGTTCAGTTCACTATGACATTGTGTTAAACATCTTTTATTAATGAGCTGTTATTCCCGGCTGAGGCATTTGATGACCTCTAGTCCATTGCTAAATCCTCTCAGTTGATTTCTCTGAGTCACTCTAAACAAACCTAGAGGGAAAAAACACCCCAATAATTTACATTTAAGTCTGTAAGGTCCTAGAAGTAGAGTCATTTAAAGAAGGGCCGCTTTCCTATAAATCAAACCTTCTGATTTAATGCAGCTGACATATAGATCTATTTTACAATTTTTTTTTAATTTCAAAAATACAACACATTAAAATAGGTTCAATTTATCAAAGCTAAGAGCAACAATTAAGTAATAATGTACTTAAAGTGCAAAGGCACTTTAACACAAAAAAGTGACGCCCAGTGGCTATAGTTGGTAATTGAAACAGCAGTACTGTATATTATTTACAAAAGAAAGTCATAGTCCAGGAAAAAAAGATCTTTGGAGATCTTCTACATAATACATTAAGTTTTCATTTTGAAATGAAAAGGAAAAAAAAAAACCAACAGAAACCCCAAAGACCCCTTCCTCATTTCCTTCAAAATCAAAAAAAATTATGCAAGATCTATTACAGAAAGATACATTTGCAATGACAGTTCCTAGAGAAGGGTCTGAGGAGAGAGATATAGAAATAACTTAAAGGGAATGTTGTAAAAGCAACACCACATCCCTGCTATGCTGCAAGGGTTCCTTTTCTCTCTCACTCCTTCTCTGATTTAAAAAAGTGGAAATGCTGGGAATGCGACAGATGACATCAGTACAGAGTTCAGACTCAAAGAAATATGATGCTGAGCTCATTTAAAAAATTTTCTTTTGTCTCCCACCTCCCCCCTCACAGCTGACTGATTGCAGTTTGTTTTTCCAGAACTTCGAGGTAGTCTGGTTCTGTTTGTAGCTTTCCTTGGAGTAAAGGATGCTCAGGTTTAGACTGTTCTGCAAAATATTTCCTGGGAGTTCCATATAAAACAGTTTTATTTATCCTGTCCTGGTTTTGGCGTCTGGATTCATATGAAGGGGCAAACTGCCTTTTGGGTAAGGTACAAAAGTTATAATGAACTAATCCTCCGGTGGGGAGTTCCTTGACCCTTTCTGCAATATTTTGATACAGGAGCTCTGGTTCCCTTGGTGAGGACTGCTTTTCCAGCAATTCAGCTGCACTGATGGTAAATGCAAGACTGGTGGGGTCTTCTTTTTTGTGGTCAAGACTGCTATAGCTAAACTCATGGAGATTCCTGTAGTAGGCAACTGGATCCCCTTCCTTTTGCATGTAGATTGGGTTTTGGCACATCTGTCCAACAGGAGGGGGAATGTAGTTATAAACATGTCCTTCAGTTTTATCGTGGGTCTCAGTGTTGTAAGACCCATACTGGAGCTGAAATGAACTTATATCTACGTTGTTGGCACTGCTGGGCATGCTCTGCACCCCCTTCCGGCGCTTAAGGACAAAAACAAACAGACCTGCCCCAAAACAAACAGACAAAATAAACACAACCAGCAAGCCTAAAATTAGGACAGACAGCGGAACTTCGGTGTGTAATTCTGGGTAGGAGCTGGGTGAGACACCGACATGGGGGGTATCGGTGTTCTGGTTCATGGAGAGGACAGAAGAATCTGACAAGTTGGGGTTCTCTGGGCAGATGGCTTCTTTGCTCAGGAATTTCAGGTGCTCTCCAGAGTGCTTGGTGGGAGACTCACAGATTACTTCATTGATAACTACAGGGGGATTAGACTGCTGGTTGTTCTGGTCAGTGACTTTCTCTATCCAGTTCCTCAGCCCCAGGATGTCACACGTGCAGTCCCAAGGGTTCTCTTGGAGGTCTATCTGAATCAGAGCCGAGAGCTGGTCCAAGACTCCTCTCACAGGCAGGTGTGAGAAATGGTTGTTCCTAAGGTTGAGCCTGGTGAGAGAAGTGCCTCCAAAGACATTATCAGGCAAGGATCTGAGCAGGTTGTTGTTGAGAAACAACAGATGAAGATTGCTCAGAGCATCAAACGTGCGCGGCAGGATCTCCTTAATGACATTGTACTCTAGGTAGAGATATTGCAGACTGTGCAGCCCTTCAAACATGGATCGGTACAGAACCTCAAGGTAGTTGCCATTAAGGTAAAGTCTGCGTAAACTTGTGAGGTTTGTAAAGGCACCTTCTTGTATCACTGCAATTCTGTTATTTCCTAGATGTAGCAAATCCAGAGAGCTGTACTCTGTCAGATCGGTTCTATAAATGACTTGCAGATAGTTACTGGTAAGGTAAAGTTTCTTTGGACTGGTTGGCCTGGGGTGCAGGTCAGAGATGTTACTTATCTTTTTCTCTTGGCAGTTAACGTTTAGGCCATTGTCTGAGCTCTGGGACGTACAGATGCAGCCAGCTGGGCAGGTGATGGGCACAGGAGACTTTGTCTGGTAAACCATGATAGGTCCAAATATTTGCCTGTCTTTTGACACAGAGACACGGGGGGTGGGGCGGTTCCTAGTTTTGGGTGGCCGGCTGGCTTTTGGGGCCCTGGTGGGATTGATGGCAGAGTTGGCTGTGGGCGATAGCCTCGAGATGTGTGGGTCTGAGAGGACAGGGTGTTTTTCCCTCTGGTTTGAGTCACTGGAGCTCTTCCTAGGGCAGAGATCTTGCCTGGTGAGCTGGGTCACATCTTTCCCATGTAGCCTGAAGGGGGTTTCACAGACTATCTCACCCACAAACACGGTGATGGTGTCTAGCCAGGCCTTGAGTGGCAGCAAGTCGCAGGTGCAGTTCCAAGGGTTTTCCTCCAGCTGGATTTCCATGATGCCTCCAATGTGCTCCAGCACACCAGCAAAAGGCATCATCTTCAGCCGGTTCCCCCGCAGGTCCAGGTGAGTGAGGAGCACAAAGCGGAAGACATTGCTGGGCAGGGACAGCAGGAGGTTGTCATTGAGGATCAGCACCTTGAGCTTGTTCAGCTTGCTGAATGCCCCCGCTTCAATGGCACTGATGTAATTGTAATCAGCCTGCAGGTACTCCAGACTCTCCAAGCCCAGGAAGGTGTCTTCCTTCAGCACTTCCAGTTTGTTGTTGTTGAGGTGCAGCCTCTTGAGGGTGCGGAGGCCGCTGAAGGCCCCCGTGCGGATCTCCTGCATGTCGTTGTTGCCCAGGTGCAGGGTCACGGCGTTGGAATAGTTGACAAACTCATTGGGGAACAGGCGGGTCAGTGCGTTCCCATTGAGAAACAGCTGGTAGATCTTGGACGGGGGCGGCAGGAGGAGGCTGACGGTTGTAAATCCCTTGTTTTCACAATTAATGTTCAGCACGTTCTCCTTCTCCTCGCAAGGGCAGCGGCTCTTGCTGCAAATGTCTTTGGCAGGTTTGCGACTCTCTGTCCACGAGATCCCAGCCACTGTTAACAAACTGAGCAACCAAACACCCTTCAGCATCTTTATGCGCCGTCGATCCCCGCTTTGGTACCTACAGTCAAACCTTTGGAGACAGGTAAGGAGAGAAAGAAGAAATCCCCAGTGAACACGGCCGAGAGCAGAGGCTGCACGGGGAGAGCGAAAGCAGGTCGGAAGGCTGGAGGGGAAGGGGAGCTGCAAGGCAGCGACTTCCAAACTCCTCTGGAATCCCCCCTGCTCCTCCCTTTTTTTCCTCTCGGAAAGCGCCTACGGAGCCGCTGTGGGGGAAGCCCCGTCGGGGAGCTCCCCAAAACCCGGGTCCCGAGCGCTGGGCTCTCCGCCCGATCCCCCGCCCGCCGCGGCCGCCGCCTCCGTCCCAGCGGCCGCCGGCAGCACGATCCCGTCCCCGCTGCCCGTCCCACGGCCGCGGCGCACCCGGCTGCCCGGTTCCCGGCGCCTGCCAGCATCTTAGACCGGGGTTCGCACGGACTGACAGCACACCCTCCCCGCTGCAGCGGCGCGCCCAGCCCGCGCTCCCCGCGTCGCCCCCGCGCTCGTACCTGCTCTCGGGGCGCCGGAGGGGGCAG
>JAYDZK010000233.1:13751635-13769894 GCA_034509185.1 Euphonia xanthogaster
CCGCGCTGACGTCAGCCGGGGGCGGGGGGGACACGTTTTTCCCAGCCCCCCTGTCCCAGTCCCCGTCCCCTCTTCCCTTCGTGGCTCTCGCAGCCGGCTCCGCTCCCGGCTCGGCCGCTCTTCGCGGGAGCGCTCTGACAGCACATGCAGGACAGCGCGGGCACTCGGAGCCGGGAAGGGGATTAAGGTAACGAGCGGATTTACCTGGGTCCGGGGAATTTTTGGCCCCGAGTCCCTGAATCCGCGCCCTCAAAATAGAGAGCAAGTCAAGCAGCTCCTTTGGCAAAAGCCAGCCGGCAGGCGCGCACGCACCGCACACACACACGCACAGCCCGCACACACGCACACCGCACAGAGACACAGGCACAGCCCGCACACATCCTCCGCACACGCCGCACAGACGCGCACATCACACATCACACATGCACAGTCTGGCTCTCCGAGCAGCGGTGCTGCAAATCCTGATCTGGCAGCAGCATCGATCCCCCGCTCCGGCTGGAGCAGCCAGCCCCCTTCCCAAGCTGCCGTGCCGAGCTCTGCCCAGCACATCGGTGTTCTACACGTTCAGGGAAGTTCAACACCTTCCACCAAACCGGGCTGTCAGGCAGCGGCAGTCCCAAGCCTGAATCCCTGCAGCCTCTGGAACGCTCCCCCGAGTACTGAGCAGCCAGATTTCACCACATCTAACACCATCATTCCCACTGGTTGGATTAGTCCCACTGCCCCATTGAAATGTCGTGGTGTAGCATTTGGCTGCCTTTAAAAAGAGCAAGATGTTGGATCTGGGTTATTGTGACTTTGCTTAAGCTCCATGCCCTGGGCACAGATCTGTGTGATGGGAAAGGATGGCTGCTCTTGGTCTCTATCTAAAGGTAAAACTTGGGGTTCACACCAGGGGCGAGGGGACAAAAAGGCACTCTACAGGGAATTTTTAAAGTGCTAGCAGGGCAGGGTGCATTATTGCCAGATTCTTATAGGGTATTATATGCACTTTACTTAGTCTCTAGAATATAAAGATTTGCTGCCAAAAGAGTTCTGAAATTGGCAAAAGTGGTACTGTCTTCTTGTGGTATTCTTTAGCCATTATGTATCAGAGCCCACATTTTAGGAGCAGCAGAAATGTACTGTCTATTTTTATCTCTCTTCTTGAGGCTGGAAAAGGTAACATCCTGCAGCAGCCAGCACAGATGCCTTTGCAGTGCTCCTGGACAGGAATAGCGCTGGAGTTTGCGTTTGGGATTGAAACAGTTGCAGCTTCCCTATCTAAAATTTGGAGAGGTTGTGACAAGAGCAGGAGCATCCCACACTGGAGCACGCTTTTGGTGTGGTGCTGTGTGAATTTCAACAAGACTGGGATTCTGAAATGCACTCAGAGCTGCTCCATTCTGACTCTCTTTATCCAGCTGAATTCAGGAGCAAAAATTGCTAAGATCAGGAAAGATCTGTGTGGCAGATCTGCTGTTTTACAACACTAATACACCAGCAGCCAGATTATTATTCTGTGAGATTTTTTGCTTGTTTTCTGCTCTAAACATGAAGATATGGTGTTTAGGGAGCAGAATTGGACTAGTTACAGGCTGTAGCAAATCCTGTTTTCAGGTCTTTCTAGCGCAGTTTGGGGCATGAGCCTAAGAAGAGAAGGTAAGAGGAGACCCAGGTTGATCTTTTTTTTCTGTTTGTTATTTTTAGAAGGGAGCACATTCGTACACACCTGGCCCACACAGGGGCACATAGAGGCTCCTGTCACCTCCCTCCCTCACATCTCACCTGAGCAGCCCAGCACAGCACTGCCAGCTCTCACAGGGCTCACTCCAACACAGCAAAAATGAAGGCACAAGTAACTCCAGTGCATTTTTCCCTTGTCTCAGAGTGTACATTTGTTTTATATCCATGAGTTTCAGCCAGGTGCATCTTTCTGGAGAGCAAGGACCATGTCCTGGAATTGGCTTATGAGGCGACATGCACTGTCCCACTTGCTTGTGTTTACTAATAGGTGGGAAATGTGTTTGTGGCACTGCTGATGCTGCCTGGGAAGGGAGAACGTACACATGGCATGCCTCAGCAGTAATTACCAGATTCATGTGGGATGGAAAGAACAGCATGTTAGGGGATTGCAACAGTAATAAGACACAGAGATGATACTGATTCTATTACACTGCAAATGCATGCATATAATAACCATGGTTGTAGGAGGAGGAACAGGGATTAAAAAAAAATATAATAGCTTCAGCTTTTTATTTAGGAACAAAGTCCTGGTTTCTCAGCTTGCCTGAAGTGTTTTATAATCCCTTCAATTAAAAACAGAGTATAAAAGAACAGCTTTTTCCCTCCACCTGTTTTAAGGCCTTTTCATTTTATATGTTGAATGGAGGAACATTTCCAGTTTGTGACTATCTGGGAGCCTCCAGAGATAAAAGGCCAGGAGGCAGGTTGGTACAGCAGCCCATGAGGGCTTGGGGAAACTCAAGGTTATGCCTGATTTGCAAGCATTGTGGAGGTCCCAAATATTTAGCTGTGTTCCCTCAATGCTCCTTTTTGTGCACAGTCATGAAGACTCAGTACAGATGCATAGATTATGAGACTTAATAGAACCATTGTGGCTTTTGAATCTTGCATAACCCAAGCCATCAGCTAAATTTGAATTAATTCCTGTTCAAACTAGATCATACTTCATAGGAAAAAGAAAAAAGTGAAGCCCAAAAGCACAGCCGGGCATATTTTAGCAATTGCCTATGGTGAAAATCTGCCATCGTGTTCAGTAAATTGTTCCAATAGGTTTCATCCCCCACAGGTAAAAGACTGGGCTTTCTCTACAACTCTGCATCTAACTGTCTTCAGTTGGAAATGTTTATCCTTGTAATATCCTTGTCTGCTGGCTTAAGAGCCCTTAATTATCCGCTACCTGTTTCCCATGGGGACAGTCCCAGACAGCTGCAGAGCAAGTATGAACTGAATACTTGCCTGGTGCCAGCCTTAACCTGCTTCAAACAGTCTGTTAGTCCTGTGCTCCTCCATACACCGGTGCAGCTCTTGGCTCCTGCGCAGTCCTGAAGCCACCACTTTATCTGTCTGCTGGTAGGGGAAAAAAAGCCAGACCACAGCATGAAGCATAAGCACATAAAATTTGGCACAGATCATTACCCTTCCTGCCTAGTGCACATCATGCTGTTGTCCTTCTGGGAGAGTAAATATCAAGGAGAAGAAAAAGTCTGGAAAAATGTGGAGATAATTTTCTTTCTTCACATTGTATCTGCAGGTGGATGCTAAGCACTACTTACACATCTTTACCTATCAGTTTTTCCAGGTTTGCTTCTCTGTATATAAGTGAAGGAACAAACATATCCACCAAATTTTATGGAATAAAGAAATGAAGGCAACAAGCAAAAAAGTGAAAACTCTGTGATTTGCATGGAGGGCAGGGTATAAGTTTTACTGGTCATTAGAATCTCTAAGGGTACCCTGGATTCTGCTGGCAAGTAAAGAAGTGTTTATTCATATAGTATAAGTAGAAGGCAGTATTGATTTCTGTGAACACAACATGATGGGTGATGCAGTAAAACAATGGGAATTAGTAAATACAGGTATTTGCTGATCTCATATGTTCCTCATCCTCTAATCCTGAACTGAATATGAGATGCCTACTCCATATAAGCTTTTAGGGTTCTGAGATAATCATCACTGCTCTCCAGCAAGTGTCTTGTATTCTTGCTTTCTCTGTGCATATGTGTGTCTCTTTGTAGCTGGAGATATTCTCCTTCCATAACTATGTACCTTTTTGAGGTCTTTCCTATATTGTAAAGTGAATTTTTGAGCATCGCTTAAAAGGAATTCTTAAGGAAATAAACAGTTTCCAGATTTAGAAGCGAACAGTATGCAAAATAATTGTTACTTGTAATCCACAGTTTTATCTCATTCAGCAGCACTGGGAAGTGCTGTAAAGGATGAAAGAGGAGTCTCTGGCTTCCACTTTTTTTGGGCAAGGAATGAGCAGGGGGTGGTGGAGGAGGGTGAGCATGAGAGGCAGGGAGGAAGGAGAGGCAGGGAGGGCAGCCTGTGCCCTCCACGGCCCTGTGTTCATCCCCGGCTGCCCAGAAACAGCCACACGGGCCGAGAGAGGCAGAGGAGGGAGACCTTTGGGATGAGACCTCAGTGGAAGGAGAGCTGCTGGATGAGCCAGTGTGAGGGCAGAGGGGCACTCCAGACCGGGTGGTGTCTGCTGAGTTGCCTTTTGCTGGCAATCAGTGATTGCCTGTGCCATCGACTGTAAGCAATTTCTCTGTTTTCCAGATGTGCTTTTTAGCTCCTTTTCTCTCAACCATGCAAACATATGGAGGGCTGGCTTGCTTCAAAGTACTGTTCACTGACACTTCATGACTACCTATTGTAAATGAAAGGATTTAATGAACTATGACTTAAAATTAGTGTGCTTTCTAACTCTTCCCTCAGTTTTTGCTTCCTGCAAGGACTCAAACCCTGGCCAAGGTTATGCATTTTTGAGACCCGTTATCTAACTGCAACATGATTTTTTTTGCAAGGAGATTACATCATGATTTGTTTCAATATATCTGGGGTAATCCGTTTTATAACAGCACAGTGTGATTCTACCCTGGTGGTACAAACTGCAGCAGCAGAACTACCAGTTTCTGATTTTTTGTGTCATTAATCCTGACTGTCTTAAGAAGAGAATTTAGTGTGTTATAATGGCAGTAATATTGGTTTCAGCAGGAAATGTGATAGAGAAGCTGTCTTTCAGAAGACAGCATCTCTGGTAGCCTGTGCTTTGGGGATACTGACAGACTCACCACTATGCAATTAAGAATTCATCATTGGTTTAGATTTAGCCCAGTTTTTTACTTTCTTGCCTAGAAAAACAAATATCCACTCCCCTACTACACTCACACCTTTTATCATAGGACCCAGCAAAGCACTGTGAGACAATTATTATTTATGGATGTCTTCATCCTATTCAGTAAAGTAGTATGTCTGATCCAAAGCCCTTTGGTGTCAGTGGAAGGACTCTGATTTCAGTGGGATTTGGATCAGATCTTTGAACAAATGTTTAGCTTCAAAGTCGGCGCTGAGGTTTTATTGAATGCTTTAAATATTTTTGGAAGTGCTTTGTTTCATCATGTCAATGGGTCTTTTTCTCTGCTAGGAACAACGAGACGAATCTTCCTGATAGATATTCTGTGCTGGCATTGCTGAGCAGCAAGAACAAAAAAAAAAGAGTGTGGGGTTTTATTTTCCCATCCTTAAAACAACAATGGATCTATTCTTTATTGTGTTTCAAATGTGTGCCTACAGTAATTTCTACCACTACCATTTACAAGTACATTTTCTCAGCTTTCCTCAGAGTCACAGTCTATGTGTTGCATACTGTGAATGTTTTTAGCTGGAAATGTCCCATCATGTAAGCACAAGTGCACACAAGTGTTTTTAGTGATTTGAGAGTCTTGTTGAAATTATTATGTCTTCTTGCCTTACTTCAGTGGGCAGGGGGCTCATATTTGCATAATGCAGTTGATGTATGGGTATGAACATTCACTGTTGAAAGTCTGGTGAGCTGATGTGAGAAGTTTTTTCCCTTTAGTTTTTAGTAGCAAAAGGAACATAAAGAAATTGATCCATATCATCATTTTTATGGCAATGAAGTTGAAAGAATACAAATTCCACTGTGCTAATGACATATCTAGAAATATGTGAGGAGCAGGAGCAATGGGTGAAATTCAGTCCTGGGCAGAGGGCCAGCCTAGAGTGATTCATCATGAAAGCCCCCAATTAAGACCTCAAAGCAGGGCTTAAGTGAGACTTCAGTGCCCTCTGCCTTGAGCTGGCTTTCTGCAATAGTGGGAGAAAGTTCCTTCAAATGAATTATTCATCATAAATAATGCATTCTATTAGTTTAGCCTATTTTTCTTGATTCTGTGAATTTATTTAATTGAAATTACTCACCAAATAATTTCTATGAATAATCATGGCCTGAGGATTATTTTTGAGCAGTTCATGGTGAGCATTTCATATTCCACGTTCAGAATGAGAGCTGTGTCATTGAGTTTTCATTATGCACAGAGGTCACATAGTTCTGGTTTCGCTTCAGAAAAAAATGTGATGAGTAGAAAAAAACCAGCATTTTTTCAGACTCCACGTGTTCCCAAAAGTTCCTTCCATTAAGTTCATTCTATTAGATGTTTGTGAATAGTTGCCCACTGAAGAAAGAATTGGGTAATCATTGGCTTTTGTTTTTCACCTGATTTCTAAGAGGAGTGTAATTCTGCTTGTGCACAGGGTGTGTGCATGTCTGGCTGTCAGTCAAGGTCCCCATCCTTCACAGAAGTTTTGAACCAAATCTGCTGAAAGGTGCTGCTCTGAGCAATTTCAGTTTCCCACTCCTTCAGTGGAGAAGGGACTGAGGATTGCCCCAGGTGGGTGGGAGGTTTCAGCCTGGCGTCGCTGAGCTGGGTCTGGCTGGGCTGGAGCTCATTTCCCCTGTGCTGGGCTGGGCACTGGCAGCCAGAGGGGGTGGATAATTCACCAGAGGTTTGGCTGCTGCTGAGCAGTGTTCCCACAGCCTCGAGGCTGTTCCTCCAGCTGGTGGGCTGGGGAGGAGGAGGGTCTTGGGGAGAGCACACAGCCAGGGCAGCTGGCCCCACCTGGCCAAAGGCATATTCCACACCATGTGATGTCACTCAGCACTAACAGTTAAGAGAAGGAGGAGATGACATTTGTTACAAGGATGTTTGTTTTCTGGAGCAACCACTAATGAAGATCTATATCCCAGGAAATGGCTGGACAGCACCACTGTGCTGAGAATAAATCTTTTGTTTTCCTTTGCTTCCACGTGCAGACTGTCGCTTTGCTTTTTTAAACTGCTTTTATCCTGACCCACAAGTTTTTCCAATGATAAAAAATTTAATTCTCTGAGAATCAAATACTTCAATTTTAAAGTGAAGGAAAACATTCCCTGCTTTCTGCAGTCTTTTCCACATCACTCTAGCCAGAAACTTCACTGTCTCTGAGCAGTAATCATTTACCTGAAAAATACCCTATAATATTTGTCTTGTGGAGGCTGGTTGTACACATGCTGACTTTGAAGCATGATGTATAACTGCAAGAGGCATGAAAAGAAATTGATGAGACAATTAGAACTTGTGAGAATAGTGGCTGCATTAATTTGTCGGGGAGAATCACTTATAAAGTATTTCAAATTCCACAGAAACCTCAAAATTTATTTGGCATCTGAAGTAGCTCCCTGAGTTGTTATTGCACAAAGCACAAAATAAACATACATAAAATCCTGACCTAGACTTCAGCCACAGAAAAATCTCCCTTTGGCTTCACAGGGCCAGGGTTCCAGCTGGCTTCTACCCTGGGGACTTACACACAGACACACAAATCTTGAGTATCTAGAATAATGTTTTATGGTGGGATGTAGGTGCTTGGGTAGAAAATAGGCATCCTCAGAATCTCCTCTGCTGTTGACAGTGGTCAAACTCTGATGGTGCTTAAAACTGCTTAATGTCAAAACTTCTAGCATTACTGTTTACCTGGCCTTGGAGTTGCTTTCCTGGCTGTCCTCAGAACCATCTCTGGCTTGACGGATTCATTCCAAAGCAGATCAGGAATATGCCAAACATGCACATTAACTGAAAGGACAATAGGAAGGGAAGGAGTTAGTTAGAATAATATCTGCTTTATTGCCATCATTGGGGTCTGGATGCGGAAGATATTTAGTCAGCTGCTTTCCAGCCTAAATGCCAGGGGGTGGTGGGGGACACCTGAATCTGTGGAATAGTCTGTGGATGAGTGTGTGCCCAAATGCTGCACAGCATGGACCTTGTTCTTTGTGTGGTGCCTTTCCAGCCCCTGAGATTCTATGTGACGTGGAACAGCTTTGGCCTTGCTATGAAGACTGTGTATGCATTCCATAGCTCTTGTGGCACTTCTTTCCATTCCAAAGCATATAATTTTTGAACAACTGCCCATCCTTTATATGGCCTCTTTTTTATCATCTATTAGTCTTTTTCCTGTAAAGCAATAAAATCCTTTGCACAGCAGGAGATTTTTATGTCCACTGTGTGCCTGAGCAGCAAGTAAAGCTGGGAGGAGGACAGCTCAGTTAGCTTTGGTAATCCACTGCACCTTGGAATCCATTTGCACACATATTTGCTCAGAGTGTTTTTGCTTTACAACCACTACACTGGTTGGCAATTGAGCTTTCTGATTAGAAATATTGTTGCTTTTGCACACAGAAGTATTTGGCTTTATTATTTCTAGCTGGTGTTACTGATGAACTTAGAATTCTATAGAGCTGAGATCCCTCCTTTGCATATATTTACTTATGACCTGTCCAGTGGTCCAGATCATCTCAAGTATAAGCACTTCAATACCTTTCTTTTAAGAGATGTGTCTTTCAGAAGCCTCTCTTGCCTTATGACAACTACCTTTGTCTTTTGACTTTTTTTTGTACTAATACAAATATCTTAAACATCTTTTCTTTTGGCAGAATACTTAACATCAGCAGCTGACAGGTGTCATTTGGCAAATCACAGCTTACATGGTACCTGTAGCAGAATTGGGCTCATGGCAGATGCATTGCACCTACGAGTTTCTCACCCCAAAAATTCTAGTTGTTATTTTTTATCCTTTCTGGCATTAAAATTTGTATTCAGCTTTAGTATTTTGATACTGCAGGAACATCTGATAACATGAGTCATGAACCAGCCCTCGTTGCTGTATTGTTAGCTGTTTTGCTTATCTCTTTCTTTCTCCTCTAGAGTGCAAGTATAACTGTGAGGAGGGGGTCATATCATTTTTGTTCCATACCTTAAGAGCTTTTGTAATATGAAGGCTTAGATCTAGAATTATAATTGTGTGGGATGCTGTATGCACAAGCAGAATGACAGCACTTGCCAGGTAGCTTACAATGATGTAGTGAGAATTTTGCTATTTTTTAAACAGAATGTGGACATAAAAGATGCACCTATCTCTGAAAGATAGGTACAATTAGATTGACAACTTGTATGTCAGGCTTCTTGTTGGTGTCATTTAAAACTGCTGAAACACAGTATTACCACTCCTTCCCTTCTCCCATTCCCTGAAATGAGGCTTATACTGGAAATGCTGACAAGACCCTTATCATTTGAGATGACACCATGCACAGCTTTAAATACTGGTTATAAATGTTAATGCGTTATCTGAATGATATTTTTTCCACATGTAGGCAGCTCAGGATGGAGTCTCAGTAATAAATTTAACGGGTTCAGGGGGAAGACGCAGTATGCTTATGTGAGTATTATAATGATTGGCATTTTTGCAAACAGCATATGATCAGTGGTGCAATTTTATTTTCAAAGTTTAATCAATAGAGAGTTCTTTGATATTGCCACATACTTTGCAAATAGATGCTTCCTTGGGATGACAGCAAAACAGCTTCTGTTTCATGGTGTGTTTACACTTAGGGTTTAATCAATCTGCTTTAGTGATTGTCATAAATTTTGATATTCCAAAAATTAAATAGGGGCTATAAAATAATTATGCTTCATGGTGGCATCTTATTGCTGCTAGCCTGGGTCATCTGGCTTCACAAATGTTGAAAAGGGCTCCAAGTCCATCACTGGGCCAATTACAAGAGCGTGGACTGTGTACCAGTTTATTCTCATTTATTGTAAAACCACACCAGCTGTTGTAGAGGAAATTGAGGTGGATCTTCAAGAGCTTAAGAAGGACTTTATGAATGTCTTGGGTTAGCTTTTGGGAATGAATTTCCTGTCAGACAAGAGGAGGCAGAAATCACCCCACATTACACTGCAGCCTCCCCTGTAATTTTGATCCACATGGGTCACAGAAGCGGCTGAAGCTCCTTCTGTGTGACCACATTAGCCCAAACCCCTCAGAGGGGCTCCTTCAGTGAGCCCCAGCACCAGCACTGGCACTCCCCAAGGAGGCTGGGAGGGGCAGAGCATCCCTGGCCTTTCTTTGGGACATGTCAGACCAGCACAGAGGACTTGGGGGGATTCCCACTGCTCTGGGTGAGCTTTGCTCTTGCTGAGCAGAGCCTGATGGGCTGTGTCTCTTTAGTTCTTGGAAACAACAGCAGCACTGGAAAGCTGAAGTTGGAAGATCATTTCATAAGCATTTGAAGGCTGACCATGTCCACACGGAGCTGTGGTGCCAGCCCAGCTTGTCCTCCCTGTTGCAGCAGATATTCATGCTGGCCCCACAGGAGCAGTCCCAGGGAAGCCTGCCTGGAGCAGTGTTAATGCTTGATTGGATGTGGCAGCAGAAGGACACACACCATGAACTCAGAGATAACCTTTGGCAGGGAATTCTCTCTGTCACTCTCGTCCTCTCTGATAAAAGTACAGTAACTGGTAGGCATTTGGGAAATGAGGAAGCTGGAGCCTTTCAGGTGATTTAACCTTAGTGTAGCAGAGTGCCACAAGCACTGAGGCAGAACCTCCAGAGATGGCAGTGGGAGATCTGTGCCAGGCACCACTGCAGGGAATGACCCTGTGGGATCCTGATCTCAGCACAGAAATTCCTCCAGAGCCATGAGGGGTTTTGGCAGGCTGACAGCAGCGTAAGATCAGGGTGTATGTGTGCTGTGCATACCTGATGAGTTGTTGTAGATGCCTGTGAAAAAAAAATGGCCTTTGAATATTTGTTTTTAACAGTTTTTACTTGCAGCAAGAAGACTCTGTTTCAACATCAAGACACTGCAGCTTCAGCTGGAGTTCCACTTATGTTCATACAAGGATTCAAAGATTCTCTCTCCTAGAGAGAGCAAAGCAGTTTTCTCCTTTTTATACAATTTTGTTTGGTGATATATGTATGTGTGTGAGCTCTGTATGTGCAAATACATACATGTAAGTATGTACATCTGTTTGTTTAAATAACAGGTGTTGTGCTTTGCTGTCCCCTAACCAACACCAATTGCTGTGCTGCCTTTGTAAATATGCTGTAATGGCTGATTATTTGCTTTCTTTGTGCTATCCTTGCTTATGCTGAATAGCAGCTGACACTTTAATTGGGATGGCTGAGCTCAGTGCATTTGCCTTTGGAATTGGACACTTTTCAGTGCAAAGAGAGGGTACCACAGACTGACTCTTCTACCTTTATCCTCAATCAAAACTCAATTAAATCAGACCTATAGTTTGTGGCATCCTCTGTGGGACATTCTCCTTTGCATTGAAATCCATAGGAAAGGCTGGAGACTTCTTTTTTAAGGTTAATTAGGTCCTGAAAAGAATTAACTGGATTTGTTTTCCCTATATTTTTTTTCTCCTATTTTTAAGAAACTTTTTAATTACCTTCATCTTTGTTGGCATATTCAGATACTCCTTTCCCTTTATAGGAAAAAATTTACATACTTTTGAATTTATTAAAAGACATTTTGATAGACAGATTCTAATTCTCATTTTAAACAAAAATTAGCATAGTTCTTGACATTGTGTTAAAATTTAGGCATCAGATATTGCTATATATTAATGTGAGCTGTACAGTTAATCTTTATTTTTGTTTAACCGACAGCTAACATTATTCACTGCTTAAGCACTAAATGTGAATTTGATTTTCAGTTGGCTACACTGTGTTTGGAAAATAAAGGAACAAATAGTTTAGGGCATAACCATTCAAAAATTCTTTGGTGGAGGCGGCAGTTTCAGAAACCAATTTTTTTGTTGTTGTTGTTGTTTTCAGGTTGCCATAATGAATCTGCTGTGGACCCTACTGCTGATTCAGAAAGGTAAATATTCTCCTTTGGCTTTTGGCTGCATGAAAACATTTCTGTATAGATATGAAAACAATAGTTAAATTACCTGCCTGTTGGCCAGCAAAAACATCCCTTCTGTGTCCCTAAAGAGGCTTCCCAAAGCCTGCCCAACACTGCCAGCAGAGACAGTCTCCTTGTAGAAGACCATGCAAGGTTGGGGGCTGGAGTCAGTCTCATAACTTTCTTCTTTTTGGTACTGAAAATAGAGCTATTTATCATGCTTACCCTTCAATGTCAATATACATGAAGAATAGAATGTGTTGTAGGAGGGAGGAGGGAGATATCATCTTGTTCTTTTACTCAATTTTAGATGAATTGATTTTGCAGGGGAGTAAATTTGTATTTGTAGTCCTCCTCCCCATTCCAGGTTTCCTTGTGTTGCATTCACTTCCAGCCCTTTCTCCCACATCTCTTCAGAAATAACTGGGTTCTCAGTTATTTTCAGTAAAATTCAATTCTCTTAACCCTTAGCAATAATCCAGGCAGGAGGGGTTTTGAGCAAGTTCAGGAAAAGCCCTACAATGTCAGCATAATAACATCGCTCTTCTCATTCTAATGGCATTCCTTGCTCCTTGTTAGAATGAAGAAGCTTCCTGTGACTTTTTCCTGTTGCTGTACAACATAATTCAGTCACGAAATGGCAATGTTCTCCATGGACTGCATGATTTTCTTCTTGATTCTTTTCTTCTGTTCTTATGATCTCTTTTTTCTCATCTTAGCTCTGGCTCTTGGTTTTATATCTGTTGTACTGAATGTAAAATGATTGGAAAGAGCAAGAATGAACAGAGACTGACAAGGTAGACTTCTGATCAATCATGTCACACCAAAAGATGTTATTAAAATAGTAGTCAGGTTGGAAGAGGCACAGAGGAGGAACTGCTGTGGGAATGCTTAAGAAAAGTGGGGTAAACTCCAATTTCAGAGCGTGGCTTGGAGACCCCACTCTTGTGTCATGTCTGATACCCACAAACTCTCCTGTTACAGACCCTCAAAGCCACAGTGTGGTGATTCCCAACAGGGCAAAGGCAGCCAAGCAGAAGATACTGTAAGAACAAGGTCCTTGCATTTTTCTTGGTGTTTTAGTGCTCTATTTACACAGACACCCACTGGGTTCAGCACTAATGACCCACTGGAGGTGCTGAGTGAATGAAGCCATACAGTCAAGCTTAGCTTCAGAAATTATTGGGACCATTACTAGATCTTGGAGTTTTCTTGTCCATCCCAGCTGTGTTTCACTCTTGTGAAATGCACTGAGGCAATTCACAGCTGCTGTCACCTTAGAGTTCTTCAATACAGCCTCATTTGATGCTGCTTCAGGCATCCAAGAACATCTGGAGAGTCACTGATTTCAGAACATCCTCAAATCCTGGCATTCCTGCTCTCCTAGCTTTGGGGTGCTGCAGGAATCAGTTGACACAAACAGACACAAACAGATTAACTGGAGGTGCAAAGCACTGAGGTATGATTGTTCACAATTAACTAGTGAATTTTAATGGCAGCTGAGTCATGGATTCCCCCTGTGGCTTTGAAATTGCCAACAAAACAAAATAGTGGGTTTATTTGACATTCAGGGCAGAGCTGCATTTGGTATCTGTGCTCAGGAACCATGACAATGGCTCAGAAGCCCCTTGCTCTGAGCAGGAGAAAACACAGAATAGGGTGGTCATACTCCAAGTGTAAATATTGAGTGAAAGTTTCCTTGATGACACTGGCAGCAGAACACACGAGCGCAAACCCATTCTCCTTGGAAAGATAATTTGTTTTTTGCAGATGTTGGAAAACAAGTTGGTTATTTGTTGTTTGGATTCCATACAAGGGAGTGTCTGATAAGGAGCTGCTTTTATGCTAAGAAAGTCAAGCTGTCTTATGTGATTGCTTAGAGTCAGAAGAAAGCTGTATTTACAGACCTTAGCAAGTTATGGATCTAAAGCCATCCTTTTCTGGCACCTCCCAGAAGCAGATTTTATCTTGCTAACTGGCAAAATGCCATCTGAGCAGGCCAGCAGAGGCAGGCAGACAAATACTGTGGCTGGGTTCATCTAAAGTGTTTGCTGAGGTCAAATCTCCTGAAAGGCAGTGGAACAGAGGTGCTGTGTCCTGAGTTTCTGAGGCTTCATCTGCTAATTGGATAGACTGTCTCTGCCTTAGTGCTGATCAGAGTTAATGCCCAAGATCAAAAGATAGCTCAATGAAGATAAATTTGCAGCATGAGAGAATTTGTCGTGTATTTAGGTTACTGAAATACAGAATAAGCAGAGCACTGGTGTTATGTAGGTGTGTGCAAGAGTGTTGTGAGGCAAGATCCTGAGGCACTCGTGGAATCTGAACAGTTGGACATAGGGTTTAAAGAAAATTCAGTATCCTAATTTGTGTTTGAAGTTATAAGCTCTTCCCAATATATTAAAGTTCCTCCCACAAATTCTCCAGAAATCATCCCACGTCCCCAGAACATACCATAGGACTTTCTGATTGCTGTGGAATCTTTCCACCACCATAAGATATTGTAAAACTGTTTATAAACTGAGACAAAACTGGTTCTGCAGGCCATATTCTGTGATACAGGGAATTCGGACTGCAACAAAATCAGAGGGACTCCTGCCTCACAGGTGTAGGAATGGGGAAGCACAGTCTTTGGGCTACTGTTCCTCCTTTTACAGTAGTCAGCAAAGTTTTTCCAATCTCCTTTCTTGCTATTCAGACACTCTGGGATTTATGGAAGGTGAAGGCTTTTGAAATAGAGTGACATCTAACCTGGAATCATGGGGGAGTTTATTTAAACCAGATGTATGCACACACACACTTCCTACACCTACAACCTCCTTTTTACCCATAGGAAAAGAATTTTTTTTTCTAAATTTGCAGCCAGTGCACCCTGTTTACATGTGTTACACTTTCAGGGCATCAAACAGTGATCAGCAGGCTAAGGCTGGAGGGAAATGAAACTTTCTTTCTGTTGCAGAACCTTCTTGTGGGTTGTAAGACAATGAGGAAATACCAAAACTGCTGAGGAGGTCTGTGCAGGTAGAGCTCACCATCCTCTGAAGGGTGGAAGAATGGTTATGCAGAGGATGAGAGCCCCTGTCTAAGGTAGCTAGAGCCCAGCTAGGGTCCAGCAGGAGCATATTGTGCTGAGGGTGTGTTCTGTTGCTTCATTAACAGCACTCGGTGTGCCTCCAGTGCTCTGACCCTTGATGTCCTGCGAGCATGAGGATGCTTTCAGTTTTTTGCCTCATCTTCTTCCTGGTCAGGTGGCCTGTAGCAGACACTGACCACAATGTCAGCCACCACGGGCTGCCCTCTGGTCCTGACCTGCTGTCAGCTGGCTCATCACCTGCCCCAAGGCACAGACAGCTCCATGTGCCCCAGCTGCTCTCTCACATCAAGGGATCTCTCCAGCTTTAATGTCCATCCTGTACTTCCTGAAGATCCATTCCTGGCAGCCCTCCATGTCAGCTGACCACTCTTCTCCCTGTCTACAGCCTAGGGCACCACATTGCTGCGATGCCAGCAAGATCACAGCCCATCCCAGAACCTTTGAGGCTCCTGTTTGTCCCCTGTAGTGTACAGGCACTTACTGGGGATCATTGTGAACCACGATGAACCAGCATGAGGCTTTGCACCCTGCCCAGACACACCTGTCCAGCAGCAGGGCAGGTGCAACAGAGGCCAACCAGCCCCAGAAGGACTTCTTGACTTGCACAGCTCCACTGAAGCTGCTGACATCAAGGGGCACACACTTTCTCAGTGGCTCAAACACCTGCCCCAGCACTTTGGTTTTGCTGTCCTGCACTCGGGCAGGTGTATGAGCCCTGCTGCCTGTTGGCGTGGCGTTTTCAGGTGTACCAAGAGCACAGGATTTAGCAAAACCAAGAGCTGAGCCCTCAGTGCAGCACTCATTAGCAGCAGGCTCAGCCCTTGGCTCTGCCTGGTGCATCCTAACGACTTGCTTTGATCCTTCCAGGCCATGGGAACTGTCCCCACCCGATGCTCCCTCAGCCACTCCTCCCGTGGGTGCCCGGGGCACTGGGGCAGCACCCAGGGCACCTCAGAGGTTTTGGTGATCCTATGTACAAGGGGAAAAAAAGGAAACTATCACTTGTTCAGAGACTGTGCACAGGATTTATGACAAGTAAGATTTTTCTGTTTTTTCCTTTTAGTGTGCAGGCCCTTTTTCATAAGTTCTCTGCTGCCTCGGGTTGAGACAGGATGCCCTTTATGCTGGCAATATGATGCTATGGAGCTGGCAGCCTTCCTTTTTCACAGCCCCACACTAAATGCAGGGCAAGCAGGCAGGGAAAATAAATCTGAAGAGGGAGAAGGTTGTGCTGTTCTAGTTTCCCTTCCCCTCTTTCCTGCCTGATCTTTTCCTCAGGTCTTTTGCCCTGCTATAAATGCAGGTAAAAGCCTCCAGTCACAATGAGCAACATGAAGAGAGCCACGAGCCCAGGCAGCGCGTATCTGCTCTAATTTGTCTCTTCTTTCTTCTAGTAATCCAGACAAGACTTGCATGTTTTCTGCTCCATTCTTTGGGTCAAGAGCACACTGGTTAATAGCCAATTATTTCATACCCTAAGGAAATGTTGGCAAAGAAGTTCCTGGGAAGAGTCAACTTGTTTTGGGGAATGAGACTAATATTCGGTAAGTGAGATATTTCCCTTTGCTCTCCTTTGCAATACTGTCCCATCTCAGCACAAGGCTGAATTTATTGCTGTAATAGCTGTGATTCAGACAGAGCATAGTTTTTTCCTAGAGTTGTTTTTTTTTTTTCCTTGTTTTTCACAAAAAGTGAAGTTTTAGCCAGGACACTATAGGAAAAATTTCAGTTAGGTAATTAAATTCTGCTTATTAAAAATTTCTCTTTTAAAATCTGTCCCAAACTACTGGTTGCTTTTCCTTTGAGCACTTTTAAAGGGATAATTCACTTTAAATCCACAGCTTTCCAAATTCTGAAGCCTGCTGAAATTTTCCTGGACTGCCTAAACCAGAATGTGCAGTTCCAGCTAAGATATCTAAAGGTACATTTTTGCTTGTTTAATTGTTGTTATTTGTATTCTTGTTTAGACACAACTAATATAGACTCAACCTATGACTAGCAGAAGTAAACAAAATTTTTTGCATGAGGAAAAACAAGCCTTATTTAAAACTATTGTTTAGTACCAGTAGCATGGAGCATGATTAAATTCAATTTATGTATCAAGGGCTGTTTTACATGTACAAAAATCCAATAAGGAAAAAATAGGCTGAAAGATAATCTGAGGCGAACAGTCTGGAACAGCAACCCAGAACAGATGATCCACAGTATAAATTACTGCAATTTATTTTTTTAATTTACTTGTGCTACTTTATTATTGTTTATTCATTTGATAGATGGCATTTAATTTCAGTTTGAGAGCTTCAGGACGAGTGTTTGATGCTAATGGTTGGAATTTACTCCTGGGCAGGAAGCCAACGTGCCACAGCCATGTTCCAGTGGTGCCCTCCAAGCTGTGTTTGAGTGGCCTTCTGTTGCCCTTGGGGTGTGTTTTACACAGGAAGCTTAAAGCCTAATGCAGGCCTGCAGCTCCCTTGCTGGAGCAAGAGAAAGATGGTTTTCCCTCTCTTCTGGTCTCTGCAGCAAGAAAATCAAGTTATTGGATTACTGGCCCTTCGATTGTGCCAGCGCAAATAGTTCAAAATCCCATTGTACTGGAGACCTTTGAGATGAAATGTAAATGGATAAAGAAAACAAATGTATTAAATTGGTCTAATATGTCAATAGAGTGCTATTACCTGATTAAGTGAAATGGCTATGACTGTTCTTCCCAACAGCCTGATGTATGTAAGACATCTGCTGCTAGACTGGTCACACAAAAAAAACCCCAACAAACCAATAAACCAAAAAAGGCATCTACAGGAGCCTACTAGAGGCATAAATTAATGCAGATTTTCTTCTCTTGCTTATTTTTATTTCTGGAAAGGAAAATCAAAGCAAGCAGATCGATCTTGTGCAGGTTAAAATTGCAATTACCCAGGGATCTATGCAGTACATGAAATATTGGGGCTGATAGATCAGAACCTGACTGCTTTGTTCTACATATTCCTCTGTATGCATTAGCTTGAATTTGGAATTTCCTGCTTTCTGCCATTTTTTTTTTACTTGCACATGTGTTTTATGTATTTATTTAGGGCTAATTCCTATTTTTTACAGTGCATTTTTAAGACATAATATCAGCTAAGACTGGGAGAAGCATCTAATGGATTTTAAACTACCTTATTGTTGTAATTTTTGTGTATATTCACACATAATATCATTATTCAAATGTCACTCCATTGTGCAGAATAAATAGTCCACAGGAAAGTGTAGGTGAGGTAAATTAGTGTACTTTTCAAAGTGGAGAAAACTTCTTTAACAACCAAGGATTCAATTCTTCCATTTTATATTAGAATGGTTGGTTTCTCTACAAGTTTCTTGTTAAAATTGTTCTTTTACTGTCCTTTTGTATTTATGTG
>JAYDZK010000233.1:13769994-13929681 GCA_034509185.1 Euphonia xanthogaster
GATCTCGCTCTTCCGATCTAATTGTTATCTTACTGTCCTTTTGTATTTATGTGTCCATAGAGCAATAAATAGCCATTGAAACCCACTTGTTACTGTCACTGTCACTGTGTTTGAATTTCTTTCACTCCACAGTTTTGATTAAATCAGGGTAGCTCCTGTGTGCAAGTGCCAAATATGTGAGCACGTATTCTAATGACTTGGGTTTCAAATAGAGCCTCCAAACTGACTAAAAAAATGCACATTAAGCTGGTGGCTGAGATATATTTTTGTAGCTTGCTGAGATTCTAGCACATACTGGTATTCATAAGATAATAAATGTGAAATGGATTTGATGCTTATCCACCTGAACATTTCTGAGTTAAAAAAAATAAAAGAGATTGATAGACAATGCCTTCTCCCTTTTACAACTAATAAGCTTCTAGTTCATTAAGTTATTACATGCCATTCCTTGTCTGACAAATAGAATCCATAATTCAGTTTTTCCCAGAGTTGCACATTCTTTAAGTCTACAGACTAAATCACCAGAGCACATTTTGTCAATAAAGCTTCTGTTTGGTGGGGAAAGGAGGGGGCAGTTAAGTAAAGTAATATGAAATGCAATCCATTCTTGGTGCCAGAGGTCATTTATTTGCTTCAATATTGCTTTTATTCTATTTATACATTCACTAAATGATGATTGTTATGGAAAGTCCGTGGTTATTCACTGCATTATATTTAAAATGTTTTACATTTTGTTGCAGGCTCTTTCACTTGGGAATCTTTAGCATTATCTTGAGAAGTAAACTGTGCTTTTGCAGGGAATCCTTGACACTGTATTAGTTCAGCTCTGCATTTATTGAGGGATAAAAGATTTCTTCTGTGAGCAGTGGGAAAGCCACAGAGGCAAACAAAAAGCCAGCCATGTTCTGCAGCCCTGAACCAAAAGTCTTGTCACTTCCTGAGCCAGAACTGCCCAGCACAGACACAGGCAGCCAGTGACACCTTCAGCATGGAGAGTTATATGGGACTCATTTGTGTCCTAGACCGAGGTTCCAGCACTGCTCTTCTCACCAGGGCTTGAAGAGGGATTGCTGTGCTCTGTGTTCAGTATAATATATGGTATCTATTTGTAGAAAATACAACCTGGTGATAAAATGCTTGCCTAGGGAGTGGGATAGAGTGGTCCAGGCTCTTCACAGCTTGCTGTGATTTAAACCCATTTTTGCTGTCCAGAGAAACAGGCAATCATGACAGGGGGAGAAAAAAGCAGTGTGCCCCAGCCCTGGCATTTGGGTGGATGCTCTGCCAAGGGTCCCCAGGGTTGTAGCTGATGACAGCAGTGAGACAGCACTCCCTAAGGAGGGGGTGAGGCTGAGAGCTGGCAGGGGGAGCAGGGCAAAGTGGCTGCCCTGCAGCACCTTTAGTTCTCTTTTGGGGTGGGGTGGGGTAACCATTGCATCACCTTCCTTGGGAAGGTGTTGCTCTAACCCTGGGGAGGCTCAGAACTTCTTCCCTTGTCTGCCCCTATTCTGATTAAAGCCTGCCTTTTTCCATGCAGTGGACATTAGCAGCTGTGAGCAGTTGTCATTTTCACCAGAGGGAGAAGAAGCCATTCCCTGCCCCAAAGTGTCCCAGGGGTATATGGTTCAGTTTCTGCAGGCATCCAGGAATTAGTGTCACCTCTGCAGGTGAATGAAAGTCAGGGTTAGTCTGAGTAAGGAGGGGAATGAAGGAGCAGGACTATTCAAGCCTGCACCCTACTGGGAGGCGTTGAGTAACATTTTAACCGGTCCAGATCTGTCCAAAATTCTCTGACAGTGTATTATTGTACTTTAATATGGGCTAGTACTTCTCATTATATTTTTAGTTAACAAATACATGGTGATTGTTGCAACTGAAGGACAGTGGTGTCTTTGGAAAGCACTATTTTAAAATGGAATGTTGTAACATGGTGCTAAGACAACAGTCTAATGGGGTCACTGCTCATGACAATTACTGACTGTGAATTTTAAATGAGAGAACAATGGGAAACATTATTTCAATGGAAAATGTAATAAATGAAGAGAAGCCAAAAGTCTCTAATTGATCTTTTCCTCAGAGATCACTCAGAGCTGCTCTCATGCTGAAAAATACATCTTTGAAGAAGATGCAGTTCCTGTGTGTCCAGTCTGTGCAGTGGTTCCTGACAGCAGAGCAGAGCAGGCACCTCTAGACCTACACTGGTGCTCACTCTTGGGCTTGAAAACCCTGCTCAGGATATATCCTGTCTTCCCAAAATGGGAATTATGCTGCTGAGGCTGCATTAGTGCCCTTAGCTAACCTCTGTAAGGAAGGCTCACTAGATCATCGTGGAAATGAATGGGTCAACAATGCTTTTGCCTTATCAAAGCATTTATAACATCTGATTTTCCTAGATAGCTAGGTAATGAAATATTCAGTATTCTGATGGAGTTTCCTAACCCACTGTCACTCTTGTCTGTGACTGTAGCTTGTGTTTAATTAGCCATTTATTAATTTTGTACATAATATATAAAAAATAGCAATGAGCTGAAAACACTGAAAATATTCACAAGAACCAGAAAAGCAGACTGGTAGCTGTGGGTCTTCTGTAACTGCTGATATCTCCTGAGAGGCCCTTACATGAATTTATCCAGGACTTTTGAGCTCTTGCTTTGTGTTTAAATAAAGAAATAAATAATTCTATTATCTTTAAGCTTTTTGCTTTTTTATCAGGGAAAATTTTAATGAGAAAGTTTAGCTCATCAGTGTTAAGTTTTCTACTAATTAGGTGAAAGTGATTTTTCTTCTGTGGGCAGTTTCTATCTGGCACTCCTGAGCTTGTGGGTAGCATCCACAAATAGTGCTGCCCTTCTTTAGTCTTTTCAAAGAACAAAAGAGAAGGTCTAGGAAGTTATTGACTACTATAGCATTTACGTTCTGTGGGAACAAGTAAAATGACATTTAAGAGCTGCATGTTTGCATGTTGTTTCTGTAATTCCAGAACCGGAATAGATGTGCTCAGCCTTTCTGCTATAGTGTATACTCTTTCAGTAACAAGACAATTCAGGATTCAAAATAATATATTTGACAGCATAAATGAGTGATCTGGTCACATCCACCAACTTAAGCATGTGGTTTTGCTCATTGTTATAAAAAAACAAAGCAAATTTTCATTCGTAGCCAAACCAACACTCATTCCTGGCCCACTGGCTATTTTTTGATGCTGGTTGTTTTTTATTTTACAGGCCTATAAAGTGCTGCTATGGAAGTCACTTTTTTTCCTACTGAGTGAATAAATTACAAGTCCTGGAGCAGTGCTCAGTGTGCTGTAATTCTTGGCTATAACATCTATGAGATATGTTTAAACTGAATGATCCACTGCTCAGAGGAGTGATGGCTTCTTTTATAGCCCTCTTGTTCTTGCAGACAGTAAACCATTGAAACAGACCATGAAGACAAGGGCAAGTTCACCATATTCTCATCTTTCCTGGAGTTGCATGTACTTTTGTCTGTGCTGTGGGGACACACCTTACACCTCACACATTCAGGACTAGCTAAGTCTTGGCATTAATAGTGTTTTGTGGGGGTTTTTTTCTCCATTCTATATTTTGAATTATAAAACTCTGATAATTTCTAGGAAAGTTTATACTTCTTTCTGAAGCAGATACAAGCTTCAAACTCATATGTAACCTGTACGTATAAAAACCACTCTGAAAGATCTTATTGTTCCTTCCAATAGTTTTTTCTCCATCTGCACAGAAAATGTTTTTCCAGTTTCAGGCAGAATCTTCTGTTCCTACCTCTTATATACTCAGTCACCTTGTAAATGCAGAGCATTGTTGTACAGAAGAAGCTTCTGCACAGACTCCATGACTTTGACAATTACTTATTGTAATTTTTTCATCTCTCCTGTCCTTCTTGACAGATCCTGCAAGATTATTTTATCCATTATGTGACCTTCTTACTCGACATTCCTTTGTCATTGCTCTGAATCCAGGCACAAAGAGCTGAAGAAGGCTGGGATGCAGAGGAAGGGAGAGGCCAGGATTGTCACCCAGAGCTCCAAAGCAGCAGGTGTGCCTGGGCAGGTCTGGGCTCTAACACTGCAGTTAAGGTAATTGCATTGCATATCTATTTAAATGCTAAAGAATAACACATGTGCTCACAGCCTCCTCATGGGCTAAACTGTCTTTCACACACAGGATCAAGGTGACACATAACCCTTTTTTATACTCATGCTGGAAGTTGTGGTTGAAAATCCACACTCTCAATACCACCAGCCCCCATTCCAGACTTTACTGGCTTTCTACTAGTGAGTAGTATGCTTATAATTTTACTGTTTTCATGTATTTAAATATAATGCCTCTCTAGCTACTAATTTTATTTTCCTGTTTAATTTATTCTCCAGATGCTCTGGCCTTCAGTCAATGCACTGAGTGATTAAATTATTATCCCAGTAATGAGATTTGACACAATCTATGCCAGTTACCTGTGTGACCTGCTAAGTAGGTTAATTGGCAACCCTGAATAATTATCACCCACCTCATCTTGCTGACTGAGAGTCTGACAAATAAATGAAACATAAAAATGCTGAAAATAACACACCATTTTTAATTTCAACTTCTGAATTGTTTCAAAGAAACCTTTTACTTAGTAGCTTATTAATAAAATTGAAAAAATACCTTGTGAACATACTGGTTTTATTAATATGTAGATATTTGCTCTTGTGCATCAGCAAAGCTTCCTAGAAGAAAAAGAACTCTGTGACATATTAGATGAACAGGTCCCTCTATTCTGCAAACTGCTTATGTAAGTCAGTTGTTGCATCCTCAGAGACACTGCTCAAAAGTGAGGAAAATTCAAGAAGTCAAAGTGATATTTGTGGTGACAATGCAAGAATTATGTTTCAATGCTTTTCTGTGAAATCTTGAGAACTAGAAATTAACTTTATTGTTTAATGAAAGCTGTGATTCTTCTATTCCCATTTCCCAGGGAAGAGAGTTAAGGAAAATAAATATAGTACCTGGTGATGCTGACCTGTATTGTGTATCTAATCTTTTCTACTTTGTTCATTTCTGAAAAACCAGGATGCTATTTCTTTCTGCCCTAGAAAATGTAAGATTGGGGCTTAGAGAGGAAAAAAAAATGGACTCCTACAGATGAGAAGATGGGTTAAAAATTTAAACTTGTGGTCTTTTCAAAAGGTAATCAGCTCAAGTTAATGGTTCAGAACCACAGATTTAGTTAGGCCACTTCCAAAAATCATTCCTCTGCCCTGTCCAGAAATCTCACCAAAACTTGGAGTAGAAAGAACAATCAAAGAATTCACTTGTTATCAGCAATTAATGTCTGCAACATGAATTGCTGATTGACTGAAGGCACTATGAAGTGTCTTCAGAGAGGCACTTTGGAGAGGGGGAGCTGCTCTGCCCTGTCCTGGGGCACTCCTGTGGCACAGCTGGTGGTCCTGAGCTGGTCCTTTTCCACTGGGACCCTGCAGCCTGCGAGCACAGGCACCACTGATGGAAATACAAAAACAAGTACTAAAGGCATGGTAATTATGGACCAGTTACATCAGCTTATCATGTTCCATGTCTCAAAATTTCAGCATGGTTTTCCATTAAATAAAAGCTTGCAACATCCTGATGTCCCATACCCTCTGGCTGCCGTTGACATTCCTCTTTTTCAGCCTCCATCTGCAAAAATAGCTTTCCATTTCTAAGCTCACTCCGTTACAGAAAGCAGAGTGTGCAGCTTGCAATGTTCAGAATGGATTCTTCAGGTAGATAACCCATCCAAAGCCATTCCTTCTTTCAGTTTGTTGTCTTACAGGGTTTCAAGTGGGGTGATACAGTTCAAGAGAGGATCCTGATGAAATCACACTCAAACCTGGGTCTGAACAAGTCAGCAGAGCTCAGCTTTTGGGAGTGAGTCATGTTAAAACCAAGCATATGCCCAAGGCTTTTGCTGGATCATTGCCATATTGAACTATAATGACCTAAATGGATTTACTCCCCAGACAAATTTACCCTTTGCTTTCCTCCTGGCCACACATACATTTGCACCTCAATCAATCACTTATGTCTCCTTCTATTTCCTGCATCCTACTTTTATGAAAAACTTTATGACTTGTTTAATCTCTTCTAAGCATGGCTTTATTTCCTCTATTGGTTTCCTTGATAATTCATCATCAGGGCTTTTTTGCCTTTAGCTAAAGGTTTTCAGTTTTAGTGAAGAAATTTAATAAAACCAAATTTGTTAAGGCTTGTTAAAGGAGCTGTACCATCTCTTTGCTCTCTTTCATCTAAACCCCTTCCTCCCCATATAAAGACAAAGGTGTTGAAGATGCATATCAGGTAAACTACTGCCTACAAATGGCAAAAATAACATCTTGAAGCTCTCTTTCTGTGGATCTTTTTTTTTTTTTAATGACATGTGGTCTTTATGTTTAAAATTATAGGCATTTAGATGTCAGCTAGCAGGAGAGAAAAAAATAAAATTGAAGAGGTATTGTAGCAAAATATCAAAGAACTGCATTGGTGCATTGTTGGTAGTTATAAGGTGTTTTATTTCTCAAGAAGTGCCAAACTTTATAAGGTTTTTATCATACCTGATAGAAAATTAAGGGCTGCAGATATTTTTCAATTCATTACCCATTGCTTGTTGATTACATAATTGTTATTGAATGAAGGAGCACTGTGAGGTCCTGTGAGAAGCTAAGCTGACATGACTTCTGTCTTTCCTTTTTGTTACGATAGTCAATAGCTTAGTTGTAAGGAACAGAATTGCTCTTTGTGACTGTATTAGACATTCTTCTGGGAGAGCTAGCTAAAATTTGAGAGCAGAAAAGCATTTCTGGAAAAAAAGAAACAAAAAAACAACAACCCAGCATGCCAGACAAATCAATAAGTGGATGGAGCTGAGTCTGAGACTTTGGGGTTGGGTTAGAACCTAAATCAAGACACTATTGACTCTGCAAAGCCTGTATCTTTAGGGGTGCCTATATCAAAATCAATATTGCTTTCCTGCTTTATTTGATAACTTTTATGCCTTTGTGCAAGCAAATCCATTTTACAGTTGTATTTCTTTTCTTGAATTAAATTCTTCTCTTTGGTATGTGTGACCTGTGTACTGTGGCTCTGTGTAAATTAACAAAAGGTGGATTGTGTGTGATATCTGTCACCAGTGTTCTCCAATGATGACATTTGCAAAGGAAATGAAATATCTGTAAATTCTTTGCTGCATAATTTATGCTCAACTCCTATATGTGAGTTCTCACCATTACCTCAGGAATAACTATTTTATTTTCTGGAAAAAGGATATAAGCATTCATTGATCATCAGAATGTGAGAGCATAAACAGTGGGCTTTAATGATTTAATGCTTTGCAATTATGCAGTTTCCCATCCAAGATCTTCATATTGTATCCAATGTATCCAATATCACATAATTTAAATGCATCCCAGCTTTGTGAAAGGCAGATTTTGTAATCCTGTTTTGCAGATAAAGCTGCAAGGACACTTGAAATTTTACCTGTCTGTGCTTTAAGTTAGACAAATATCTTGTGCTTTGCCCTTGGCTAAAGTGTTTGGACTGGTCCTGACTCTTCAGTAAGCTCAGCAGGGCTTAATATTTTAAGAAAAGTTATATTGTTCATGAATGATTTGTGATCTTGAATGATTGTTCTGGACTACTGTTCAGAGCTAGTTTGTGCTGGCCATCTCAAAGTGAACCCAGGGAAAGCCTCTCTCTTTGTGCACCTGCCTACATAGACGCGCCCTAAATAAATCTGAAAATGAGACCTATGTATCTTTGAACATTTAGAGGGGAGTTGATGCAGTATTAAGTTGCTATAAACCCACTGAAAATTCTGAACCTGGTCTCTGAAGTCTCTGAAACCATCGATTACACCATATCCAGGCCCCCTGCATTCTGCAGCTTTTGGGATTAAAAAGCATTGCTAAAATTTTACTTGACTGGTTTTTGAGGCAAAACCACTGCATTCCCAGTGAGCACCTTGTGGTAGAAAAATGCATCTGTCACAGGTAACATTTCCTCTGATTTTTGCTTGTGCTACCAGCCTTGCCTTTTCTGTCTCATAAGTACTCTGTGTGTGGTATTTATGAAATATTATCCAGGTAGGGTATTTAATCTCTTTACAAGAGAGGAAAAAACACAATGCACTTACTCAGCAATTCCATCTGAATTGTGCTTTCATGATCCTATTTTCTGCCTCTTGATACCACCAAATTATTGCTTCAGCAGAACTGTCTGCAGTGCCAACACACACACAGATGAAGTCATAATAGCAGTTCATTTTACACATGCATATGCACAGTCCTCCAAATGGTGTTCCTAAGAATAGAGGTTTGAAAAGCTCCTTGATAGCATGAGAGTGAAAGGGGTTTTTGTACAATCAATACTCACATTCTGCTTGCTGCTTGGTATTGATTGTATCTGCTTCTGCAGGGTATAATGTATATTTAAATGTACATTATTAATAATTATATTAATTACTGGACCTGTGCTTCCAATAAAATGAAAATTCTGAATTAATAGCTGTATTTTCCTTTTCTTTTTTTGATATGTGTAATATCTCAGAGTTAACATCAAAATTCTTCCTGAGTTAGAAGAAATAAGTTCAGTCTTCTGGGTAAAACAATCCCTATAGGACAGGTGAAATTGAAGCTTTAAAATTGAGTGCACTGTAAAATATGGTTCACTGCAGAATGATAAAATGCTTAAGAAAAGATAGGTAGGATATAAAAGTATATGAAGGATTGGACATTGTCTAAAAATATGTGTTTGTAATTGTGGTTTAGGTAAATTGTAAAGGTAGGAAAAAATTAAGTGGTTTATAGCTATATAATAATGATGTTTGATAATGAAGCATTCATTGCAGGTAGAGATGAGAAGTGTAATGAGCACACCTTTTCCTGATGGATTCCTTTGTAAACCTTTTGGGGAATATGTGAAATCATGGTGTGTTTCCACAGGGTATTGAATGTGCAGAAATTCTCTTCACAAAGGAAAACCTGCATGGGCAGCCACCCTGGTTTCCTACAGCTTGCCCCTGGGACAAAACTTGCTCAAGGAAAGTTTCAATAAGAAGGCAGATTTGATGCCAGTCTCACACAACAAGGGGATGAGTAAAAAAACCACTTCAGCTTCCTCTGCCCCACACTGGATGCCAGTTACTGCCTCATCTGTGCCACCTCTGCATTTGGTGAGGCCGCTTCTATGAGGCAGATCAATGGATTGATCCCTGTTAAGAGTAAGCAGGCAAAAAGATCAATTAACACGCTGAAAGTAATTTCATAAAATAAATCAATTTGCACCAATAAAGGAGCAATTAAAAACTGGTGGGCAATCTCACCCTTTGGGCTTGGAAAAAATAGAGCTGTGCTGATGTGAAACAGCATGATTTCAATAAATAACAACTGTCAGTTGTTCTTTTGTTTGCAGTTCAGGAATCCCTTTGGTTCCTGAGAATACAAAAGGAGCCCAAAAGCAAGCAAGATACCTTTACTGTGCTTTTCATATAAGTAAGCAATCTGGATTGAACAGGGCACTGTCCAGCTTTATTTAACAACTGCTAAGAGTAGAAAATAGCTGTAACTCTAATGAACACCTTTTAACTGCAATCAATTTTGTCTTCTGAGGTCTTCATGACAGATAAAGAGCAAATTACTGGTACACATGAACAACTTGAGAAGCAAATACTCCCATTAAAATATTTTGCCAGTGTTCATAAACCATTGCTTCCCAGAACTCCATCCCTGTCAAATAAATAACTTTTTGTTCCCTATTAAATACAGAGAGCACAGGTTACTATGGTGATCAACAGAACACAGAATAAACTCTGCTTCTTCATAACTGCCACATTCTAGAGGAAAAAAAATATCTGAACATCAGCTTGCAGTTTCAAGCTGATTCTCTGAAAACTGTTTTGAGAAAACAAAATTATTTTATGACGTCACAGAAATGAAAGTGTTCCAGAAGAGCTCCCCTTCAAATAAGAGTGTTTCTAGACTGAAACATTTCAAAACTCAGGATCACAAGCCTTAGGATTTTTTGACTTTTTGTTCTAATCAATGAAACATATAGAGCTGTGCTGGAATGCTATGGCCACGCTGCTGTGCACATACATCTCCATCTGGGTCAGGGACACCCTGGCCTTTGCCTGTTGTGTTCTTTGTGTGCCAGTTGTTTACAACCCCATTTACGCTGTGTTTTATGTTCAAAGGCTGAATCATTGACATTGGGCACCCACTGAGCAGGGACTGCTTTGATGCCAATTTTGGAGGCTTCACTCTTTTGATAAGTATGACTCCCATGCTTTAATTGCACTTGTATTAGTTTTTGACTTTTCACTACCAAGGCTAAGGAAAGCAATGAAGTAGCATTTGCATCTGCTTTCTTAGTAATCTCTCTTTCATATCTGTTATCAAGAATACTTTTTCCAAACACCTGCAATGAATTCCACACTGCAAAGTTAAATGCTGTAGTTATTTCTAGTCATCCCCAGGTTTAGTTTAATGAAACACAGCTTTGATTGGTGCAGTCTTACTGCAATGCAAGTCAGGCCCTTCTGTTGGTCTGCACAGTGGCATTGAAATGGTTTAGGAGCAAGGGAGGCAGACTAGAGCTAACAAAACTGGGTGGACCTTGGAAACAGCTGCTTGCTGCATGGCTTTAGATTATATGCCATTTGTTTTTACATATTTCAGCTTCTTCTAGCCTCAGTACAACATCAGAGCTGCAAAATATCCAAGTGAATTAAACAGAAAGATCACCCAGTAGCTTGCATGCTGACCTTCAGAACAAAACACTGCCAAGTCCCCAAAATCTCCATTCACATTCATTGAGACCTGAAGAGCAGCATTGAGATGGGTTTCTCTTTTATCCTACTCTATCCATTCACTCTGCTAAATAAGAGTATCCCTTCCTGCTACCCCTGATATGTTTTTGAGAGGGATAATAACCTACTTTTTAATTGTAGGGCTGCACAAGGGACAAAGTGAAAGTGATTAAAAAAATTGTGGTCCATTGTAAAATGCTTCTAAGCACACTCTGGAGGTTTGAAGCCCTACACAGTTATTATCTAGCTGGACTCTTGGCAT
The DNA here is from genome assembly GCA_034509185.1 of Euphonia xanthogaster. Taxonomy (NCBI): domain Eukaryota; kingdom Metazoa; phylum Chordata; class Aves; order Passeriformes; family Fringillidae; genus Euphonia; species Euphonia xanthogaster. The sequence goes on from JAYDZK010000233.1 coordinate 13,781,096, forward strand.
CAGTTTTATTTCTAGTCCCAAGCATTCACTTCCCAGACATTCAGGGTAGTGAATTTAAGTCACACAAAACTTGTGCAGCATGAAAATCATCTACAACCTTTACAGCTCAAAAGGACATGCCTGTGGGTTCACAAATGCACAAAGCCTTTCCCTCAAAAGGGTTGAAAGCAGCAGATTCAAAGGCTAGTAAAATCCAGAGCCAGAGCTTTCATCATTTGATGATGGCACAGAGGATGTTTCCTCCCAGCTGAATCATGCTCAGCACTCCCTGCTCTCAGATCAGGAGCTCCCCTTTGATACCTGGCAGAGAATTGCAGACTCTTGTATCTTATATCTGAGCTGGGGAGGGGAAGGGAGAGAGAGACGGAGGGAAAGAGGAAAGATCTTTCACATTCCATATTACTGGTGGCCTTTTCTGGATTTCTTAAGGACTTCGGGTTTTTTTAAAGTTTTGTTGGTTTTTTTTTTTTTCTTAGAAGCATGCTGTAATGCAAACAAAATTCAACTCAGCAAAACCATCTAATGCTTTAGATTAAGCCTTATAAATCTTATAATTTGTAGAGTCTATGAACTCAGTAACTCAGAAGGTAACAAGCATCCCTGTTATTCTGCATGCATGTGCCACAAAGTAGCTCTTATTTTTTAGCCTTTAACTAAACTAATTGTGTCACTCTGGTGTCCTTCTCCTAACCCATCACTTCAGCCCAGCATGGCTGCCTTTTTTCTTTAAAATGTCATATTAAATATCATCAGCATTTGTAATCTTTTGGACAGAACATTTAAAGCTGAAATAGTTGGTGTCAATATATACAGACACTGAAATGGATCTTGTTTAACAAAAATCTATATGGACAATTGGTGCAGTACCAGCTCTTCTCTAACCCAAATGTCATTCTACATTATGGCCTGGCTGGTATGACTGCATCACAACTAAGCCATAACTTCTAAAAGTACCAGACACTTCAAATTCACCTTGATAAAAAAAAAAAAAAAATTAAAAATACACAAAACTTTTAATAAAGGGCTCTATATCTTATGTGTATGACTAATATCTCTATATGCCTAATAAATTCTGTGACAACAGTATAACCACTCCTGCTAACTGTGGGTTTTGGACTGAAGAAACTCCTGGATACTGGAGACCTAAAGAATTGCAGAGTCTAAATCTCTTTTGTCTCACAAGCAGCAGCCTTTTATGGGATGAGAAGGCCCTGAACTTGTGTAGATACAAATGCTTGTGTAATGCTCTGGCTGTGCCTCCTTCAGCATAATTCTGCATAAATATGTATGCATTCCTATTTTTACCTGGCATGATCATGGAGAGCAAGTACAGTAAGTATATGAGCATGCCCACAAATGACTCAGCTTGCATCTCAGAAAGCAATCCAGTAATTTTTCCCATGTTACTCCAACATTAGTAAAACTTCAAGTAATGAACTATTACCTTTACCAAACTGTAGACAGAACACATGCTTAAAACCCTGGATTAAATTTTACATCCAGTTCTTAGTTTTGCTGCTGTTCTGTTCTTAATGAGTTTGAGCAGGAGATTTGTCCTTCCAACTCTGCCGCTCTGGACAAATCTGAAATTTCCCAGCTGGACAGGCAGCACAGGCTGCATGTGAGAATGACAGGATCACGTACAATGGTAAATCAGATGAGAGGACCATTAACAAAAACCTGGATCATTTTGACCACACGATCTACAGGGGCTGCTGTTGTTAATTTTTACTCTGAATTATGTTCTCCAGCTTAAATTATAGGATGATGGAAGCTCCAATTTTACACTGCCAATTTTAGAATATTTAAATTAAAAAAGTGAGTGCAAAGTCTGTACCAAAAGAAATTACATTTTAACAGTGAAGCAAATAATATATCTATTTAGTTTTAAATATTAGTTCATTAAGGATGAATTTCACCGTGAGTAAAACATTCTGCAATCATGGTATTTTATATTAAACTCCAGTGAATGCCTCCCTCCTGCTTTGTAGGAACTCATGTTGATACAGAAGGAGGAAAAACAGAAACAGTTTCTGGAGCGATCTGTCTATATGGAGAGCTAAATTTAATTAATTGGAAGCTCATTTATTACTGAGCTATAACACTTCTGATAGGTTTGTAGGGAACATTCCAATAAACACTCTTGCTCTTGAAGCAAGAAATAATTAGCTTTCAGTTCTGACCAAAATAAAGAAAAGATGTCCTGGCAGAAGGAGAATCTGAATTTCTGCTTCCAAACACCATTATACACTTAGCAAAAACTTTTTAAAAAAAGAGAGGTAAATGGAGTTGGATATTGAGAGCTCCTCAAATGGTGCATTTTTGAGGCTGTTCCCTTGCAGTTTCCTGAGCAGAGGGTCTAAACAGGATGCCCAGAGCTCAGCTGTGCCTGCTGGCAGGGGCTGAGTAGCTCCTGCATGGTGCTGTATAGGTGGGGCCTCGATGCTGGAGCCCCTGGGGACAGGGGAGCAGCCATCCCAACCTCCTCTCCTGTCCTGGCTGGCATACACTGAGATATATTTCACTCTGCTTTCCCACGTTCCTTGACAAACAGCTCAGAGGTCATCCCTAGCAGCACAGAAGTGCCAGTTCTAGTAGGTCCTGCCTGATCCTAAAGGCATGTCTTGGACTCTGGGTCCCAAATTAGTTTCAGCCTTGCTCTGTTCTGTTGTAGGCAAGATGGTAGAATAATATGCAGGATTATTTTTGGTGCAGGTTAGGCAGGAGATGATTGGTCTACAATAAAGACTATGAATTATGTGATATCAAGGAAAGTAATCTATATGAAGATGTTGATTGTATGTTAAATTGTCACATACCTGCCTCTTGTTTATCCAGGGCCTGTAAGAGCCAGATAAGAGCCTACATAAAAGTGCATATCCATATAAAAGTAGAGATAGTCTTTCCTTAAAGAGAAAACCAGGAATTTTTTTAATTGCTGCTTATATCTCTTCTAGTTTTGACACATTTTCCATTTGGTAAAGAACTAAAGAAGTTCCAAAAGAAGTCCTGACATGTTTCCTAAGAGCCATTTTTCTTCAGTACCTGTCTTGGTTTTATGATGTGCTACATCACTGCAGGACAGCTGGGCACAGCAGTGCAATTCCTCAGCACTGTGCTGGATCAGGCTGCTGTGTGGCACACACTGGGCTGTGGCTCACAGCTCTGACACTCTGACACAGCCCCACAGGATTCAGGGCTTCGAGGACCCTGTCAGAGAAGGGGTATTTATGCCCAGAGGAGAGGAAGGGTTGTAGATGAGCAGGTTTCTAATGCATGGCTTTCACTCCCAAGCCCAAACCATTTGCATTTAGAGGCTCTGTGTGGAAATGCTCCAGTGAAGGCACTTTCCCCTGAGGGCAAATGCATGTGTTATAGCAGTACTGGAATTAATATGAGCAGCTAGAAGGTCAGGAGGGAGCTCTTCACTTCAGAAAGGGGAATATTATTAAACTCCTCCTTGGACAAGTGCTTTGATTTCTTCCCTGGACCTGTGGGAGCTCCCTGATGCCAGGATCCTTCAGAGGCCCTGGTCTCAGTAATGTCACTTAGATGGCACTTTCAAGGCAACTTGGAAGTAGCAATTGCTCCTTTGACCTGAGCATTCAGCCACACGCTCAGGACTTTTCTGCTTAGAAGAAATATGTGTGCAACACCAGTAGCTCTTTGAAGCAGACCTGTTGTTATTTTCAGAGAACACAGACCTATTTCCCTGAATGCTGAAGGAATCAAACAAGAGGTATTGTCTTGGCTCTCAGATTCTGCCTCTTTATGCTGGCCTGCCAGGCTGCAAAGTGCTCTCTTGTGTTTGTTTTTTTTTCTCAAGTCTGCATTACAGAGAGCTAAAGCTGCGGGCTCCCTGTCTCATTTGCCTGTAAGTTTACAAGCACATTGCCTACACAGTCACATTATTCTTTGTCTCTGTTAACAGAGGTCAAGTGTGACCCCTGTGAGGCTTTGTTTCATCAGGAAATGTGCTGACATGTTATTCCACCACCTTTCATCACTGATGACGGTTTTGCCCCCCAGTTTCAACTCAAAGCTGTTGTAAGAGTTATTACAAGAACTGTGCTGGACCACCAGTTACAAACCTGTTGAAAATAAATCCCCAAACTGTGAAATTGAGGAGGTCCAGCATTCTGACCATGCCTGTTTTACAGACTGACAATTCCTTCAACTGGCAGGATTTTCTTCAAAGACATTCAGCTTCTTCACACAGTTGTTTTCATTTGTTGACACCCAGACATTTAGCAACATTTCATCATGAAGGAAAAATGGAAAAGCCAGCTGGGTCATATCCCTCACATTGAACTACCTTATCTCTTGATTTTCAGTGTGAGAAAATATGTGGTTTGGAGGTTTTTGAGTGAAAAACTGAGGTTATTCACATTCTGATCTGACTTTGGTACAGTAATAATCATGGCAGCTTGAGGCTTTGCTGGATCACTGAAATAATTTGCTGGAGGAGGCAAACATATCTCTGTTAATATACAGGTGCTGGTTTGTGCAGTGTTTTTAGGCTATACAAGGTTATAATTACTCTGTGCCCAGCTTCACAGGTTGCAGCAGCACACTTTCCATGGTGGTGGTGGAGTAGAATGTTTTCTATTACTAAATTTACGTTTGAAGGAAACACTATGAAGAGGTGCATCAGTTCATGGCAAGGCATAAGCAGTTTTGTTAGGAACAAAAGCCTCTTTACACTTGCAGTTTCTGAGCTATTTGAAGTTTGTATCTGTTACAAAAATCCTCTCAACCTCATTTTCTAATTTATCTGTTTTTTTATATGCAGCTGTGGTAGAAATGTGTGCCTTTTGATAAAAGAGACAGAAGATGAGCATGTTTATATCACTGCTGCCCTCCCAACAGGTTGTAGCTGTCTATGGGACAGGTATTTATATGTTTTCCTCTGAAGAAAATACTTAAAGAAGCTATAAGTTCCTGTGGTAATCCCAGCTGCTTTCCCAGCTTTCTCTAAGGCAGTGGAGTTCTGCTGGGGTTACAGCTCCATGTCTCCCTGCTGTGTATCTGGGGTTTGGACAGACATCATTTGTTACAGTATGACTCAGCACCCCCAGCATCAAACATTGAATGGACAAGACAGAATCCCAATTTGAAGAGGAAATGTTGACTTTTTCTTCAACTCTAAAGTGAGAAGTACCTGATTTAGCAATAAATCTGCTAACTGGTCTTTTTACCACACGAGCACTTTAACTGTTAATCACTCTGACCCCAGACTATCCTGAACAGTCTTTGCATGACTGGTAGTGTAGAAGGAATTGATTTGGCATAGGTTGGTAGTTAAGATTTCTTTTTTCCTTTTTTTTTTTTTTTTTTTTTTCATCAAGAAAACTCAATTTTAGCTGAAGTCTGCCTCTTCCCAGACTGGAAAAGTTCTGGGCAAACTCAAAAGCTGATGAGATTTACTTTGAACTCAGAGGTCTATTGGACCCCATCTGATGAAACAAACTGAACAGCAGAACCAGGGGGTGGCTGTAAATAGCTCAGAAATCTTTGCACCTGCCAGAGGCGCTTGGCTGGAAATGCCACTTTCCAGTTTTTTCCAGTTCTCACTTATTTTCCCCTGAAAACTCAGCGCAGTCGTACTTTAATTCGTTTCTAGTGTTGAGATTGTGAAATTAATGGGAAATTGTGCATTCTGGACACAAGAAAGTTGTGCATTAAAAACTCTCACACTATCGAGGTTTTGAGGTCTTTCTCCACCCTTTTCCTTGCCAGGAATTTCCTACCATATCTCCCTCTCCTCAGGCTACCAAGCCACTGCCCAGGCTTGGCCATGTCCAGTGCTCCTCTGAGTGGGCTGGTCTCTGTTTGGGTCCTCCCAGCTTGGAGCTGGGCTCCCTCTGCTCTGCCCTTTCTGTACCTCTGGATTATCCAGAAGTGGGGTTTTAGCGGTGACAGCTGTTTCTTCCATAGCTCATCCATTCACAGGAAATGCAGGGAGCCAGATGCCAGTGTTTCCATGTGATTTAGGATGCATGTCAGAGGAATGATTCCCTCTGTAGCTGGCAGAGTGGAAGAGAGAGGCAGGATTAGTATTCTTGACCTGCACTAGTGTAGAGATGGAAAAATTCTACACAAAATATAAGGGATGGGATTTAGTGGACAGTGGAGGGTATATCTTAATTAATCTCTTTGCCAATTAAAAGATGGAAGTTCTAATTAAGATGACCCCAAAGCAATTATTCAGGCTTGTGCATTTACATTAATTAGACTACCAAATCATTAAGAGCAAGATTATGACTTGCAGATGGCAAAAAGTCGATTTTCCATGTTGAAGTACCTCACTACCTAATTTGTAAAGAGGGAAGATGTCCCAGTTCTTCCCCCATTCCTACCACACCAGTTATTTTGTTTCTCAGTATGTCAGGTCTAAAATACAATTAAGAGGAGGATGTTTGTGTTGAGGTGCTGTGGCACAACCTCCTTTCTGATGATGGGGAAGATTGATGTAGAAATATTCGTTTGTTGTGCGAAGTGGAAATCTTCTACAAGGAGACAATTTCTTTCAACTCCCACTTAAATATTTACTAATGCAATCAATTATGATATCACTACTGATATTTAGAACGTGCATTTGTGGTGTATTCTTTCCTAGAGCAAATTTCTTGATCCAGTTTCAGCCCAGGCACTTGCCTCCTTTGGAGCCTGTACTGAACTACACTGCTGTGGGGGAGGAGTCAACTTCATCCATCACATTCCCGAAGTTCACTGACAAAAATAATCAGCACCCGGTATTTCCACATCATTCTTCTTCAGTAATTTTAAAATATTATGCTACTTTTATGTGGATGAATGTTTCTAAACTGTCAAACACCTTCAAAATCTTTCAAAGTGTTTGGATTTGGTGTCTATAATTGAGTATGACATTGTGTGATGCAGCATAGGCAAACCATATGCTTTTAAAACGTTTTTACCTGTCAAATTTATATTTTACCTGCTACAGTGCTCTCTCTGTTTTAGCAAAAAGACAGTCAAAACAATCTCTACCTGAATTATTTTGGGAATGGAAAAATATTGAAAATAATAACATTTTCTACAGAACCACCTGAGACAACACCATCTGACATTCAAACAGTTTTAAAGAATGTATTATTGTTCTTGCAAAAAGAACTGGATAAAAATCAGGAAGGACTTGAAGTTCTGGATATGTCCACCAGAATTTTTGCGGTTGTGAATGCCCAGTTGATACCTGGGAAGGAAATGAGTAAGGAATCACAGAGACATTTCCCCTTAAAAAATTGGAATTTAGCTTAGCTTCAGGCTCCACACAAATACCCATCTGCCTTTGTTTCATACATCTCTTAAAGTCTCTGCCATTTACATTTCCTTCTAAAATTTTCATCAATTAACACAAAATGATGCCCATTTTTCATCTTCTAGTCACTCCAAAAACTAACGTACATTTTCTTTTCTGTTTCTGTTCCTGACCTAAAAAGTTGTTTTGGAATAAGGTAAAATAAAAGTAGATGGAGATTGGAGGAGACTTACTGGTTAATCTTTGTGTAGTTCACTATAAACTCTTCTGAAAAACAAAATGTAAATCTGTTCGCATTTAAAATGTCAAAATTTGACTATGTTCAAGACAGTATTAGACTGGGGGTATTATATCAACAGCAGAGCAGGAGGAGAAGATAATATTTTATCTGGATAATGCCTGGGAGGATATGGACTGTAGGATCTCTTTTGACCCAAGCAGCAGAATCAATATTTAATGTTTTTGGGATTTTCTGATTCAGCAGGGGGAAAAAAAGCAATAGAACTGTTGCATTTCTGCTTATTTATTAAAAATGTACAAAATTCCATCCTCTCGAGCAGATAATCCAGAGGGGTTGATTTTCTGTTTACAGCTCCAAACTTTATGCAACTGCCACATTAACTCAAAAACCTACTTCTTTAATGTGCTGTCAAGGTGAAACCCAGGGGCTGCTCAGGCAGTACAAAACAGCTGCTGCCTCACTCTGCCACCCACAGAGACACGTTGATGCACAGCCTGCCCCAAAACACTGCAGTACCCCCCAAAAATCCCAAAAGACAGAATACTGGATTTTTTGTGATAACCTACAGTTGCCTTTGGCCATGAAAAGGACCTTAAACGAAAATTAAAGCCAAACATTTTGAAAGCTTTAATCCAACCTGTAGACATAACCACGAGCAGGAGGAGGAAATTTCCTTTGGAAGCCACTAAGTTATTTGCCAAAAACAAAAGTCATAATTAAATCTTGTTCTAAAAGAAAAGAAGTCAGTTGGACACCAAATTCAGTCTGAATTCATTGGAGTGTGAAGAAAATTGATTTTAGGACTGCTTGATCTGTATATTTTAACCAACCATCTTTAACTGTGGCATCTCTTCTGACATCTCCATAATGTGTGAGCGTGTGCACAAGTGTAAATACAAACAAGGCTTCTTATTGAGTCTAGACAGTGGATAAAAGTTCTCTGTCATGAAATTCTCAGTTGCATAATGGAAAATTCCACAAAGAGCTGGGATTTACTCTCCAGGAATATATCACACTCTATTGATAGACACTTAGTCCAATTTCAAAGATAATTTTTCAGTCTTTTTATCCCATATTTTTCTAAGATACATGAATATCTTTGTTTTTTCCCTCCTGCCTCTGATTGTAAAGTTCTGGTGCTTCATTCAACTTCCCACCCTCTTTTCCTGGAGTTGATGTTTCCACCCTGGGCATCTATGAGTAATGCCAAACAGAGAATTACCAGGGTTGCATAATACAGGGACAAGTTATTTCACAGTTGAATAAATCTAAGCTCTCCAGGCAAGAAGATAATAGAAGTTATGGCTATGAAGTGACTGAGTTCCTCCTTGGGGGGCAAAAAAATCTATCTTTACCCAAAGGTGAAGTAAAATATAGCAAACCACGGCAGAATGCAATTGTATATATAATCATCTCCTGAAATTTTAACTCCTAGTGATGAAAGGAAGAGAGGAAGAGAGAAAAAGAGAGAGAGGATAAATTAGGTTTACTAGATCATCCATTATTTGACCTGCTATGCTGATCTTCTAAGAAGTGAAAAATCAGATTTATAGTAATTCCCTATAAAAAGAATATTGCCTTTATTTCATTGACATTTTACTTACCAAAATTGAGGCACAGACACTCTCATTTTATAGCCTGGAATACCTTAGATCACCTTGAAACCTGGTGAAAAAATGTACTAGTACATTTCTTCACAGTCTGCATTCTAAGACTGCCAATGGCCTTATGAAAAAAGTGCATTAGAGCACTGCATCCTGCACAGGGAATCCTGTGGCTGTAAAGCAAGAGTACAAAATTTAATCACAGACAGGAGACTGAAAACAAGTCAAGAGTCAGACAAAAGGCTTGGCACAACTGTGACTTCCATTTCAAAGAGGTTAGGGAGCCACTAGGGGCTTTGTCTTGACTAGAGATAGTTGCCTTAAACAGGGTTCTTTGACCAAGGGTAAGACACCCCCAAGCCTGGCCTTGCAGCCCCTGGACAGAACTTACCTGTTCTCCATGTCGCAGTGACCAGTGCCAAGGTCCCTTCAATGTTCTGTCCCATCAAGCCAGCCATGGGGCCTGACCCAAACAGCTTACTTGCCCAGATGACATCTCATACTGTGGCATTTTCAGGTTTGCATTAAAACAAAAATAAGGAAATATTGGACACATACCTTTTCCCCCTCCCTAGCCCCCCAGGGCTTGTTTTTAGCAAGCAAAAAGCATCCAAACCTGTGTGTTCCACTCATAGCTAATCATCATAACAGGAACCACAGTGCATTTGTCGTTTTTCTTGAAGCTTGCAGCACTTAAGTATCATTTATATCTCTGGTCTTTCATACACCAGCTCTCAAACCACCACTCACCACGGAGATATTCCATTAGTGTCATGCTGGGAATGGAATCTGTTGCTGGGTTTTGCAACTTGACTTTGCACCAGAGCCTGGTAGCTGCTCTTACTCTCAGGATCAGGATTCCCCTGCAGTTGGCAGGAGAGGTGGGTGGGATGCAGTCCAGCACTTCCCTGACCCGTGCAGTTAAAGCTGCTGGACAAATTGTGACTCAGTCAGTGTTTTCTCCTTCTCCTTGCTTGCATAAGGTGTCATTCACACCTGCTCATTAAATAGCTCTCTCCTTATCATGGGTGCAAAGAAGGAATTATCCACATCTTTGCTTCTTTGAACTGCCTTTTCTCTGAGCCCATGATGGGCTCAGTGACGCCACACCTGAGCAGCTGCCTAGGGAAAGGCATTTTGTCTCCCATAAATGCCTGTTTGTTCAGCCAAATATGTGATAACAACACAAAATCAATATCAAGTGGCTGAAATAATCATAATCTGAATCTTTCTCTGTTCTAATTTGAGGGTGAAGATGCACTTTGCAAATATTCAATGTAGAGAAGGGCAAGATTGATAACTGTGTCAGCCCTAAAGTGCTCTTCTTCCATTTGAGACCTCATCTGCCACTTTCAGACTTTAGTGAAGTGTTAAACTCTAATCTGAGATCAAAAGGGTCAGTCAAATCAGAACCCAGATTTCAGACTTATTTTGTAATTTTAAGAGTAGAAGGTGTTGCATTGTTCTGTGCATTTATTGCTCTATGGTCAATCTCAGAGGAGAATGACAAACTTACATCTTTTGATTTGTACCCCAGTCATTTAACATTCACACATCAGCATTGATCTCCATGCCCTTTGACCACTGAATCATACAGATGATATTTTTTGGACTTTGCAATATTTTTTCCTCATTTTCAGTAGAATCTCTTTTCTTTTCTCCCTCCCAACCCCCAGGAGTGTGGTAATTAACTGGAAAGGGAATGACTCTGGAAGGCAGTGGCTGACTGTTCAGGAAGGGGAGGATGCAGTTCCTGTGGGAACAGGGAGAACAGTGGGGCCATGGGACTCTGGTGTAGGCAGGAGAGATGAACTGGCTGCTGATAACAGGAGGGAGGAACAGATGCTCACTAAAACACTTTGTGCTGTGCTGATGGCCTGAGTAAGATGCAACCACGTCTTTATCAACACTTTTCTTTTTCTACCATGCACCTCATTTGCTCTTATTCACATGCCAGTAAAGTGCAGCAGAAGTGCCAGGACTAAAGGAACAGCAGTAGCCCTACAGGCTTTCTTGAGCTGCACTGTTTCCCAAGGATTGTGTATTCCCTGGTGAGCAGCAGAGCGAGCTGCCTGCCATCAGGAGTGGCTTCCAGAATAGGAGAAGTCAGAAATCCTCAGTCATATCAGACAGCATTCTGCAAGAGCTTTGCTGACCTTATGCCAGAGGAAGGTGCAATTCTAGGGTTAGTGTTAGCAGAATGCTGCCCAGAGTCAATCAGAAGGCAGTCTATCCTTATTAATAATAATAATAATTGGTAAAGACACGTCTAGAGGTGAGGTGAGCCCAGCCTCAGAACAGCATTCCTGCCATGTTACTGCAGAAGAGCTGCTCTGAGACCCACCTCCCATCCCCTCCCCTTTCACTGCCTACCCAAGTGGGAGTAGAAAGCTGTGAAATCCAAAATGCAGCACTATATAACCTCTTTACCTTACTGGAAATCATTATACAGAATAAAAGCAAGGTTGAGTTGGGTCCAAATTAAGAAAGAAAGCATTGTCAAAATATATTCTTCATTAATAAGGACAGAGGGAGAAAAAAGGACTTTTTGTTAGTTCCTATTTATTTAATGATAACATAAAATCTAAGCTGGCTATTTCGTGTGTCAGAAGGTAATCGTGCATGAACGATTTTTGCTCTTGTTAGAATTTTACCTTGTGGCTAGATTCTGTTTGAGATTATTTCAAGGAATGCTTTTATCATGTACAGGCTTTTCAAAGGTTTGCTCACTCAATGAACAAGTGAGAGAAGAAGGGGACTTTGTTTATCTAAAGTAACCTTCCAAGGAAATCAGGGTTCTATACACAACATTTAAGGCTGTGTAGGCCTTTTCAGTGACTATGATGGCATCCCATTCTTCCCAGTAATCTGCTGAAAGAGCTCTCACACCCCTGAAAGGCATTTCTGCCACACAGACCCTTCCATGATTAATTTTCAAATCAGCTCATGCAGTTATAGAAATGCTGCTACCCTTTACAGACTCCAGAAAATGGGCTGGAGTGGCCCAGCCATGTTACATGGACCATCAAACAGGAAAGCATGAAAAGTCTGGTCTTGAGGGTTCTTTGAAATCATCCTCAGCTCAGCCAGGCTATGACCCAATAGTGGTGGTTTCTAACAGTTTCTGTTGGATTAGTATTGTTATTTTCTCACATCTGCTGGACATTGTACTTGCTCCTCAATTCTGAAAAGATGGTATGTATAGTGAAAGGTGATACAACTGAAAATAAATGAAAACCATCAGTTTCAATTTTCACCAAAATTACTTGTATATTTTGCAAGCCACTTATAAAAGCTAAGAAATGGAGTTCATATGAAAATGTAAGCAAGGAATAAACTTTCTTATAGCAGGTTCTAATGTTTTTGTAGTTGAAAGTGGAGAGTAAAAGAACTGAGGAACTATAGAGGAAGGGATGCTGTGGATTTCCATGAGTACTGCTGCTGGCTGCTGCACAAGTTCTTGCCTTCCCCTTTTCTCTATCCACATCTCAAAGAATCTTCAGGCTGCCATTTTTTTTTTTAAACCAGGAGAACCAACTGTAATTTCTGTTTCAGCTCAACTTCAGCCTCTGCCAAGGGGAAACGGGAATAGAACAAATCCTTTCCATTCTAATATAAAATATATATCATGAAAATTGAACTGTTAACATATAAAAAACCTTACTCTGTCAACACATTCTCACACCTTGTGCCAACTGACATCACATCTGACAAAAGCCAACTAGTAAGAAAGTCTTTAGAAGCCCCTCTGAATAATAATTCTCACAAAACTCCAGTAAAATACAAAATAATATAACATATAAAATAATATTATTTATAATAATATAACTAACAAAAATAATATTTTGTTAGTACAAAATAAACCAAAACAGAGTTCAGGTGAACAGGGCACGTACCACCAATATATTTTTTTCATGTGGCTGTAGAAATCCTCTGGAGCTGGCCATTGGGGGACATTTCTCTCAGCCATTTGGAGCATTTCTCAGGGGACATATCATTCCAGCTTTTTAGCTGCTATTTTGCTACAAGACCCAAGAAATTGCTCTGAGGTGTTTCCTTTCCCACAGGCAAATGGAAAGTTAATATTTCATATGAAGATGAGCACGGTCCTCTGATGCAGCTTAATATATTTTTTACAATTTAAATGTCATTGCATTTACCAGCACAATGGGTCAAATTTGCCCAAGGGTGTTTATCTTGACAAAGTGATAGGAGAGCTGGGACAGGCTCAGAACAAGGCAAATATGCTGAACATATTTACCTTGGGAATGGCTTCTCCAGAGGAACTGAACACAGCCAGAGCTTCCTTTAACATTTTTATGTGCAATCAAGATAAGCAAGTGCTGAAGTCAGATATGGATTGCATGACACACATTTAGTGTGGGGACAAGGAAAAGCAAAATTTGCAGCATCTGAGCCTGGCTGACTACACAAGTAACCCTCTTTCCCTCTGTGGTCCTTGCCTGCCAATGTAGACAGTTGCATTTCTGTACCTTCTATATTTGCATCCATCCAGTCCAGGGGAAGCAAGTGAATGAGAAAACTCACAAAGAAAGTGAAAATGCAAAAGACCAGCACAAAATATTATCTGTCTTCCAGAACCACACCTTAAAAACCCCTGAGGCTTTCTGGAGTGAGTATAGGTGTTGACAAGGAGTTTTGGGGCCATAATTGTCATGGAAAATGGAGGTGGCCTCTCGGCCCTTTGGGTGCTTAATGACTGGAAGTGATGAGAAAGGCTCAGATCAGCCCCTTTTGGCCCTGTGGTTTCAATATTGTGATTCCAGACCCAAGAAACCAAGTGGAGCAAAACTTGGCATAACTCAGGCTGGCTGAATCTGGACATAGCTCTTCTTCAGTATCTAAATACATTGTTTTCTTCTGCTGTCAAGAGACAGCTTTTGTGTCTGCTGCTGGTAGAGTAAATTGCCCTTCAGCCTCGCTCAGCACACCCAAGCCTGCACACTTTCCAGGTGAAAAAAGGGTGAAAGAAGGAGCTGTTCTTGCTCTGCTTGCTCATTAGAACATAACAGATGTGCTGGGGAGCTGGATCATCAGCTGCCTCATGATACGTGCTGCAGTCAGGCAAAGCAGATGTAAAATGCCATCTTGTTCAGCTGGGACAGTGTAAACTGTATATTCACACACTTTGCTGAAGGTATGTGAATATGCAAGGGGCTAAGCTACAGTAAATTCTTCCTGAAACCTTTAACCTGCACACTTACACTATTTGGGGTCTGTAGAAGGCAAGTTAGATCTGGATGGAGACTGAAATTAACCATCTCACCAAATTCTGATTTCTCTGTGGCTGACTCTTTCTAATCTAGCCCCTGGAGAGGATAGTCCCTTATTATGACTTTAAAGCCTGATTTTTTTTTAGCAAGGCTGTGTGTTTTAAATGAGAATTTAGTTCATGTCAGGGAATTTCATTCTTTGATAGCCACAGCAAAAAAAGTGTAACAATTGTTTTTGGCCTGAATGGACATGGCTTTAAAATAACCACTGCACCTTTTTCCTCAGTAATGTAATTGTATAAATGTGGGTGGGTAGATACGTACAATTGAGTTGTGGAGGTGGGAAAAACAATGTTCTTGCCTAGGGGAAATAAATGTGGTATAAACATTTTCCTCATGAATACACCTATTCCTGTCATATTTATCCTTTGAATGCATGCATTCTTTAGAAACTTCAGTAAATGCTGCACTTCAGTTTTCTGAGGGAAATATTAATTTCTTAGTATTCTATTTGTATTTTGAAATCTGGAGAGGAGGGAGTGCTGTGTTAGTACACTGGTATTTAAAAGCCGTTTTACAAGCAGCTTGTCGTTTAACCTAAACAATAAATGTTAAAAAAAACCCACTAAGTAAATCTTTTAAATTTTACTTTTATAATTCATAACCAGATGGGTATGCAGGGGAGGAAGAATAAAATTTCTAGCTGGACAATGAAATGTCTGAGGAGCCCTGGACATTTGCGGCCAAGAGCAATTTTTGTGCCCTGTTGCAAATGCTGATGATTTCATGGCAGCCACACTCCTGCCCTGTGGCCTCATGAGTGGTCCTGGTGCAGCAGCCAGATGTGGGGGAAGCATCCAGCCTCTCCCCATTAACTGCCCAGATAATGAGGGTAAGATGCTCTGTTTGTCTAAATCAGTTCTTGCTCTGTGGCAGTGGGAACAAGGCAGCTCAGCCTCAGAGGAGCTGTGAGGCAGGAGAGGATCTCAGAGGAATGTCTATGTACTTAACTAGATGAATAGTGAGTCAGTGGGGCATGGGAAAACAGCTGTCACATTTATCTTCCTCACACTAGCAACTGAGAGTCATTACCAGGATCTAATACACCAAAGGATGCTCTGAACAGAGATCATCCTCATTTATTTGTCTACACATACTTAAAATGTTGCTTTGTGGTGTAAGCTACTGGCACAGAAGGAAGAGTTCGGGCTATAATTATTTTAGGGACTATTTAAGTGGGGGAGGTTAAAGCTGATCTATTCTTTTCCCGTATCCTCTTTCTCATTGTACCGTGGGGAACCTGTTTTTGTGAGCCAATCATCATTTTTCTTAAACATATAGAGAAATTATAAAGGATAATTATATCTCAGGGGCACCTTAATTGTCCCAATTACTTGGCCAGTTTTGACAGCCAGATCTGATGAAGAGAGATCTGTAGGCATAAGACAACATTTCATGTGGTACTTGGACAATACTCATGGTACAGCAATAATAATCAAAGTGTCTGTGTTTAAAAAGATACTATATGCAAAATAAAACTGGAGGAGAAAAAGAGCCTTGGTGAATAATAAGAAATTCTTTACCCAGTCAGATTTCTGCATGAGATATACAGCATTAGCACTAAATCAATTATAATTAAGTTGCACATAACTAAAATTGGCAAATTCAATTTCCTCAGTGTTTCATTATAGCTTAGCTGCAGTAATGATCAATGGAATTATGCCACCTTCTACAAGACCTTCCAGGTGTAGTCATTGTCTAATATTTTTACTTCTTTTCTTTTTTTTTAATAAATTATAAAAAATATATTTGGCCTGGATCAATGATGAGGTTACCTGCTCTGGTATAATAGGCAATATAAAACCCCTGGCATCATATTGGGGTGCACAGATGCTAAAGAGCCTTTTCAGGGCTTTTTAGGCATAATGGGAATGTTTTGGTTAAAAGATGAAAGCCAAATATTTGAACTCATAGGGCTAATGGTTGTTTGACTAAAAAAATAAATAAATAATTGATGAAAGTGCAGACACTTCAACCCTCTGTAATTTCTAAAAATGAAACAATTATGCTCTTCCCTTGGAAGGCTTTGGTGCTAGTATGATTTCAAGAACGAGGTTAATGTTGAGCACAGCCTTATACCCTGTTTTTTAGAGGTGCTTTCTTGAGATGAGGTCATGGTAAAGGGTAGAAAAACAAACAGAAGCCTTCCTCTTTTTCTGTCTGAAATTCACCCAGTCTGAAATACACCCACAACAAGGTTTTATATCTTGTCCAAATGAGCAAAATGTTATTCTCATCATTAAACTGGAAGTTGCACAAAGGCAACCGGATCAGATAAAAAACCAAAGCTCTTTCACAAGGTTATTCCTTGGGGTAATCAGGGAGCAGGCAACCATAAATTAAAGCAAAACTTTATTCCCTGCTTCCTGAGTCTCCAAATCAGTTTTTTCAAGAAATAATATTTAATAAGAAAGGTAGACGAGAAGCTAGTAAAAATACATGTAAAATGCAAATATTGTATATAGCTTTCTAAGAGAAAAATTGAGATTTTTCAGCTCAGAGTTTTCAGTAAAAAATAGCAAGAAAAAAACCCCAACCAGGTTATATTTGATAAAAAATAAGGAGTGGTTTTCAGAGACTCTGAAATCACAAGGGACATATCTATTCCCACTTGGAATGCAGCACAAGGCACACCTCCATGATGAACACTAGCACTAGTCATAATCCACAGCCCCTGTCCCTAATAAAAATTTATCCATCCTGTGGACTAAACATGGTAATACAGTCAAAAGCTCAGTACTGAACCATCCTTGCCCGTGCCCATATCATCTGTCACACTGGGACCCACTGGCAGATTGGCTCTTGAAGAAAAGAGCATTTCAATGCAAAACCTTCTATTACTGTAAGAAACTCTAAGCAGCCAGTGGGGGGGCTGTCCAATCCTTTTCTATCAAATCTGTTTTACTGGAACAAAAGTTATTTAGAGCAAGAAACGTAACAATCAGCTTCAGGGTCCAGCTCACCTCTGTTTACTGCTCTGATTCCGGAGATTAGCCTCCATTTCCTACAGAGAGATCAGCAATCAAAGCTAAATTACATTTTCATTGGATAAATAATTTACAAGTAGTCTGAGATTCTGGTCTGAAAGCTTCTGCATGACTAAAAAGGCTCTTCTGTCATTTCAAGGGTATTCAAGTGGAATCTATGTGTAAACTGGCCCTACCACCTAGAAATTCCAGGCCATTGGAAACTATCACAAACAGAGTTATGTTATCAGCCAGAGCTCTGATTGAATATAATCCTTAGGGAGGATGACATATTTTATAATTTCTTTGGACTTAGGTTACATGGCTGCTGCATGGGAGACTGTATCACAAAAGAAATTACAGGATCAAAGTAGTTAGTAAATGCAAAGATGTCAAATAGTCTTTATCCTACATGCTTGATACAGCTAAACCTCACTGTGTGTATATGACACACCAACAGGATGAACAGAGTGGGAAATTCATAGGCAAAGCTTGAGAGCCACAATTCATAGAATCATAGACTATGGAAAGGGACCTGAATTCATCTATTTGTGACACATATATGTGTTGAGAACCAGAAGTTAGTCATTATTTTGCAAATAAAAGGAAAATCAGGTCCTCATGCCTACAAGGCTCAAGCACCTTTCATAGTTTGTGCTAACTCAGCTTTAGTATCAAGGCTACTGGCACCTAGAAGTGCAAAGAGTACATTCTGCCCAAAACCAACTTGCAGTCATTCAGTAGCTTTAATCTTATTTCCTGTGTGCCATTAGGGTTCATGTCCATCATACTCTTGGTGGAGGACATCAGATCAAAGGGAGAACATATGTGCTTGTGCCAGGGCACAAATCCATCCATTTTAACTTTTTTCCCAAGACTGAAACCTACTCTGTTTAAATCCTGTAGATGCCAGCCAAGCATGCACCTTTTAGAGGATGAAATAATAGTGCCCAGACACTAATTCTGTTCTCCTAGTTGCTCAGTTTGCTTTCTTCTTGGCATTTTAAAATCTCCAAGTACAATATTTCTTTTCCAACATAAAAATTTCCTGCCAACAAATATAAATAACAAGTGCCCCTGGACTCTACCACAGCTGTGGAAGTAGCAGAAAGCACCTGGACTCCTGCTCCTCCATTTGTGCCCTTCTCACCAACACCCTGTGCCATCAGGAGAGGCTCATGGAGCTCTGCAGAGCTCACCCTGGCACCTCCCTGGGCATTGCCTCTGCAAGCACGTTTGGCTGGAGCTGGCACGGGATGCCCGCTGCAGGAAGCCCCTGGAAATGGGCAGCTTGTGCTAATGAGCTCAGTGCTGCTGTGCCCCAGGGGAGCTGGGTCTGATTTGAGTCTGCTGAACATTTCAGAGACTGAACAGCACACATGGCCCTGCCTCAAGTGCTCAGCTACCCTGGGCCATCAGTTTTCTAATTCACATTAGCTAGCACTTAATGCCAATGACAGTGATTTAAGTATCAACTCCCACACACAGATAGTATTTAATTTTTGGTGGTACCCAGGATGTGTCTGATGGTAGGTGGCATAATTCAGTTCTCTATCAAATTGATGAGAATGTTGCTGCTTTCATTGATATGTAGTAGAGTACAATTGATCAAGTATCCCTATTAAATTCTGCCAACAGGACTGAAAATCCCAAAGAATTTCAGTGTAATGCTTGCCTTGCATTGGCAAAGTACACACAGAAATTTCATAGCCTACCTGATTTTTAATCACTGTGAGCAAAATTAATCCATCTCCAGGGAGCCTAAAAGAAATGTCAGCCAGTCAAGTTAAAAAAGGACTTAAATAAGACTGATCAATAAGGCTGGATTTCACCCCGGGCTGCAGAGATTTCATGCACATCTGTAGAAGTCAAATAAGCCATACAAGTGTCAAATGGCCAGTTTTTAGTATGTGCTTTAACATGTGCTGTGGATGTCTGGATAGATTATTGAAGGTAAATGATGCTGAGTCCAGAAAAAAAAACAACCTGCTATTAAAATGAGGGTAGTTTATTAAGCAAAACTTATGTACTGCCATTATTAAATATATATATTTTTATGTCTTCACCCCTTCTATATAGCCTACTTCATATATTAACTCTATTTTAACTGAACTTTTCTTACCCTTTCCTCTTTTCTTTTTCCCTACTCACCCATCCCATGAGGTAGCAAAAAAGAGAAGCTCTGCTTTTTGCTCTAGATTACATGTGGCAATTGTGCACATTCTCTGATCATACTGCAATATTACAGCAATCCAACCCCACAGCCTGCTTCCAAATGTCCCATCTTCCCCCTGAGTCTGCATGTCTGAGCAAGAACGAATGACACACACTTGGAAGGACTATTTTTGTCTTCAGCCAGTTTGTATGGATTTTTCTAGGAGAGTAAGGGTAAGGTGACCTCCCATTGTCCCAAGGACAGATTAAATGCATGTAATACACAGGCAGGCAAAGAAACATTGCAGAAAAAAACAAGGAAGTATGTGGAGGTCAGGCTAGCAAAGAAAAGAGCAAAGGAAAACTGAAAACCCAGCAGGAACAAGAGCACCTGATTTCTCTCTTCCATGAATTAGAAAAATGAGCACCTGCTCCTATTTCTAAGGTCCCTCACAAATAAAAAATTATAGCTTATCTTAATAAGAGTTTAGAAATAATCACTTAGGTTAATACTCATTGAAATCTGCATTAGGCACAAGAATATACAACATGACAGCAGATGGGACAAGTAAAACTACTGACCTGCAAAAACTCTGGCAAATAAATGTCAGCACTTTGGAAAATTTACTCATTCAGCATCAACTTTCTCACTGTTACTACTGTTAATTTTCTCTCTGAAGGCAGGTAAGGGTATTGGTTTCTTCCCAATAGACACTGGCTGAGAATGTACCAAAGAAAGTCAGATTCAGACTTTATCTTCTAAGATGAGGGAAAATAGATAAATACAGTGCAAAAAGCAAAACCATGCCAAGGGCAGGCTAAAAATTATCAGCCAGAAATATTCTCAGAGGAAATTTAAGTGTTTGAAAAACAGGTTTTGTTTTGTTTTGTTTTTTTTAATGAATAGTACATTTTTATTAGAAAACAATTGCATTTGAAATTGCCCTAAAATAAAAGGAGTCAGAAGCATGCTTAGCTCCAGCTTCCAGAAGCATTATCTGAAAGTAAACAAAACCTACCATCCTTTTGTCAATCTTTTGATAACTTTGCCATAGTAATATTTCTAGGTGATGGATCAGAAAAACCTTGTGTGGGACCAATACGGTTTTAGGAGTAATTTCCCAACTCATGCAAATACAGCTGGAGCAAAATTGAGCAACTTAGATCATTGATAAAACAATGCTGTGGAAGCAATCGATTTTAAATGAATGAGTCAGCTCAAAGACTGAGCTGTGGCCTCCTGAGACCCAGCCCAGCCCCAGCTCAGAGCCAGGAGCAGCTAGAACAGCCTTCCTGGGAACATGACCAGCTTAAATTTTTAGGTCTCCAAGAATGGAGGCTCCACAGCCCCTCTGGGCACCTTGTTCCAGTGTGTGAGTACCTTCACAGTGAGGAATTGTTTTCTTATGGTTAGATGGAATTTCCTGGAATATTCCAGTTTGTGCCCATTGCCTCTTGTTCTCTCACTGTACAACACTGAAAGTCTGGTGCCACCTTCTTCAGTTCCTCAGTTATTCTTACTCAAGGGGAAAACCTCTGTATCTCTGTGGCTGTCCTCTTCTGCAGGCTGAACAATCCCAGCTCTCCCAGCCTCTTCTTCTTCTATGACAGCTGCTCCAATCTCTTAATCACCTCCAAGACTCTTTTATACTCCATGATATCCACTGTTAATTTAAAGTCAATCCAAGTTCTCCATCATGTGTATCAGGAATTTAAAGTTCAGTTATTCCAAGAGTAAATAAAGGCTGCCCCTTCTGTCACTGCCTAAAAACCAGTGGAGGAAGGATGATTCTCTCCCTTTAACATCAATCAAATTTAGACTGCACCTTTGTAATATTTTGGGGATATTAAATGTGGCTGAGCTGCTGTCTTAGAGTGATTGCTCATGGTATGTTTGATCACATGAAGATGTTGTCTTTTGTTTTTCTAAGTTGACAGTCTTAGAACATGAATCCCATTGAGCATAATAGTGGACTGAAAACTATGCAATCAATTAGGTAAAGAGTATTAAAGGAAAACAATTAATTAATAAGACTCTTGACATTTAATGCCCATATGGGCCTGTAGACTTCTTTCAGAATAAATACTTTGATGAGCTGGTCATGCCCGCTCTCTATTTTAATGTCTTTATATTTAATTCTATTATTGAAATTCAATTGTTTTCTCCTGGGCTTGCAGGAGTTCTGATACCCTGAAAATTACACAATCCCCTGGGAACTTTCTTTACTTATACTTTTGCATATGGATAGCTTGAGGGAGGATGTCTTTCCTTCTAAGTCATTACCTTAAGTTTTGAAATCTGCTCATTCAGCTGGGTGCACTTTTTGGTCTCTCCTACACGAGTATTATTACTCTTTATCTGCCTTTTGATCTTCAGTTGAGCAGGGAAAGCTACTCCAGAAATGCTCCATAGATTTGGGGAGTAGACTACTGGTGACTGGGCAGTATGGGATAAATGTTTTTTGCCTTCTATTTTAGCAAAACATTTTACTGTGAGCAGCCAAGCCCAGATAGTTTCTTCCCTGAAAATATCTGTGTTATGCCAAAGCAGTAGATTACACAGAAATTACTCAGTGACTCAAATTCTGTCTCATCAGATATAATACAGAAAGATGAAGTGAATTGAACTGCAGGTTACAAAACAGAAGTGATAAAAAAATTGAAAAAACCACTATGAACAAATTAAATGTAAATTGTCTGATACATTAAATCTTTCTCTCCCCAGTCACTGTTCTGCTTTCTTGCAGATAGGGAAAAATACATGCCAATGTAATAAAGGTCAGCCTTTTCCAATCAAATGTAAACATTAATTTTAAAAATGCTTATTTTCTAATTGTCTCTTTGCCATGTTGCTTGCAAGGGCAAATGTTTTTTTCTCTCTTACTCCTGAATCTCATTTTTCTCTTGCTTTGCAGACAAATGAGGATAACATCCACGTTGTTACTGGGATATGAAAGTCAACACAACCTGATACAAAATGGTGATGATAATGAAAGACCAGGTGACATTTCAGGCTGACATTTCAGGCCAGCATTTGAGTGATGTTTATGAAAACGTTAGCTTAAGAATATGTTGAACAAGGATTTTGCAGAATTGGGCCTGAGTCTGGGACTGTTTATAGTGGATTTAGCCAAGTATATCTCACCTTAGTTTCTAGAGTAAATCATCAGAGATGAGTTCCTAGACAGTGTTTCTCAGACTGTGTTTTACAGCTCTTTCGTGGTCATAAATGAGTCCCAAAAGCCACTCTGCCTTAGACTTACTGGGAACAGCTCTGTCCTCCAACACTGGCCTCAGTAATTTTAATTAGTTCTCCTCCCTCTGCCCCAGCTGAGCAGAGCTGCTGCCAGGAATAAAAAGTGCAGGTGCTGCAAGGGTTATGAGAGTGGGAAGAAGGGAGAGGAAAAGGGAGTTGTGATAAGAGACTGGAGCCCTGCTCTCCTATTCAGGAAATACTGCTGCAAAGAAATGAAAATACTTTAGGTTTTGCTGCATTAGTACAAGGATTTGTAGGAAATGTCCCAGTTACAACAGCAATTACACTGCAAAAAAAGCAGAATAACACTGGGACCTGAGATCAGAAATGAAACAGAACAATATCTTGCATCACCCTCTATGCACTCAGCCACTGAACCACCATGGAACAAACCTGGCTGCCCTACTTCAGCTATAGGAAAATTTTGACCATGTGGTTTAACCCCAAATAAGCACCACAAAGCTGCCCACTGATTCTCCTCCCAGCAGGACGAAGGAATGAATTGGGAGGGTAAAAGTGAGAAAACTTGTGGGTTGAGATGAGAACATTTTAATAATTGAATAAATTATAAGAATTAATAATAAAAATAAAAATTGTAATCAAAAGGAATTTTTTTTTAAGGGAGAGAAATTAAACTCAACAAGTGATGCACAGTGCAATTGTTCATCACCAATGAGCTTATTTTCAGAGTCAGAGCTCAGGAAAATGCTGAGGATAACTATAAAGAGACTATATGAATAATCTTGTATAGTCAGCTGTATTTTTCTTTTTTTTTCCCCCCAGTGTTTCAAAAGTGACTCTCTGTAGGTTCCAGATAGCAGAAGTCTGAAGAGAAAGAAATCCTAATGTCACCCCCACCCTCTCTAATCTACTTTTATTAAAATTGAAGTATAAATCACACAAGTTAATCTTTCACAAAAGCCACTATCGTTTTACATTTACTTCTATTTTTATTCTGAAATTGCAGAGATTTTGTTTTCTCATTTATCATCAGAGATGTTGTTGACATGTGGGAAGTGACAGAACAGGGTGAATGTAGGAAGGAGCAAAACCCCAATCTTTTGGCTGGCTAATATTATTTTTTCAATATAGTCACTATAATCTGATATTTTTCCTGCAACACATATATGGAAGAGAGGGCACAATTTAGAAAAGTGTTAAATACCCTGCTCCATGCTGCATACAAACAATTTGTTGACAATTATGGTGAAAGAAATGATAGCCATGGAGAGGGGCCATTGGATAATTGCAATCATTTCTATTACCATGTTATAAATACAGTGTTTCAACCTTCAATTTTAAAATAATTTAAATTAGAATACGAAAATATTTCAATTACAAACCGAGTAAAAAAAAACCTCAAAACCAATAAATGGAAGCTTCAAATTTGTTTTTGAGAAAAAATATTTACGGAGGGAACCCTTCCAAAGGACTGTTCCCATAGTTTTTGGATCAGACACTGAACTGAAAAATTCATAAATAAAACAATGCTGTTCTTTAACTAGAAGCACTGTGTTGTAACACTGAAGTTGTTACTCAGTCTATTTCTCATGCTTTATGGAACTAGCATTTATTTCAGACAATGATTTTTACTTGTGTGTTTTCAGAAGTCTGCATACCTGACCCCTGCCCATACCTTGAATGATTACATTACAGAATTAATTAATTAATTAATCAATAAAAGTCTTGAGTTCCTAACTGCTGTTCAAATGCTTTTGAAAAGGTTCTCTGAGACATACTGTTAAACTGTAGGAGGAAATATTTACCCATCAAATGGCCATTTCCAAAAAACAAACCACTTCCTCTTGCATATTTTATATAAAGGAGTTAAAAAATAATACAGAGAGTCTGCACCACAGCATGTTCATGTGCTAGAACCTGTCAAAATCACTCCTTCCAAATTAAGTAATTAATTGGTGCAAGACCCACTCTCTGCACTCTGTTGGTGTTACAGCATTCCCAGTCCCACCTCACAGTTTGTTTGTTTTGTGAAACATGGGAACTTTTTACTTTGTCTTCTCTCAGAATTACTACATGCTTGAAGCAGAAGAGATGAATTTGTCAGGATTATAACTGTAACAAGATAAGAGATCCTCAGAAAGGAATTTTCTTTCCCAGATGTATAAATATTATAGTGTGATTGAGGTTGGAAATTAGGGTCATCTTGCCCAATCCCCTATTTACATTACCTAAAAATAACTCTGCTGTTTTTAAAAGAAACAGATTCTTTCTGTGCTCTGATTTAAGATGCTATGAAAGTTTATATCTTGTCAGATTTATATTCAGGAGACAAAAACCCCTTTTAAACCTAACCACAGAAGTTGGGTCTTCAGAGATTCCATTCAAAGTTCCTAATTAGCTCTTTTACCTATATATCCACTTTCTGCATATTACCATGGAATAGAAATTGGCCATGAGGGAGAAGGCTGCTGATAAAGAACAGAAATTCAAGGAGATGTGCTGAGATACCGACTGACAACCAGGCAAAAGGTGAAAACAGCCTGGAGAGGAATGCAGGGAAGGACAAAGAGCAGCCTGGGCCAGTGGTCATGCATGAAGTGATGCAGAGGCATGAGGACTGCTGGGCTGGTAAAACCAAGGTGCAGAGTGGGCAGACAGGAGCAGTGGCTGCTTCTGGAAGGTGGCATTTGTGGCCATTTGTGTACAAATTGCTCCTAAACCCACGTTGATTTATACACATGCTCTTGGCCACCTCCATGACTTGGGAGGTGCTCTCTCTCTCCCACCTCAGTGGTCTGTTTTCCCTTTCTGTTTGACAGCTTTTATGTCTGCCTTTGAAAAAAGTGTTTTTGCTCCTCAATGAGAGAGAAGCAAAGAGAGGGGGTTTGAAATAGGCTGTCTGCACTACCATGGCAATCTCCTTGGAAGGTAGCACGGAGGCTCAGCCACCATGGCTTTGTCATGCAGCCAAGTCACTTTTCAGCAGCTTGTCCAGACCCAGGAGCTTTTCCAGCAGCCTGCGTGCTGCAAAAAGCCACAGGATTATTCTGCTACAGAGGGGGAACCTGCCAAGCCAGAACTCTGTCACCTTATTAAGGAAGAGTTTGTGAGAAAGCTGTGTGAATTAATCAGGGAGTCAGACAGCAGCTTGACTAAATCACTGAGGAAGAGTCCTGCAGCAGTAATGAGTTGTGTCCCCTGCCTAGGGGGGAAGGAACACGTTTCAGGAGATGTGCTGGCTGTGGAAAATGACCTGGACAAACTGCTTGGGGATTTTTCTCAGAACAGGGGAAAAAAAGTGTGTGTGACTCTATTTCCCCAGGGAATCATTTTCACATAACAGTTCTTGGGTGTTTGTTTCCTCCTCAGCTGACAATGCAAAGATAAAGCAGGATATTTCAATTACTTCTACCCATTACACAGAGAGCAATAGGATTAGGCAAGAAGGAATCTATTCCCTTTTGAAAAATCACACCTTTGATAGAGAAAACTGATTTGGAATTGTGAAAAGTTCAAGCTGTTTTATTCTGCAAATGTCAGACCTATGCTGTCAATGGAGATTGAACAATGCCTGGAGACCCAGCCACATGACGAGACAAATAGGAAAATGGATTTACTCAAGCTTGGCTGCTGAATGGTTATTAGTAGGTAATCCATGGCAGAGCATGTGGCTTGTCAACAGATGTACCATATTCTCACATTGCACATCCATAAGAGCAGCATACCACTCTCCTTAACATGCAGGATGGCCACAGTTAGTTATTAAGAAGAGTAATATCCACAAAAGCCCCCAAGAAAACTTAATAAAAGAGACATCAGCAGAAATGATTAGGAAAATTGAGTCCAAATCTTTAGAGGATTTGCCTAATTACTTTCACTTTTGTAAATACAAGTATTCTAATTTTCAAGTACCTTAATACTTATGTGGGTTTGGCTCAAGATAATTAGCACTGTGCTGAGTACTCCAGAAGACAAAATTGGGATTGGGGGGGGGATGATGGGAGTGGGATTGGGAGTGGAGAGGGATGAGCTAAAGAAGCCACATTCATGTAACACACAGTCATTTTCACACTCACACAATGACCAAGCTCCCCACCTTTCACTGAGGCTGCATCTGCCAGTGCTGTGAAGCATGAGGTGAACTGCTAGAGGTGTCTCCACTTTATGGGGGTGAAAAACACAGGGGGAAGAGTTGTATGACCTGTAGTAAAATGACACGTTACACTTTGCAAAACGTGGGTAGGTACAAACATGGATTAAATATCGTGCACTTTCTCATCTTCTGCTTCTGTCTTTACAAAGAAGAGACTGTTGTAAGACTTCTCCCTAAAATAAACAGCAGACAGATTGTGATCTCTGACACAAACATCTAAATCTGCATTTATGAGACGAGAACAAAATACTCTGGGGGGGGAAAAAATCTCTTTCAAAAGATGCTCAAGAGTATTTGCTTTTTCATTGTTCCACAGAATCTCAGATTTATCTTCAATTATCACACAGCTACCAGCAGCTCGAAGGGTGAATCATTGTGTCTATAAACCCTAAGAAATTTGAGAATACTGCTGCATTCTCTATTCATCAGATATGGGGAGGGAGAGCTATAGCTTTAACCTACAAGTACTTCAGGGAGAACTGAAGCTTTATTTCTGTTTTGTTACAGATGTCGCCAGAAAGACAACTCCAGAGGAGAAACTTCCAGTAATCTTCCTAAGAGAATTAGAAAGTTTATGAAGCTGCAATCTTATTCTTCTTTATCAGTGATACAGTGGAGTGTAGGGCTTCAGGGTTTTTAAAATCTTTGCTCATCTGATATTTCTTCCTTGTTTGTCTGATCTGCAATATGTTCCTCACAACATCTCTGAGTTCGTGTGAAAGAGATGGTTTTAACCCTCTCTGACAAAAGGGCCACTGAGGCACTGTGGGAATTGCCTGTGTTTCATAGCAACTGCCCAGAGGCTTGATGTGTTGAGAGCTAAAAGGACAATCTGTGGCAAAGAGTGGGGTTTGCCTGTTCTGCTTCCTTCTAAAATTCACAAGGGGGTATAACCATACCCAGGCAGACACCTGGGACAATAAAGAGCACCTCCAGTGACTATTTCTAGAAGAAGAGGCTGCTATTAGCAAGGCTATTTCATCTCCCAGGCTCTGGTTCAAGCCTGTGGTCCATGAGGGATCCAGCTGTGCTCCCAAGATAGTCCATACTGCACACTGCATGTAGCACCCTAGTTCATCAAGCTGAATTAGGTCCTGCCACATGCTCTGGTGCTTTAACTTCCTTTGAACCTTATTCTGCACTAGCTGACTCATTCCAGCACACAGCTGAAGCTAAAGGACATAACTTGCATAAATGTATATTTTAAATAGCATTGTGCTCTTCATTTGTGTGAGGTAGCAGTTGTCCCCTTAGCACAGGATATAACAGTTAAAGGAATGTGGCAGCCTTTGGCAGTTATTTGTCTTTGCAGTCTTGCAGTAAAATTTGAGGAAAGAAACAATAATCACCCATCACCAATCATTTTTCCCACTGAAGTCTCTTCCCTCAGAATGAGTCAAATGAAAAAAATCCCTCAACTCTCGTTAGGGGGTTATTGTCTGTACTTGAGGATGTAAAAAGGAAAGTACAAACCCCTATTGCTAGGCTAAGAAAATATTCCCTTCCTGAGAGTATAAATGTTAATTGGATAAAATAAAAGGCAGTGCTAATGGCTGATTTAAACCCAAAAGCCCAGAGACATTTGCATTCAGTGCATCCACCCAGCTAAGCTTCTCTGCTGAAGTTCAGGAGATGATGCAGCTTTCAGCAACAAACATGAAGCCTAGCACAACTGCCTAAGTCAACTGCAAAGGGGAAGTCCAGCTTGCCTTCCTAGTTTTTAATAGCCCTTTAATCTTACCTAATGATGCTGTTTGTTTTTTAATACAATCTCCCTCTGAATGGTTGTGGTTTCTGCAGCAGCAATGGAACAACACACAGGAGGAGCTCTCTCCTTAGAACCAGTCTGACCTGAGTGGAAGGGAGGAAGCTTCCTGGGCTGTAATAGTAGAGTAATAATTTTCATTATACTGCATTTTTTTCACATGGAAATCAAGGTTCATTTGGCAGTCATGGCCTTAAAGAATGCATCAGCTACAGTCAGGTATGAATCTTGAATACAGGTATACAGGAGGCATACACTCTCTTGAACAGAGAGTCTGTGCCCAGTTTATTTTATCATTGTTCCTTTTCTGATTTCACCCCACCTCCCAGAGAGTTTCATGCTTGCAGGGTCCAGCAAACAGGACAGACAGGACAGAAGTCTGATCTGAGTTCTGACTTCTATTTTTGGCATATTACCTTGAGATCTGGTGTATTTCTTCATTACTGCTCTGTTTGTAACCTCCAAGAGATAAGTGTATGGAATAACCCAAACAAGACATAATCTGTGTAATGGAAAACCAGAGGTTTCCTTTGCAGACAGTGATAAATAAAAGTTTAATTTTCATTCCAGCTGGCGTGCAGACAGCCCAGGTGGGGCTTAGCTGACAGGGCATCTGAGCTATGCTCCTCCACATAATTTGCCATTCTGAATTTTAACCAAGAAAAGTGTACTGACAAGGGATTTTGTTAAGAAGTTTTCTTTATCTTGTGCTATTGCCACATCTTCAAATTCATTGAAAATGATAGGCAGTATAGCAAACCTGAATAGTCTAATTTACCTTTATTTCCATGTGCTTTGAGCCAGGGCTTCCCAGATTTTCCCAAAGGTCCCACATAGCCTGCAAAAGGTTTGCAAAGAAAGTCCTTGTTTGAGAGGTTGCATTTCATTCAGGCATTGCATTGAAGATGAATTTTGTTATATACAATTCCTAACTTGATTTCTCATGTTTAAGCAGCCTTTGTGAACAAAACTTGCAAAGCCCTGCTCAAGATTTTCAAAATATCAACTCCTTTCTTTTTGAATAAAAAATATATATTTCTGTGGAAAAGCAACGTTTTTGACAAAGTTTGAACAAAGTATCCCCATGTCTTTGATTTCTAACAGAATATAAAAGCACATATTCTGGTCTCCATTCCAGTAAGTGAGGGTCTCTTACTGTTTAGCAATCAGCATCACCACAAGAGTGCTCTTAATGATTACAAAGATAAAAACCTCTTCCCAATGGCATTCGTGAGATACAAAGGCTGACAGATCCCAGGGTCAGGTTTTAAAGCTAAGAAGGAGTGATGCCTGTGAATGTATATGAGAGAAACTGCACAGAATTGATATTGGAGAGTAGTCCAGCTGTGTGCATGCTGTGTGAATTAACGTGGTACTTTTCAAGACATTTCATATTGCCCAAACTACTCACCTTTTAATCAAAACTTACAACATTATTAGTAACATATTGTACTGTAGAAAACAAAATAAAATACAATATAGGCTTAAATTTGTAGTTGGGGAAAGGAATAGACAGCAACAAGGAAACATATACAAATCAGAAAATGTAGCTTTTACATTATAATTTCACCTGAAATTTGTTTTAACCCCTGTATAATCCTCAGGTGATGAAGTACATGTTGAAAGCATAAGTCTAAAAGTATTATCACTGCACAAGTATGTTTTGGTAATAATTCCATCTTGGAGGAAGTGAACCATGGCAAGGCCAATAAAATTTAAAATCATGTAAGTGTGGTGGAAAATTTTAAAATGTAAAGCTGCCATCAGACCTGGGCACAAACTGGACCTTCCATCACACATGTTCCTTTCAAAGAAACTCCTGGCTTGGCCAAATGAAATAAGATCAAATGGCCCACTGATAATACAAAAACCCCCCAGCTGGTCTAGGAACTGCCTGCTTGTTTAGAAAGAATAGTTATAAGGAACTATTTTTGGTTTTTTTGACCTCCCTCCCAATATTCCCAGTTCCTTCTGCTAAATTCTCAGCCCTCTTGCTCCTTTCTCTGGTTACCAAGAAGGAATTGCATCTTGCAGCCTGAAAGCAGCCCAGTGTGTTCCTCCTCACAGCACTTGCCAGGAGGAGTGCTTGGACTTCACAGGAGAGAAAATGAATTTCTTTGATGCCTCTCTGCCATCCCTCAGTGCTGCAGCCCAGCAGGATGAGCTGGGGAAGCCCTGCAGATCCTGCACAGAGCTCTGATTCCCAGGATGGGGAGCAACAGCTGAGTTTCCACACAAGCCCAGTACCAGCGATGGTGCCCGTGCTGAGTGGAGGTTTTATATCACCCTTGCATCTGTCAGGGGGACTCCAGGGGCTTTTATATCATCTGTGAATGCTGAGCTTGAACAACCTGTATGTAATCACTGGGAGCTTCTTCTCTGAGAGATTAAATATGCAATATTTTATAACCCAGTTTAAACATGTCCCATGCAAAATTCAGGATTGGATTTCAATATGTAATTTTCTTTTAATTTTTAAACAAGTTCTTGCAATGATTTTTTATTTTATTATCTGTATTTATGGGATGATGAACAAATCAAAATACTAAAATCTGCAGATAATTTGATATTTAATCACTAATCTAGTCTTGTGAAATGAAATTTTAACAAATCATAAATTTAGATATAATCAGAAACTATATCCGTCATTATTTCATTAGATTGTTGAGCTGTCAAATAACTGAAATCCATTATCCTTACATAAACTTCCAGTTTCCAAGGCAATTTAGTCTCTAAGCTCTGAAGAGCTGCCAGTTAAATAAGTACAGTTTTCTATTAAGCACAAGGTAGAGAAAACTGAAAGTCAACATGAAAGACAAAAAGAGAATTATGGAACAGTAACAACATGAAATTAAATCAAAGATTTTTTTAATATAAACACAAATTCTAGTCAGAAAAGATTTTTAAAAAGGAATGTTTGGAAGAAATCTTGAATATTATTTAAAAACTCCACTGGTTAGGATACTTGCATCCAATGCCTTATATCATTCATGGATGGACTTCATTAAATTAATCTCCAGACATTTTATTTCACTTTTTGAAAATCTACTCGCAAGCAGGTTTAGAAATAATGCAAAGAGAAGCCTACATAAAAAAATAAAATCAAAATAGTAACAGATTTTGGAGGAAGGGAAATGGACAACTCTCATTTGCTCTTAAAGGAAATCCATCCCATTGATCTAGCTTTTTGACCTTGGCAAAAAGATTGGAAATATCTGGATTATAGACCTGCAAATGGAAGTTTCGTTTTGAGCTGCATTCACTTTCAATTTGTGGAATAGGTTGTGAATAAAACCAAAAACCCAAATAACCCCCTTCCCCCAAGAAACCTCAAACAAAACAACACAGGAAAAGAGGAGTATCTTTGCAACAGAGCCTCTCTGCCTTTCCTCTTTCCAATGCAAGGGAACTATCATCTGCTTACTGCTACTCTTTTTCTACATTCTTCCAACTTTTTCATTTTTAGAATTTGTATTCCTTCCTCAGCCTTCATTTCTGTCCCTCCTCTCTTTCATTTCTTTGAATCTGGGATGCTTTGCAGGATGGTTGATTATTATGTAGTATGAGAAGAATTGTGAAACATTTTTGTGTGTGTGCCTATGTAAACTCAGCTGCCTATGTCTCAGACATTGTCTTGGAAAATTGCATCTTACTGAGGTTCCTCCTCAAAGGGTAGATATGGACTATCCCATGGTTCAAGATATCTTAAGAAGGCAAAAGTGTGCCTGAAATAAATTAGAGATGTAGCTCATTTCTAAGCTTTGGCCATGAAAATTTTTCTCTTCAATACCAAATCTCCATGATGTCACCATTACTCAGCAATGATTTTGTTAACAGTCTGGATTGTTGTTACTTTTTAATATTTTCTTTTCCTCCAAAGTCTGTGAGGCAATGCCTTAGAACACCATGAAAACCAATTTTCACAATATATAAACATTGTACAATCAATCTAGGAGCTTTAGAAAAGAGTGTCAAATACTGCTGGGTCCTGTCTAATTTCCTTTAGACCAAACCTGAGGGACAGAAAATTCTAGTTTGGTCATAGTGCACTAACAGTTCACAAGGTTCTGGCACATGAATGACAACTCATGAAAAAATTAGGTTTCTTTTTCAGTTGCTAAACTGCACAGATGGGGTGGGAGAGAAAGGAGAAAATTTACTGCTTTTGTTTAAAAAGCTCTTTCCTTTTCCTTTGGACTAGAGAAGGACAGGACTATGTTGTAAATGACATTCTTACACAACTCTTTTTTTTTACCAGATCAAACCTTCCTTGCCATCCTGTACTACTTTTATGGACATTCTTTCCACTCTGCCATCAACAGCATCAATGAACTGTTTATTGCCTCTTGACACAACTTAGGGGTTTGCCTTCATGACAGATTTTAAAAAACACTTTGTGCAATAATCCAAAGTGAGGAAATATCATGTGGTTCTGTACCATGCAATGTTCCTCTCTTCTCTCTCGTCCCTTCTTGCAGTCCAGGGCTGGCTTTGACCGCAGCTGGCCATTAAATTGTTGCCCCAACTGCTTGCAGGTGAAGGGGTTGTTGGTTTAGGGTTTTTTGAAAGAGGGGAAAGGCACGTGTTACTTTGGCTCAGATTGCTGGCCTAGTGCTGTGCCTTTCATTTTTTCCTGTTCATCCCATCCACAATTCAGACAGTTTCAATACAAAAAAGATCCAGCATAAAAGAACTGAAGTCAGGAGGTGTCTGTGTTGTGCAGACACTGATGTGAGCACTGCTGAGCAAATGTCTGTGGTCCTGATGCTGCACATTACCTGCTCCCCTAAAATGAAGTCATTGCAAGTAGGATTCCATCAGGCTGGACTTGGACATGCTGTATCCATCCCCTTCTGTGTCATGGGTCTCAGACTAAGAATTATTCATGTGGCAAACATCTGGATTTACGTAGGAGCCAGCAGAGCTAATCTGCTCTGGCACGGAGAAAGGACATGTGAAGAACAGAGCCAACAACCCCAAATCAGAACCTGGTAAGGGGCAAGCCAGCACCACAGCCCTGCCCATCCAGCTGGAAAAGTAGAATCTAGGAAGAGGATTACAAAGAATTACAAAGACTTTAGGAGAAGGATTATTTTGTCTGCCCAATGCCACATGGACAGTGCCTAACACCTTCACTGAAGCTTATTTTCTAAAGCCATAATGATGTGTGTTGTGTTCCTAGGACTGATTCATCAGGAAGGAAACGAAATGAATCAATATAAACTCCAAAACAAAAGAGCAACATCTGACAGGGCTGACAGGAAAGCAAACAAGAAGCTTAGAACACTGCTAACACCCACTATTAGCACTTACATTAGGGCCAGCTCTAGCAGGAATTGTCTGTCACCATCCAGAGGCAGCAATAAAAAATTGTAATTAAGCCTGTGGGAAACCATGGTTAGAATTCATCCAACACAAGCAATGGTTAGACCAAAGGAACTTTTAATCTAGGACTAAAAGCGTGTAAAATTGTAAGAGACAACCTAAGAGAACTCAGATTCTGCCAGGAATGCACATGGAGTTGACAAGAAAATAGCTTTTCCATAAAGGTGTTCAGAAAGGAAGAGGGATGGGTCTCTTTGCGAGCACCTGGCAACACCCCTTTCCCCATGATATCATAATTAGAAGAATATTCTTAAAAATATCTGCGTACATGCCTCAAAATCTTGCTTCTTTCAAGATACAAAACTGCTTTCTGAGTATTAAATTTGCTTTTAGATTCACTGGAGGAACCAGAGACTGGAAAGGATGTTGTACAAAAGAACTATCAAGCCATTTGAAAGCCAAAGCCTTGTGAAGTGAGCAAGTGAGCAAGCTGAAGGCATGGGGTCAACTCCATTGAGTTTTGTGGATCCAATATTGGTATGGACCTGTGAGATGAAATCATGATGCTACCTCCAGCTGAGGAAACATTTGTTTAGGTGCAGTGATCATCAGCCTTCTTACTCTCTTCCAAAGAACTCTTCCTCTGATATTTTCAGCATCAGAAACACTAATTTTTCACAATTTCTTTTTTCCTGGGAACAATATTTCAGTCCCTCAGCAAATGGTGGCTTCCCCATGGATTACATGGATCTGAGTTATGACATCGTTAGCTCAGAAGAGATCAGGCTCCTTCTTTTACTACTTAAAACAGATGTGAAAGGCAAAACAGCTGGAAAACAAACATTAGAGGTATGATGAAAGCAGGAGTGGGGATTCAAACACGTCTTTGCCCATGCTAGATGTTGATTAGATGGAGAGTGCCTGCTGAGGTTGAACAAATAACAGCCATCCCTGGCTTTTATTTTCTGAAGCTGGAAAAAGTTGATAGCTAGAAAATAACAACATGTCATAACATATTTTCCAGTTTCAGTGGTACCTTCATTTTACTTCAGCCCTGAAAATATTAATATAAAATGCTGAAAGGTCTAATGAGACAGTGGTACTACAGTGTTTCTCCTGCTGATGCCACAGAATGGTTTATTGATTCTATTTAACTTCTAATTGGCTCTCATTATTAAATTACCATCATTCAGGCTAGAAATAAGTTTAAATGATCAATCAACACAAAATAAGGTCAAGATTATTAGTGACAGGCTGGATAAGCAGATAAATAGATCAATAGAAAGAAATAAAGATGGATCAATTAGAAGTTTAGACTAAATGGAAAAAGTAGGTCGACCTTTTTTCTCTTTCTTAATTACATACCCACTGGCTTTTTCTGTGGGGACTTGAAATATTGAAGTATTTTTCTTCATTGCATAATTAGAATTCTAAGATCTGACTGATCATGTCAAATTTTGAAGCAGAATAAATAGTGAAAACTAGGCACACTGAGATGTTGAACCATCAAATTACATTAGCAAAGTCATGGCTTAATATCCTCCACTAATTCCACCAAGTTAAGATATGGAGAACACTGAAATACTTAAAAAAAAAAAACCCTCCACATTAATTAAACAAACTTACTATAAATCTGTCTAGACTGGTGCATAACCTTAAGTTTGAAAGGTTAGATTAGGACAATTATAAACTCACTTCAATTTTTTTTTCCTAATAGATCCCAATTGTTACTTATTGAAAGCAATGTGTGCTCCTAATTTAACTAATATCCTCCAATCAAGGAGTTCTTGACTTTGTTCTTGCACACCACGAATTCAGGAACATGGTATGATATCTAGTGAGCTTTTCCTTCTTACAAAGTGTGTCTGATCTTTTCTCAGCCACATCCAGAACAACATATTTTGTCCTCATTAGCTGAGAATAGGCTGGATCCCTCTTAATGATCACTAGGGAGCACTCAGATTTCTGCACAAACCAGGACAAGCTATTTCACTTTTTTGTGCCATGGCTTTCCCATTTGAAATGACAATGTTGATTTCTGCCCTCTCTTCTTTTAAGGGATTGAGATGTGAAAAATGCTGTTTAATGGTGAAAAGAACAATAATCAAAACATCACCTCAGAATTGGACATTAAGAACTGCTAACAATGATAAAAGGTATATGCCAGTTGTCTGTTTTAGGAAGGGTCTGACTGTACTGCTAACTACTCAGATTAAAATCTATGCCTTGAATTATGACTTTTTTCTTTCTTGTAGGGTTTCCCAAAGCTCCCTCCAGGGTACAGCTGGGTACAGGGACACCTCTGTGTCTCTCTGTGTGCCCCCAGGGACTCCCACAGCTACATCCCAAAGCGTGGTAAAATCCTTCTAGATTCAAGCTTCTCCTTCCTTACCAATCCTGATACCTGGCCACTGTGCCAGAATTTGTGACACTGGAAGAAGATGAACAGCTGAAAATGTTGTGTTCACTGGTGATCTCAGCCTTAAGGTGCCAGGTGGCTAAAGCAGTCCAGTCCTTGGCTGTGACAAGCCGTGGGTGGACACAGGCTGGGATCAACCCTGCTGAGAAGGACTTGGAATAGGACAATGGGTAATAGTTCTAAATAAAATAGAGGGGTGGTTTAGATTATTGATGAAAGAAGTTATAGCAGTCACTCATGAAGTTTGCACTACCAATTTCATGCTTCCAGAAAGTTCAAAAGAGTGCAAAAGCAATACAAGTGGGGAAAAAAGTAAGAATTTCAAATAATTCTTCCTGACAGCTAGTAAAAACACATTTCCTAATATTTCTGCAGTACATTTTCAAGTCCCATTTGCTCACCTCTCTGACCAAAGTAGTTTCTCTTGTTTCTCCTCATCTTCAGCATCTGCTGCAGTTATTTTACTTGCTTTTCTACAGTGCATACTCACTTTGCATTTTAAACTCTGCAGCATTCTTCTACCTACAAAAAAACCCCCATGTATATGTCCTTAGAGCATGTAAGGGCAGCAATGGTCCTTCAACAGCCTTCTGATGCTGTGTGCTGCTGGGCTCAGAGCCTGTTCTGTGGCTCTGAATACAGCAGAGCAGGGCACAGCAGTGTTTCTCCAGACAGGTTCCTCACCAGCCTTCCCCTCTCCCCCAGGAAAGGCTCTGTTCACTCTCTCCTCACCCCCCACACTCCCTGCCCTCAGCAGCTGCTGGGAAACTCTCCCCTGATGCTGGTGCACGACTCACATCTGCATTAACCACAGTGATAGGGAGCAGCAACCAGGGGGAAAATTCACCCTCCTGTGAATTTAGATGCTCCAAGAGCATCTAAAAGTATGTGCTGGCTTTTCCTTGAGTGTGGTATTAGAAATTAAATAAAGGGTCTCCAGCACACAGGATCAGTTCAAGATGCACAAACTTCTGAACTGAGGCAAGGTAATTTTTTTCCTTGTTGTTGCTTCCTTGGTCTTGTTCAAAAAACAAGCAAACAATAAACAACTGCAAGGCACTCCAGAGAATATTTCAACCTTGCTGTGCTAAAAAAAAATAAAAATGAAATATTGCATAAAATGACTTCAAAACCTTGCTCAAATGGTCATAAATCACACTTGTCACATTCATTTACATTAGCTGCTGAATACAGAACTGATTGACAATATACCTTGGCAAATTACAAACCAAATAAGGAGAAAATAGGAAAAGAGGTTTTCTTCATTAAACTGCTATTACATACTTCAGAGGTTACCAAAAAGGTGACAATGAAGTGATGGTACATTTTTTTTTTGCTTACTTTTGTGGAAAAACCTATCAGTGGAAGAAAATAAAAGAAAACAAACAAAAAAAAAATTTGCATTGCAAATAGAAATATTAGGCTGAGAAAATCAGAACAAAACAGATGAACTCATCTTGTTTTAAAAAGTTATATTTCCAGGAGCAGACATATAGCTGTACAAATATCTTTCTCACAGACATTCAGTCAGTGATTTGAGATTTGGCAGAAAAATAAAGCCAAATTTACCACACTCAGAGATATTCAGTGGTTTGTCTCAGGGTGTCCATCAGGTATGAACTCCCCTCCATGCATGTCTCTTGTGTTTTACTATGCCTGCCCAACCATAGCCAATGCTATCATCATCAGAAACAACACACTAGAAATGCAAGCTCACAGCATCCAGTTATATCAGCTCATCTTAAAAAAGAAAAAAAAAAGAAGATTTAAACAGAAATATAAGAAATATGTTCTGGGAAACCACTGACAGCTTGGGCTCTTGATGTTTGGAAAGGACAAAAAATGAGAATTGGGAGAAAAAGGGAACTCAATTCATCACATAAGGAAAATGTCTTACTGCAATAAAGTTGCATCTGTCATCTTTTAGGTGGCCTCTTGCATGTAAATACAGGAGCTGTGCACATGATGATCTTCATCACTGTACTGAGGACACTGACAGATTACAGAACTGACAGGGTCTTTCCAGGACTTCCACATGTTTAAAATATTTCTCCTGCATCTGCAAATAAATCAGAAGAGAATTTTCAGTGGAAGGCAGCCGTGTCCTTCCCCAGCCCCTTTTGTTGATGCTTTTTTGATGCTGCTCTCTGCATCCCAGTGATTTGTACTCCACTCACCAGCGTGATGGAAACATGAGACAATTCCAGATATTGGCTGAAATAAATGCTTGCTCTGGGGATATTTTCATGATCAGCCATGCAGCTTCGAGGGTATATTATCTTCAAGAAAAAAGGTCTTAAAGTAGGAAACAACAAAAG
Organism: Euphonia xanthogaster; assembly: GCA_034509185.1. NCBI lineage: Eukaryota > Metazoa > Chordata > Aves > Passeriformes > Fringillidae > Euphonia > Euphonia xanthogaster. The sequence continues at coordinate 13,819,831 of JAYDZK010000233.1, forward strand.
TTAAAGGCAAATTATGTTTTCAAGATTTTTGGAAGTTTTCATTTATTTAATTGGCAATATGGTCTTAACTTCTTCTCACACATTCCCTCTAGAAATATTAAATGAATGCAAATGTTCCCAAGTCACAAGAAAAAGTAACATCCTGTCTACACCCAGCATTAAGAATGGAAATAATTTTTAAGGAATGATTAATACCCAGAGAAGAATGATGGACAAATAAAACTTTTACCAGCCTGAAAACAGATATTTTATAAAGACAGAACTGTTCTTTTCCCTCTTGTTTTTTTTTTGTTTTTTGTATCTTCATCTTATTTATCAGTAATCAATGGAGAGACAAAAAGATTGTGACACATGAAGAAACTTGGAAAGAAAATACAATATTCTAATTCCACTCCATGGAATGAAGTCACTTTAACAGGATGGAGATGGAAGGAGAGCTGACCTTGGAGCAAGAGGTCTGAAGAAGCTTGCATACATAATTTTCATCACTACTGCCTTATTTTACATTGTTGCCATTACTGCCAGTTTTACATTGTTTTCAGGTGTTAAAATATGTGACTTTATCCCAGTTAATCCTCCAGAATTCATTACAGAATTAAAAAAAAACAACCAAAAAACAAACAACCATGCACAGGTCCTTATTGCTGAAGTATAGAGTTTATAATGGCCTTTTTCAAAAAAAAAAAAAAAAAAAAAAAAGAAAGAAAAAACAACCAAACCAATATAAAAAACCCCAACAGCTGAATTTTGTCTGTAAAACAAAATGTCAGAAGAGACACCTACCACTCACACTGGAAATTTGTAAAGCAATTTATAAGGAAGTCCATCTATTTATTTATATATTGAAAAATTCTTTTAATTTACACATTGAAAAAGCCCTAAGTTGACAGATTGGATTCCTTTTCACTTTCAAGACCCTGAACTAATCCTCTCATGAAAAGTGAAAGAAGAATTAGCATCAAAGCAACTTTCTGCAGTAAGTAGGGGGAGGGTTTTTCTTGACAGATTTAGATTTATTTTAATATTCCAAAATGCAGAGCTCTGTAGTAAGACAGAGGGTTTTCTAACTTAGCAAATTACAACTGAACCAAATTTTCAGGCCTACTATTTATTTATTATTGTGTTTATTATACTACATTTTCATGCTCAGTACTAGCAATCCTGTAATAACAGCAAAATCACAGAAAATAGGTCTTCCTCTCTGAATTTATACTCCAGAGACTCTTTATAAATATGGAATCTCAGACCACTACAAGGACTTGAGTAAGGATCAATCAAAGGTGTGCTATTAAAATTGATTTAGAGGATAATGTGCAAAAGAAATGACCATGTAAACTGATAAGGAATATTGTAAGGACAGAATATGGCAAAAAAAACCCTAAAGAACTTAGATGCTCACTTCAGAAAGAAAGATCTACCACTTCCCTGTAGAAGAGATTAGAAAGGATTTCCTTTAGAAAGGAAAACATCCAGGTATGTGTGACCTCTTTTCCTTGCTGATCACTATAGAGAGCAAAGTTAAAGCAAAACTGAATGGCCTGACCAAAGAAAAATCCCCTTCTGTCTGGCTAAGCCAAAAGCAACCTCAGCCAAATTCTGACCTGAATTTGAAGTGCAGTGCCATAAACGATGCCTATGTCTGCCTCTGAGGAGAAAAAGGAGGGAAAAAATTGTTTATGGTACATGCTGAAGAAGTGAGAGGTTGGATGCAGAGATTGCATTGTGAATGTCCAAGCAGGACCAGAATCCAGCTGGGCCCCTGCTTAATTTTCAGCTGGTACCAACAATTTTCACCTACTCAAGATTAACAGATTCAGTGGATCAGCTAAGGTAACTTTCTGTGAAATGGTACAATGGGATTTTTCTCTTTATTTATATTTTTAAATTTTACTTTCTTTCCTGACCTATTTTTTTTTTGCATCTTTCACAACTTGCAGTGACACTAATTAATCTTGTCATCAGCTCTTATTCATGACACATCTTCACAGACAACTTATCCAAAGTTAATTTTTAGCATAATATTCATGCGTTCATAATTCAAAATTCACATATTCCAACATAGTTTTGAGGCAGGTATAAGCAGTAAGAAGATTAGTGTTGAATATTCAGATGTGGGTAAAAGGAGGACATCACTGTGTGAACAGACTCATCTGTAATTGTTTACAGAACAAGTGTTAAGATTTTTCTCTTTTTTTTGGTGCTTTTTTGGTTTTATGTATAGCTGTATGAAGTCCATGAAAAACATATTGGCTCCAACAAATTTTAGAGGTATGTAAAGCCAGAAAATGGCAATTTATGATCACAAATGTCACTGGCAGCCCCTCTGAGCCCAGTGACATCTATCACTAGTTTCAAATGGCACAAACTGCATTAGTCTGGAGCCTGTTGGAGAGGTTAAAAAGAATCATATTTATAAAACTCGCTCTTCTGCAGTGAGAAAATTACAGAAGTTTACCTTGATCCCCTTCATTAGGAATTCACTCCCAGCTGGCAGTGCAGTCAGCATGTTCACAGAGCAATTTTACAGGGAAATATGAACTTCACCCTGCTGGAGTGAATTAAGTCAGGCAGGGACCAGAGCTGCTCTAAGGGACTCAATAACATCCAGTGGGAATGTGTGGAGTCCTTGGGTCAGTCTCAAGACACCATTCAGAAGCTGCACAATATTTAGTTCAAAAGTTGTTGTAAAGAAAAGAAGAAAAGGGGCTGTACTGAACTTGTGTCCTTGATTTAGTAGAGAGTATTAGCTTGCAGGTAAAAATATTGTCATGGCTCTTCTTCTGCACTGAGCTTTAGGCATTCAGGCATTGGGGCTCTCAGTTAAAGAGAATTACCACTTTAAAAATAAACTATGGCACACAGCAATGAGAGACAGATTATGAGATACAAGTGGCTTAATTTTGCTCTTGTCTGGTTTTGGAATTATGAACAAGTATAGCTGTAAATGTAATTTTTCCCCCAAAACCAGACTTTTATATCTGTTCAATGCAACTCAAGCCTGGGTGCCCCAAATAATTTATCTTTGTACTGGCTTCAAACTCTCCAGAGATTTAAAAAAAAAAAAAAAAAAAAAAAAGATAAACCACTAAAAAGAAATCCTTAAAGACATTTGTGATAGCATCAAAAATGGCAGCAGCATTTATATTTGAAACTGATCTGATAAGAGGAAAAAAGGAAAACACCTATAGCAGCTGAATTAAAGCTCTGAGGAGTTAAGAAAATTAGAATAGAAAGAAGATGGAACTATTGAAGCTGAACTCAAAGCTGAGAGAAAATATCTAATCTGCAACACAGTCTTGCTTAGTTTTCCCCTAACTTAGGACAGGACCCTTCAGCAATAAGTGCAGACAGAAGTCAGGTAGGAATTGGAAATATCAGTGAGAACCTCACAAAGGAAAGCTCCAGCTGAGTTCACGGCTCTGCGGGTCAGGGAAGAGTCAGCAAAGGTGGTGCACACCATCCCTTGATATCCTGGGGAAAATTATTTTCTGCAGTAGATATTGGAGAAATTGCATTGAAAATACAAAAAATTCTTTAGCCACATATTTAAAATCATCGTGCATGGCTGGATCTTTCTGACAATTTCAAACATATTTTGTTTTCATATAAAACTTCATTTCACGACAAGAAAATTCTCCCTATACCCTTCTGTTCTCCCAAAATTATGGAAACAAATATAAATTAAAATAAGTGATTTTAATCCTGCAAGACTTTTATTTTCTCTATTCACAATAACAAGTTTTAATTCATATTCAGTGCTCCTGATGTGATTTAAAAAAAAAGAAAAACAAACCAAAAGATTTCATGTCTGTCATATCTTCTGGAGCCTTCCTTTGTAACAGCATTCATTATTGCTCAAGTCAGTGTAAGGAATAGATAATACGTGTTTTGTTCTTTTGACAACTATTAATTTCATTGAAAGCATGGATGTGTAGTCCTGTGTAGACACATGATTTCAGGAAGCAGTTTTTAAATCAAATCTCCTTTTAAAAAGGTTGATTGACATGGCAGTATGCCATGTGACTGTTTTGCAAATTATAACTTGTATCTAACTAGAAGAAAGAAGTAGAAATAGTTTGTGTTTTCTTTGAGGCATGCCACATCAGGCAAAAGAGTTTCCTCCTTTGACGAGATTTGCTGTAAATGCCAGAGGTAGGACAAATATGTATTAGGAAAAAAATGAATGCAGCATGTCACTTGTAAGATCCAGAGTGGTTTCTGCTCTCCCTTGAAGAGTGGCTGCACTTGATCCTCACGCAGCTTCCAGTGAACACAGCAACAATAGCTCATGCTCTCTGGGGCAGGATCTGGAGATCTCTGCAGTAAAACACCAAACATTACCAGCTACCTCCATGGGAGCACCAAGCTTCTCTGTGTGACAACCAAACTCCCTCTGGCTGCAGGCTGCGTGGAAGGTTTGCCTCAAAACGTGGCATTGCCATTAGTTTTCCAAAGTTCTGCTTCCTTGGTACCTACAATAACCCTGCAATATATTTTTCAGATTTAAGCCCTGAAGGCAAAAACCCCAAAATGTCAAATAAAAAGATTTACTAAGGAGCAAGGCATCCCAGATTTCAACTTGGCCAGAAGAATCAGAACAGGAACAGTTTTATTCCTCTGGTAATGGTATCATACTCTTCCAGTAGAGAAGTTTGATTTTTCAGATCACTAAACCCATCCCTCACCCCAAGTATCTGTCTCTCACCTATGGGATGAAGCAAGAGCTGAAGTAACCCAGTCCACAGTTCCTCCCCAGCCCCCAGACTGGGTCTCTCCTCTTGAGGAATGCAGCTCTGACCCTTCCTCGCACCTCAGGGAAGGTAATCACCTCTGCTGCCTCCCAAAACATTTCAGCATCTACCACAGCTGGTTTTGTGTCTTCTGACAGGACATCTATCCAATGCAGGGTGTGAACCAGCAGCTTCTTTCACGTATTTTTTAATAAAATGTTTCTGCTTTCCCCTAGCCAAACTAATTGATGCCATTACATGCTGCCTTGTTATTTTTTATGGGCACTGTTGACAAGAGAAACCTTTCACTCTCCAGCAATTTCAATATCATAAACCTACGATTATCCTGTTATGGCAGCTTTAATTCCACAGTTCTTCATAGCCAGATCCAACACTTAGAAATATCCTTTCCACCAAAATTCAAATTCAGTGGCTTCATTAAAATCTTGCTCCTGCTCAAACCTGACAGTGACCAAATCCCACTGTGAGACTCAGCCCTGTACTCAGACAGAGCAGCAGAAGCCATTTCTGGGCAGGCTGTGGGTTCACCCTTTGTCTGCAGCCAACTCAAAACCCCATTTCACTCTCACAGACTCATTAGGGGCAAAAAGACCTCTAATGTCCCAGAGTCCAGCCATTAACTCAGCACCACCTTGTTCACCACTAAACCTACCTTCAAATGCCACATCCGCACTGCTTTTGGACATTTCCAGGATGGTGATCCCACCAGCACCCTGGGCTGCTTGTTCCAACACCTGACCACGCTTCCAGTGAAGGAATTTTCCTTAATCTCCAGTGTAAACCCTCCCTGGTGCTCCTTGAGGCCGTTTCCTCTGATCCTGTCACTTGTTACTCAGGGGAAGAGACTGCCCCTCACCTGGCTCCCTCCTTTCAGGGAATTTTAGGGCATGTTAAGGTCCTTTACACTTGCCAAGCTCAGAAATTTCCCTGATATTGACAGTATTTAGCATGTATCTGTGACAGGGGATCGTGGAGAAAGCGATTCTGTACATTTGACTTGTGCGCTAGATTTAGGAAAGGGATTTTTCCACATCACAACCACTCCCAAAACAAGACTGAAAATCAACCCAATTATATCATAAACCTGCAGAGAATCAGTCACACAAAGTCAAGGATATGCCTAATTAAAGGCTTTTGCCTGTGCTTTTTTGCCCCTGTGTCAGACTCAATCATGAATGCCCTAATAACCAGATATTTTCTGCCAGCTGACACTGAAAAGTGATTGCACTTATAGAACAAAATAGAAGTTAAAAAAGTAGAAATTTACAATCTACACAGAGAAACATCACTAAGGAGGACAGGAGAGTTACACTCTTCAACCAGATGATGTAACAGGGCTGGTTCTCAGCAAATGCTACCAGAACCAAAGATATGTGGCTGATTTGAATTAAGATTTTATGTTATTTTCCTGATTCTGTGTACGTATACAGCCAAGTTCATCGTAGAAACTGCTAGACTGAACCAGAAATTATCTGAATTATTCAGTTATATAACTAAATAAACTTTAAAAAAGCTTTATTTGATTGCGTAGTTAAGTTTTTCACCTTGGAAAACTATGCCTTCTACTGTCATGATTATGTTTATTTTTCTACAATTAATTCCACATATGTTTTCCTGTAGAGTGGTTCAATAAGAGCTGTTGGCTTGCTGCAACTCAGGTTTATAACCAGATGCCTTTGAACTATTGCTCCTCATGAAAGGCGTCCTAAGCATGCACATTTACAGGTGTCACTGCTTTTACTATAATTTACTTCCTTTAAACTTAGACTGTTAAAACCTTTTCCAGACAGGCAATCCACAATACTACAGAAAATGCCTGCTTTAAATGTTTTTTTTTTTTCCCCACATCTAATTTAGAGAGAATTAAATGACTTTACAACTCACTCCAGGGTTTGTTTATTTTTCTTTTTTTTGCAGTATCCATCCTATAAACAGCTTTATTACTAGGTGGATCCCTAACCATTACACTGCTATTAATTAGAAGAGCCCAGTTTATGAGTCAGTGCAGCAGTGAAGAGTAAACATAAACCCAACCACTCTTTGTTGCCCAGTTTAATGATGGCTAATCTGTGTTTACCTGGATTCCTTTCCACACAACAAGCAAAGTTTTGACAAGGAAATGCTTTACAGATTCCTCTTACTTGGAAGTTTTTAAGGCAAATGGCCTGAAACTATATGTGTATATATGTTAGCATGTAAAAATGCCTTAACAGCTCCATTTAAGCAGAAAAATAGGTATATAGCTATTTCCTATTGGAATTGGAATGAGAATTGATCTTAGCAGTTTATCCAAATTGGTATTTCCCACAGCTCTCTTCTTACCCTATTGGTTTTATTAAAAAAATTAGGATTATTAATGTTCTTTAGGTATTTGGCTGATAATCTTGAGGTGGGGCTGGAGGCTCACAGGTGCAGTCTCTGCACCATGACAATTACCACAAGTACTTGAGAATGTTCTTGCTTAAAACACTTTTAACCCCCAGTCTGAAAAACAAGCAGCAGTGACTTTTTAAGCTTTTTCTTTAAACCATCCAACTACATCTTTAGAAGAAAAAAAAGCAAAGCTTCTTCACCTGCCAGTCACACAAGGCTCTTACCACTTTAATACTTTCTAACAATTCTCACCCTGATTATATTCTATTTTCTTCAGACACTGAAAGTTTCCATCCATTTTCCATCCTCTCATTCCCAGCTGGATTCCCTAAGTACAGCTCCACATCCTGTCCTCCCAGACCCCTTTTCCTCATGGTGGCTCTGCCTCCTGCCCCTGCCTCACTTCCCACAGCTCCTGTGCCTTCCTCTCCTGTGCTGTGAGTCCTCTCTCAGTCCATCCCCAGCAAAATTTTCAAACAATTTTCCAACAAGTAGTCCTGGAACTAAAAACACATGATTCCCAAGGGGTTTGTCTCCCATGGCTGAATGAATTTTAAACTGAATTTACTATGGTTGAAGTGTGAGTGTACCCCTTATGAGACACTAGAAACTCTACCCAGAGAGAAGTACCACCTGAGTGGTATTTAGATAAATAGAAAGGACAGAGTTTTGCTCTTTCAAAATAAAATACAGCCAGCACACACTGCAATTCCTTAATAGTTATACACAATTTAAAGTGTTTATATATGACAAATATTTTCAAGTGCATTATAAATAAGTCCAGTACAATTTAAACAAAGAAAACAATGAGGCGTTGGAAAATATTTGTGTATTTCTCCTAATTAAATAACACAGTTGAAGGCTTGAGTTCAAAATGTATTTGAGCAAAGATGCATGAAAGTGAAGCACAAAAATCAGTCTCAATATATATATATATATAAATATAGATTTAATAATAGAAAGAAGAAATTTTTTTTCCTTTTTAAGTGCCAGGTCAGTTACCTTGTTGGGTAAAAAAAAAAAAAAAAGGCATTTTTCTGTTAATGAAGACCATGCTCTCAAAATGGCAAGTAAATGGGTTTTAGAAGTGTCAAATATGTTTTGCCTTATTTGTCAAGGGTATAAATATTCTGCCTGGGAATTATGAAACCAAGAACTTAGAGTTTTCCAGGAGAAATATGTGTGCAGGCAATTTATCACTTTCCACAGGAAATTAGTCATACTATTACTTGCATTTTTGTTGAGTATGTTAATAATAATGTATGTTAAAACATATACTTTATAATTCATGAGATTTGGACATCGAAGAAGTTCTGAAATTGGACACACCATTTTAGAAACTCATATATATACATGACTTAAAAAGCCATAAATAGCAATATGTCAATCCAGCTAAGAAATGTGCTAGTTTTGTGTTTTTATAATCATGCATTGAAATAAGATGAGCCAACTACTGGTGGCTGATGGAAAATGGGATCTAGAGACACACACCCTTGAGTACCAGAGATGATGGCTAATGTGCAATGTCAACCTGTGGCCTGATTCATTGCCTCTTAAAATCAGAATAATAATCCAGGTTCTACATAAAGGTTCAAACTTGGTCTCCTGTGATGTTTTTTACAGGGGAAAAAAAGGCACAAATGGAAAAAGCAGGGTTTAGAGTATTGTTCTTTTGAAGCTCTTCCTGATGAGACACAGCACTAGAGCTTGTAGCAAAATCATTCTTCCTTCTTGCAAAAAAGTGTTGAAGCTAGAAGTAGGGCCATGTAAAGACCTTGAAAGAATCCTGCACCAAGAAATGTTGTGAGGTGTCTGACACTGAGGTCGTGCATCCAGCGTCCTGGAAGGCTTCAGTTCCAGACTTTGCTCTAAATTAGGGAAAGCAGGAAGCTGTGCTGTGCTTCCCGTGTCAGGTCAGAGCCCTGACCCCATGTCCTGGCTGCCTGGGAGCAGGATGGACTCTGCTGTCCTTTTCACTATTCCTCACTGTGCAACTTCTGATAAAACTAATACACTGCCACAAGAGCTTTTCAGTTTAAATGGATCTTTGCTTTTAGATGAAAAGCCACATAGGAAAAAAAAAAATTAAAAAAAAGGAATACCTTCTTCTAACAAACAGGAGATGCTGTCTATTGCTCAGGCTTTACAATGCCTGACTTATATGCAGGCTGGAAAAATGAGCACCTGGAGCATTTTACTGTTTCCATATTTCACAGGGAAAGAGAAGTTTATTCCCCACAAGAGCAGCATCTTCTACTCTATTTAGGCTGCGGTTGAGGCAGGGGGGAAAAGGCAAACGGTGCAGAGAGACAAGAAAGAACTCTTATTATTCTGGTTCTGTCACAGATCCAGGAAACTTGTGAGGGACCAGCTCATCAGAAAGAAACATTTCCACCCACACTGCTGCACACAGGTCAGCCCAGGGAGTGCACAGCACAGTCTGTGTGATGGAAAATGGCACAAGGATAGTGCTGGGGGAGGGAGAGAGGCACTGGAGAGGAGCTGCTCAGCGTGGGGCAGGTGGGTGACACTTGGGGTGTCCCTGCAGACAGAGGCTCCAACAGTCTCAGTCAGGCTGGGGGATTTGATTCTGGCCCCTGCTGACCTGTGCCATGGTGCTGGGAGCCACTTTGGTTAATGCCTCCCCCAGCAGAGCTCCCCAAAGCCCTTGGGAAGGAGAACTTCTGTGGGCCCTGGGCTTCTTGTAACTCTGTGCAAGCCAGCTCAGGGGTGCTTTTCCTGAATGGCTAAAGCAACAGGGATATCACATTTACCATTTCTTGAATGGCTAAAGCAACAGGGATATCACATTTACCATTCTGGGAAAGTGCTCCATGCTTTCCTGAGGATCTGAGATTGAGTATCTTGATAACTAAACAGTGTCTGCAGGCTGACTGCCATTTCTGAAGGAGTGTCAGACAGTGAGGAAACACACAGCTGAATTTCTGAGATTTAGTTGGAGGGGAAAAAAAGAATAAAGTGGAAGTAGTAGCAGGAACTGTGTTATCACATGGCATTTGGAAGTGAATTTTCAAATCAACAGTCTGACTAATGCATGAGTCATTATTCATATTTGAAATAATTGCTTAAAAAACCCCAAAACAAAACAAACAAGTCATGTGAAATTTTAGTATAATACACGTATAGAAGTTTTCTGCACAAACTAAAAAATAAAAAACCTAATTCTTAAGCCTTATGAACTAACTTTTGATCAAAAAGCAGACAATAAATTACCCATCTATGTAATTCAACCCTCATTTTATAGCTTGTACCCAAATTTAGATCTTGGTATAGATTTATGCTTCTGCTACTGCATCCTAATATCACAACAAATCCCTCAGAAAAGACAGCTCATGGACTTCTGCTAATAGCCAACTGAATTAAACCTTAGAAGCCCTAACCTCAAAAATTAATTGATTACAGGGAAGATTAAAGCAGACATATTCCAACTCCAAGATTTATTGGCTACTGTACCAGCTATAGCTTTCTATCCCACCAGGGTCAATATGGACTTTTTATACTTGCAAACAGGAAATACAGTATAATTGCACTTCAGAGTTAGATGGATATCAGCAAAGGAAGGACTATGAATGTGCACAGCTAGCAGAAAATACTACAGGTTCAAAAATTGAACAATGAATTGAAAGCATTACAGAAAAATTATCTGAGATCCATAAGTTGCTTTGGATTTAGAGCAAGCACACCAATGGGTGAAAAGCAACAAAAGAGACTTGAAATTGCTTTGTTGTTCAGATACTGCTTAAAATAGCAATCATTTAAATATCAAAGAAAGTAAAAATTTGTCACATTATAAGTAATTATGATGGCTTTTAGAAACCAGAGAAATGTTTAGAAGCTTTATGGTACCTGAACCTTCCAACAATGCTTTGACAACCACAAATATCCTTATCACCTGAGAACATTCTTTCTGGAAAAACCAACCCGAAAGCAGTTTTGCAGAAGCAGATTACTAAATTATTTTTTGCCAGTCTGTCATAGGTTCACAGTTCCTTCATCTGCTCCCTGGGCCTTTGCAGCAAGTGACTGCAGAAAATATCTGTGCAAAATTCAAGAATTATTGGCTGCGTTTTGAATACATCAATGTGGACATGTAAAAGCTCTGTAGCAGGGTCAAGTTGGTTATTTACCAGTATATAAAAAAAAAAAATCTCCCACTCTTCTAAAGCAGATGTGGGGTGAAAGATTGATATGATCTCAGAGAATGATAGCAGAAAATGAAAATGGTTTCAGAAATGAGCAGAAGTGGCTACAGACGTAGGTGGATGTCCCTAATCCAGAACAGTCACACCCAGGACAGGAATATCCTGGCCAAAGTACATTTTAATGATGAGAAAACTCATTCTGAAAATTGTATGCAAGTCTGTTTAAAGTGTTTGATCCATCTCCCTATTTCTCTTTAGCTAATTAATACAAAGAACAGTCCATTTTCTAGCTATTTTCTTTTTGTTTCATTTTATCCTCACATCTATGTTATTGCATTTTCTAGATGGTAAGAGACAAATTGTTAGCACCCTTGGAAGTATGGGGTCTGTGGGACTGAAAGTCCCCCAGGGAACCTGTACCAGGTCAGAATTCTATGCCAAAAGTGTGAAGGAGGAGCCAAGAGAAATAAAATAGTCTCACACAGGAGAAAACCTGAAATTAAAGAAGTTGAGTAGTCTGGGCCCTAAACCCTGCACATTCCTAAGCGTGCAGCTTCCATCCTACATTTTATTGCAATATTCGAGATGAGGGCACAGTCTGAGCATGCCAACACTAACCCCAGGTGTTTCTGGGGAAGTGAGCAGAGTGGCCTTGGTTTACATCAGCTGTCACTGCAGAAGGGAGCAGGGGAAGCTCACTGTTCTCAGGGAAATCTGGAGGTCACACTGGGGTCAGGTGTTTGTGTCCTCCTCAGGGCTCTCAGGCAGGAAGGAGAAGAGCTCCTCCTGAACTCTGAGATTTTACTGCTCCTGCAGACCAAACCCAGTGTGGCAAACCATTCAGGAATCACAGAAAGTGATGAAATTAGGGGCAGCTTCTGAACAGGCCTTTTCTTTAAACTTTGTGAGACATTTAAATTCTAATGTGTGGTATTTAGTAATCAGTTCTTAAAATTCAAACATCCTTTTCCCCTGCATTTTTTTGTTTGTTTTCTGGGTAGCTTTTTTTTTGTTTGTTTGGATTTGGTGTATTTTTTATTTTTAAATACCTACTTTGAGGATGGGAAGCTTTCTTTTACTGTTTTCCCACTAAAGATTTTCCTTTCATTGCTGCTGCATACACGTAGTACAAAACCAAAGGTAATAAACTCTGATTACATTATTTACAGTACCAGAATCCCCACAAAACAAATCCAGTCCCTGTCCAGAGACTTTATAAGTTCAGTGAATGAAAGCACCCTAAATATAAACAAGGCTTCCATAATGATTGCTAATGCTTTCTAAATTAGATTTACTCAGGCATACACTTCCTTGTAGGTAGTTTTCAGCTAAAACTCTCTCCTAGGAGCATGTCCACCAGGAAACTGAATGGTTCAGAAGAGGTGAATGATTCAGATGCATCATCAGGAACAACAAGATCCCAACGCATTTAGTCATATTTCACTGCCTCCTACATAAGTAATTTCATTTATTTGCTATGCTCTCAATCCAGTTCTCCCTAATTACCAAAAGAACTGAGGCTTTAAAATGATCTAAGTATCTATGGATATAAAAATACATTAAGACAGGGGGCTGTGCAAAGAGATGTGGGGTGAGGTTTATTCCAGCCTGCTGTGACAACACACTCTTTTTTAGCAGCTCTCCTTTCTCCTTCTTTAGCCAGTGAGTCCCTCCTCTGAGAGCAAAAAATGCCCCCTGGCACTGATTGCATATTGGGTTTGGATAGATTAAGTCACTCTCATTCCCCTTGGCCAAGATGCTGTAAGTCACACCAGGCACAGAGCCTTTGGTCAAATTCAGTACAACAGAGTCCAGGTCCAAAGGCTTTAAATGATTACATCCATTCTTAGGGACCAGGAATCGTGTGACTTGGGTAAACAAACCTCTCTATATTCCTGGAATTGAAGGCAATCAAATTTCATTTTCTTTTGGACAGTTTATTTGCCATTAGTGTCACAAATTGAGTATATTATCAAATATTCCTGTGGGACAAGAAGACTGGGCCTTTGCATATGCTGCACATGCTGCAGAGCACAGGAAATTAACCTGGGAGCTCTCTGTTCTCCATTGCTCCAGGCTACACTGCCACTGAAAATCTTAGGGGGATTTGAGGGTCCTGAATGAAAGAATATTTCTCAGTTTAGAATAGGTGTTGCTGACTATCTGAAGGTGTTATTGCCAAAAGAATAATGATTTCCCCTGTCTTTTTGGATTTTTTTTTCTTGTTAATGACTACAATAAATTACTTTCACATATACCTTAATTATAAAAAGCATTACCAAAGTGCATGGTGGCATAGAAAATACAGCTCTTAAAATCACAGGTGCCTCTGAGCACAGAAAGGTCTCAAGAATGTTGGAGGACAGGGCTACAATTCAAAATGATTTTGACAGACCGAGAAAATAATCCTGGCAAAAATAAGACACCATTCAATAAGGACAGCTGTAAAGTTTAACACTTGGGCAGGAAGAATAAATTGCAAAAATACTGGATAGGGAACAATTCACTAGGCAGCAGTGATGTTAAAGGAAACTAGGAACTGGAATAGCTCTCCAATCCCAAGGTACCAACAAAAAAAAGGGAAAGGTTAAAGGAGGATTCACAAGTGGGCATATTGTCTGTTGGATACAGGACAATGGCCTCTTCCACTCACAGACCAGAGCATCAGCTGTGCTTCATACTGAGAGCTGCACTTCAAGAAAGATGAGAATAATGGTCGCCAGTGTAATTTTCTGATTTCTCAGCAGAGATATTGTCTTTAAAAAAAAGTCCAGAATGTGCACATTTTTCTACAAAATACCATTACTACCTGTATTTGAGAAGATAAGAAATAATTCACCTTCTGAGCTATTGTTTCACATTTAATACAGAGGTGATAAAAAAAATTTTTCACATACATCAGCCAGGAATTTGTGGTTTTAATAACACATAAACAACTGGTATTGCAGTATCCAATCTATGCATTAAAAAAAAAATCATAAAAAAGACAAGTCAAAATTCTGATTTTTTTTTCTTTTTTCTGACCTGAAATGAAAATATTTAATTTTAGCTGGCCATTAGCTGAGTTGGCCAATCTCAGTCCATTTGCTGCCCAGTGGGAACAGCAAAACCATGTCCCTCCTTGGCCAGGTTTCAGTTCCCCTTCCTTACTCTTGGCTCAAGCACACAAGAACTTGGGTTGGTCAGAAGCAAATGATTTTCTGGCAGAGTTTTACTGACACAGACTTTTCCTTTGCAGAAAGGCTGGAGTTAAAGGAAAACCCATCTAGTAGTGAGAATGGATTTGGAATGAGACCAAAGATCCTCAGATTCTTGCCTATGAGAAAAGAAATGTTATTCTTGCATCATGACTAAAGTTCCTTATCTCCCAGAGCTGGATGTCTGTCTTTAAATCCTTGTGCATGCAGAGCCTCCCTCAGCAAACTCAGATAACCCAAAACTGCTCAACACCTCTTTGTGGAGAAAGGGTGTGCAACAGGATCTTTCTCCATCAGCTGCTGACTCACTAAAACACACATGCTCACACTTGGAGTGGGACACCCAGTACAACCCCATAGGTTTCTGGGATTTGCAGTCTTTTTCCTGCGAGATTTCCATTTTTGCAGCTTGAAAGTGAAAGAGAGCTCTGCCGCTGACTTTCAGAAGAACATTTGCAGATCAGCTCATTGTAATTTGCTCTGAATTATTAATGCTGAGCTGACTGATGAATTCAGAGTGTGTGTGCTGAGTGTCCTGTGCTCTACAGAGCAAAGGAAATCACAGCAGATTGGGAGGGGCGGAACTTGAGCAGCTTCTTTGCTGACCCCTGCAGGCATGAGCTCATCCTGTCAGCTTTTACCTTGGACTCCATCTATTCTGTACACTGCTTGCACAACACGGAGCTCAGGAGGAAGTTAAATATGGCCTAAATCTACATTCTAATGCAATTCTAATGCAGCACATTATTTCTAGTAATAATCTCCCCCACAGAAAGAACTGATGCATATTATCAAGCATGAATATATTTAATGATTTAAAAGAGAAATGAGTTCATTAAAACACTCATTCATCTTAACATAGGGCGAAGTCAGAGGAGCAGGTGAGGAAATAATTTTGCCAGGTTTTTCAAGCGATAAAAAAAGAAATTGGAGCATTTGATGGAAATAATTATATTCACATTTCAGTTTTCAAAGATTAAAAAATAGACTTTGACCAATCTATCCTTTTGAGATGCGCCTATATCATACAAACAGACATGCTGTCACTGAGGTTTATGGTTCCCAAATTTTCTAGTGCTTGATTGCCTTTCCTGGCACCCACCTCCTCCTTGCTTTGCTGCCTGCTCCAGCTCCCTGGGCTTCCCCCAGGGCTCCCCAGCCCTGGGACACTTGCTGCTGCTCCCCCTCTCCCACTCCTGAGCCAGCTCATTCTCTTCTACATATCCGTGCCCCCATTTCCTAATCCCAGACCTCTGCTGTTGTTTCCATGATCAGATATCTTTACAGCTCCTGCTGTTCCACTTGTCCCCACCTCCCCTTCGCTTTTCCTTCCTCCTCCTCCCTCTCAGTGGTTTTGGCTCTGCCTCAGCTCCTCACACGTGCCTCCCACACCTTGCTGGGCTGCCAGCCCGGCCCCAGTGCCCTGTGACACCAGCAGGGCTCGTCCCGTTCCCCAGGGAGCAGCTCCCATCTCCTGGGGGTCCTTGACTGACACACCCCGAGGGCATCCTCGCCTGCATCCATCCCATGCTGCTGCTCTCTCCCTGGGCAGGGGGATCAAAGTGAAAATTTGGAACTTCTGACAACTTTCTGAGCTGTAAAAGATCAAGAGTTTCTATTCATGAGAACGCCAGACTGTATTTAGGGCGACAGGTAAAAGCAAACAACAAACAAACAAAAAACCCAAATGCACTAGGCTTGTTTTGGAAATCAGACACAGATCCACCAGACAAAAGAACTACTGTGAACTCCTAATGATATATAAATACTCCTTCTGGGAAAATAAATAAAACAATGCCATTTTTGCAATGGTAGACATGAGATATCACAGTATAAAAAACCCCACCTTGATTGTTTTTAAGCTTCTCCGTGTTTCTTGAAGCTGTTTGCACATGAAGAATTCCTGAAGCAGGTGAATACTAAAAGATAATGAATCATAGTTCCTTGCTTGAGTGATCAGAGAACATTGCATGCAGACCCCAAAGAAGTTGGATTTGAAGAGCATTAGTCCCATAGAGATAAAACCAGATTTTTAAGACAGGTGTTTGTTACTTAAATAGACAATGCCTCACCAGCTAATTGAAACTTCAGCTGCTGCTTCTTGGACAGTTGTTCTTTCAATCTAAAAATATCATGAGTGTTTAGTGAGTCTATTGATATCTTTCAGCAAAATTTTAGTTGTCACATGAACATGAACTGAGGATAATGAAGGGGAGAGGAATCCATATAAACTATCTAAAACACAATTACATTGCAGAAGAAAAGAAATCTATTTGTCTTACTGAAGCAGGTGATGAATACAAATACCAGACAAAAATATTCTAATGTTTATCAGACATGGGGTTAGTAACTGCAGTAAAATCTGATTCTAACAAAGATAAAGCCTTTGAGAAAATAAATCGCTACATATAAGAAAGATTGAGTTTCCATACTTCCTCCAGGTGAGATTCTCAGGCCAAGGAGGACCAGTCAGCTCCCAGACTTCAGCTGGCATTTTGTCTAGTTATTCTATTTCTATGTATTTCACATAATAGTGAAATAAATATAACATTCCAGACTCAAAAAGAACATTTCAGTGACAATATTTATATCTATCTTCACATGAAGAAGGGCTGACAATTCTCAACTTCTGCAAGTCAGTCTGTGCCTGTGTATAAGATTTATTGATCTATGCAGAGTAAAACAAAGGAGATTAATTTAATGGCTAACTGTAAGACCAAAAGGTTATCATTAATTCTGAATTAAACTATGAAAAGGAAAATTAATTCTGAATATTGAATTTTTTAAAAATTATTTGTCCTGTTAAACAACAAAGGCACGTACACTCATGAAAGCAGCATTATGAGGTGACATTTTATAATTGAGTGGGAAAACTAATTTTAAGCATCCCTCGGGGCATAATTTTTCACTGGATAAAATAGAGGAATGGTATTTTATTTTCAACTGTTTCTATAATTATAAGATGAACTGGAAAGTCACATGTCTTTAACCACTGCCTTTTCTATTACCTTTTCAATCAAGTTTTTCTTTGTTAAATCTCCCCTTTGATCAGGTGTTTCTGATAAGACAGGACTTCCTCTGGGTTTTCACATTGGCAGCAGCCAGCAGGAAGACATGCAGACAGCTGAAAGTGCATTTTAGAACCATTAGGTACCTAACAGCAAAAATTAACTTCCTAAAGTCCCAAAAATACAAATCAAATTTCCTACTCCAAACTTTCTAGTGCCATTTACAGAACTGCAAAACTCCCTTCTACAGAAATGTCTTTTCCTAAAAAGTGTTGCCCTTGACAGATTTATTATTTGCTGGGCATGAAAATACAGATGAAATAAACTTAGAATAAAAAGCAAACACCACAGGCTTCAGGTGAGTCCCACTTGCCCATGATCCTCTGTCCTGTGAAAGGAACATGACTTTGCCTACAAGGATGAATCAACACATAAATGTTTTCAGCACCTCAGTTTAATCTGTTCTCTGGGATCATTTCTGTTGCATTTTCTCTTTACACGTGTCTCTCTTCCACTCCGATTGTCCAGATTTAATTTGTCCTCTCTGAGCATATTTCATCCACTGTTACGTTGTTCTTTCTACCTGAGGTGAAGAGGAAGACCACAGTCGAGACTCTCATGAAAACAGACAAAAGAAAGAAATAAAATTACAATAGGCTATAAGATAATGATAAGAAAAAAACCCACAATTTTGGGAAGAAAAATCTATATATTCTTTATCCCTGTAAACAGCTGCAATATCCTTAGGATATTTCCCCTTGTGCCTATTCACTCATACAGATGGAATATCTTCAATTTCTCTGTCTAAACAGAGATTTTTATTGAAATAGCCAATTAAAGTAGCCTGAAAATAGGGGGAGAAAGTGTCTTGTATAGCTCACTGGTTTTGCCCAGAGGGCAGGTAAAAAAACATCTTTTTTTTTTTTTCTGTATGTAGGCAAGTAATATAAATGAGAAAGAATAAATAGGATCCCTGTCTATATTTGTATTGAAAATGCTATAGTTTCCCATTTCAGACTCATTATTTTTCATTATTTTGGATATTTTTATTGAACTGTGTCCTATCCTTGTTAATTCAAATACTACAAAACTTTTACTGGGGCTTGTTTGTTTTAAACACCTGTAAAATCTTCCTTGATATTGATAGAAGCAGACATAAGTCAATAATGAGAGTTTCAGAAAAAACCTGTCTCAAGAGCTATTCATTACTGGAGAGAACTAGTGCAATTTAATGTTGTGCTCTTTCAATTCAGAATAAATTGTGCAGAATAATAGAGGAAATCCAGAAAAAAATCATTGCAGCTTTTTAGAGTCATGAAATATTAAAAAATTAAAAACCATTAAATAACAATGGCTCAGGGCTGGAAACCTTCATTCCACAAAAATTAAGAAGAAAATTACTTTAATGAGAAAAATATACAACTACTAAAGTAAGTGTAGCCAAAATAAGAGTATGAATGCCTATCCAACTGAAAAAATCCTCTAGCTAAAAAATTCCTCTTATAAACCCACCTGGAGCATGTTGTTATGAACAATTAATGACTTTGGCTCAGAAATCCAGTGGTTCAATCCTACTATGCCAACCAAATTTCTTGCAAAAAATGTATCAGGGGTTCAGAAACTGGCAAAATTAGCACATTATTTGGCTTGATTACACTGCCCTAATGTAGGCACAGTAAAATAATTGAATGAAAAATGTGTCAACCACTGCACTAAATTTTGATAGCTGCATTAAAATTATAGACTGGATTAAGAAGAATAAAGTGTTTCAAAGCTTGTGGCCGACATGCCAGAGGCAGTGGAGCTGTGACACCTCAGGTGAGATGCATCTTCCTCTGGGCTCTCCCAGTAACTCAGGACCCTGAATGAGTTAAATCAGACAGGCTGCTGGGGATGATGAAGAGGTGCTATAAGCACTCCCTCACTGACTAAAGCAGCTTTTCTGGCTTTGAAATGAACTGATCCAATATACAGAAGATTTTCCTATTCCAATTCAACCAGAATTTTAAAGCCACCCTGAAGCATTCTGAATCAAAGGTAACATAAAAACTGCTCTTAGCAAGACTGAGGAAAAAGAGCATCAAAACTTCAAACCTCTGCCAAACAAAGCAAATGAACAAACAGAAATCCCAGAGCAGAATTATACTCAATGAAATCCTGCATTAATGTTTAATCTGTTGAGCCATAGGGTACCTTGTAGGCAAGCTGGTTAATTTTTTTTCTGCACTGCAATTTCCCCACATATAAAATAGGACAGCAACATTTACTTTGTTGCAGTGGTTGTGAAAATTTAAACCCTGCACACATCCCTGCTTTGCAGGGAGTAACAGCCACTTGCACAGTGCTGGGCTAGGGGAGGCATCATTAATCATGAAGAACATTAATCATAAAGAAGAGATCAAGCATTTTTCTGAATTGTTCTGACAAAGGTAATTAATGTTAAAATCCAGGAAAGAACTTCAGTCTGCTTGCACTTCCTCCAGCTTCAGGCATCTCGCTGACCTGCCTAAGTCAGAGACCTCACCAACCTCTGCTCCCTCTGCAGCTCTTTGGGTGGGAGTGACACTCCAGAGTGAATTGCAGATCCTGCTTGGTGCAAACCACCCTCTGCAGCAGCCTCCTGTCCACACACAGCCTGAGGTGAGCACTTCAGGTGCTGCAGCTGGAAACAACAGTTAAAAATTCTTCTGAAGGAAGAATTCAGGTGAAAAATCCAAAAATTACAGTAATTACCCCAATGTAATTTGGAACCATCCAACTTTTAATCTCCAAAACTCAGGCTTCATTTATAACAGGACAAATGTAAGCTCTTGCACTGACAATATCTTACAAGCACCCCCAGATCTCTGTGTAACACTCCATGAAAATTCCAGTGTCAAGGTGGTTTTACACCCCAGTCTCGCCCCTCCTGCAGGTGCATGTTTCAAAGCACTGACATTCACACTGATTTACATTGACAGTCACACTGATCTGTGATGCACTCATAAACAAGCTTTACTCCATTTCTTCATTTCATGTGAAATTTGTTTTGGGGATTTGGAGCTGTTGCTCTGGGACACACGCAACAGAGATTAGAATTTTCCCTGTTAACAAGAACACAATTTAGTGACCCTGACCATGGGCTGTAAGAGACCATGTCATGCCAAGTGAAGGGTGTTTTCCTGCAAAAGCCAATCACCACAGGCTACAAGGATAATCTATTTCATAGGAATTGAGCAGGGTCACAGAAAGATTTCCGTCTTTTATAATTATCTTTAGGAAACAAGTAAGGGGAAATACAAAAAGTGTTGCTGAAAATACAAGGCACCAGGAAAAAAACAAAACCAAACCATTGATGAAACTCCTCTAAGAGGCATTTATTGCTAGGAGGAGGATAACTTCATTATTAAAAAATCCTCTTCTGAAGACAGAAAAGGAGGAAATAAAATTATGTCTTCAGAAAAACAATTAAAAATATCTTTGAAATATTCTTCCCAGTTTCAGGCATTGAGGTTCCCCCTCCACCCCCCCCCGACCTATTTATTTTCTTTTTTAGATTAGTTGACTATTTCCCTCTCAAAAATTTTTTCTAAGAACATTTTCCAAAAAAAAAAAAAAAAAGAAAAAGGAAGTGTTCTCTTCTTTGCTGAAAGAACAGTGGTACTGAGAAAATCACATATATTTTCCAACAGGTAGAGGCCAGTTACATCCACTGACCCATTGATTTTTCAGTTACAAGGTAATTATAAAGCCTCTGGGTTCTTAGCAGCACATGGAAGAAGAAAAAGAAGTTTAAATCATATTCTTCTCCAGTGAGAAATTCTACTTGGAAATAGATTTTTATTTAAAGGAATACTATGAGGGAAAAAAAATCAAACCTCAATTCAGTCAGTCCTCTTCCTGTCAACTATTGTTGAGGCAGCTTCAATGCTTCCCCAGGGCAGTTGATTGATTGTCCCAGATTCTACAGCTCCCTGTAACAGCTCTAGAAAAGAAAAGGAACTTTTTGGAGAAATACATTTATGAAGCTACAGAGTGGCACAGGCTGGAGTTTATTTGCCTGTGCTCTGAGTTGTACCAGGTGTGTCTTGGAACCATCCCTAATGCTAAAAACAAGAATATGAAATCTTCAATGGCTCCTCTCAGACCTTCCCATTGAAATGCAGCACAGTAATGGATCATGCAGAAGCTGCATATGAAAAAAAAAAAATAAAATGCACATTTTTTGCAAAAGAGAACTGATGGCTAAATGACAGAATCATTTTACAAAGGGACAAAAGTAACTTTATGTCTTCCTATTCACTTTTTCTAAGCTTCGTATTCAATTATTGCTTAATCAGGAAATACCTTTCTGTTTCCTATAAAGCATTGGTTCACTTCCTAGCTTAGACATCTCTGTGTGCTGGCACGAGGCCCAAAGATGTTCATGTGGCTTCTCCCTGCACCTCAGAAATCTCACAACAGCCTGCTGGATGTTTCAGGTGTGATGGTTTAATTATGAATAAGAGTAACAGGGTTGCCTGGGGATTCCTGTTTTTTCTTTTTCTTAATTGGAGAAAACTTGGCATGGAAACAAAGATATCAGAGGAATATGATTTGCTTCAATTAAAAAGAAGAGAAAAAACGCAAATTTGCCTACATAGAACCAGCTTTTCAGGCCAATATTAAATGCATAGATGTACCATTAAATGAGGAGCAAGAACATGACAGTGCTTAACAGGTACTGCTGTCAATCCTGAGCCTGCAGATTTTAAACCCCCTTTCACAAATGCTACTGCAGTGGCTCCAGGATGGAAACCAGACTGTATTCCAGAGCCAGGTGAGAGCACCTAGGAACAAGAGAACTCTGCCCCGACCTGTACCCAGGACAGCAGGAATGGGGAGCCCTGGACAGGGCCATGGCCCAGCCACCTTTTATTGGTGCCTACCCCTGCCCCATCCCACCGACTGCTGTGCCCCTGTCTCTGGAGAAAGCACAGCCCTTGCATTTTCTCAATTTCAGCTGTTCTGCCACCAGCAGAAAAGAAAGCAAACTCAAAAGGCAGTAAAAGCAGAATCTCCTCTCCAGCCCAAGAGGTTTACTATCAGTTATTCTCTCTTAGCCAGCAGCCTGTGTTCTGTGTTAGGAAGAAAGGTCTAATAAATCTGGTTGGTGTGTATGCAGGGGAAGTTATTTTCCAGTTTGGGAAAGTGGTAGAGGCCTCTTCCCTTAGATTTTTTCCAAAAGTAATTTCCAGTAATACATTAAACTGAAATTCAATTACAAAGCAAATACATCTCAGCTAATGTGAATATTGGCTGGGCTAGCAAGGAGAAAGGAAGGGAAGATAGAATTACTGGACACCAAAAACATGGTCTGTTGTTAAAAAGATTATTTCTAGGTTTATTCCCTTATACTTGAAAGTCCAGGTGGCACTTCAGTGGACCAAGAACCACTGAAAATTATTTTTAAATTCTTCAGCATAAACTCAGAACTAAGAGAACAACTTTGAGTGGATTTTAACGGTATTTAATGAGAGATCTAAATAAAATTTAAATGCCTCTTCATAACCTCATTAATATCTGATAAAGCAATTCTTTGCTTTCCTTGCAAAACCAGAAAAGGGCTTTTATGTGTGGTCTTCAGTTGTGAAAAGCAGTGTACATGAAAAACAACATGCTTGAAGGAATACATATTGTGGTTTAGAAAAAAGGGCAGTTTATTTTTAATTAAATGGTTTTGAAAATAAAACCTGTTGTTGAAAAAAATGAATCCCAATATATTGCTTTGCTGAAACGATAGACGGAAAATATGAATGTTTACCAGAAGTGGGAAAATTAAAAATGATTTCTTGGTCCTCCCAGAAGCTATAGTGTGCTCTTTGTGGCATCCTATCCTCCTCTGTGAGCAAAGAACTTCAGCAGAACAATTCTCCCACAAAGCTCCACAGTCCTGATTGCTCCCAAAGACACCAACACAGAGTATGAGAGACCTCAGCAGAAAATAACAGACATTTTCTAGAACTTAGTTCCTAAATTCTAATCCCTCAAATTATCACATCACATGCAAACAACATGAAATTTTTCACTCCCCTGTCTTCTTACCCTAGTCTCACACCCTATGCAGATCAAAATAAGCAATGCCAGGGAAAATAAATTATCACTGTCCAAACAGCAAGAGCTCTGGGGTTCCCAGCTTTGCAAGGCAACTCCTTCTTGTCACTGGTTTGTCTGCTCAATGTAATAAGCACACTCCATGACAATTGACTCATAAAACTTAGATATTTGGATACCAATTAGTGCCAAAGATTATGATAACAGCTTCCTTAAAAATATTCTTTTGGGTTCCAAAGCATTTTATCCTCTTCTGAAACAATTTATCATTATTCTGAGGCAATATTGTCCTTCAGTTTCTGATGATCTGTGTTCTCTAATGCCCAGCATTTCAGCCAACACTCCCTTGTTCAGTATAAGAATGCCTGAATTTCCAGCAAAGAGATTCCATGGAATCCAGCCCACAGTAAAACACATTTACCTGTCATCTGGCATACACAGCTGAGGTTCAGCCAAATTCACTTTGTGCAAATTTAAACTTGTGTTAAGCCAACAAAAATGAATTATTTTCACAGAACAACTGACAGATGACTAAAAGGTAGAAATAAAGATGAGGTTAATCAAGTCTTTTGCTGGTAATAGGATGGATAATACACTTTTCTTTTGGCCATGCTGTCCTTACCCCAATAGGAGAAGCATTCCACATATTCTGTTTCCCAAAGAAGAACAGAGGTCATAAATTTTAGGAGAGTTATGGAGCAGTTCTAGAAACAGTTGGCAGAACATACCAGCAACTAAGTACCATGAGTTGGGGGAAAAATCATAATGATTTTCTGACACAAAATTCCATTTCTGAAAGAAAAAAAAAGATCTCTGAGAAGATGCTAAGTGTCTGCCAGCACTTAATAAAAGTGTAGTATTTTACTGAGAGTCTACTTGACTCAGATGTTTTGAATACCTAACAACCTCAAAACACCTCTCTTTGGTCAGATTAAACAATATCAAATTCATTTTTTTGTGTCAGCTCTCCTGACATGAATAATCCTACATCCCTTCTTTTACCCTGTCAAAGTACTCAGAGGATAATTTCATGAACCATTTTATTCCTGAAGTTGCCAGCATTAAAGTTCCTGGTCTATGGAACCGTCTAGAGTCTCTCTGTGGGTAATGAAAGGAGGAGTGGCAGTATCATCCTTCTGGATGAGTCTTTTCTTTTTCTTCCCTCCTTCTCTCCCTCCCCACCATAAGAGAGCATCTCTGGGACCACTACAAAGGAAGTGATATTTCTTGGCACATCCTGGGCTGCATCTAAAGCAGTGGGACTGTGACCAGTAGGTCGAGGGAGGTGATTGTGTCCCTTTACTCCAGTTGAGAGACCCCACCCAGAGTGCTGTATCCAGCTCTGGGACCCCCAACAATAAAAAGGGCTCCTCAAGAGATTCCTGAGGATGACCACAAAGATGGTCAGAGGGCTGGAGTATGTCCTCTATAAGGACAAGCTGAGAGAATTGGGATTGTTCAACCTGGGAAAGAGAAGAAAAGGCTCTGGGGAGACCTAAGGGCAAACTTGTAGTTGCTGAAGAGGCTACAAGAGAGCTGCTGAGGGACATTTTACAAGGGCAGGGGATGACAGGACAGAGGGAAATGGCTTTAAACGGAAAGAAAATAGGTTTAAATTAGATATATGGAAGAAATTCTTTACAATGAGCTTGGTGAGGCCCTGGCACAGGGTGTGCAGAGAGCTTGTGGATGCCCCATCTCTGGAAGTGTTCGAAGTGAGGCTGGAAGGAGCTCTGAGCAACCTGGTCTAATGGAAGCTGTCCCTGCCCGTGTCAGGGGAATAAATCTAAATAATCCTTAGCATCCTTACCAGCCCAAACCATTCTGTGGTTCTATGAAATTAAGTCCAAGCGATTTCTGAAAAAGCACTTAGGCACTTTTGAAAATACTGCCTTTTTGTATCTTCAGTGAAAATAATTTCTGTCAAACCTAAAAACCAGATGCAAATGGAAAGAACCCTGTTAGGTAGCTAACATAGTCAACACCACAGTGACTTGGACTGAAATTCCTGTTTTAATCTTCCCAGAGTAACTTTCCTGAACTGTCTCTTTCTGTTGTTCTTCTCACTTTGAATTTAATAGCAGTTCCCTGTGAATGACAACCAAATGCTGTGTCCTATAGAGCTGGCTGGTTCCACTCATGCAATTGCCAAGGCACCTACCACTGAGAGACCCAATTACCCCACCTCCTCTTTCACGTCCCTTCCTCACTTCAATCTGCAGCTGCACTTCTGCTGCAGCTCCCTCTTGTTTCTTCCACACTTTCCTTCTCCTTTCCCTGATGTCTATATTTATCTCTGACCTTCCTGCTATTTGCCAGATTTATTATTTTATTGTCAAATTTCCCTCCTTGGTTTCATTTTTCTTTGTAAGATGGTGCTTGCTGAGCAATGCTGTGGAGCAGCAGCTTTCTTTTCTGCCTCTCAGTGCAGCTCTGTTCTTGCCTCTTTACTGGGAGGGCAGCCTGGCTCCCCTTTCTGGTTTAATATCTGAATCCATTTAATAAGGGGTAAATATATTGATTTTCTGTTTACCATATTGTATCTCCGTGTGAAAAGAAGAGTCCAGTAAGACAAAGAACCAAAGACCCATTTCAGAACCTTAATAGAAATTTTCCTGAAACTTGTCTGCCTTTCATTCTGTCAATTTAAGGAATATTTTTGAGATGACGTGTCTCAGGGATCTTGTGCCTTTCCATCCCTGGCATTGAAGGAACTAAATCAGTCAATAAAGAATATAAAAAGTTCTGGGGTTTAATTATGAGCTAAACTCAAATATCACTGAACTTGCTAAAACCCCAGGGGAAGCCAGATAATAAAACCTGTCAAAGCCTCAGTCTGATCAAAAAAAATTACAGCAAAAGTTAATTGTTTGGAAAAGGCAAATTCTCATGTATTCTGACTCCTTTTAAAAATAAGTCTATTTTCTAATCACAGGGAGAATTTATCTGACTTTTAAATGGTTAAGATTGCTAGCATGAAATACGACTAGCTACAGATGCTCTGGGAAAGTAAAAGCAAGCTTTAGCTGCTTCCAGTCAATTTTTTCCCAACAATTATGTGCTCAAAACAATGTAAGTTCAGTCAAGACAGAATCTACTGATTGTGTGTCTAGTGTCTTTTGTTAAAAATAACAGCAGCCTTTCTCTTCTCTATCCCTCCTCCCTGATTTTCTTGCATCAATCAGATTTTTGGCAAATGGGCTGCACTCTCCTTTTAGCTGAAATTTCCCCGCATATGCAGAACAAGATTTAACCTTTTGCACCCATTTATTACATCACCAGGCCCACACCCACTGTTGTACACTGGGAAAGCAGAGCACAGAACAGAATGGGAATTACAGCCCTGGCTCCCACCCCAAGCCTTTCCACAAACGGGTGAGTGTGCACACACAGTGAGAAGGGAGGGAGGAACACAGATCCTGACAAGCTGATCCATGGGGCTCATTTTCCTGGGAACTCTTCTCTTTAGAGGGTCTCTAGATCTTTGACTTGATCTAGGGAGCCCTTGGTGAGAACTCACAAGCTGCTGGGACTGTCTCACACACAAGCACCTTTCTCTCATGAGCATGGCTTGTCCCCTTGACCCACTGAAGATGCTGATCCATTATAATCAAAACAGACAAATTCCTTTGCATTAAATCAAATCAAACATCACCTGTTCTTCACAGGAGTGAACTGCTACACTGTGAATCAGAGCATAAATCAGCCAGAAATTCACTCAAAGAAGCCCTAAGGTTGGCAACTGCTTGACTCCTGAAACCCCAGCAGACAACTTTGAGAAAATTTGGCAGTAAAAAGTCACAGCATGTTTCAGTTCTTTGCATGACAGCCAAGAATGTGGATATCACACACACTCACTGCAGCTTGAACTTAGTACTGAGTCACCAGAGTTGTGAATTTGTGTCTTTAATAAACTGGAAATCCATAACACACTGTCTGTCCCACCACACACATCCTTTTTGTAAAAGATTCTAGAATGCACTGCCTTCAGAGAGAAAGATTACTTAAAGGTTTAATACAAAGTCTACTCTCCCTGCCCATTACTCCAATGGTGCAAAAATGATTATATCTGAACTTCCTGAGACTGCTGTGGTAACTGCTTCAAAAATGAGGGTAAACTTGTTCCTAAAAAGTGCTTTGCATATTTTTTCAGTCCAGACCAGTAGGTGATGAAGGTGATTACACATCTAGCAAAGAATGGAGAATTCAAATATCCAACAGGCTCTCTCTTTGGGAGAGAGATAATTGTCCTAAACTTGATGATTTAAAAAAAAAATCGAATATAAAATAAATCATATTAGTTTTGTAAGTTGCAAATTGAAGATGGTGAATTCTTGGGAATACATTTATTTCACGAAAGAACTATTGAAAAGTTAAAACTTCATAATGGACAGTTTGATTTTTCTAACCCATGTATGTCTAGCTTGGATAACAGTATCTGCAAAGAATCCTTAAGAAAGCAAAGGATTTTAGCCCCAACCTCTTGTCTTAACCCTAAGCATTATCTGGAGTATGGAACTAGGAAGCTTTCCAAAATTTAATTGATGGCCTTTTCCCTATTACTGCTCACTCACAGTTACATTTTTCTAGATTTTGATGTAAGGTAAATTAATAAGCCATGAGCAAAAACAATAGCTGTGAATAACCTAAACCACCACTGTCTGTCATTGTTCTTCCAGTAAGATAGGAAAAAAATAGACATTAGGGAAAATTTCCATAATAAATTTTGACAAAATCTGAAATTGCATCTAACTATTCAAAAAAATAAAACAAAACCACAAAGTAAAAGAAAGTAAAATCAGGTTATCCTGGCTAAGCAAATCAGTGCAAGTTTCACACAGGTATGTGTGTACACAAGCACACATATAAATAAATTCTTAAATTAATTTGAGGCCTACTGTTGCTAGATAACTGCTGCTTCTACACACGGAAGACAGTTGGGAATACTTTAATATAATCAGGGACAGAATTTAAAGATTCATTTCTGTATGATAGCATTAATTATACATTTTAAACAAGAAACAGAATTGTTGTTCTTATTTAAGTGCTACGCTTTAAAAAGCTGTGCAAAACACGACTTTTCAAAGATGAGATAAAGGCACATTTGGCTTTCTGGGCTGCAGGTGCACATTGCCAGGTCAGGCTGAGCATCTCATCCACAAACACCTCCAGGCCCTTCTCCCAGTGCTGCTCTCAGTTCACTCCCAGTTGCCCAGCCCGTGTTTGTGCTCAGGGCTGACCTGCTGCCCTTGGCCTCGCTGCCCTCCCTGAGGCTCACACAGACCCAGCTCTGCAGCCTGTCCTGGTCCCTCTGGATAGCATCCCTTCCCTGCAGCACGTGCCTGTCCCAGCTTGGCACCATCAGCAAACCCTCCGGGCTGCCCTGGCTCCCCCTGACAGCTGAAGGGGTTACACAGCACTGCTGCCCCAGTAAGGACCCCTGAGCAGCCTCTCTGCTCTCACAGGGACACCAAGCCATGAGCAGCAGCTTTGGGTGGGACCATCCAGCCAATTCCTCATCCACCCAGCTGTCCCTCTGCCAAATCCACATCTCTCCAGTTCCACAGCTGCATTCTTTTAAAAAGAGGATGTACCTTTGAATCTCTCAGATTACATTTCTCGAATTACATGAGATCTAATGCAAATGAGGTAGGTCTTGTCTAATGAGACAAGGTATTGAAGGCTGACCTAGAACAGAGACTAGACAGAGCTAAAGAGTAAAGTAGGGATTTATTAAGAGGCCTCCATGGATTCATTTTGGGCAGCACATCCCAAAATGGTCACAAAATTCCCAACCAGTCACGGGGTCTCTCACTTTTATCAGTTCTGCTCCATTTGCATACTGGAGTTAATTGTCCATTTACAGCCCCAGCCCATGCAGCCCCATCCTTCTTGTTTTTCTCTCTTCAGCCCACCTTGTTTGTGCTCTTGGGCCTGAGATCTGGATCATTTGTCCTTGGTCCTCATCTAGAGAAGGAATTGTTTTATCTCCCTATTCTGTGCAGAGAGCTCACCATCCCCTCATATGAAGCCTACACTGACACACTAAAGCAGCACAGAATCTGAAAAATATAAAAGCTAAAACCTGAGGCATCAGTATTAATTATTGAAATGTTTTCTTTATTGTGGAAGAAATATAAATCACAGCATCAAACATCCAGCATTACATAAATAAAGGAGTATGTGAAGGTTAATGAAATTATTAAATTCTTACTTAAACTATGGTACCATTTAATACATTATGAAAACACTTCACAGTTTAATTTTGACTACCACAATAAATTAGCCATGAGTGCTACTTGCAAAGTCCTTCTTTACTACCAATCTCTCCTGTGAGCCTGGATATTTTGATTTCTCAGACTGTGCATTTCATGAGAATTTCCTGTGACATTCTGGGCTAGAAAAATCAACAGAAAGAATGGTATCGATCACAAGGCCAGGATTTTGCTTCCTTAAAAGATGAGACCATTTAAGATGCATTTTGCAAGGATTAATGACTCTTTCATCAAAATCAATACTTGAAGATCATTCCAGCAGTCTGTGAGGCTGCCACAAGTTATTTATCTGCTTATCTTTATTCAATATGTTAATAGCCTCCTGGATTTCTGATAATACATCTTGGAAACTGTTATCTTCTTTCTTCTCTTATCAGTGACATACTAGGCTACCTTATCAGTGTCCACTAAATAACTTCTTTTGAGCATGTGAGAGGTGAGTAAAGGAAGAAAACGTCAGAAAAGTGATGAAGTTCTTCCCAGGGTAGAGCTTTAGCTGAGATCTTGTCAAAAATAGGATTCCCTTGTCTTAACTGGGATTACTTCTACTTGTTTGTCAGAAATAGAAGTGAAGAAAAATGCTGGTTTAATTAGTTCAATACTAATTAAAATCTAGGAGGAAAAACCCAATGGCTCCTAGCACTGCACCCAACAGAGGAATTTACAACAAGCACTGACATCTATGCAGAATTCCATTTCAGCCAGTAATTTCCCATACCCACTGACACTATAGGCTGTGCAGTTCCCAACAGTATTTAGATCTTCAGATCATTTAGTCAGGCATGACATTTTCATAAATATTATAGGACAACATCATGGACTACAGAAAAGGTAATTTCATCTTGCAATTTAAAAAGGAAAAAAAAAAAAAAACAACTAAACATTTCTGTCCTTATAGCAGCTGACACCAGCAGTGCCTAATGAACCTGTTAATTTACTAATACTGACTAATGAAAATGGTGATTAGTTGCAGGCCATCTGGGTCACTGAAGAGTTGATTGATATCATATTTAGAATGAGAACTCCGAAAACAAAAGGCCTATACTTATCTCTGTCTCCAAAATCAAAAGTTAAATCTGACCTTGGGATGTGGGGGCTTTTTTGTTGTTGTTTTTTTTTTTTTTTCTTTATCTAAAGTACTTGAGGCTCCTTATGGTAACTAAGAATGCCATGGAGAAGTCCAGTTCCAGTGAAAAGAGGAATTTTCTAAACTAAAGAGCAAGGAAAAGAGAGGAGCATTTTAATCTCTTAGTGAATCTCCTGTTTCACTCTGTCCTATTGAAAGGGAAGTGTCTCAGCTGATCTCCATGCAGTGGATGTTTCCTTCACTTGTCTTGTTCAAGAAATAGAATGTTAATTGTTATCCTATTTTCATGACACTGAACTTAGATGAATAAAAACCTCTTCAACTTTACAAAGCAAACCCCCCCTTCCAGTTAGGTGATCCTAATTCCTACTTTGATTTTGCAATAGGCTGAAAATCTTTATTCTATATCTTGCATAGACTTGAAAATTGTTTGTTTGGATAGTCTGATAGTCACAAAATGTTTATTTTACCTTATTATATTGGAAGTTGATGGCATTAAACCAAACTTTTTTAAAAGATCAATGAATTATTAAACTTTAAAGGGAGATTAGATGGAAAAACAGTGATATTAATCTTCACCTACTGATGAGAAACAAGACTTCATCTAGTTATTTTGAAGACAAAAAGGAATAATGAAACTAATTTTAATTCTCAGAAGACTTTCTCTTTCAAGAATGGGGAAAAAATAGGAACAGTTTTCTGGAGAACAGAAATATTAAAGCTAAATGGTACAACTGACGAGATGTTTGGCTCACATATTTTAAAATTCCATTGGATTGAAAGTAAATTCTGGTTTTCATTATTTTTCTGCAGATGAGTCTGGAAAAATCTGTAGTAGCTTCTTGAGAAAAATGGCAATAGTAGGAGTGGGAAAGCCCAAAGTACACGACATTTCTCCAGTTTCTCCTGCTGAAGTGAATTAATAAACACCTTTTCCCCAGTCTTCCACATGCAAATAAAATGCAAGAAGCCAGCACCTCTTTCTCTCTCAGTGAAATTAAACCCATCTATAATTATCATTCTTCATCTGTAGAGTCAGAACAGGAGCTCTGTTATTCAAAGCAGAAAACAAGCTTCATGGAGAGTGATGAGATATTAAGTTGAAATACTTTGCATCTTTCAAGATGCAAGATCTTGTTTTTACTTCTTCCCAATATGTTCTGCTCCTATATTAAGTTTGTTCATTAATGCAGTTTCCAAACATTGTGCAGAAGATGCACAAGGCAAGGGTGCACAAGGCAAGGATGTAATCTACTGATTTAGTATGGAAAATAGAAGGAAGACAGGTTTTAACTCTGATATAACTGCAGCAGTAAAAAAATAAACAGATCTACCTGACTAAATTATCTACCTAATTTCACATGTCCAATAACAATTCTGCTGAGGTATTTTCAGACCAGTTCTGCAAAGCACCTGATCATTTGCCAGCCTGGAAGGACATAAAGAGCCAGAGAGTCTTATTTAGGTGTTTCAGGGCAGATGCAAGCTCAGGTTCTATCCTAAGAATATTACATCCTTGTCTATGCTTATCCTCAGTCTTTACTGTGGTAATTTCACTCCTCTGAAACTAAGCCACCTATTTATTTGGCTAAGATTTTGGCTGGAACAGAAGTACTGTCACACTTGACTGAGGCAAAGCCTTCCTGCTTCATCCTCTCCATCACGAGAGCACCCAACACAAGAGAAAAGAAAGGAAAAACCAGACCTGAAACAATCATGGTCCTTCATTTATCAATTTTCAAATATGTCTAAAGGTTGATTGCTTGAATATTTAACAATATTTCTATATTTTTCTCAGTGCATGTTTCACACACATTGCTCATTAACATTTTCACCTGTATTTTTTGCCCTTAAAAGCTTCAAATTCCAGAGTTCAACGCTAATTGTGTTGAACCACTGTGTGGTTTAAGAGAAATCTGGTTTCCCTTTTCCAGTTTTATCTCCTTTTTCCCCAGTATGTAATTTAATTTTTTCAGCTCTTCTCTACCTAGGGTGGGCAAGTGTTAAAATAGAAGCACAGGCATGTAAAAACAACATTTACAATACTGAATCAGAATGACTTGTCTATTTCACCAAGATATTTTCATAATTAATTATCTGTATAGGTATTTACAAATATGATGTACTGGAAAGCCCAGTTTCACTTCACTGAATTCACCAAACTGAAATGCAGGTTTCTATGAAATGCTTTGAAGTTTAAAGTCTAACATTGAGGTCAACTATAAATAAGCAACATCTTAACTTTTTTCTAAAGGAGAAAAGAAATTCCATATGTTAAATTAATTTCTGTTATTAAAAAAAATTAAAAAAAACAAATTGGCAACAAGTTAATTCCTACCCTCCAGTTGAGGCCACAATGCCATTAGTACATGAGATGAGCACTGGGACCTAAATAAAATATTATTTTTACTTCCAATAAAATACAAGCATAGATGTTGACACATTCTTATTAACATTGTTAAAACTAAAGATTGTTAATGGTGTTCCAGCCCTCTCCAAAAATCTGAGTCTCAAGAATGGAATAATCACATAAAAAGAAAACAGCCTCCCATCTGTCTCTGTGGTTGAGTAGAAAGATGAAAACATGGATCAATTAAGAGGAATAAAGAAAAACCTCTACCAGCATTATTGGAGAAGTGGCACTATTATCAAGAAGATAATCAAATATTACCACCTGACTGTCTTCAGAAAGGATGCTCTTTTCCACAGATATTTTAAAATAACTAAGTGCCCTATGAACCCACAAAACCATTTAAAGAATGCTGAATAAGCCATTTGGGATTCTATGGCTGTGGAAGAGCATTTTAAGTTACGCTCACAATATTTTTTCCACAGGAAAGTTATGCAGTGTACCTTTAATGGAGTGAAGTTTGGCATACCCAGTACAGAAGTCTGATGAATTGAAACATTTTTTTACGTACTAGCAGCAAAAGAACTATACCTCTGCATGCAGCTTCATCTACTGCTGAACACGTGTTCCTATGGAAATTCTTATTAAATGTGCATCATAACAATTGGAGAGGCAGGATATGACATGTCACAAGCTTTGTAAGCTACTTCTAAGGATTTGAAACATCCCCTTGTATCAGAATGTAAAGAATTATAATAAAATCAAAAAGAAACTCCTTGCAAACCATTTTTACTGTAGAAAAGACATAATTTCATTGAGAGCAAGTCTCTAAAGCTACCCCAGTCTGAAAGAAACTCTTATTTTGTGAATTCTGAGATAACAAGAGCAAAATAGAAAATTAAAGAGGAAAGAAAATTAAAAACCTATCAGGAAAAAAAAAAATCAAAACACACTTCCACTCCCTTAACAGAGTTTCTAATGCTCTTGGGTGCTCACTAGTGCAGTGCACAGCTCCCTTCAGGCCAAGGGAAGGGGTAAAATATTCACATTGACCTCAGCTCTACAATAGTTCACTACATCTTTGCTGACTGCTCCATAAGAACATGTTGGGAAAGAATTGGGCAATCTCCATTAGAAATACAGGTATTTTTCTTTCAAAAATCATCATGTATTGCAGAATTCTGGAACAATTCAAGTTTAAATGTATCTCTGGAGATCCCCTAGCCAACCCCTGCTGCTTTATGCCTAATTCAGATGATATAGTTTGGGACTTTCTCCATGTGTGTTAAGGGATTCTCTGGAATGCTTTAATCCAGAATGAGACAGGGAAAAACATTTCTGTGTATGTGTCAGACAGAGTCAGCTAGACACTGTTAGTGCCTATGGAGTTATTTAAAATTTAGAAAACTCATAAAAGTATAATTTTAATCTTTTCCTCACCATTGTTCTCCTGAAGCAAATCACCGAGCAGAAATCTTAAGAAATTATGTTCTCACTTATACATTTCTGACTAAGCTGTAGGACAAAAATATCTCCCTTGGACTTTTGCACAAAACCTAGTTGGAGGTTACACTGACAGCAGCTTATGCAATGAATTGCAATCATTATGGAATCAATGCCAGTGCCTTGCCTCAGAGTGATGCGCACACACAAACAAACTAAACATTGGTTTGTGAAAAGGAAAACTGAGATTAGCAACAACTAAATTAGAAATTCTTGTTCCTAAAGAATTTTTTCAGGAAACAAAATAATCTCAAACAGGGCTATTATCATCTTTTTGCCCAGAGTACATCTGCTACTCTCACACTTCTCTGTTCCAAACAGCTCAATGCTGCTGTAAAGCACATTCAAGAGCTCTTCATCATAGCTGTGTATATTTATTTATGTCTGCCACCATCCTAATGAAGTGTCATGGAAAACTCCTGCAATAAGCAATAATCTCAGACAAGAAAGTGAAGTGCTCATGTTATAGCTTTCAGGTGACACTTTCCATACTGCTTATTAATCTGTCAAAAGCCTAAAGTTGTTCAGTGAATTAAAATAATTTCTCATTCATGACAGTAATTATGTCAGAAGAAATATTTGTATTCGAACTCTTGATTGATTTTGTGCTAAGAGCACCACCTATTAATATATTTATTCTGAAAAATTACACCACCAGCAGCAATGAAAATGACCTTGAAGAGAAAAAAGTGAAATCAACTGCCTTCTCTCTTCTATATATAACATACATTATCACAACAGAAGTTAAATATAATTTTCTTAATGGAAAAAGGATGTCCTTAATTGCTTTATATAAAAATCAATTTAAATAGCAGAAGATGGAAAATGTCAAACCCTTAAAAATTACTAATTAAATTACTAAATATGATTTACCATTTTCAGTTCTGTTATTGACAGATTGAGAAGGTAGAGATAATTTTGTGAGTCCAGGAGGAACATTAGTAGTACGTGTTACAAAACATATAAATGGTATCTAACAGCATTATATTTTAAGAGATACCACAGTCCAATGTCTGAACCTAGGCATTTGCCAATGCTCCATAAAACTTTTCCCACTTAAAGATCCTTCAGGGTTAAATGAAGCACCAGATCTGTGCAGTGAGGTACTCACAGATTTTAGAGACCAGATCAGAGTATAAAATAATCTGGTTTTTCTATGCAGCTTTGTGGGTTATAACATACACATGCATATTTGGGAAACAAACACACATCACTATTAATGCTGACAGTTTGATAGAGGATGTCATGCAACTTTGAAACCCTACCACAGAAATATTGAGCAGCTCTGGTAGCAGAGCTTCCTTTCACTATAATTGCAGTAATCTCCAGATTTAAATAAATGAATGTTTGATATTTAACTGTGGATACCACGGGTAAGGTATATGACCTCAATGGCTTCTATTAGAGCTCCCTTTCAAAAGGAAAATACATCATTCTGCCTATTTCTATTGAAATGACCTCTTATTTTCCTGTAGATTTTCCAACAGTTTCCATAGCAAAGTCAATCTCCCTAAAACATAGGAGCATGAAATCACTTTACAGCAACATTAAATTCACAGATCAAATACCCTGCTTTGATCAGCAAAGGTAAAGAATTTAAAGATGTGAATTCAGACAAATTTAGATCAAATTATACGTGAGGTTAAATTCAATCAGACCATCTTGAGTTCCTGGCAAGAGCTGGAATAGGGCTTCAAATTTGGCATTTTCCTATGTAAAATTCTATATGTGGCATGACAAAATTAAATAAAGTGTATTTGGATCAGGCATGGCCAAAATAGAACTTAACACTGAAGAACAAGTGTTCTCTATTGTCTAGTTCTCTGGCTGCTGGGAGTTCCTTCCATAATTACCTCCCCAAAACACCCCACACATTATCCCCATCCATCCTCTACGCTTGAGAAACTCAGGCTATGGGCTGAAGAAATGCAATGTGAAGAGCACAGGGATTGAGCCTGCTTCCCATCAGAGAGCAGTTCCAGGGAAATTCAAAAGAGTTAAGAATGTAATGCATCTAAGAGTAAAATAAAAATGTATTTCACACAGCAGAGCAGGAATTCCACTCTGCCCTTGATCAGAGCTATGAGGGATCTCATTCACCTGAACAAGTTGTTGAAATAACAATTGACTCTCAAATTTCCTGTTCGAACAGACATTCAGCACGCATCCTAAGAGGTTTGGATTTTGCTTTTCATACTCAGCAACCCTGTTGCCTTCCACTCCAAGTGGATTTTGCCTCTTCTGAAGCATGCTAAGGATGTCTACTACCCTCTTGTGTGACTCTGTAGAACTCTTCCTCCCTAAACTTGATTGAAGTCTGCCCACTTCTGTCCTCAATTCTCACAAGTCTGAAGCTAAGGCAGTGTTACCAGTGCTCTCCTTTTAAATCTTTTTTGGAATCAGGAAGCAAATACTATTGCTCAGTCAAAGATGGAAGAAGAGCAACATCAAGTTTGGATTAGAAATTCCTGGTGTACTCAACTTTTCTCTTACCTAAGCCCTGCTGACTAAAAGAGTTTTCTCTGACTTACAGAGGGGGAGACGAGCCTTGCAATATATTTCATGAGAATGACTAAGCAAGGAGGCTGAAATCAGTTGTAAATCTTTTCTGGAACAAGAGTGAGAGCAGGCCCAGGGTACTAGGGCTGAAACATTATTCTTTTAACTTGATTGGTTTTGTGCTTTAAAAGCTTTTGGGTGAGGGTTGTTGTACTCTTGCATTACAGATGCTCTTCTATAACCCAGACATGTCATTACATTCTTTGTTCCCTACAGCCATTTCATACAGTGATTCAGTGCAAACACAAAAATGCTTCCCTTCCTCCCCATTGATTGTGTTCTTTGCAGCTGTTGATGGAAAGGGCTGTCCACCCAGTGATACCCTGAAGGTGGCAAGGCACTTCACACCACTGCCAGTCACCCTGGCACACCCTGCTATTAGAAAAATTCCTTTCACTTCTGCCACTAACTGCTTTCCACTTAACTTCTTGCCACAAGGACTTTTCCTCAGGTCCTTCTTGTTAAATTCAGTTCCACAACTGGTGAATTTAATGTCTAAGGACTCTTTACTTTGGTCAAAGAACACTCTCATATTTTCACAATCACATAAAATCTCTGATAAAATATTTTATTTCATATGGATTGGAAATAAATATGTCAAAAGCAGGTACAAGAGCCACAGCACAGGAAAACATCCATTCTCAGAACATTCTGTTCCCTGCCACATGTGGACTGATTTAAACACAGAAACATAAGAATTTGGTGTGAACTCTGGTTATTATTTTTATCTAATTTACTGATGAGTTCCTCTCAGATGAGATCCACTTTGATTCAGCTTCTATGAATTTCTAGAGGAACAAGAAGATATTCACTGAATATTGAATTGACAAGAAATGAACCTTCTTAAAATAATATATTTGCCTATATCTCCATTTTATCATAATTTTCAGCCTTCCTTATTAGCCATTTTTTGCTTGAAACACAGTCAAGAAATGTCCCTTTGAAATTAATCAGGTTGAATGAAAAAGCAACAGAAGGGTAGCAAATCATGGTCCTTTACTGCTAAACTTACATGAAAACTGTCATACTGTGCCTTGAAATGTCAGACTTATTGCTTAAGATAAAACTCTCTCCAAGAGGAATGCTCTATAAGAACTATATCTGTTTTCCAGCCTATTCTTTTTCTGGCTTGTTAGAAATGAAAATGAAATTACTTGTGGCTGTGTAAAGTAAACTTCTAAACCCTGCTGTATGAAAATTAATGTTTGCTTAGAATTGCAAAATGGTAAATTTAAGTTATAAGAAAATTGGACTGTGTGAAGCTTACACAGACTTATTTCACACTATCATTTTTTCCAGACAATAGTATTTGAACTTAAATAAAATTATAGATAGAATTATACAGCAAAAAGTTACCCAAAAAAATTGCCGAACCAAAGGAAATTAAAAGATGATAAATTACATAACAGGAAAACAGCACAGCTGATATTTGTGAGGAAAACCTGTCATCTTAGGGAACCAATAGTGTAACCAATGCTTTTCAAGCAAAGCAGCACATCACACTAAAGAATGTCACATGTCAAGAAAGATCAGTTAAAATCAAAGCAATTACTACTAAATCATATTTTTAATTACTTTGATGGAAATAGGTGAGTGATTAGATTGCAATGTGAACATAAACATGTAAAAATAAACTGTTCTTGTCTTCCCTTTTTCAATATATATTTTTTTTTTCCCTCCAGGAGGAACAGACTTGAAAAATGTTCAAGTACAGACTTACAGACACAAAAAATTTACTGGCACCTCTGACACGAGTCCTAAAGTGGATGAAGTCAGCATGAAGCTTTGAGTAACAGGAAAAGACTCATTTACAGGCTCTTCATGAAGCTCTTCAGGATGTTTTGGATGCAGCCCTGGCAGCAGTGACCCTGGCTTTGGGACTGGCACTGTTTAACCCTTTGTTGGCGCCGTGGGCAGTGGGATCAAGGGCACACCTGCCCCCCCCACCAGGCTGTGTGGGGCAGTGCCACACGGGAGGGAAGGGGTGACACCCAGAGGGACGGGACAGGCCTGGGAGGTGGCATCTCTTCCTTAGCAAGAACTGCCTTTCAGTACAGCTGTTATTTCTGTGCTGCTTCACTGCAGGAAGTCCAGTTGCACATTAAATCCACCTCCTGAGCAAGCTCCTGGGCAGAAGGAGTTTTTGCAGGCTCTGCTGATATGGACAGCAGCATTTTTAGTTAATCTCACACTAGCTTTATCAATTTTCTGTGGAGAAATCCAAAGCACAGAAAACTGAAAGCATATTGTTTGTGAAAGCCTCCATATGCTGAGAGTAACTTATTTCTTAGAGCAAGTGGCAAAACAGTTGGACCATTTTTCTTAAAGTTGTGACAGCCAAATGCTGAGACTGAACAAAGACAGCAATGAAAAAAATGACAGAGTGGGTGGGGATGGGTATGGTCTATCATTACAAACCAAACCCACACTGAGACTGGCAGGTGACAGAGCAGGTTCTCTGTATTTTAAATTATTTTGGAAAAGTGCAAACCAATTAATGCTCATTTAATACTACTGATGGAATCTCAGCTGCAGCATTGTAACCAAGTGGTGAAATTAAAACATGCCTATTTCTCTTTATTGCAACTAGACTGCGCTTTTGCTATTTGGACGTGCAAAATCAAGAAAAAGGCTTCCTTTTCTTATTTCTCCTTCTCCTCCTGCACCTTCCCACCCCATGGATTCAAACTCTGGATTTGTGCTTTATAACAGAAAATCACAATCTCTACTGACATTAGCAGGCAGGATCTGTCAGTATCTCCTATGATGATTACAATGTGTGATTGCAATCAGTGTTCTGACTTGCTGTATCACTAGACAAAGGTTCAGAGGGTTAGTGGCCCTAAAGAAAATACTAATTTCAGCTCTGACTCAGTTAATATTTCCTTTCCAAGTTAATTGCAATTTTCTTCTTGGTCAAAATTAAAATTTATATAAAGCCATTTGACATTAAAATAATGAAGAAACTAAAAAGCATAAAAGCTGAAATAGTAAGGTGCAAGGAGTCAGGATATGTTTTCCAAACTGAAAGCTCATTGTGATACTGACCAATGATCTGCCTTGATCTTTGGTCAGCATCACAATGATTTTTGAATTAGAGATAAGGCAGAACTTACCTGTAATTCAAAAATTGCAAAACAAACACAACACAAACATCAATTGACCTTATTTACTAGCATGCAAACAGCACTTCTGGTCTTGAAATGGCTTTGCAAACACTAATTAGTCTTCAAAGCATCTGGGGAGACAGGAAACCCCTGCATCTCTGAGTATTTCAGTCAAAGCAATGAAATAACTGAGAAAGGTGATTACATTTCTAATAGCAGCTGTAGCCAGTACAGAATTTGCTCTGAAACAGTAAAGTGAACTGCATTACATCATTAAGGTACACAACAGGTCATGCCATGCTGGAAAACTTACATCTGAAATACATAATGCAATATTTGGAAAAACTTCTAGGCACTGGAATAAAAATTGATTTACATTTTGATTTGTGGTATAACTATACCTCTAAAGTGCTGCCTCACTTTGATATCCAACACACATTCAATTACATGCCTTAATTTAACTACATATTTTTGGATGCAATTTATTATAGCACCCCAATAATTAAAACATGGTGCTAGTGGTGCTACATGGCCTAGTGGTGGTCTTGGCAGTGCTGGGTTAGAGGTTGGACTTGATGAACTCAAAGGCCTTTTTTAACATAAGCCTTTTCAAGTTTATGAGTCTTTGAATAGTACAGAAACAGCACAGAAATATATACACAACTGTGCTGGA
Organism: Euphonia xanthogaster; assembly: GCA_034509185.1. NCBI lineage: Eukaryota > Metazoa > Chordata > Aves > Passeriformes > Fringillidae > Euphonia > Euphonia xanthogaster. Next base: position 13,860,949 of record JAYDZK010000233.1, read on the forward strand.
AATATATACACAACTGTGCTGGAAGAAGAGAATTTTACTTCAGTTTCATGTCTAAAAATGTCAGTTCAGGGAAACTCAAAAGATGCATGAGTAAAGTGGTCCTTAATTTCAGATGATGCCTCAGCTGACAAATTTTAGGGACATCTGCTCCTGGAGGTTGTACCTGGCCTTAGTTTGTAGTTTCTCCGCTCATCTGTCTCATCTCTTGCTTTGAAATTGTAATTTTGGCTTCTAAGGCTTCCCATGGCAATGCTTTCCATATGAAAGTTAAGAGTTATGTAAAGAAGTATCTCCTGTCTGAAAATTTTAGAGGCAACCAGTTAAATTACTGTATGTGACAACCCTGTTCCCGCTCACTTTCCTTGCAGAATTCATTGAAGTCTGCTGCATCTCCCTGCTGCATCTTTAATGCAGCCCTGGCTTGAAGCACAGTCACAGATAACACTTCACAGGAGCACAGAAGACACAATTTTAAGTGCTAGATCATTCCTAATAATTTCAGGACTGTTTGCCATTGCCTTGGGAGGCTTTCCAGCCTTTCCCAGCAGAGCAGACTATGTTGGTTGCTCAAAGAAGAGGAAGCTGATTTGCATAATGCCATGTATTGATATGAAAGGGTCTGCAGTTCATTGGAAATTTACTATTATCATAAAAGCTGTTTGGGCTTTTTGGTTCTGTGCATTGGTGATCAATGTCTCCTTCCTGTGCATGCAGCTGAGAGGCACTTCTCATCCATCCCATCCTATTTCTCCCAAACAGAACACTTCCATAAACAATTTAATGAAATTCTCATTTTCTAACACACACACAAAGACATTCACAGCCCTAAAACTTTTGACTCAAGATTTGTGTTTATGCAGAAGTGATGAGAATGAACAAACTAACAAAAAACCCATTCTGCTTCCATCAGTGGAACAAAAGAGTTCTTAGTTTATTCCCCATTTAATCTCACTTTTATAGACCCTTTTGAAATTCTGCCTAAGAAAACCAGTTTTGAAATCAAAGCAGGCAGGATATCCAGTGCTTCAGTTTTGGAAGAAGGGCCAGGAAAACATAAGATTTTATGAAGTAATTTCCAGTTCCTAGAAAGCCATAACTCATTGTCCAGGAAGTTGGTGCTAAGGAAATGAAAAATTCCCTTTCCAAATGGAAATTATAACTTGTTGGCAGGGAGAACAGTGCAACAAATTACAAATTCTAAAAAAAATAAAATCAAGGAAAAGACAGGAAAAATCACTCAGAAAAATCAGTGCAGGATCACAGAATTCAGTGTAATCACACCAGAAAAAAGAAATTTTAATGAATGATATCTCCTGTAAAGTTTGCAGTGCTGTGGATATCAGGGAGAAAAGGTATCATGGCTTAGTCAATTTCTTAGTATTTTTTTTCTTTCCTGCTTTCACAAAAGGTGTGAAACAAATTTACTTTGAATAATTATTTTGAACTGACACTACTACATAAAGAGGTTCATTGACAATTCTGTAGGAAGCCTCATGCTAAGGACTAATTTTTTCTCCTTTCTAAGCTTCATAGGAGGTAAGAATATCATAAAAAAATGAAAGCACTTACTGTTTATTAACTGATGTTAATATTTTTCAGCATTTTTCCCTGGTCAGGAATCATGATAATTATAGAGCAGCTTGAGAAATTTATTCTTATTGCTATTAGCAAAATATTGAAAAACTGAACATACAAAGGCAAATAGAGAGATTTTACCTGAAAACCAGTTCATTTTTTGGTGACTGATCAGTCTCATAACAATCTGTTTGCCAGGGACACAGCAGCACACAAAGCATTGCTTTGAAGAGACATCTTTACTGACACTGTGGCTAACAGGTGGCAGTGTTTTCACCTTTATTTATCAGTGGTCTGGTGATGAACATCTGATCTCTTTAATTAAATGTTTGGAAGCCAGTTACATTTACAAATTAAATTAAACTTAATTAAATCTCACATTTTCACATTCAGATGAAGTTTGGTTTTAAAATGTTGCTCTGTTCCTAGACATAGATATGTGGCACCCCAAGAAGTGCTTGTTTATAATGTTCTCATGCAGGCAGAAAAACTCCAAAGCAGCACCATGAAAGTTCAAGTGAAGTGTTTGTCAGCTGTAACAGCTGCAGCTGAATCTGATCTCCACAACTGTGTGTGCTGAATACATTACAGTTTAGCACAGAACCAAAACTTTGGGTCACAAAAAGCTCCAAATCAGTGTTTCCTCCTCTTTCTACTCAAGTGAGCAGTTCTGCCTCCTATTATATCAGATAGCCAAGGTAAGCACTGCCCTCACCCATCAGACAAGAGTTTTCTCTAATAAGAGCTGCAGTCTAATTTCCATTCCTCTTCCCATGGATGTAGTAGTAGTCTAAATGCATGGAACAATATAAAGAGGCCTGTTTGGAAAAAAGTATGAACTATGTTGAGGTAATCTGAAGTGGTAAAGTTAGATGAACTCCCACTGAAAAAGCCCAAAAAATTAGGCCAGGTCAGCAATATTTTGAGTCAACAGTAGGTTAAAAGTCTCCTAAATTCATACCGAGTAATTCAATGCATTTGATAGTTTGGTATGACAATATTTTGATAATATACCACCTCCCGTGGTAAATGACACTAACAAAACGTTTTCATATGAAATGCAACACTGGTATAAGTTCCCCCCCAGTCTTGTTTTTTAATATATAAAATAAATAAATAGCTATTTATAAATTAATAAATATAAACATTATTTCCACATGTTTTATAAAATATAAATAATAATGTATATAATATATATAATATATCAATATATAGCATATTTATAAATAAATATTTTTTATGTGGAAATAAAATTTGTTTCTCAGAAGAAAAAAATATCCTGACAGCACAAATAAATCTTCCGTTATTTGTTTTAGCAGGTGAGACTTGGCTTACTGTCTCAGTGCTTCTTCCAGTGGTCGGTCTGGTCAATGAATATCAAGAACATTTAACAAAATCTCCCATCTTTGGGCCCAGTTCAGGTCATTATACTGTTGATATGCATCCATCTGTACTAGACAGGCAAAATACAGTTATTAATTTACTTTGTTTTATTTATTAGAACTCCATTAACTCATTGAGCAGGACTTTGTTGTTAAATCTGTCAGGATGGTTATGCAGTGTTTTCCTTGGCCACGCTACAAAAACTCGTTAAATTACAAATCTGGTCCCTAATGGCTTGCTTCTTATCAGAGTCATGCCAGGAATCTGAGTATGCTCAAAAGTCTCTTTGTATCTCTATTTATCCTGCTTCTCAAGACCCTAATTTATATATTTTGTTTTGCCTTTTTTAATAAATGTTGTGCTCAGAAATGCTGGGGTAGATGAATAACCAGATTTCACCCAGATGCTTGTTCCCAATTCAGAGTGCAGTATATGAGAGACACATGCACTCAGAAACAAAACTGACTGCAAGTGTTTCCCCAAAGCAGGCCCTTAAAATCTACTCCAGAAATCTGAATACTCCCCCAGCAGGGTCTCCCTAACAAAGCCAACATTATCCCAATTTCATTTTCATCCCTCATATCATCTCTTTTTCTTCAACTTTTTATCTTACCGCTGACCCTCATGGATCAGTTATAGAACACAAACAACTATTTTTTTATCCAGAAAACATACACTGTCAGAATTTTATACAAACATTTATAAGGACTTGTTGTAATCAACTGAAATGTAGCAACTCAGCCTGCAAATCTAGATTTGTAAGAACAGTTTTGCAAAGTTAGCTGCTTTCACTGCTGAATCAGCCTTGTGAGCCAGCTCAGAGCACTGGTCCTTATGTGGAAGCATGAACAGAGATATTAACAGAAGAGGCAGCACAGGAAGTGATTTTATATATGTACACATATAGATATACACACACAGAGATATTTCACAAGTGGAAACTAAAGCAAACCAATTTTCCTCTTCAGAACTGAATTCCTAACATACAGAAACTTATGGCAAGGGATATACAGCAAAGAAGAAAACATATATGAGCTTTGATATGCTCCTTATGTAGCAATTTTAGATGTTATCTGAAGGATCACTTTGCAGCTAACCTTACAATGTTAATTATGAATCTAAGAAGCATTCTCAGATTTATAATCAATCTGCAAGTATGTTGGGCTTTTCAATTTAAAGAAGTTTCTCATTGCATGAATTGGAGCGTATTTCCCCAGTAAGATTACTAATTAATGCACAATTACTGCTGAGAGCCAGATTCCAAACTTCATAAAAACAAAGCTAACTTTAAAGGATATTTCTGGGTGTTCTACAGAGCTTTGGAAAATAACATGAGGAAGCCAATTTTTCTTATAGATGTTTGTATTTTGTCTTATACCCACACTGAGATCCTACAACAAGCCTGCACATTTACCATTTACCAGAAATGAAAACAGATCTAATTGCAGAAGTAGGACAGTAATCAGCAGCTTACAGTCTCCTGAAATTAGGAGTTGAAAGCACAGCTATAAAGCTGTATGTACTTTCCTCCAAAGAACTAATCTTGAAGATTTTTGTCCTTTTACCCACTATCACACAAATCAATTTATTCCTCCTAATTTCAATTTAAAAACCATTAAAACCAGCTACTTTTGGTGCTGAAATCCTTATCCTAAGTCTCATAATATTGCTTTTTTCCACTGGTTGCTCTAAGTGATCAGTAGGGTTTTTATCCTTTTGCAGCCAGGATGTTGTGATCAGAGAAAGCTGCAGTTTAAGGCAACACATTCAAATCCAATACAGTGACTCAAAGGAACAAATCTAAGCAAGTGAATACATGCCCACAAGATTAAGTTCTACTCATTTTTTCACTAGGAGGCCAGAAATTCATTAGAAATTTGGTATTGACAGAACTTTCTGCATATTTGTATGTTTAAGTCTAATTTTTTTGCCTATGTGAATAATTTTACTACTTATTTGTACCCCTGAAAATGGTGCTTATTTCTGTAAACACTTTGAACCACAGCTGCACATTATCATTCAGAAAAAGTCTGGGGGAGAATTGTAAATGTTAATCTTATTACAAAGTCTTTCAGCCAAAAAGAGTTTTTTAGTAGGCCTATAAAGCTTTTCTAAAATTCAATATTTCCTATAGAATCATCTTCATTTCCCTTCAGATTTCAGAGAGCTCTCTCTGAGCAATAATCTTAGAAGTTGTCCCCAGTTAAGCCACTCTGCACCAGTGGATCCACCCAGAGAGAAGCACCTGCATAAGCAAATAATTCCAAACTCTGTGGCAAATACAGGAAGTAGCTTTGCCTTGTCTGAAGCACAGCAAGGTCTAATAAGAAAATAAAAATGAATGGCAAATACCTATCACTTCATAACATGATTTCTGGCATAGTTGCATGAAATTTTAAATCTATTTTTCTTTTTCTATTGGTGCATTTAGATGAAGTGAAGGAGTAAGCCAGATGCTCAGTATTAGTTGCAGTTTAAGAGTTAAGAGCATGTGTGTCTTGCTGAATGAAGACAGCTGAGTATTCCCCCTGGGAGAGCAACTCAGCTCCTGGAATTCACCCTGAAGCTGGCAGTGAAAGCCAGATGGAAGCAGTTGTCTGCTGTATCAGAGGGAATTCTGCGCTCTAGAGCACCTGAGCTGGTGACTTTATTCAGACTTAGTCCCTGCACCTCAGTGCCCCTTCTCATGGGACCTGCTCCCCACCAGGTACTCAATAACAGGAGTATGAAGAAAGAAGGAAAGAAAGTAGCAGGAATAAAATCCTGTCCCCTTGGAAATGACTGGTTGCATTCTCAGCAACTGCAGTGAGGCTGTGGCCTTTTTTTTTTTTCTATTTTTATGGTTAGCATAACAAAACCAACATTGCAAACCTGCAAAAAAAGACATGACTCGATATCAAATGATTTTTTACATATCCCCCTGTCTCTGGAGCTGTGAAAAGGAGTGCTTAAACAGGTTCCAAGCAGAAGAGACCCTCATAAAAGAGTGTTTAGGCAGGGGTCTGCAATCCTGTTTGCTGGCCATTTGCTTGACCGGTTTTATCTATGATTTGGTGACTTGGCCTTTAGGAATTTTGTTTTGCAAGTCTTTTTCACTGTTCAAGTCCCTTTCCTTTTCTTGAAAGAGCAGCTGAGATTCTCCTCCAAAAACTTTAAAATTGGTACTTAAAAACACCAGCAGCTTTTATGGGGCTTGAAATAGCTAAAATTGTATTCACTACTTCAAGTATTGTCAATTTGTAATTTGGTGAGCATATGAAAGATACTTATTATTGCCATAATGGGGCTCTTGAAGGCATGGGCTTCTTCACTCAATAAAAAGAACCAAGTCAAGAAACCAATACATAATTCATACTAGGAACAAACTATTTAATATAACGATAGTGAATGCTATCAGGAAACATGGCCATATGAAAAACTAAAGGTGATAAATAAAATCTATGTTTTATTATATACAAGAAATTCTTGTACTTGTTTATAATGGCTGTTGGTTGAATAAAGACCAGTCAGAAATCAGTGGGCAGCTGTTTTGTCACCAAATCACACAATCCTGCCAGGGAAACTTCTAAAAATTGAGTTAATGTATTTCAAATTTTGCTTAGCATGTGAGTATTTTTGGTTCCCTACAAAACGATTTTGTTTAAATTTGGGCACCTTCCAGTAAGACTGGAAATTCTGGAGCCACTTATGATTACATACAGCATATTTCTGTAACAATTCAGAGATGCAAGCATAAACATTTTTTGACTCCTGCACAGAAATGTGATGTTTTGTGGTGATGAAAAATGAACAGTAAAAGATTGTACTGGCAGTCCAATGGAAATCATTGGCATGATGGCATGGCCCACCTGGTATCTGGCCTTAGCAGACTGGGGAAGGACTGGAAGAGGCAAAGAGTACAGAGAAAAAACCAGACAGACACATCCATCACTGCCCCATAACCATGGAATATTAAAAGGAAAGGTAATTAAAGCTTTAAAGGTGTCAGAAAGGTCTGTGCTCCAGTAATATCTCTGCAGAGCCAGCACAATATAGTGTGAGCCTCACATAAGCATATAACATACCTTTCTAAATATGCCACTTCTGCTCTTACTCAATTTTAAAAATCTTGCAAGCACGAAGATGCTCTAAAACATATTGGGCTAGGTTAGGGAAGAGGAATTGATCAGGACTTTCTCCTTGTTTGTTTCATAGGACTCAGCATGGGCAAGACAGAATGTGTACAATTGCAAACTACTTAAATATTCCCCACAGATCTATTTTAAGCACTCATATTTCAATCAATGGTTCAGAAAGAAGCTGCAGTGTAAACACATTCCATTCAACCAGATTTGCATATTGATGTCAGTAGTTTGAATCAAACCAATTAGACCATGTAGTTATCTATGGCAAACATATGGCAGACTGATAAAAACCCAGTTCTATGTTTAAAATCTACAGTATTTCATTAGCATAGTAAAAAAGCAGCTGAAGGAGGATGCTATTCTTCATGGACTAGACAAACTGATACAAGGAGAACTTGGGCTGGATCCTCAGCTGGTAAAAAACCACTCAATGCAGTGGTGAATTGAAATGGAGCTAGTCAGCCTGAAAGCAAACACATGCTCACACAGGCACTGAATCAAGCACTGATTTCTCTTTGTTCTCAGTTCCTTATCTGTGAAAGGGGGCTATCCCATTTTCTCACCCATTCTTATTTCAATTAAAGAAAAAGTTCTCTAGAAAGTGCACTGTCTCTTACTTTGCTTTAAGAAACCCCACAAAATTGCAAAAGGCCCATCTATGCTGAGCTACTGCCCTAACATGAATAATGGCAGTGGCACCTCAACCTTTTCATGTCTAAGTTTTCTCTTTCATGATGGCCTAAAAGCTTCTCTTAGCTCATGCTTATCTTCAGCAATGAATCACGTTTTCATTGCATCTCTGCCTCATTGAAGTGCAAATAACAGAACAAGACAAATTAAACTGTAAAACAGTTGCTGAGGAAAGAAATAAAGGACAGACAAATGAATTCATGTAGGAAAGACCACACTGATTCTCAAACCATCTTTTATTGGTGCTGCTTCTCATATTAAAAAAAAAACCAAACCAACTCCTTTGAACAGGTAGTGATTTAGCTATAAAAATATCTGGTCTGCAAAACATGACTAATCATCTCATCAGCACCCTGCTCATCTCTGTATATCCTCCTGGCAATAACTATATGCTAAGCATTTAAGCCCATCCTAATAATGTGTCCATGGCTCCTAGACTCTCTCATGGCTCTTTTGCTGAATGAAGCACCCACATGATTTGTTAGGTGACATCATTTACAAACAATGGCATTACTGTCTAGCATGAATATCAATTTAAGAAAAAAAAAATTAATATACTATCATCTCTTTGAAATTCAGGCTTAGCACTGGATAAAGTAACAATACATGCTAATTTCTGCCCCCTCCTACACATTCTTAAGCAAATAAGTCACATCCTTCAGCAAGTAAGTCAGTTCACTGCAGATAATTTATTCCACAACTACTGAATGATGAAATGTCAGGAGACATGACCATGGATCAGGATAACATAGTGATTTTTTTATTATTATTTTCACACACTCCCCATACATATGTATGTATTAAAAAAGGAAGATCCTGGTATCAAAATAATCAACATCCAGACAGCAGTCAGAGTTCAAGGAGAAAGCAAAATGTTGTCCTTTTCTCATTGGTATTCATATAACAAATGCTGAGGCAAGAAAATTCCGCTAAATGTTGTCCTGTCTGTGAACCCTGAAATAGCTTCAGTCCCTCGTGAAGATTTTACTAAGTTTATATGAATTACATTCAGAAGCAAGATTAGTAATAAATAAAAGTTTTGGAAGTATTAAAACACTTCAGTTAAATTAAAACCTACCATTTAAATGCTGAAGTTAATTAAGAATCACAGAAATCTCTGCTGATACCCCAGAAAAGAATGTCTCCTTCTGCATATTCAATCAAATACTTTTCCAGAGCAGGCAGTTAGAAATCAGATTAAATTTAGAAATAGAATAATTTCTGTTGGAAAAGTCCCTGCAAGAACATTGAGTTCAACCATTAACCAAGCACTATCAAGTCACTACTAAACCACATCCCCAGATGCCACATCCACATGTTATTTCAGTATCTCCAGAGATGGTGACTCAACTGCTTCCCTGGACAGCATATGCAATGTTTGAGAGTTGTTGCAATGAAGATGTTTTCCCTAATATGCAGCCTAAACCTCCCTTGCCACAACCTGAGGCCATTTCCTCTCTCTGATGGATGTGCTTGACTGCTTAACCCAAGCTGAAGTAGCTTGGTAGAGTCTCCAAAGGATGGAAACACCTGAGCTGGGCCAAGAACTTCTCTAGTTCCAGTTTGTTGTCTGAAAACAGCAAGAGAGCAGAGTGACCCATTGAACAGCTACACAAAGCACTGAAAGGACTGAACACAGAGGAGTAAAAATCCCGTAAGAAACTATCCATGTGGCTCACGTGTAGGTGTCTGCTTTACAGCTTTCCAAAAAACAAGCCTGGGTGCTTATTCAAGGCTGTCTTAGCCTCTTGAATCTCAAGCAACTGATGCTCAGCAAGACAATTGCTAAATCCTATGCCTCTGATAAAAAAAATAGCAAATTTTGTCCCAGGTGCTTGTTGTTCCCATAGATTGAATATTTACACAATTGTTCTGGTTTGGTGTTGGTGTATAGAGTCTACTGAAATTAAAATTCACTTAATACTGAATGAATTGAAAGAGCAGAATAAGTTACCTAACAAATAATCAGCAGTGATTGAGGATGGGTATATTGGGGTTCTGGGAGTGATGCACATCTCTTTTGCACTATTTAATATCTTTGAAAGTAGCAGAGTGGTAAAGAATAATAACAAAAGAGTTGCAAAAATTGGCTTGGATCAGTGGTTAGGCTGTGACCATTTTAATTCGGCTAGATGGAATGGTATACAGGTGGGAAAAAGGGAAGGCAATCCACGTAATGTAGGCTGAATTTGGAAAACAGTAAATCCAGAAGTGAGATTTGGAAGTTGAACCTCAATAAATTTAAGTTGGATTAGTAGAAAAAGTTCAAATGGGTTGTGTCTTCGAATTTGAAATGGACTTCTCATAAAAGCTGTAAATAGGACACTTGAAAAGTGAGATGGGCTCTATTTGGTGTTTGTGCTTGAGTCCTATACAAAGGAATAAGCCTAGTAAAGGAACAACCAGTGATCCAGGCAGGAGTTTTGCCCCAGCTAAATGTGTTTCTAGAGTGGGTGAAGGACTGCATCCCCCCACCTCTGACTATCACTGCAACTTCAGAAACACATGGCTTGAGAAGTCCATGAGTCTGTCACAACTCCATCTCATCCAATTATCCAAACCAGTGTTCAGTAATAACACAGCTTCCCACTTCATAATCTCTCCCATACTTGAAAGCAACAACTTTGAATCCTTATATTAAAAAGCAAAGCTAGAATTTTATTACTTTCACTGAGGAAGCAAAGAGAAAACATAATTATATTTAAACATATAAATGGGCAACAATTCACCAGGAATTATTTTAAATGTGTACATAGAACGTAGAAAGGCACCAGTTTGGTAATATTTTCTGGAATAAAGTAAATATATCAAGATCAAATGCAATTATTAATATGAAATCCTTCTTTCATATTTTTTCACCAAGAAAACAAGACAGCAAAAATGAAAAAAAAAAAATATTGGATTTCTATTTTTTCACTGCACACTTTATCAAATACACCTTCCTAAAATCTTGTAAACCTCAAAGCTATAGCACTTGTTTACTCTGTTAGTATATAAAAACTTGCAGCAAAGGTGAATTTATTTGAGACTAATATTTACAAGGCCATGTACTGTCCTTGTTCTCTAGAAGAATTTGATGTCAATAGAAGTTAAATTGAAAGTCACTTATATCTCAAATTTCTGCTAATGCTATATTTCAGGGATATACTTCTACATTGTTGACCTTTGCTTTCAAAGTCTTATTCCTTCACCATACAAAAAAAATAAAATATATATATATATATACACTCATATAATTCAAAGCTGTTAGTTTGAAATGCAATGTACAAGGCATTAAGCAACAGAAGTTATTCTTCATTAATGAGAGGGGGAAGGAGGGGGAGAAGGAAATAAACAAAACCAAAACCCCTCAACACCTGAAACCATTAAGCAAGTGTCAAATGTAATTGACTTGTATAAAAAAGGGAACAGCTTTAATGTCACATTCAGACACAGATAATGAGTAAGAGCATTCTCTAAATTTACACAAAAGGTCATATTTTGTCTCAGTTATAGAAAGCATGTCATACTGAAGCACTCCTTACCTCCCATTTGATGAATTCTTGGACGCAGTGCAATATTGCTGTTCAGGGCACCCTGCACAGCCATCCAGGAGCCACTCTGGCAGCCACACTGGCACCACCCCAGCCTGTCACCAGTGGGACCAAAGCCCCTCCACAGAGGCACCTCCAGTGACCTGAGCAGTCCCCACTTGGCTCCCTACACACCCCACACTCACAGCCAGACCACATTCCCTTACCAGGTTTCCTGTAGCAGGGTCTCAGATGTCCAGGTTCTTCAATAAATTTAATTCTGGTGTAATAACTTAAGCTGGAGCTAGTGCCTCTGAGGAGGGGCTTGGAACTCCTGGGCTTTTATCCCCTCACTGTCCTAACTCCAGGATGTCTGTGGTGCTCAATTCCTGGGTGTCCCTCACCTGGCTGAGCCACAGGTGCCCCTTGTTAAACAAAGGGTGGCAATTCCCAGCCTCCTTTCTCAGCCCCTCCCAGCGGCTCCCCAGCCACCTGCACTGAATGGATTCCTCAAGAGCCACGATGATGTATTCTGCAAATGAGAATGCATTCTGTGACACAGGTGTTGTCAAGGGTAATGCTTTCAAAGGATCCAAGGCACACAGCAGTTGCTGCAGGTCACACAGAGCATTCAGGTTCTTGGAGGGAATTTGGGAGGACAAGATTCCCAGTGGTGTGGAATGCTGAGTCTGAGCACTGCAGTAGTACAGGCTCTGTTTCATGGAAATACCTTTGGGTATCTGTGGCAGATTCTGCCTTGAAGTACTTTTTGGAATCCTCTTTTCTTGCAGGTTCCCTCCCCATCCTCTCTGTTGGAGCTCAGCTCTCTGTAGAGCAGCTGCTGAATGCAGAATTTGCAGCTAAGGCCATCAAGTAAAATCAGAATTTATTTCAGATTCCCTCCTGCTCCATGCCACAATTGGTGGCAGCTCAGACACGTTTGGGAAGGGATATGATCAAACTCAGAGGGCTGCCCTCAAGAGGATTACAGGAGACAGCAGCTCCCACGCCATTTCCCACATAGTCCACCTTGAATGCATCATTAACAGTTTAGTGTCAGCTGTGATGGGTAAAGCTCATTGTTATTCTTCATTAAAATATCTAGCAGTAGCTAAATATGATTTCTAATTGAATTCAGAGTTTTGTAGCACTTTTCTATTTTGCACATAAGTGCTTTGTGTCTTAGATTTTTTTTTATTTGCCCATTAATACTTTTTAGGTGGTTTTTTTTTTTGTTGTTTTTTTTTTGTTTGTTTTATTTCCAGTTTTATGAAAGGCAAGCATATCTGAAAAAAGTTCAGTCTTATCTTCCTGGACTCAACTGCTCAATACAAATGGGAACAGGAGGGGTCTCAGGGGCAATGATCTCTGATAGGTGCCTTGAGATGAGCTATGAAAGCTGAGTCAGCAAGTCCTCTGCTTCTGCCCTAATTGCTCAGAAAGTTCATCAACAAAGAGCATCAGCACCTGCTGGCTTTGGAGATCATTTTCCCAGAGAGGAGAAAGCAGGAAACTTCTATTTATATTTGCAGACAAAGCCAGTAGACAGCTCAAAATGAAAGATACCATCACTTTGGCTCTTGCTTTACCTATAGTTTCAGAAAAGTTAGGAGATCTGCCTGTAGCATTCCTATTTACACCAAGCAGAGACAAGGGTATTGTGTTGCCCTATTAACCTGATGAAATTATATCAATCAATGCATTGAAATGAAAACACACTTGCAATTAGGTTCTTGTTGCATAGCGTGTGCCACAGCTTAAAGCAGCTGCTGCATTCAAACACGTGTGGAAGAATTTAAAAATTAAACTACCAGCTAATGGTTGTAGGACATTTCATCCAGGATGTCTGATATCCACGTAGCAATAAGATTAGACAGAGATAAGGCAGAAGTTGCTTTCCCCCCATCATGGGAAAAATCACGTGTAGCAAACATTAGAAAACTTCCTAGAAACCTTTTGTTTTTAACAGCATGAATATACATGTGCATGAATTCCCCCCTGCCCTGGATGAATGTGGGAAAAACAGTGGATATATGTTGAGTGTGATACAGAGGCAACTAAAAGCCATTGAGTACTCATGACTTAGTTCACTTTTTAAGCATCTGGGCCTTTAAAACTGGCAGAAACACATATTTTCAATCTTGATGCTTTATTTTGGAATTGGCAAGAGATGAAAACGGTGAAACAGATGTGGCTCAAGCTAATGAATATTAATTTTCCAAAACAATCACTTGTCCATGCACACATTCATGCTTTTGGTTGCACCGCTTTATGCACTGTTCTAAAATTGCTTGAATATGACAATTTCTAAAGCAGTATATGCAGACAGAATGGGAATTATCTCCTAAATCCCAGACTGTGAGATACAGGACAGAAACACAGCAAGGAAATCAAGGAAAACCCCTCTATGGGAACCTCTCTTGTGCAGGTACTTGCTAATTACTCAGCGCACTAATGGCATCCACCAGCTCTGCTGCCCCACAGCCCTGCTCTCCTGACACAGAGCAACACAGCACAACCAAACATGACAATTCACAAAACTGTGTCTGGGCAAACAGTGTGAGAAAGCAGCTCTACCCAAAAGGCACTTCTTATCCTAAGGTGTCTGAGATCACAAACAGTGAAATCTCACTTGCCATTTCAGGAGGATGCAAATATATGTGAGCATGTGTGAGAAGAACCAGTTCCAGGCTGTGTGCTGGACTTCAAAAATTTGCAGTTAAGTTCATCTTTTACACCTACCTACCACCATATAACTACCTCAGATTTAAAGCAATGTATTTACAGAGACACCTTGGATAACTAAAAAGAACCTGACTACAAATGTTGACACTGACTTAAAGGAAATAAGTGTATTAAAAAAAATATTGCCATGCATAGATATCACTTCTGACATGCATAGATATCACTTCTAGTGAAAATAAAATACATTTAAAAGGGAATGTTCTATGCATCTAACAGACATACTTTTTCATCTTATTTTAGTTGTGCAGTTTTCCACAACCATTTTAAAATTGGCCAGATCCCTAAAAATCTAGTAATTTAGAAGCAATTCCTATTTATTTTTAAGGCAAATCAATATAACTGCCCGGTCCTTCAACATTTTAATTAGAGAATCCCAGCTGAGGAGCAAGTTTTACATGCATAGGAAATAGAAATAATTTAGCTATAAATCAACATTGTATTTGTATGAGGTTTTTATCTTTTCTTGCTTTTATGTAGTCCTCTGTGATAGTCTGTGATCTCACTGAGGAAGTTACAGGGAAAGCTTCATGTTTAATGCGCTAGCATGAATAAAATTAGAAACATCTGGTGAAAGAACACCTGACTGAACACAGGCAGCAAGAGGGAAGTCTCGCCTGAGGAAACTGCTCTGTGAAGAGGGGCTCTCTCCCCACTGTAGCCCTATCAATTATCACTGATGGAGCCAAACTGTTTTGAAATATTCGTGGTAGCTTTTTTTTTTGACTGAATCATAATATGGTGAGCCCTCAAAGAACTAAATACAGCTGACATTATGCTGTTGGGTAAAATTTCCATTTTGCTTCTTCTTGCATTTACCCCCTGAATGCATAGGATGCCAGTGGTCAAAGAGGCAATGTTGTATCCTATTTAAAAGAAGGGGGAAATCTGGTCTCTCCACCGGTAAGTTCTTGGCATTTTTCTCCTGGATTTCTCTTTATGTTACCCATTTCCCCCATTAATCTGCATTGTTTCCCAGATATATTTATAAAACTGTCTCAACAGGTCATTGTACTCCATTAGGCTGCTGTTCTACCTCTTTTCCAATTTATTGATGAAAATATTAACTGATACTGAAGGAATTTACAGATTATTTGATACCCACTTCCTGGAGCCCGTATATCAGATTTTCTTAGAGTATATCAGAAATATGTCCTGGAAAAAATATTCTGCCTTGGTAACATCAATAGTTGGAGGTTTTCATTTAGTAGGAATATGCCACAGCATATGTTCAGTTTGATCATCACTGCTTTGACCTTATTATGCTGTATCTCATTATTAACTTAAAATGCAGTATCCTTCAGCATATGGTGCACTAGGGCTTGCAGCAGAGAGAGAAAATTCAGGATTATCTCACCTTTACACAGCAGCACATTTGTAATATCTGAAGGCCCAGCAATGAATCACATTCTCTTTCAACAGCAGTGCAATGTGGGGCTGTCATCAGTGCCCAACAATGGACTTGAATACAGACATTTCCATCTGGAACCAGCTGCAGGAGCCATGGCAGAGGGCTGGGAGTCTGTGTGTGCTGGTGCAGCTGTTTGGGACACAGGATGGACATTGGGCAGTGCTACAGGGATAATGCATCTCTTGTCTTTAACTAAATTTCTGTCTACTGATGACAATAGGAATCAAAGGAAAAAAAAAATCCACTGAAACAAACAAATACCCCCAACCACCCTTTCCACTCAGCTCCAAAAATAACCCATGCAATGAATAGAGGCATTTGTTCATTAACTTCCTTTTCATCTGGTACAATCTTCTCCCTTTGATATTGAAATTTGGATGAATTTATCATTGCTAGCATAGTTTTAAAGAACAGAATAAATAGTAAAACTATTCAGATGGTTATCCTGACATAAATACAAAGATAATCACTAAGGTGTCACTGATGACTTTTTGCCATTTCATGTTTTGAGAAAAGACCCTCTAGGGCAGAAAGGTAATTCACTTCCAAGCTCTATCAGTCCTCACTTTCTTGTCAAATTTCCACAGAGACAATACACTGTGGTGGTGGTTTTTATGACATGAATCCCTTCCACTGTAACTATACTGAGAGAACAAACTTATTCACAGAGGCCATCAATCAGTCTTTAGAGAGCAAAACCTCACGGTTACTGCTTTGCCAGTTTGGCCTGTAAGTAGTGATTTAAGGAAAGGATGTGAAATAGCATTACCAGCTCCCTGGGCCAGCCAAACTTTTGTTCAAAACAAGGAGAAAATATTTCCTATGAAAAAGCATTGAGCAAGGATTCAGCAGAGCTAGTTTTCTCATGTCTGACACTTAGCCACACATTAATCCTTATTTATCTTATCCATTAACAGGAGCAGTCATTCACACATTTCTATCAGCAACAGCATTACAAGATATAAGTAAACTAAGCCTGACATTTTCCAGAGGATGTGGGGAGCAGAAGGCTGTTTACTAGACTTTGGTATTGATAAAGACATATTCCCAATAGTCTATTTTAGTCTTATGGGATGCTTAACCATCTGTCGAAGCACAAGCTGATGCAACACAAGTCATTAAAAAAAAAAAATCCTATTTGCAGCATCAGAAGCTTTAACAATGTTTTGGATCACTGCATTTCCATCACACTGTAAATCCTGTGTTTCTGTAATGCAGAAACAGTTTGGCAGGGCTGAACAATATACAAATCCATGCAAACAGATGGGGTGAGGCTGAAGGTCTCAAAGAGGCAGACTTTCCTGGGGTGTGGTGCTCAGGGACTTCCCTATGACTGGAGAAAGGCATGTAACCCATTTTTAAGAAAAAGGAGGAAGTTCTAGGAAACATCAATCTGTGGGAAAATTATGCAGCAAGTCTTCCTCAAAGCCATTTCTAATCACAAGAAAAACAAGAAAAGTGATGGTGAAAAGCCAAACTCCAGCTAACGGCCAGTTGTTGGTGGGACCTCTCAGGGGCTGATGCTTCAATACCAGGCCCAATATTTCTCAATTTTTTTATTAACAATCTGCATTGTGAGCAAGAGAACACCCAGTTTGCAGATGGTGCAGAAATGGGAGAAGTGCTGATACATTAAGGGTTTTGCCTGCTATTTGGCACTTGTGAGACTTCAGCTGGAATATTTGTCCAGAGCTGAACTTGTCAGACAGTGACACAATGGAATGAGTGCAGCACAGCCAAGGTGACCAGGGGTCTGAAGCACAGAATATGGGTTTGTTTAACCTTAAGGATAAATGAGCATGGAAACACTTGCACCTGGCAGCACTTCTCCCAGTGCTTCAGCTTTCAAAGTGTGTTTTCCTTATTAAACCTGTAGGGTCTTGTCTGGCTATGAGCTATTTTAGCATCCACAGCAGCATTCTGCTCATCAAGAGAAATGTCACATCAAGGAGGAAGAGCAGCAGTTACATTCTGAGGGTTAGTACTCAAAACAGTAAGAAATGGTCATCCTTATACTAACTGCATCAAGAATATACCTCATATTGCAACTAATAATAGGGGCATACCCTCTGAATATGCTATCTCTTAAATTGCAATAAACTAGTAAAATGCTATTCAGCAAATCAAGCATGTTGCATGACAGTCTTCACAGTTTCTAATAAAAGTGGATGGTATCAGGAACAGACATTGTTGCTTTTTCAGTAGAATTGTGCATAACATTAACAGACACAGGATGATGACTATTGTAGGTTGGGCAGGCTAAGCTAAATCTCAGTTCTTGCTGCTTCCACGCCAATTTCCTTTAGACCTCTTACTGCAAGGGCTTGAACAGAAACAACAGCACATCACCAGCAAGTGTCCCCTCTGTTATACCCAAAGAGCTCCACGTGCTGGTACTGGAGCACAAAGATTTTTCAAGTGCACATTTTAGCCCTTCCACAGAGGCACAAATGAAATGGGCTCGCTCAGAAGGGACCTCCTGACTGTGCCCAGCATTCCCAACCCCTCGGTGCTCCAAGGCTCTGCAGGGACCCCAGCACTCACCCCCTGCCCTCGCTACCTCCTGCCTGTCACCAGGCCAAGTTTCTCTCACATTATGAGGAATTTTTACTTCTTTCTAAGAGCACTGCAGACAAAACCACAAAGGGCAGGGCTATCAATGCATAAGCCTAGGAGGAAGCAATGCATAACCAGAGGTGAAACTGTATAACTAGAAGGGACACATTCCTGTGAGATACAGGATATTTGCCCACTTCATCTTATTGGGGACAGAAGCCTAACTAGATAACAAAGACCATTGTATAAAATTAGCCCTTAAGGTATTCTATATCTGAGATTTCTTCTTAAAAATGTACCTTAAAAAAAACCTTGGATACTGTCTAAGCTCTAATTTTAAACTTCATATGATCCCAAATACAGACTGCCTCAAAATGTCTTATTACTGAAATTGGGCCACTGCCATAGTAACATAGTACTCTCCTGTAGATAAAATGGAGAACAGGAAAGATATTTCCCACGTTTAGCAGAAGTTTTTATCCACCCAAAAATAGGTCTTTGCTTCTGAATAACCTCAGAAAACCAATATTCGTAAAACAAAACACATTAATTCTGTAGGAAAACAGAAATCACCCATATGTAATATATATGCAGCTGATTCTGGATATTGTAAATCGATTTTCATTGAAAAAGGCAGCAAAAAAGACATTTTTGTCTCATATTATTTTCATCTACATACATTGGTTTCAAATTTGGGAATTGTAAAGAAAGCTGAATACCACACATATTATTTAACCTGCTATCTGTGGTTTAAATTGCTCTGCCATAATCTGCTCACTGGACACTACACAGTCAAATTCGTTGTAAATTATGGTATTCTGGTTAATTTTCCATTTTTTTTTTTTTTTAATTCAAATGATCATCTTGGAGAAATGAACAGCCTTTATCTTCTGTAGGAAGAGGAGTTCAGTACAGCCACACATACGAACTTGAGGGCAATGAAAAGTTTGTTCCAATGGCTTTGTCCCACCTCTTTCAGAAAAGAATAGTTTGCAGTTCCTATTCAGTCTGCCAGACAATCAAGATGAGAAAGACATTTCAATAAGAATCATTCTCTGGGTTTAAAAATCCTACTTTTTTGTAAGTGCATTTTTGATTTACACTTTAACTTTTGCTAATATAAGAAAATATAAGGCTGATTTTTAATTTCAAGTACTTTAGCTGCATTATCTTGGCTGATCAATAAGCCTTTAAAAATCTGGATATCTGATCATCTAATCTGTTCTGTTAAGTGCCTTATTGCATAATCCTTGGCTGAATATTGTGTGGTAACTATAACACTACCAAAGCAGATCACATAACTTTGCAAAAACATAATTTTCTTATCCCTCTTCACATCACTGTGAAGTCTTAAGACTAAGACCAGAATGGTTCAATCTGCAAAACTACAAAAAGAGCACATGACAGGTCAGAGACAGAGAATGAACATCAGGGTGCCCCCAGCTCTCTGCCACAAACACCACACCTGAGCTACCAAGGGCAGCAAGGTCAGAGCCCTTTGTCCCTTTCAGTGAGAGCACCATCAGCACAGGGGCCCCCTGCTCCTCTGCACTGCGGTGATCCAGGCAGAAGAGCTGCACCACGGAGCACAGCAGCTCAGACAACATCCATTACCTCCTCCCATAACAACAGAACACTTTGCTTCCCACCCCAAGGGTCATAATTCCCAGTTATTGCCACATTGAGATCCCTGCTGCAAGTGTTTGGAAATATAGTTCACATATAATGGGGTCTGATATCTCAGTGAGGCTCCTCTGGGACCCCCCAGCAGTACAGTGTGCCCTCCAGCAATTCCCAACAGCTTCCCAGAGCTACAGATCCTACAGCGTGCAGGGTTTTATTCTCACCTCACCTCTGTGTGCCTGAAATCAGTCCAGTGGTGCAAGGGGACCTGGCAGATCCAACTGAAAGGAGTCACAGAAAAACAGAATCACTGAGGTTGGAAAAGACCTCCAAGACCATCAACCTTCAACCAAATGCCACCATGCCCACTAAGCCACATGGTCAAGTGCCACTGCTACTGATTTCCTTAAACACTTCCAGAGACGTGTACTCCACTTTCCTGGGCAGCCCATTCCAATTCTTCACTCTCTCACTGAATAAATTTTTCCTAATATCTAAGGTGAACATCCCCTGGTACAACTTGAGGCCATTTCCTCTGGTCCTGTCCCTGGTTTCCTGAAAGAAAAGACCAATCCCCATCTTGCCACAACCTTTCAGATAGTTGTAGAGAGGAATAAGGTTTCCCCTGAGCCTTCTTTTCTTGGTGCTAAAGAACAACTGTACCCTCAGCCCTATGCTGCAAGGGAGGGCTGATTTACCTGGGGCTTGCTCACACCTGGGGAGGGAGAACAGAGCTGCTGTCTTGGCACAGTGCAGTCCCCTCCCTGGTGTCACCAGTGACTGGGACACCTGGCCACTTCTGCCCTCAGCTACACGCTGCACAAGAGCAGGACTGACAGCTTCTCTTGACTGCCAGTGTGCCCTCAGGCTCCTGGGCATTGCCATTTAGCTGGCTTTTGAACACAGCACTAAGTGCCATCCTTACTGCCTGAACTCAAGGGAACTGAAGGGGAAATCCTCTCCTCCATCTTCTAGGGATCACATCAGCACTACAGGAGACAGAAAGATGAGGAGAGAACATCCCCATGAATTCGATTTCTGTTCTATCTCCAAGATGAGAGCCGGTGCTGTATGAGTTGTGGGGGAGCACAGCAGGGAAGAAAGCAAGCATACCCTGGAATTCAGCTGAGAGACACTGGCACAAAAAAGGCAGTATTTTATTGACACTGGAGTTCTGCCCTGATTTCGTTTTTCTTTTACTTTGGGAAGTTGCTCTTGCGGATTGGAAAGTGAACATGGTGTGAACTTTTGCTTTCTTCCCCTCCCAGTACATGAAGAATTCTCGCATCTCTTCCTTTTTGAAAAACATGTTAAAGCAGGAATTCTCTGGCATGGCAAGCCTCTTCCCAAGAGGCACAGTTCTCCTTTGTTAGAATATGTGCTGGGTATTTTTTCCAAGGGTAGTGAATGGAATGTAACCTACAACATCTGCTAATGGCTAGAAAGCTAGTGTGCCTCTGAATTAGATTCCTATGACAGACGAGATGTGCCTGCCAGGAAAAAAGGCTCTTAAAATGGTCCAGCTATTACTTTTTTAATTTACAGAGGTAGCATACCTCTGTTAATTTGTTTCTGGAAAGAGGTGAGACAGGAACAGAGAGGATGAAAGCACAGGGAAGGGCTGCTCATGACTATTTCAGTATCTGCTTTCACTGTCACACCCTAGCAGGATCTACAACAAGGATCTGCCTGTACAACAAGGCATCTGCTAAAAGGCAGCTCGGTCCCTGGCCCTTGAACACCTCTATCTCCTTTGGTGGGCACAGAATACTGAAATTTTCTGTTCAGTCCTCAAAGTTACCCCCAAATTTCAGACCCATTCAATCAGCAAATTAGAAAAAATTAAAGTAATTTTGTCCAATTGAAATGGAAGCCCAGTTGCTGGGCTTCTAGAATCCCCCAATCTGCTTTGTTTTATAGGGCAGGCAGAAGATTGTTTTACTTGGAAAATGTTTATAGTCCCATTTTTTACGCTGCAAGAATTATATACTAGGGAATTTTTGGAAAAAAAAAAACAACAAAAAAACAAAAACAAAAACAAAACCAAACCTCTATAAACCCCCCTGAAAACTTGAATTCTAAACAAAATAGACATAACATGCATATTGTACAGAGCATTTTTGAGGAAGGCAGTAGAATTTGCTGAGATTTTAAAAAACCCAAACAAACAACAAACAAACACCAAAAAAACCCACAGAAACAATGTTCCTCCCTGTCCCTCCACAAACAAATAAGTTCCTAAAGTTTGATACCCATACCCCCATCAACTTCACTCATAAATAAAAACTGAGTGAGGGACATACACAAACAATACGAAAAATTATCCACATTCCAAAAATTTTGGCATCAATAAGAGATGACTAGATGCCCTACACTTTGATATCGTGGATTTAAGACTGATTTTCTAGGAATTTTCTATCTTTAATTTAGAGAAACTTTCAGAGTCATGCACTACTTCAAATCTTCCTGATTTTTCAGCCTTATTTCCCCCAGGCTCAATCCTCTCTGGTAGAGATACTTGTGCCAAGGTGCAGCAATCAGATGTTCTGCAAATACAAAGAGATAAATCCTGTGCTCATTTTCATTCCCAGCTCCCCAGTTTGTACCAGCAGAAGTGTGTCTGCAATTTCCACTAGTTACATTAATTTAGATTTCTATAATAAGCAGAAGATAAGGCATATAAATTAAGTATTTGAAACTATGGCTTCCAAAGTTTGATTTTTTTCAGCTGAAGTAAGCATTTCCATGCACAGCTGTTTGGCCTCCAAACATCTTAATTAAAACCTTTGGGGAGGATAATAACATTTGCCATTCAATCAAACATTGGAGAATTTTACAGCTGATACCAAATGTTACATGATAAACTTGGAGCTGAGTTTCAAAGCATCACAGGCAGTAATGACAATTAGAGACAGAGTTATCCAAAAGTCTCAAGCAATAACTTTCTCTTGCACTCATTACTGAGGAGGAAATATTTTTATAAACCAGTGTGGGACCTTTTCTAGTGTCAGTATAAAAGCTAATTCATGTGCAGTCTAGCTGAAATTTAGTGAGACCTGGGCATTAAACTCTGCATGAGCAAGTCTATGCACCTGCTATGGAAAACATTTTTTTTAATTGCATTCTGAAATCAATCAAACCTTACTACCTTTAAAATAAACCCAAACCAACCAGCCAACACCAACAAAATCCCCCTAGCACCCCATCCAACCAGCAACCCACCCCAAAACCTCCCAAAAAATGCTGCCAATCACCCCCACTCACCCAGGAAAAAAGAAAAGAGCCAACAAAACCCCAAAGAAAGCCACCAATCAGAGAGTAGTTTAAAAAGAAACTCAAGCTGTCTGCTATACCCAGATTACATAACAATTCAAGGATACAATCCTCCATTAGGATGCTTACTTAACAATACACCCTGAAAAAATGGAACAACCTTTTAATCATTTTACAATTTGCATAACACCTATCAAAGCTTTTTAAAACTCAAACACCATAAAGCTTAAGAGGTGAACCAGTGAAATCAAAACTTTGTTTTCAGAATGTTCTTTGAGAGCCTGCAGGCTCTGGGATATTTGTTTCAAAGGGCTGCACCCTCCTGCTGCCCTGGAGCAGGGCAGCACCTCCCAGAGAGGGTCTCAGCACCTTCACCCAGCCTCCATTAGAGGGGGAAGTAAAGGATCACCCAGCAGGGCTGACCCACTGTAAGACAGACCTTGGAAAATAACCTCCTGCTGTGGACAGAAAGCTGATTGAATTCCCTGTATTCCCTTTCCCTATATCAAGGCAAAGCTAAAAGGAGCATTGCAGAGGTTTTTGGATTCTTTGAAATCCCTCTGCACCAGGCTGGTGCTGCAGAGGTCTCCTAACTCCTGGGCTAGTGTCTCACTTTTAACCCCACCAGTGAAGGGGTTTATTTGTTCGGTGTTGGAGTTTTTATTTGGATTTTTTTTTGTCCTTTCCATATCTAATTATTTATTCTGTATTATTATGGTTAGCTCTTTTATACTCCCTTGTATTTCTGGTGGTAGTTACTTAGTCATCTAACATAAAAGAGAAATTAGCTTTCAATGCAAGAAAGAAAGACTATTTTATTTTTGGTTGGTTGGCTCTTTTTTTTTTTTTTTTTTTGTTAATGATTGCAGATGATTTAAAACCTAGATTAAATTGCCATCTAGTGCAACAGAAAAACAGTTAATGTAAAACTACAGCCATTAATTATTTCTGTGAATAAATGAATGACTCAATACTTCAAAGTCTTACAAGTAACTTTCCTTTAGCCCAGTTCTTATTGGCAAGAAATAAAGAGAAATAAACTGTTGCTGCTTTGGAAAATGAGATCAGAGGGAAATTCATTAGATGGACAGAAATCCTCAAGCCCTGTATTCTGCAATTAGATGCAGGACATTGGAGTACTGTGTCTCTGGAGAATCCTGTTACTTTGAAAGAGACTTTCAATTGACTGCCACAGGATACCAGAATAGCAGGAAGGGTCTGCCTCCATCAGAAGAACTGATGAACAGGGTGCATTTGAATCTCTATAACTTGAAAAATTTTGTATCCAGTTTAAGTCAAGTAAACAGGCTCTCTTTGAATGTCTGCCATAAAGTGTTGGGGAATTTTTAATTATAACAGGAAAAATGAAAATGTATGCTCTGCAGTAAGAATGTTTTTTTCACCTTTTGCATACTAATTTTTTTACCTTTGTAAATTAAATTATCCTTTCCTAGAAGAAAAACAAAACAAAGCACAGCCAGCCCTTTATACTTTTTCTTCCCTCTTTACAGCATATCCTTTGAACATGATCACCTTGGAAAGCCCAGGGGAGGGTCTGTTCCTTCCCAGAGTGAAGCTAATCAGCCCTACTACTCAGGATCATGAGTTCAAGGACCACAAGGGAATTTCCATACCCTGTAGATATCGAAATCTGTCATGAATCAAAGAGAATCTCAAGCTGGAAGGGACCCATAAGGATCATTATCTCCAAGTCTCTGGTCCTTGCAGGACTACCTGAATCTAAACTGCTAAACCCTCTTCCCTGGGGCACCTGTTCAGTGACCAGCCACTCTCTGGGTGAAGAACCTTTTCCTAATGTGCAATCTGAACCTCTCCTGACACAACCACTGTCCATTTTCTTGTGTCCTGTCATTGGTCACCACAGGAATAGAATGAGGTCCAGGTAGTGGAAATAATTACCAGTTATTTTTGGAATTTTTTTAAGATCTCCTCTTTGCCCATGGTGTAGCCACAGAACTTATTTCAATGCTGAGGAGAGTGCCTGAGTTTCTCAAGGGTGAAAATCTCCCTTCCCATTTTTAATTTCACACGTTGGAAAGATAAAGGGTGATGCTACTTGCACATTTTAAGGATGCAAGACTGAGGCAAAGAGTGTTAAGTGTTTATTGGCTTTGAAATAATCAATAGCTTGAGCTGCAAAAGATATCTTTGCCAGAAAAAAAAAAAAAAAAAAAAGATGGGCTTTTTATCCTGTTTTTTAGGCAAATGCAGATAGAACCAGGGTCATCTGGCAAGCAAAAGCTTTGGTGTCTGTCAGCAGCCCTGGTGCAGCAGTGTACCTGTGCTAAGAGGTACCTTCTTCAAGGGAGATGCTTTAGCAGGCACAGCACAGTGTTAATGTGTTCTGAAAATAAGAGTTGGAGAGAGCCTATACACAGGACTGCTCCTAACAAGGCCATCTAGCATAAAAAGGAAACCTGCAGAGGAAAGAAAAAGAAAAATCTCTATATAATTTCATCATCTTAATCATAGCACTCCTTTTTCTTCCTTCTATAATCCCTACTGCATGCACAATCTGTCTTCTACACTCTGCGAGAGAGATGGCAGAACATGAAAAAAACCCACCCTAAAACCCAAGGCCTTGCAACAAAGCATAAACTAAGCAAGAAAAAGTGCTAAGAGAGGAAAAATCTTGCAGGGTTGTTTTGTTGCTTTTGGTTTTTTTGTTGTTTTTTTTTTTCCTTAACAAAGATTAGCTACCTGAAAAATGCAATTAATCTTTCCCTAATTGTTTTGTTTTGACATTCATAGCTGCTCTTTTTTAACTGAAACCCAGCATGTATATGCCCTCTATGGAACAACAGGTTGCTTTGCAGGCATTTTCTTAGAAAAACAATGCCATCTAGGAAGCTAACATGAAAAGGCAAGTATTTTGCACTCTTCCATCTCCCAGATGATTGGAAGGAGATCTCAAACATATTAATTGCTGGCTAGGGGAATAAAGTATTATCTTTAATTTAAAAGCAAATTATTCTGGACTTTCACAAATCAGCTTCATAAGGAGGTTTAAATTAAAATAAAGTAAAAAGGAGGCTTCAAACAGCATTTTTTTGAGAAAGAGATTGATGTTGAATTTGAAGAGATTAAATTCAGATTACTATATGTCCATATACTAATTATGAATTAATTATAAAATCCCAAAACAACCAGATTTCTTTATTGCAGTCTTGTCCCCTAAATCATCTGATTCAGGTTTTATAAATAAGCTCACCTTGCTAATTCTAGCAAATTAAGAGTTTTGTCAGCTCCAGTGGAAGAAATGAAGGGATCAGTCCATGACTGGCAATATCACACAAACCAGCCTTGAAGGGAGCAAAGAAAAAAGCACAAAAAGAAGATTTTGGTCCTTCAGAATCTCGTGCATCTAGCCAGAAGGATGCTCTGCTGCCAGGACTCTCTCAGGAAAAACACACACCTGCACAAGGAAGGCTCCCCTTGAAATCTGACCTAGGGAACCCTTCTACTTCTGAACTAAGAGGTACATGTGACTAAAAGTTAA
The DNA here is from genome assembly GCA_034509185.1 of Euphonia xanthogaster. Lineage (NCBI taxonomy): Eukaryota > Metazoa > Chordata > Aves > Passeriformes > Fringillidae > Euphonia > Euphonia xanthogaster. The sequence goes on from JAYDZK010000233.1 coordinate 13,887,358, forward strand.
TTTCTTCACAGAGGTTCATTTTCCCTACTAAAATGATGTTTGAGATAGCGTGTTTGTAAAATAAATGTTATTAAATATATACATGAAATTAAGACATGCTGAATTATAGTAAAACAAATTCCATACTTCTGCTCACAGGCCTTGAAGTCTTGCTTTATTCTAGTTAATACAGAGACTTGCTGGGAGTCTTATTCATTTAGGACAAACAAGAAACTCCACTAAATAACAAGAAAGGGGTAAAACAGATTTTTGTCCTTCAAAAGATAACCAGGAAAAGCTGGCAGCATACTGGGTCACTAGGGAACAGCAGATGAATATACAGTACTTTCAGTGCTCGAGGGAATACCCAAGGCAGGAGACCTTGAGAGCAGAATATTTCTACCCAATTTAGATTCCAGAGCAGAGAGTTAAAGCCACTTATCAGCCATCAGGTAAGCTTCTGTCTCTTCAGAAGAATACAACCCTCTTCCCCAGTATTCTCCAATTACAGATCATACAAGAGCTCATGGTTTTTCCCAAGATTATCATTTACTTAACCACAAGCTGTTATACTTCCCCCTCTCCTCTATCAATCACAGACATTAATTTTAATTACCTCTTTGAGAATTAATGTTTGAGCCTCTACTTAGTTATGTTCAACTACAAAAGAACACAAACAACAGCAATTTCCCTCTGTGACAGTGTGTTTCAGAAGTTGTTAATGAAAGCAGTCAGGTAGACCTTGTGCACTTCAGTCCCTTCTTGAAATAGTTTATTCCCTTCTTGAAATAGTTTGAATAAGTTTTCTTCTTTAGTTTTCTTTGATTTCTGGACAAATTCACAAAACTGTAGGGGTTTTTCTTCCCCCATCTAAACTTCTTATAAAATACTGAGTTTTTAAAAAGTTTCTTTCCATAAAAGAGGCATTACAAAAGTCTAGGGGTGCTTTGGAACTTGTGTTACTGAGCATTACTGTGGTTGCAGTTTTATTGTCTTCCAGAAACTGGTGTGTTCCCCCTTCCAGTCAGGGATGCCCATTGCACATTGGCTTTGCCCTGCAAGCCTAAACTCCTGATGGAAGAGTGAGTCTAACCAAGTAATCCAGAGTAGGAAAGGAGGAAAGAAATATTCCATAACTTACACAAGTCCTGAGCTCTACAAGGGGTTACTTCACATGGGAGATCCAGAGTGCCAGAGGGTCCATTTTACAGAGGAAACAGGATAACTAGGAAAATCTCATCTTGTTTCACAAGCAATTTCATTTTAAGATACGCCTAGACTCACTAAAAAATCCCTTCTTAAAGTACTAGGAAAATATGCTGCTGCCAATAGGGGCCATAATCCAATAAAATTACTGTCTTATTCCCAAACCAGCCATACCAGCTTAAAGATCTGAGCACAGTGATCTGTGCAAGGGTGGGGAGAGCAAAAGCAAACATTCACACAGCACTTTAAAGAGGAACTAGGATAGAAAAACAAAGGATGGAAACAAGAAATAAATTGGAATATTGAATATAAATAATATTCCACTGTATTGAACTAGTGATCCCACTAGGGGTTGTGGTTTTGCTGTGTTGAAGCAGGGCACCACAGCTAACAGTGGTAACTTCGTAATGCCTTGTGAAGAAACTATTGATAGACAATGTAGAATTGTCCTTCTAAATTTATTTAGCCACTAAAATACTGAAAATTTTTCAGTTTATGACTATTTTAAAAAATACCTGAAGGAGCAAGACAAATGTATCAGTAGCACAGATTCACTGCAAAATGAAGCATTATATTTTGTATTTGGACCTTCTTTTGGCCCCCTGTTATGAAACATGCACACCATCCTCTGCCTGCACTCACTCTGTAATCACACACCAGGGTGGCAAAAATCCAAAGCAACAGGAACATGCTGAAGGAGAATTACTTCTCCAAACAAAAGTAGTGTGAATATATGCAGCCACCTTCACCCAGCCTACAGTAAAATACTTTTATGGACCACAAACTTCACTTGCACTAATGTGTGACTTGAACTGGGGCAGCAAGTACAATTCATATTTACAGATTCCTGCAAATTCCAGGAATTCAGTACTAGGCAGGAAAACGTTGAATAGATTTGGCTTGGTGTTTGTTAACCTGATGTAACAAATGAGTCAAGTGCAGGGAAAACATTTCATGAGCTGCAGCTCAGCTTCAGAGAGTGCCGAGCCCAGCTGAGCAGCTTGCCCACCTCCTCCTCTCTGTGGCCACAGCTCTCCTTTGGAGTGCTTCTGAGGGGGAACCATTTCCCAGACTGAGCCTACAAATTGCTTTCAAGCTGTCTGTCCTCCCTCTGGAGTAATTAACTGCTAATTAATACTTGGTCCATTTATCATCTTGTCTCTTCTTCCCCCAAATAATCTGTTTCTTCCAAAAGGCTGTGTCCTAGCACAGGATGGCAAACCCTGCCCCTCAGCCATGCTCCACTCCAGGAGGTGCAGCCTTAATGGCCTCGACGTCAGTAGATGTCATTTAATAACAAATATTCTCGAAACTGCAGGAATTTGGATCTGCAAACAGAAAATATGCAGCTCAGTGTCAGGAACAGCCAGCCTCTTCCCAGCATTGCTGCTACAAATTTCAGGTTCATCAGCTTGCAGATGGGACACATAGAGACACCTTTTAAATAGTTTAATAAAGAAAAGAGGTGAATTACTATCAGCACGCCTTCACAAGTGTAAAAAATAAAATTTTAAATTGAACTGCTGAGAGAATCTTTTTTCTCTGATGTCACAGCAGTATTATCAGACAGTAGTTGAAATGCTGATTCTGAAAAAAAGCCTCTGAAATACCAAGAGGGAAAATCCTCCCTGTCCTAAGGTAATGCCAGGGGTTAACCCCTGTAGGTTACACACCTCCTGCAGCGGGATGGGGAAGAGAACCAGAAGGGTGAAGTGACAAAAATCATGGGTTGAGATAAAGTCAGTTTAACAGGAAAAACAAGAACCTTGTGCACAAGCAAAGCAAAACAAGGAATCCCTTCCCGATTTCCTATGAGGGTGCAGGTGCTCAGCCATCCTCCAGGAAAGCTGGGCTCCATCCTGCCCAGTGGTGACTTGGGAAATGCCAAACACAATCACTCCAAATGCACCCCCTTCAGTCCTTACTGCCCAGGTTTCTTTCTTGTTAAAAATGAGACCCTATGGTCTGGGAAATCCCCTGGGTCACTTGGGGTCAGCTGTGTCCCCCTCCCCAGCTCCTTGTGCACCTCCAGCCTGCTCCCCAGTGTGTGGGGTGAGGAGCAGAAAAGGCCTTGGCTCTGGATAAATGCTGCTCAGATATTACAAAAGCATCCCTTTATTATTAAAGTGATTTTCAGCACAAATCCAAAATATATCCCCATACCAGCATTTCTAGCCTGAGCTTCTGCAGCAGCAGATGTTAAAGGAAACCAGAAGTACTACTGTCCATTACCAGACAGACACCCTTTATATCATCCTTACTTTGTCACTTCTCCTCCTTTCTGTACCCTGCCTCTTCCTCAACTGTGCAGGTTGAAGAGTAAAATGGTGTTCCTTAAAGGCAGAACAGAAAGCTTTTGTCTGGTCTATTATGCTGTACTGTACTTTAATTCAGGCTTTTGAGGCACTGCATGACTGAGAAAGCAGTGTGGGAAAGGCTTTGGAGCCAATGGCTCTGGAGTTCTAGTGACAGGGCTGCCAGCAAGGATATCTGTGAATTGATGGCTTCACTCTGCCTGCCCCTAGAAGTTAACTAATATTTATTTGAGTGCAGCAAATGAGATACAGCTGTACACAACACTGACATGCTAGGAAAGCAAATTACTGGGCAATCCAGTTATTAAATCACTAATCATGTTGAACTGAATTTGGAAAGTGCTCCCTAGTCTATCATCTTGCAGGACTGGTTCAAGCTACTCCAGTTAGTCCCAGAAAGATTTCGCATTTTGAAAAAAAATTTCTTACTATATTGTAGATAGTAATTTATAACAACATATATTATTAATATATAATGTATAGTTTTAGATATAATCTATAACAAATTAATGTAATATTTTCTTCAGTATAGCTGGAATCCCTTCATAGTTTGAACTCTGCAACTCAGCACAGGCTTTTCTCTCCAAATAGCTATTGGAGACCTAGACAAGACTCACTAACAGAAGCAGATGTCAGCTTGCAGCTATTAGCAACAAGGGCAGTTTCAAGATGAACATATGTTTGCATATTAAAGATGTTACAGCACACTTTTTATTGGCAGTACGATTCTGCTTTCGCAAATACCACTGACAGAAGAAACATCTACTGACCCAGTAAGAATCCTCTGAACAATATTCCATATGCCAGCAGAATGACTTCCAAATTGAGGGAAAATTTACGTATTGCCATTAAGGCAGAATTGGAAACAACCAAAGGTTAATGAAATAACACAATCACTTCATTTTGCAGCTTCTCCTTAGAGTTAACAAGGTATTATTTCAGAAGAAAAAGAGAAAGAAACATAAATGTTCCTCCCTCTGCCTTTCACTGTAAATTTTAGTTTGGAAACATTGAACAATACTTACATTTATGAGGTTTTATTAGACACTGTTAGAGAGAACTTGAAGCATTAGTAACAAATTTTATGTCCTTTCTATCTTCCTCTCCTCTTTTTAAAGTAGAATAATGGGCAAAATGTGTCAGTTGGAGACCCATTTCATGTAGACTAGGCTATGCTTTACATTCAGGGGTAATCTGAATAGCTCCTGAAGAGAACTTCATTATTCATCTGACAGACATGGGCAGAGCCTAAGCCAAGGTCATATGCTATGAGCTATACCATCACAGAGTGAGATAAAAGTGTCTTTGACCAGAGAGTTTATTGGCTAAATTCGGGCTATAATCTGGCACATCTCTGGATATTTTAAAAGGGGAAACAGTCTAACTGGCTGCAGTGGAACTGTGTAAAGAGTGGGTGAACCTTTCTTACACAGCACTTAAGCTGGTGAGCCAGCTTTGCTGTCCTTTTTCTGAGGCTAGCTGATGTTCACAGGGACACCAGGCTGTCATGTCACCTTGCTGGCCTTGTTTTTGAGCAGAGATTGTGTAGATGCTGCTCAATGCACTCATGTGGTCCAAGACAGTCAAAGTGCCCCCGAGTGCCCCAGCAAGAGGCCAAACGTGCTGTGCAGCACCTCCCCTGAGCCCCAGGAGGGTAAGGCATCCCCCTGGCACTCACCCAGAAATGGCTGAGCACAGATGGAGCAAGTCATGCCTCCTCATCCCAGGCAATGGCACAGCTTGTGCAGCTGCTTTGAGGGTGCAGCAGGCACAGGAGGGATGAGGGCAGCACACAGTCAGGCACACATGGGCAAGAACAATCTGAATCCACTATAAGCATCATGGAGGTCAAGAAAATTATGTTTCTCTGGTGGATCCATCAAATTAAGAAAGGGCTGAGGTTTGAAAATTGCATCTTTTTCTTGGAAGGAAAAAAAAAAAACAAACAGGAAGAAACAAACATTTCTCAATAACAGTCAAAGTTCCCAGAATGTTATTTTTTGGTGATCTGGTTACATATCAGATGAAACTTGTATTTTGGGAAAAATCAATGACATCCTCTGGCCGTATCAAAACTGATACCAAATGACTGCTGTACTCCACTATTTAAATTTTGGAATGATTGTCCCACAGGACCTGAGATGGCAGAGGACATACATACAATGCACAGCCCAGCAGATTCAAGTAGCATCTGCAGTCATTGGTAGTGCCCACTAACTACACAGATAAAACAAAATGCTCTTTGACATATTCCTTTTTTTTTTTTTCACTCTAAAATGTAAAAGGTTGAACAGTAAATAGCAATACCTACACCACAAAAGCAGAACCCAAGGAGTATAATTTTCATTAGGACTAGCTAATTTCTGAATCTTTTCTCTTCTGCTAATAAAAGATGCTAAAACTTGCTACATCCAGTGCTAAACTCAATGGTTTTAAGAGGTATTAAAGTTAGCTCTATTATTACTTGCAGTCATTTAAGCCTTAAAAAAAAAAAGATAAATTATTTCAATGGCACCAGAGCTTTACCAGGCTATATGCTGCACCACTTGCTAGAAGCTGCTCTCCTTCAGTGCCTACAGAAGTCTGATGTGGTCAAGGAAATACTCAGACTGATTAAAAGCAACCTGCTGAAAATGAGCTTCTCACAGATGTCTCCTGCAAATCTGATTGACTTAGATTTGTATGCCAAAATAGAAATTTCTGGCAAGACTCATGAAATATTTCTATTGTATCCACTTGAAACTTTAGATAGTTTTATTTAATATTTTTAATAGAAAAATGGAGACTGAGCACAGTTATTACCCAATGACTGAATGTACTATAAACATTTAACTATTCCCCCACTTTTTTCAGCCTGCAATAAAAAAAACTAAAAAGTAGCATGAACAAAACAGTAAACCCCAAAAAATCTAATCAGAGAAAGGTCAGATTTTTTTTTCCAATTCTGGCCAAGATTAAAAGGCACATCCATTTTTGGTATGTTATTAAAGACAGTACTCTACTGCATGAAAATAGGGATTCCAAAGAGGACTCTTGCACCCTGGGGAGCTGATACTATTAAATGATCGGGAGACTTCTCAGTCTTTTGTATTTAACCCACCTCATTTACTAACCTGTACTGTATCCCCTTGTAGAGGTACAGCTTCACCTTGATTTTTTTTTTTTTTTAAGACTGGCATTCCTATACCATAACCTTCACAAACCATTTTTAGAAACTTCCTCACCAGAAAATCCTTAGGATTTTCAAATTCAAATGACATAGAGCATATTTTTTTTTCATTATCCACCAAATTACAGTTAAACAGTTTTTGTGATTTTTGACAGGTGTCTTTTTATTTTAATAGGATCTGTGCTCTGAAGAAGCAGACTTGCAACAAGCTGTAAGAACCATGTTAACAGATGAATATACATTAACAGCTCAGCTAATTTAACTCACTTTCACTAATGGAGCTACAGCCAATAAGGCAAGGGTGTGACACACGTTGCTGATGTCAGGAGCTCACCAGCAGCCTGACCACCCTAAAGAGCCTGCACCCTCCCTTCCGTGTGAGCCCCTGCATTCCCACCCATCCCACCCCAAATCAGCAGCTCTAAGGCTGCTCCAGAACAGCAGCTGTGCAAGCTCAGCTCAGCTCAGCTCAGCTGAGGGGAATTTTCAGAGCAATAGGAAGCACAAACCTCCCTGCAGCACCTCAGGAGCTCCCCTTCTCCTCAGCCATGCCCTGATCATACTTAGGTGGAGGCAGCTCCCCAAGTTCCTCTCTTTAGCTTCTTGGCCTGAATTCAGGTGGACTTGATCAGTATTTTTGGATCTGCCAGTTGCATCCCTTTTGGCTGATGTGTTGGTGCTGCCCTTGGCTCATCTTCCTTTGCAGATTCCCTTTCACTGTTTCCTGACACCTTGTCCATGGAGAAAACATAAATGATTCCTCACTTCCCTTGCCAACAGGGAATCACTGTTTCAGAAAGAGTTCATTAAAACCTGAAGGGAAATCTACTCCTTTTTTCTGGCTCAAAACATCCCTCAACATTCTGCTGAAAACCCCAGAAACAGGGCAGTTTCTGGATTAATATTTTCAAACTTCATTTCACACACAGAAAACTATGATCACAGAACAAATACATCTAATGTGATGGCAAATTACCCCAGACTTCATCTCAGAGGCTGGAGATTGCCACTTTGCACAGCTTCCAGAAGGAGGGACCTCTATTCACTGCTGTGCCATATGCACCTGGCAGCAGCTTTGCCCATTTCAGTGCATTCTCCACCTGTTCTCAGACTCCTCTCAGCTGAGGTGCACCAACAGGACAGGGGTAAGAGGTTACCAGACTTTTCAAGTGAAGGAACATCTCTTTTAATCCCAAGCAAAAGATATTTTTATAAAATTACCTCTAAATGTACTTGAGATAACATTTTGGTCCTCATTAAAAACAGCTACAGATTTCTGTCACCTTGGATAGAAAGAGAACTTCAGCCAGAGTAAAATCTATTACAGCTCCTTCAGAACAGATGCTTTAGTAGAAGAAATTTTTTAAAACTATATCATGAGGTCTACTCTCAGTTACATATATCATCTTCCTGACATTATTGCTCTGAGCAGAGCTCCTCAAATGTAAATTGTGAACATTTTTAAAATGTGATTCTTTGTTAAGGAGTAGCAAAGTATTAAAACAAATTTGAGTGTTATAAAAGTTATTTAAGCCCCAGTATATTTTGCAGAACATTTTCACCCGTAATTCAGCATTCAAACCTCATTTTCAATATTCATGAATGAAACTGGTGATTTTTATTTATTTTTTTTTAATTTATCATAGCTGCTGGTGTTTGAGGTAGCTCAGTGTTGTGATAGTTACATTTGCTGAGCACAGCATGGAAGAGCTCATGCAGACACAGGTACGATTTGCCTTGTGTTCTGAACAGCTCCACTACATATATGTGCCTATTTTAAAATAGGACATGATCCCCATCGAGACTTTAGGGAGCTCTGCATATTCCTGAGTTTTGCTGGCAAGGTTTGTATCTCCCCCTCTCTCTCTCTCTCTCTCTCTATATATATATATATTTATCTATCTATATCCATCTGTTCTTGGGCTCTGGCTCCTTAGCAAGGGCTCTCAAAGGCTGTGGATCACTTCCTAACATGAAATTGTCTTCCACATCAGAACTAAGAGTTTGTCAGATGACAGCCAGAGGATTAATAAAAAATCTGCACTGGATGCTCCTCAGATTTCAAAAGGTGAATGATAGGGAATTAAAGACTCTGGAGCATCCCAGGCAGGGTCACTGCATGTAGGAAAATATCCAAATCTCAAAATGGTGAATAAGATTGTCTTTTCACTCAAGTGTTGGTCTGGGATTACAGGAGTACACCATATTTCTTTTTAAAGAATGAAAATTACTGAACTGCATACAATTTTGATGAAATCTCAACTTCATTACGCTGCTGCTTATGAAGTTGATTTGACCTACTGTGTAGCTACAACTATAAACCAATGAATATGATCACTATGTTGTAGTGAAGAATACATTAAACTAGTTTGGGATTGGTTTGGGTTTTAAGTATTTAATTCTCCAAAAAATATTGGATAGTGTTGTTCCACTCAATCAAACAAAACAGTAGAAGACTTATCAAGTGCACAACCTATTTTATTAGGAATATTTTAAAAGCAAATTAGTCACTAGCAGTCCATCTAGCATCCAGACCTTCTAAAAAAAAATCTAACTATGAGTAATTTAATAATTGTATGACATTTTTCAGCCGCTTACTTATCCAGGTGAAAAGATCCAAAACATGTCACAAAACAAAGGCAAGTTATAGAATGTGTTCCCATGTGCCTTTTGAGCATAAGACAATTAGAATAAGTGACAGGAAAATGCTTGCCTCATTTATCACTTAGAGCATTCTGTTGCTACAAGAAACATGAAACCATTTAGGAGATTATGTGAGAAAAAGTCCTTTAAACATGGTACAATAAAAAAAAAATAATTGGATAGTCATACATAAGAATGCTTTACCTTGAAAAAGCAGTCTCCTGAGACCTTATTAAGGCCAGAAAATCCAGGTATCTGCATGAAGTCAGTAAGCAAATCCTGTTATATTTTATCACAATCACACTGCTGAGTTACAGCTGAAATTTTATACAACAGCAAAATAAAGAAGTATGGGTCTTTAAGGGTCCAAGGGACAAATCAAAATATAATTAGTTTGGAAGATTGTTGCAGTGTTTTGTTCTTTTTCTTGATGGAAAATGTCTTACATAAATAATGTTGCTATTCCTAAATAATAAAAAAAATAGGTTTTTTAAGATATTAAAAAAAAAAAAAAAAGTTTCAGCTCCCCTGGAAATTTATCCTCTTCCCAATTTGTATCTTTACCATTTGCCCATTCATCACAAAAAACAATAAACTAAAACTTGACATGTGATTAAACAACTGATAACAATAAACAGCTTCAACAGTGGAAGTGTGGCTGGCAGCACGTCTTAGACACATTACATTTGTGCAGGAATTTTAGACTTTTTTTCTTTTCTCCTTGATATTCACCTGGGAATTGATAATCAAAAGTCTAAGGGTGTTCAGGTTCTCAAAGAAAGCTGTGGAAGCACAATGTCTTTGCTCTACAAAATACGAGTGGATGGGGCTCAGTGAATAGGAGAGAATATTCATGGTACAATTTGGGTACTCCAGAGCTGGGGCTGATTCTTTCTTCTGAAGCATTTAGAGCTCTGTCTGGCTTGAGAAATGGCAGCCAACATGCTTGAACTTCAAAGAACTTTCACTTTTGCTCTGTATCAGGCCCTTTGACCTTGTGGCTACATTGGGTCTAGCCCAAGACTTCCTGTGTCTCAGGTCTAGAACACTCTGTATAAACAGAGTTAGGTTCTGAAGTCCCTCCAACCCACAACATTTCTTTTTCCCCCACAGAAAAGTATTTATGCACTGACTAGCACAAAAAAAAATTCCCAAAAATACCCCACCAAGCTCCTGAAATCAATCACTCCACTTCTTTCAGCTTTGCACATCCCAGTACAAGCAGCTGTCACATTTTCTTTTGTAACTGCATCTCTAGTTGTTTAAATACTTCTTGGAAATTTGCCCTTAATTACTATTCCCCTTTTGTTTTCCAAAGTTATTTCTTCTCAACTTTTCTATCTCTTGCATTAAATTAAAGTTTCTTGGCATGAAAATGGGCAAAAAAATATTGTAGTTCCTCCTGAAGGACTTTTTTTTTGGTGGGAAATAAAAAGAGAATAACAAATAAACAAGTCCCTGGAGATCATGGCTAAGTTTATTCAAATTAACAGCTGGACCCTGGAATTGTGTGTGTCTCTCTTGTCATACAGCTCCCTCTGCATACCTGTCTTCAGAGCTGCCATATTGCAGAGGAGGCACTGATGTTCATCTTTGAGTGTGGTTACTGTTGGGTCAGTTGTCCCAGTTGTAAGTCAGTAGAACAAGCTTTACAGTGTGAAGAGAGCCAAACACCACATTTTGGTCTGTTAAAATAATTGTTCACCTCTGCCTTGTATTACCAACTTATCTGAAGCAATGGCAAAAAAATAGAAAAAAAAAAAAAAGACTGAACTGGCAGAACTATTTTGCTCACAAATGCTCAACTATGCTTGATGTTTTTTCTAAGCAAAACCAAAACCTACATGGGAGTGGGAACTCCTGCCAGAATGTGCTGCATTAAGTCTCATCTCTATTGAAATGAGACATCAGGGTGTTTTTATTAGCAAAATTACTCTTATCTCGAAGATTCACCTTCAGAATAGAGAAGAATATTTTTAGTTCTAATTCTCAGTCAGTGGCTGTCACTCACTTTTATTGTGTTGAGAAGTCATTCAGTTTATTCTTCCACTCTTTTGTCTTGCTCCTTGCAAAACACTGACAAGCTGTGTAGGAAGCAGAAGAGAGAAAATGAGGGGAAAAAAGCCTACAACCAAAACCCTCCACAAAAAGCCAAACACAAAAACCCCACAAGGTAGGCAACATTTTGGCCTAGACTCAAAATCCTGGGGGCAATGGAACAGGTCTGCCTTGGTGAAACTCCCTGTGAGATCTTAGTCAAACAAAGAAAGCAGTTAGTAGAGTTTCACATCAAGATTTAATTCAAGCAGAATCTTTCCAGTTGTTTCCTTGGAAGGGAAATAGTTCTCCTTGCAAAGAGCAACAAAACCTCTGGTTCACACACTGATGTGCTGTCCCAGGTACAGAGGCTCTGCAGCAGTCAGGACTCATCCTTGCCCCAAACTCATCTCTAACAGGCAGAGCAGAATTTGGTTTCTATTATCCTGCCAGAGCCCCAGGGAGTGAAAAAGGTTCTTTCAAAGTGTATTACTAGCAGCTTCAGAGGAGCAATAAAGGAAAGGATAAATCTGACTTATCATCATCAGTTCTGGTGGAGATAGTGCCATTCTCATCTGCAGCACTTGAGTCACAGCCTATTGCATGCTTTCCATCTCCTGAAGAAGCAGGAGATGATTCTCTTGACAAAACACTGTTTCATTTCTCTCACTACCCATGTCCTGAGATCAAAGTAATCAGTCAGGGTAACGAGCCACAACCAGAAAGTAAGGAGCTCTAAACACAGAAAACAGATTGACAGGCTAATAAATAAAATAACTATATCCTAAACTTCTATCAACTAGAAGGATATAAAGACCTGCTTACTTTGGTTTTCCTTGCCCTATTTTTTTTAAAATCTCTCTGCAACAGAAAAAAAAGGGATCAGCATCAATATAACCACAGCAGAAAATCTTTGTGGAGAAACAAAGACAAGGAGACTCCAGACTCTTGCAAGCTCCTTGCTAGTTACTTGCACTGCAACTTTTGCAGTTTGAAATTCCCACAAGTACAGTGATAAATTTGTATACTGTTCCCTATAAAGCAGATGCAGAGTGTCTGATGTAGCTGTCCCTTCAGTGCCTCAACTGCTCCTCAAGCTCTGTGAGATCCTCTGTGCCTGCAACAGGCTCCTTATTGATTGCCTAAACATCATTCAGACTGAAAAAAAAAAAATAAGGAATTGCAATCTATAATCCATTTCAGAGTGACACCTGGTGTGAGAGAGTCTGTTTTAGCACACAGCTGAACTCTGCACTCTCACCTAATAGCAGCATTTTATGCTTAACTTGTGTCTGTAAATAACACATTATGAGGGCCACAGGAAGGCAGCTTAGCAATACTAGGAAAAAAAACCCAGAGAAGCATAATGAAAGTCTTAAAACTCCCTCTCAGAAAAAAAAAAAGGTCTATTTTGGGAAAAGGACAGTAATATTCATAAATTCAAGACAACAAGAAAACACATTAAAACCCATTTCAAAAATTTATTATTAAACCTGCAGCATTTACCAGCAGCTACCACACTGTGGCATCCTATGACAACACAGTATTTGACTATGTGTTAAAAAGAAATTAACATCCAAAAGAACAGAAACTCACCTGATAATCTACTGCAAGATATGTGGATTAATTCTGACCTTTTAATAGCAAAAAACCTAGGATGGTAGATTTTACCTCCCTCAGAAGGCTGTTTAAATTTTCTTTTAATTAGGAACATTTAATCTGTAACCTTTGCAGTTATCTATAAATGTTTCAAAGTTGTAAAAAAATAAAATTAAAAACAAACAAACAAACAGTCCAGGGTATTGACAATATGAAAGAAAAACCTAGTTAGAAAGAAATGGAAAATTACTATCCATGTAAAGTTCATTTGGCTGTACTGAGTTATTCCGGTCTTTCAGTGGTATATCATTAATGCTACTGTCTATAGTTTTATCTTAAAATAATAAGCAGCATTTTGTTTTATCTTTGTAAAAAGAGAGCTTATTTTATTGTCAAAGCAGAAATATTACTGAATCTTCTGTGTACAGAAGTCACTAACGTTAGCTTAGATACTTTATGGTGGATGTTGACTGCTAGAATAAATTAAAAATCTTCCAAAATTATGCAGCACAGCTCCATTAATACATAAAGATTTTATCATGATTAATGGTAGTTTAATGCATACTCTAGGAATGAAAAATAATTTGTCTCACAAAATGGGTTACCACCTTATCAGTTCAGGAGACTCAATTTTGCAGTGACCTTCCAATAAATGCAAGTGAGTCACAGGTTCATTAGCCATGTTCCTTGTATGACCTAGAAAAATACAATGGAACTCCAATTTTCAAGTCCATCACTGGTCTGTTACAAAACCTTTTTCAATTTCTGGGCTGAATGCAGCCATGCAATGAATATGTATTGGAACAGGGGCTGAGCAGCAAGAACCACCCAGCTCAGTCTTCTGGCTTTTCAATCATGCACCAGAACAACTGCTGTTCCAAGCCATTCATTTTGCAGCACATTATTCCTCACAAAGACATAGGTATGTACACATCCATTTTTAATGGAATGCTGTAAGTCAGCTGACAAAGTGCTCTTTCTGTGATGCTTTCAGAGGAGTTGGGCTGTGTAGAATCCCCTTACACCTCGACACAGCAGGTCTAAAAAAGCCACAACCTGAGTTTTTTGTTACAGGTAAAGGTTTGAAGGCTGGATAATTTGTTCAGGTGGGGGGTATTGTTATCTCAAGTGCTGTAGATGGTTACCACAGACCTACAAATTTGTTATCGCAGCTGGAAGAAAATTACATTTTGTGAAATGGCTCGTCAGAGCCATCATACCTAATGCAGTGTGGGTTCAGACAAGGAGGGCTGACTAGCCTGTAGGAGGAGCCCAGCTAGATCTGCCACCAAGAGTTTGGAAATGTGACGTGACACACTGTACATGTGCTGCAGAGTGGCACGATGGCAAGTTGGGTAGCCTGGAAAATAGAAGCCTTTTCCCTGAGGCCTGCTTGACATCACATCATGAATAGCTATTAAATTGCTTTTAGGTTCATTCAGTGCACTCAGCAGGTATACAACAAGAAGGATAAAAGATTATGTGCCAAATGAGACACAATGATCCTTCTCCCAATGTGAAAATGATTGCTGAAACTTGCTCTCTGATGAAATACGAGGTCACTGAAAACCACCCCAGCCAGATTTGAAGAAGAAATTCGGTTCAAAACAGAGCCTCTAATGATGAGATGATCTGCCCAGACCAATAAAATACAAGTGCCTTCCATCCAGCCGTAGTGATTCACACCTCACCCTCGGGGAATGGCAATTTCCTCAGGAATCCTGATTTCAGTACATTGCTTTGATAAGCCAGAGGCAAAAATCATACCCAAACACCCCAAGCCCAGCCCTCAAAAAACAAACAAACAAAAAAAAAGTTTGGCTCTATGAGAAAGACCTTTTTGATAGGCACAAAAAAATGCCCCAAAATCCCACTGAGCACTGGAGAAAGTTAACTCATTAGCTTCTATGTGATTTTGGGGTATTCCACAGAGCCAGCTGGGATAACCAGAGTCATAAAGATGGAGAAACCTGGGAGCAGATCTTACATTGACAATCTGGACAACTGCTTCAGTATCTTGATCTACTCACATTACTAAAGATCATGCAAGCCAAAATCCCTCTCTGTTCTATACATAGTCAATGAGGTATCTTGAGGCAGGATATAGGCAAAGGTGCCAAGGTGTATATACAGAGAAAGTGGCTCCTGGCAAGTGTTCCCCCCCCCCCTTGATTACTGCATTCAGTATTCCTCAGTCGATGAAGGCTGAGTTTTTCAAAGACCTTCAAAGATCTATAAAACCTAGGAAAGATTTTAAAGAAATCCTTTAAGTGAGATGCTTCCCAAACTTGGATCTGTGAGGTCCTTTTTCTCTGAGGTCTTATTTTCCTCCTCCTTTCTTTCTCATATTCCTTTACTTACTTTCTTTATGTTTCAAAAGTTTGTTAGACTCACTTAACAGCTGTATATCCTCTAAATGCATCCCAGAGTCTTTAAATTCAAAAGGGGGGAAAAAAATAGTCACCCCTAATCTTTACCTTAGAAAAAAAAACTCAGAGATCTGAAAAACAAAAAGCTCAAGAGAAGACTTTCTCCCTTCAGGTCATATGGCCAGATTCTCCTACTCACGCTCAGTGAAAACTGCCTTTAAATGATGTGCTTAAAAAAAACAAACAAAACAAAACTAAAATACCATCAAGAATAAATATATTCAGGCAGCAGCAGATGCCTCTGAATTCAGACACTTTGCCCCAGTCACTAGGCCAATTCTTTTTTTTTAACTTGACTGTTGGTTTTGGTTTGTTTTTTGAACAGCAATCATCTTGGTTTAAAAGTCTGAATTTTAGTCCATGCATAAAAATATTAACCATAGTCAGAAAAACAGGAACTTTACTT
Source organism: Euphonia xanthogaster (assembly GCA_034509185.1). Classification (NCBI taxonomy): domain Eukaryota; kingdom Metazoa; phylum Chordata; class Aves; order Passeriformes; family Fringillidae; genus Euphonia; species Euphonia xanthogaster. The sequence continues at coordinate 13,903,141 of JAYDZK010000233.1, forward strand.
CTGTGTGCTCCCCATTTATTTATTACATGTTTTAAGAAACCCACAATAGCATAACCACAGATAATATGGCTACACCAGCTCTGTCAATGTTGAGAAATTCAGGAAAAAAAAAAAGACAAAACAGGTTCAAGATATGATTTCTCTATCAGGAGGAGGGATCTGAAAAGAATGAAAAATGCATTAGGAAGGGTGACATGTTCAGTAAACTGAAGGCAAGACAATTCCTGTAAATCTTGTTATACTCAATTTAAAGCTACCCAGGATATAGACAACAAAGTGCCCTAGCTGGGCTCTTTAGATGGACATCAATTAAGGCTGTGTATTTGTTTTTTCCTCTTGCTCCTAGAATATGTCATGCCTTTCAACTTTCAAGTTGCTTTTTCCAGTTGGGGAGAGAGAAATAATCAATAATTATATCAAGAAGAAACATTCTACCTTGGTCAGAACTGCACTTCTAAGAGAGTAGTTCTTTAGGTAGCTCCAAAAATTCTCTCTTTTGCTGACTTTATTTCACAGAAAGTAAATAAAACTTCACAGGAAGTAAACAAAATTTAGCCAACCTTCAGACAACAGGAAGTCTTTTTTCAATATTCCTAAATTTCCATTTTAGTGAAAACTTTAAGCTAAGCTGTTACTTTAAGAAATTTGGTGAAGAAGAAAGAACAATTGTTCCATAGAACAAAGTAACCTCCCAGTGTTTATTGCTAGGGAAAATTAAGTATCCATAAAAGAACTAAGGCAGCCTTGTGGCTGAGGTGAAACAAGCAGGTCCTAAAGCAGTCACAGTAATGTGCCTTCTCCTTGGGTTAAAGTAGCCTATTCCACTGCAGCATGGAGGGAACACAGAAGTACCAGATGATGTTTTGTGTCATTTGGGGGAGCTGGAGGTTAGTTCAGCACAGGGACACTGCCTAAATGTTCATTTTGTTTGAAGGGTCTTAATCCTCTTCGCCAAGTCAGTAATAATTTTTGTCAGGATCTGATGAATAATAGACAAAATTAAGTGTTAGTACTTGATAAAATTCTTAGTGCAGTCCAAGTGGCACAACAGCAAGAGATCACGGCTCAGGCGCTTTTATTAGGGGGAAATGGGGATAAGATTATCCAAGGACCCTTGCACTGCCTTCCTAAATCTTTCAAGAACAGTCTTGATTTTACCTGAATCAGACAGAGTTTTGCAGCATCTCCCCTGTCAGTCCTGGGCACCAGACAATACTCAGTAACATAAGCAGAGCACAGGAAATTCTCTAAACAATCTCAACCTACCTGGAAACAGGGCAAGAAGGGCAGGAACACCACTGGGCTTCCCTGAATGGCCCAGGGTGTTTAGGATAAGAGCACAGATGTTGACAAAATTACAAACTCTGCAGGGTCTTCAACCCTCTGTGGTTTCCCCATTGCAGTGATCTTGCCCTGCCAACCCTGGATCTCATTGAGGGGACACCCAGCATCACCATCCCATAACCCAGCAGCACCTTATTTATAGCCTGTGACAGAGTGGATGAGCAAAGCCAGAGATTACTGAATGTAGCAGACCACAGAAGACTACTTGAAAACCTAAAAAGGTTATTGAGAGAAAAGAAAAGCTTTTTAATTCAATCTAGGAGTCTTTTCTTTTTACTTTAGTCAAATTATTGCTTCATTCAACTAATCCCATCCATGGCTTTCCAGCCCAGTCACCCAACTCCACTCCATCTAGGAAAGATTCTTTAAAGTATCATCATGTTTTTAATACTCCTACCCTTTATTTCTGACATTGGGGCTATTTTCAATTGCTCTTCAGTTGCCTCTTGCGTTAACACATTTTTTGATATATAAAACTTAAATTTATAGAGCAGTATAGTAATATGCACACTCACATTTTCAATTATTTAAAAATGAGTTACAATAGCAACAAATCCAGATTCTATTACATCATCTTGGGAGATTCATAGCAAATGTTATTTCGAAGTCATTGCCTGTAGAGAACACAAGCCTTTTGTTCAGCTCAGGTATCATATAATTTAGTGAAGCAAAAAAAAAATTACGAAGACTTGCACTAGTATTATTTAATCACTTTAATATTAAAGTATGAATGGAAAGACAAAAGGAAAATTAAGAGACCTCTCTACATGAACGTTATTGAATTTCCTATTGACAGCAGGAAGCCTTTTCTCAATATTCCTGAAAGAGAACAATACTAAAGTCTTCATCTGAAACAAAAATAGACAGATGTGAAGTTAAAAAGCCAGAACAAAATTCCATTATGTCCTGGCTCATTTTGGATCTCCTCATACTAATCACTAAAATTGACAGGAGAAATAAAAAGTTAAGATAGTTCAACAAGAAGACATAAGCCAAATATTTGCAAGTTCAAGTCTTCAAACTAAAGGATACAATTTTGGAAAATATACTTCCTATTTTGCAAAAAAAGAACTCAAAGACCAAACCAACTAAGTTCATCTTGTGATTTAGGTTCAGTTCTATGGAATATAAAACAAGACAGAGCTTTGTGGTCAAGGTATAATCCTTTGAAGATATGATTTAATAATCATACATTTTTAACTGCATTAGTGTTAGCTTGTACATCTATGGATGCCTGTTGCTACCTAATTTTAAAAGGTTTGTAATCTTATAATGAAGCTGTACTTTTGACCAGCCACAAAGTAGAATCTGATTTGAGCATTATAATGTAATTAATCATGGATTTTAGTGTCTCATTTGAAATAATTTATTCAGATTTGGAAAATACACTGCATGTCTATGATTGCATTACACAAAAAGCAAACAAACTACATAATTTAAAATTAACCACATGGACTATTTGTCATAAAATGGAATTACTTGGAGGTCAGAGATTGGTCCCAAACTAGTTGCAGTTTGACTTCTGTTTAGTCGCTTGCAGCTGTGCAACAAGACACAAACTCTGTTACTCTGTTGCTTGATTTTTATTCACTTTAACAGTGCTGGAAAGGGGATTGGAAAATTTGGGTCCATGGTGCTTGGACTCAAAATAGACACCACATTCGTTGGGAAACACCGATATTACAGTGCAACCTATACTTATAAGAGCCTTCATTGCCTTAAGGAACAGAAAAAAAACCAACAAAAAACAGAGGAATTGTATGGCCTTTGGAGAAGCACAGCACAGAATATAATTGTTCTGATTGCCACCCACAGGTTTTGCATTTTCAGATATCACCCCAACCCTGAAGGATATCTGGAGCAGTAATATTTTGGTGTATTGTTTCTGAAAGCACTCTCCATGTTATCCACCCTGTCACCACTCATGTCTGCAATAGGACCTGGTAATTAGGAGATGTAATAGGCAATTTTCAAATTATGACCCAGAACGCTCACAGGAAAGCTGGAAATTCATGTGTGTTACCTGGCTGCTTTGGTACCTGCAGTGTGAGTGGAGCTTCCTGGTGTTCAGCTCATGCTGTGTCTGAGGAAAGGTGAACGAGCACACCTTATGAGTGTTTAAAGCACACAATAGAGCTGAATGGGAGTAGTGGAAAAGCAAGACACCAGGCTCTGGATAAGGGAAAAACATAGCTCAGAGTAAGGAGGAATCTGAGACCACTCTGAGAGTAAGAGTTCACACTTCATTACCTCTGTTGGTGAGCTTCTGACTAAAAAAAAAAGAAACATCTCTTCCACTTCCTTTGCTGTCTTTGTTTACACTGGAAAACAAGAGAAAAACAGAGCCCATGGCAACAGGTCCATGTCCTTCTAATGCTGGGGATGCCTGGGCTGAGGCAGCACTGCAGGTGGTGCCTCAGCAGAGCAGAGGACAGGGAAGAATCCCCTCATCACCCACCACCCCTGCTTTGGATGCAGCCCAGGAAAGGCTGGTTCCCTGCCTTCCCAGCACACACTGGTGGCTCGTGTCCAGCCTCCTGTCCAGCAGCACCCCCGGGTCCTGTTCACAGCTGCTCCCAATGAATTCCTCCCCCAGGCGGTGTTCATGTCCACGCTGTCCCCAGTACAAAACCTTGCTGCATATACACAATATAGGACAAAAGCAAATACCTTTCAGCAGACTTTCTCTCCCCTGCTCAGCTGAGAAAGAGACACAGTAGTTTGGTGTTCAGCCATGGTCAACCCACCACAGTCCTTTTTAATGCCCAATTCCTCTCCTGCCTCCTTTAATGGATATATCTCCTTTCTTACTTCCCTGCTTTCCATGACCTTCCAATTTGTCAATCAGCATAACCTTCCCTGACACATATTTTGACCTTTAAAATTCATAGGTAAAATAACATTTTTTAATTCAAAATAATCCACAGCAAAACCTTGTTCTATTTATGAGGTAGGAGCTAGGCTATCCACATCAATATTTTATAATGTGTTCTGCCAAATTAGTCAGAGACAAATTAGTCATGACACTCCACAGAAAAAGCCTATTTGGTTTCTATGAAACCATTTATCAGGTGTGGTATTATGATGAACAATACATCAAAATGTGGTGCCAGAGGACCAACTGTAGCAAAAGCTCTATCCTTTCATTTTCTCTTTAATTCCACACTGCATAAAGATAATTTTACCCTTAAGAGAACAGCATATTCATTCAAACTTGTGCACTGCAATCATATTGCCAGATTATTACCTAAAACTAAAACTAGGCAGATTTGATGTATTACTAGTTTGCTTTCAAGTCCCATTTACTTTTCCACCATTGTGTCAGTCAGCACAAAACCACAGAACTTCTTGGATATAATAGATTCTAATGGAGAGCTCTCCCATGCTACCTGTTCCTGGCCTACTGCATCTCCTCCCTGCTTGAATTCATCTTCTGCCTATGACCTTATAAATTTGTACCCCCTCCAAGTGTACAGAACAACTCATTGTCTTAGTTTACACCTGTAGAATCTGCAGCTTGCTAAATGAAGAAAAATTATTGAAATGTGCATACTGCTGCTGTCTTGAATGTCTGTACAACAAAGATAAGTCTGTGACTGGCATAATTTTTTAACAACTCTCCCACTCGTTTGTGTGTCTTTGTGTGCTCATTTTAAAACATTATTAAAGATTTGATTGCATGCCACTTGAAACCTCTGGGAGAATTATTGTCCAGCATCTCATCACTCACCTAAGGAAAAGCTTCTAAAGCAATTGAATTCAATTGCACTCCTCAGCCAATATGGACAATTATGTAATTCCATGTAGACCAAATTCTCTTCCAAGAGCCCTATGAAACGCAAGGCAGACTGAACAACAATGTGCTTCAAAAAACACCACAATATGTGTAAGTTTGAACAATGTGAAACATTCAGAAAATACATATTCAGTCCAACACCTGAAAGGAAGGTCTTATAAAGGTAAATTAAAAACAATACCTTCCAAAACTCTGCTTTTACTATGCACAGAAAAGTGACCATTATATCAGGATAAAATAAAAAATGTAAGAATATATATACTAAAGTAGAAAGTCATACTCAATTCTAGTGATAGCAAACCCTTTTCCATAGAAACAAAACTCCCCTGCCAAGGTTCCTGATGGCAGTTTGCACGAGGCGCTGAGAAATGTCTCAGCAGCCCGAGTTGGAGGTGATGGCAGTTGTGTCTGTGAGGCAAAGGAAAGGGGCACAATGGAGCCCTCCCTCCCATAAATAACTGATAAGAGATAAAACTATTTGTTAGGAAACCAGTAATTTTTCACTTAAATATCTGTACTTCTTTTCAGCTCAGGGTTTCACAAAATGACTTTATTTTTACACAGAGGTAGCGTTTGAGAGTGTGCACACTGGTAGCATTCCTAAAGAATAATTTGTTATGATTAATCAACTCCCCCAACTCAGATTTCAGAATACCTGTCCAAAGGAGGCTGCATTAGTTCTCCCTGAGGAGTCATGAGCACTGTAACCAGCTCCAGAAGCTGGCTGTGTTGGAGTCACTGGTAATGAACTACTTTGGATGACCAATGCTTGACAGGTTCTTTCCCACATTAAATACTACCAATGTGGGATTGAGCATAGGAATCACTATCAATTGCCTTGACTTTTGAAAAGAGTAATTTGTTTCAAATTATTTCTAGAGCAATACTCTTAAATCAGCTTTTTGCAGCTGATAGTTGAGGCAGCATTTCCTCTATTAAGAAAGTGCTGGAGAGATTAGAAATACTTTTCTTCATAATTATTACATAGTTATTTACAGACTCATATATTTTTAAATTCTACATTTCCTTCAGGAATCAAAATACTAAGTACAGTCCAGAACTCTTTCAGAAATTTACATTGAAAGAAAAGAAATCAAAGCACCACATTCACTCCTGTTGATTTCCATCTAGAAAGCATCATCTCAGAAACTTTCCAGGCTCTGGAGACCAGAGGACAGACAATCAGGTAATTCTCTTCCATCAAACTAGTCTGAGACTCTTCATGACACTGACAATTCACAGTTTCTGAAGCCATTCCCTCCAGTCATTCCTTCTAAAAAAAAAAAGGAAAAACTGTGCTGACTCACTTCTAGAGCAAATTCTGTTAAGTAGTATCCTAGAAGACTTAATCACCACAAGAAATTACAGCTCTCCCTAAGAAATCTGTTGTAATTGGGGAACAAAACAAAAAGATGAAAATCTTTATTCAAAAAATAAGGAGTGTTTTGAAATACTGTCAGAATCATTCTTACAAGATGAACCCTTGGCAAGTCTTCAACATTTGTCAAGTGTTATTTCCATTTTTTTTGTTCATGTGAGTTAACATTTCAGTAAGCTAAAATGTGGCCATTTCAAAATAAGCACAGTAAGTAGTTTACAATTCAAAAATTTGGTTAATTTCATTTAAGAATGGAAATGAGGCTTTTAGTTCCCCACAAGTCATAAGCCTATTTTTACTTACCAAGTAAGCTAGAATTATTAGAATATTAAATGTTCCTGAGAACAATTCATTTACAATTTTGGCGAAGGGCATTTGTAGTGATCATTTACAAGACAATAAAATGAACAGAAACAAAAACCATTTTTATTCAATTCCAAATTATCAATTTCCTACCATTAAGATTTCACATTGACATAATATTTGCCTACTGGGTCTTTTCTGAGTCCATTATATCATCTCCATTTGACAGAAATAAGATTTGACTTAGATATCGAAATTTCATCAACATAAAGATTAAAGAAATTATATCTTAGTGAAAACAAAAGCAACTAAGGTTGTTAGGACAACTTAAGTTTTGCAATGCCTTGTCTCTTGTGCTTCTTTCCCTTCCCAGTACACTGATTACCTTCCCAATGTTTGATTATCTAATACACTGCTGTAGTTAAGGCCTTTTCTACCATCTCATCTTCCTTTATTGCACAGCTAATGGATTATATTCCTTACAAATATTTAATGAAGTTTTTCCTAACCAGTTCCACCTTTGATGCCTTAGTTCATATTCGGCTGGAAATCAGTGAGAAAATATTCTTCCGGTTCTCTGTAGAGAAGAATAATTCTCTCAGTACTTTTCCTAGTGTCTTACCAAAAGAAATTAAAAAAAAATACCACTGCTTTTTCTTATTAATGATGTTTCTTAACAGTGACTTCATAGATGAAAAGCTGCCTAGCCATGGAAGAACAGACAACCTAGATCACAGAGTGCAAAAATATGCCAACATCCAATTGCTAGTAAAGGACCTTGTAGAGAAAAATAGGAGCTAGTTCCTTCGGTACTTGCTTTTTCTTTAACATCCTGAAAATTATCTAAACACAGAATATAGCAGTTTCAGACACAAAGGCACTTCAAAGTCACCAGCACCAATAAAAGAACAAATCAGAAAAGACTCCCCTGACAGAGAATCTGCCTCAGTGGGAAGCCAGAGAGGCCTGCAGCAGCTAAATAATATTAATTGTTTGAAAATCCTAACAGAGACTCTCAAGGAGAATACATTCTTTGGACTACCTAGCAATGACACTTAATGGATTGATTAATAATCAAGAAGCATTAGGAGCTCCTTATAATAGGAATCATTCTTTATATAGCAGCAATTACAATTAATATGATTGAAAAAATATTAGGAAAAATAACTGTTTTGTGGTACTTTCTGCTTCTTAGATTTTAAGTAATTGCTTCCCATCAGAAAATTTTTGCCTATTATATGCTTCAGTAATTCAGTCTGCTCCATAGCATTGTTCAACTCTATTCACTAAGGTACAAAATCCTACCCCTCAAAAATCCTCATTTTTCCCCAAAATAAGCCTACAGACTCTGTCTCAATTTAAAATGTCTATCAGTTACGTGGCAAATAAGCACAATGAAAACCTAAGAAATTTCCTTTTCTATTTTCTCCTAATTAAAAGAATATCCAAGACAGACTTTGTAAGTTGTAGTTCCACAAAAGATCACAATACTACCCAAATATTTTTGTATATTTCTTTTACCTTCAACTTGATTTTGAAAGTGTTTAAATTGCTGAAACAAAAGCCCAAGTTGGGTGCAAAGACTGGAAGTAGGTGTAATCACAACCTGGCAAAAGAAGAAGCAACAAAAGCAAGAACTGCTCACTTATTTGCAAAAATGACATTTCAGCACTTAACAAATAAAATTCCATCACTTAAAAAATATCTTTAAGTGTTATATCTTTAAACATGAATGTTGAATATTGTCAAAATATGATGGGCTTGCCCTATCTCAAATCTGTACTTTTAGGGGTTTTAGTCCTTTTTTGCCTAAAGTAGATTTGGACCATAACTGGAGAGTGTGAATCAAAAGTAGGACACTAAGGAGAAGTTTAAATAATGCTAAATTGCATACTTAAGGTCACTTTTTAAATGCAGATGAGCCATGCACAGGACTCAGCCTTTTTCACAGCTAATTCATCTCAGAACAGACACTTTTAAGTGAGAAAACAACCCACATAAATTCTAGTAAAGCCAAGTTGTTGGAATTTTTTGTGTCCTGTATTAAAGATTTTACAAGGCATGTATCCATGAGAAATTACTTTTTTAGCATATTTCCTCTTGAACACACATTAAACCTAAGAGGAGAAATAGCTTCTGTGGACTGTGCTAAAGAGTGCTAAAAAGAGCTTAGAAAATATCAGCAATATAATACAACTTTAAACAGCAAGCCTAGAAACTTACTTTGCAAGTGTTGTCTTGTATTACCTAACTTATCAATCATCACACGATGCCTTAAACAGGCAGTGTCAAAACATATCAAATAGTATCTTGTAAGTCATTTATATTTTACTTACCAGGAGGGAGTCCTTTGAAGACTGAGGACTATGAGGATGCACACAAATTACTATCTTTAACCTGCAATAAAGAAGGCCTGAGATGGTTTATCTCTTCTGCATATCCTATTTCCAGCAGACAGGTTTAATGTTTGAAAGACTGACTCATTCTAAGAGAACTACATCCAGTGGCAACAAAAATCACTGTACCCAGGTACAGGGGAGAAGGGAGAGGAGGAAGAATAAAGAAAGAAGGGAAGAAAGAAAAGAAAAAGAAAAAAAAGGCAACATAGACAAGCCACCTACTGAAACTGCCTTCTGAAATTCAGCAAGGAATGTAAGGAATGGTCTCTTTTAAGGAACTTCATTGGAGACCTCCCCCACACAAACTCAGGTGAATTACTTTACTCCCATACCTAACCAATAACTGGTAGCAGCTGATCTTGCACATTTGTCTGTCAAGTATTCCTTTAAGACTATTTCAGCAGACATGCAGAAATGAAATCTGAAAGTGTAGTCAGTAAGCTTACTGTCAAATATAAAAACCATATATTTCCATATTAGTTTTGTTAAATGGTAATTCAGGACAATGCATTTCATCATGTTATGTCTGAATACAATATTCAAAACTTAACACCCGAATACAGTGTTCAAATAAAAATATTCAAAATCAGGAAATTGGAAATAATATTTAATGATTCAGTTCTTTCAGACTGATTTTTCCCATTTCATGGAAAATCCAAAATCTAATTTTATTCTGAAGCAAGCATATGTCAAAAATTTCCAAGGGTAATCTTCAAAATTTTAAAAACTGAGGCAAATATAAGTAGTTTGAAGCTGAGGACTCCTAAATGCTTTAGACAAAGCATAATAAAGCACATAAGAAAACAATAGTGATAATGATCCCTTTAGATTAGAACCTTCTAGGTCTGTTCTCTACAATTATTCTCTCTCAATTCCAATTCAAATGCCCTCCTTGCTCTTCCTCTCATCTGTCTTTTAGACTAGCAATTTCATCACCTTCAGAAATTCCTTTCCTTCAGACATTGTCAATATAGATTAAAATTATGTATCTCTAATTTTTTATCAGCTTAGGGAAAATAACCCCAAGCATTCTACCAATTTGTTATCTTGGAAGCTTTGAAATAACAGTAATGAAAAAAAAATTAAATGTTGGTATTCTTATATCACAATGCCCTTCGCTAGCAAAGGCAGACTATCACTCAGGAAGCCTACATTTCCATTAGATCTAGCCACTGAAAACTGCAACTTTGATTTTAAACTTTAAATTTAATTGAATCTGCTGCTGCAACTGCATGAAGCATATCCACATTATTTCTTATTTAATTTACTCTGCTTATGATTTGAGTCCCTGAGTCCTACACCAGTCCCTGCAAATCTTGTCTTGGCCAACAAAAGATATCCTTATTTATTATATCACTTTGCTCATCAGTCTCTCCTAACATGAATTGTGCAATGTTACTGATTTGAAAATGCTACCAGTTAACTGTCTGTCTACCCCTTGCCAATAGGAAGAGAATTTTTCCAGTGAAAACTGCCTGAATTTAATTGAATCTTGGGCCATTTCTATTCTTCTTGACTGTATTATCCAGCTTCAACCATCAAACTATTTGATTCTTACAAATATAACTTTAAACTAAAATATCACTCTGAGGACTGGGAGAAAGAATTCCATTTTAATATATTCTGTTTATGAACCAATTTCCCCAAACTGTGCAGAAGGACAGTGATAGAATTAAGTACCTCCAGCAGGCCTGGTGCTAAGGTGATAGTGGACAGCCTTGTGTCCTTTGATGTTATCAGCAGAACAATTTTATGAAGTACCTAACTGCAGTGTTTACATGGACATTTTCATCTACTCTGGAACTCAAAAAAGCACATTAAATAAAATGGAATTAGTTGCCTTATCACCTAATCGTTAAATGCAGAATTTGATCCATAACAAGAATATTCTTAATTTAATGTATTGTCAGTTTTTGGAACTCTAATATTGTTCAGCAATGTAAACACATGCTCTTTTTTTCATTGCCTAAATTAATCCTGAAAATTTTCACTTCAGGCTCCAATACCTATAAATAGATCTGCTGTAAAGATGATAAACAGTGGTGAAGCTTCATGGTAAAGGCATTGCACTGAATGATTATTCCTTAGGTTATGCATCATTGACCTTCCCAGAGCCATTGATAGAAGCCTGCACATTCTGCATGTGTAGCTGTCCGTGGTTTTAAAATGAGGGCACACATGTAAGCAGACACAACACTTTAAAAAGCCCAACAAATTAATATGAATATGATATGGGTGTTAATGCATTTAACCCAGCAATATTCCACGCTGCCCAAGTGGACCTAAGTAAGATCAAACGTGTCCTACACAAGTGTAAGCCTGAAGAATATTCACAGTTCAAGGAAAGAACAATTGCATTCCATTAGAAAACACAGTTTCACCCCTTAAGTGAAAGAAAAAAGGAGCAAATGGCTTAGCAAGACAACTCCATTTATCTTCACTAACCCTTTAAGGCCCTGGGGCTGGGAAACTGAAGCAAGTTATATCCTGTCCCCTGCCTGTGAACTGCTGCAGTTCAGCAAGATCACACAGCATCTCTCCAGTGCTGGCATGGCTACAGACCACTGCATCCCTGAGCTCCAATTAAAAACAACATTTATTTTATACTAGCCAGAGAACTCCCCAAAGCAGATACTAATACAGAGCTGGGGAAAAAAAAACGTGGAAAAATTTACGTTGTCAAGGAGAGATGATGAAGGAAATCTATGCAGGAAAAGGCATCAAAGCTGTTCCTGTCTGGCTGCCACTGGGGTAACCTGTAACCACTGAGATCTCCTTTTCTTCCGAAGCAAAATGTCATCCCTTCCCCACAAGTACCAGAGCCCCTAACATGGCCTGTCATCACCATTCCCGGAAAGAGGAGGAGGGGACAGGAGATGCAGCCTGCTTAGGTATCCTGGTTTTAATGGGGATTCTAGCTGTGAGGTCATGGACTTGCTGTGCTGTGATTTGGTACAATATAAATAGACAGTTTATGAAACAAAATGGTGAAGTATATAATCACACAGACACATTTAAATATACCTTAAAGAAACAAACAAACAAACAAATAAATAAATAAAACCAAACCAAAAAACCCTGTAAGAGAAACCCAAATTCCAAAACCGAATGGCATGAAAAGATCATGAGTTTAGAAAACTCCAGGTTTAACATAAACTGATTTAATAGCTCTGGATTGTACTGGTAAACACGAATCAAATCTTTCATGCTTGCTTAAAGACTGAGAGCTGATCTAGTCATTAGGAATAATTCTGAAAGACATTTTTTTTAAAATGTGTAAAAATAATACCTTGAAAAAAAATCATCCAAATTCATACTATTTTTTTTTTTAATCAACTTAAATAAACCATTCTTGACTTACTCCCAAGCTGAGACCCTGTGATCCATTTTTTTGCGTGCAGGATTTTTTTCAGTGAAGTCACAGGCTCTTGAAAATAAAGTACTATAATGAAAATTCTTTGAGAACCTGAAATATAGCAGTAGCAATAGTGCTCTTGAGTATTAAGAAAAAGTTCATTTAGCTACTTTAAAGGCAGAGTAATAGCCAAACCACATAGGATGATATCAAGCCTGAAAACCAGCCTCATTTTATCAGTAGAGAATAAATTCATTGTCCTGGCAGTCAGTAATTTTATAAAAGCTCCTGTTCTCATTATGTCTATTAGTGTTTTAACTACAGATGAAAAATAGAAACAATTTTAGGTTATTCCTGGCAGACTGAAGTAGGTCTAAGGGTAGCTAACCAGATGGAAGAGGCTTACTTTTAAAGCACTATATTTTACCTTCCGTTTCCCCTGGCACTGAAAAGAGAGGAGAGCACTTCTGAAAATTTCAGGCTCTGCTTGTAGAAGCAGTAATATATGTTTAGCTAAAATGATTTTAAATAGGCTGCAGTTACTTCTGAATTTACTACAATAAAAACAATTGGAACATGTTTCATGTAGCACCAGAAATGGCTGGGAAAAAGGGAATCTTTGATGAATATGAGTTCAGGGTTGTGCAGGGAAAGCATCCCTGGAGAACATGCATGGGTTCTGTGGATCTGTACTGAAACACAAGGCCAGAGGCCAGGGAGGGGTTATATGGAACATGAGTAGTAGTTATTTCAATCCAATAAGTCAGGAAAAACCCCACTTGTGGAGTAGAGGTGAAATTGTTCTCTTGGGCTGTGGTTTGAATCCTACCTCAGGTACCTGAAAATAAATCTTGTGTTCTGAGAACCCAGTGCAGAGCTGCTATTCTCACTCAGCACATGCTGAGCCATTAATTAACAATGTGCAGTACAGAGTGTGAAACATTCATTCAGCAAAAATCTCTGTCCATTTAACAGGCCACAGTCCATAGGACTCAGCTGACCCTTCCTACTCCATCCCTCTGATAAAATACCTCTGACAATGTTAATGGGGATCCAGTTCTGACCACCCTGACACCAGTATAAATTCAATGACTGTGAGAAAAGCAGAGTGCTCCCCATCCAAAGAAAGTTCATCACACAACTGCAGATTTGTCAATCACTTTATTTTAAAATAGTCACTAAAAACCTCTTTCAGGCATTTAGTAATAAAATTATACTTAAGAGAATGGCAATATTTTACCATGTTAAAAAAGTTTAACTATATTTGGATTTTTTCTTGTGGATTCTAGCATGAGATATTTGGCAAGAAAAAGTGGTTTTAGCTTGATTTTTAGGAAACTAATAATAAGTTTCTAAATTTACCACCAAACTTATGCAAAGTGCAGTGTCTAAAATAAATTTCAATAAAACCAAAGAGAAGACATTGAGGAAATCTAGCAAAGAAGTTATGATTATCCAATAAATCACAAGTTCATTGCCCAGCATAGTAAAGGATGCAGTTATTAGCATTCTGCAATTGAAACTTACAGAAATTACATACTTGAGCCCATAGCTTGTTCTCTTTTTGTACTTGCACTGCCTTGGTTTACAGAAGCTGAGTGAAATCCATGGGGGAATATTTTCTTTCAGATATGCTGCCCACCACCAGGAGCTGGGCTCTGATAACTTGCTGATATGACCACTTGCCTGGAAGGCATCTTGGTCTTTTTCATGTATATCAAACTGACTAGAAGTTCCTTTGATATCCAAGTCTTTAAGGGATAAAGATCAAACTTACACCTTTAGAGTAAAAAAAATAAGTAAAGCTAGATGAGGGTTTTAGGAAGAAAAAAAACTGAACAAGAAACTGAAATTCGGAATGAAGATTCTGGAAAAGAAAACTCAGAAATATCCAAACATGCACAAACCTGGAGGTCTGTTTGACAGAGCCAAAATGTGCAGATAAGCAGCAGGAAATTGGCCAGAAACTTTCCTTGTCTTACACAAATTTATTTTAGGCTAATAGTTATGATTGTTTTCCTACCATACAGACAGAACCACTGGCTTTGTACAATTCACAGTTCACTGACAATGACGCTCTGCCCTTACACAGTTTTTGAATTTTATGACTTTTATTTCATTTTTATATAGTTGCTTTGTACGACACAGTGACTACCAGAGTGCTTTCCTATTTCTGCTACTTATAGCTGTGGAAATGTATCTGCATTTTGTTGCATAAAGTGTCCAGCATGAATAAACAGGGAGGTTAAGCAGATATTCTGATTTTATTTTCATTGCACAATCTTAGCAATAATGCTCCATGGACTTGTTCATCTATTGCAGGGACTATATCACCTATTTATACTTATTTTGAACAATGGTCTTATATATATCTGCACATTTGTATGCCCATGTGGTTCAGTCTGCAGAGCACACAAGAATGAGGGATAATATCAGGGCAGGGGTCAATAGTTGAGACTGAAGAGGTGTGAAAGGATTTTAACTTGTAGTCCTTCCCACATGTCTTCTCATTAAAAAAACAAACAGCCAACCAACCAACCAACCAAACAAATCCCCAAACAAACTAAAAAATCACCACCAAACCCCATAATAATATATTCAACAACTTTATTGACCACTTGTTTGGCTTTCATGAGTGCTGATTGTACTGAAGGTTTTCATAGGAGTCATTAACAGTATTTCATCCTTGCCATGTAAACTGCAGTTGTGTAATCCAGCTAATTAGAATGGAGTGCAGATGATGTTTCACTCAGCAGTAAATTATGCTCCTGAATCCAGTGTTTCATCCCTAGTTCTGATTTTAAAATACTCACCCCAGTTATTAGCATTTCCGCACACAATACTTATCAGCTAATAATACCCACTCGTCTTGGGCATTGTACATTTAGATTTTACAACATTCAAGTCATAGTTGTCAGGTCATATTCATCTCAAGGCAGCTCAGTTCTCTGGGCCAGACAAAGTTTTACTTCTCCAAAGATAAAAGGAGACAGACTAAGAAATTAATCTAGTAGCTGTAGAAGGAAGCCAGGGGAGCAGTAATGGAGTCGGGGAGAGATCCTTGAAGATGTGACTGGTAATTGCTGCTGACACCAGGTACTCCTAGTAATTAGAGATAGTCCTGCTAATTGCAGCTGCTGCAGCCCCATACAGACTCATTTTTCCATCAGAGATGATGTGGCCACAGCCAGCTCACTGTCCAGTGCCCTAAGGTGTGCAAAGTACTCAGAGTTTGGGCCATTTGTTTGTCCCATGGCAGTGCAACTTCTACAACACAAAATCCAGTATAACATAATTGGAATTCAGAACTCCTAAACTGGGGAGCTCTACAGCTTTGTCTAAGGCAGGTAGATGGAATTTTACTTGTGTTCCTAGAGAATTTTGGCCCCCTTGGTTTTCAATTCCAGGAAAACATTTTGTTGTTGATATGCCAGCTCAGCAAATGGTTTAAATACACACTTCATGAAAAGACATTTAGGCGGATGCACAAAAACCAGAGTGCTGACAGACCTTCTTGAAAATGCCCTATACAAATACTCACTTTTTGTCCAGAATACTGCTTGGATAAGAATTTCTGTTTCATTTGTGTCCCCAGCCACTGATTCTTAGTTTTGCAGCCAGAGCTGCACTTTCAGAGAAGTTATGCACCCTGAGAAGCAATTAGATGCACAAGGGAAAGGGAAGAGTCTGACCATAATAATTTTTGCCCTATAACCTCGTATCTATAGGTCAAGAGGAATTTTTGGAGTGCAGGTGATCTTTGCAGCTGGTGAAGGCCATGCAGTGGATGCTTTTCACAGCACCAGCAGCACAGTCAGAGCAAAGTGAACTCTGCCCATGAAGCTGCATTGATTCTTGCATGGACTCCTTGGGAACTTTAGCCCTGAGGATTTGTCATTATTTGATTCTAAGTTTATTAAAGGCAGTGATCAGAGATCAGCACATCAGAATCCATGGGGTTGCAGTCTCCAGATGCTCAGCCATGTAAGTCACGTCCTCAAGCTCACTGTGTGCATATTGATTGGAGCTCAACAGTTTGCCATCTAACTTCCCATACCCATTTTTTATGGAATCTGTCATTAAGTAACCATTCATAATCTCATTATCAACTCTATTTCTTTCTAGTGAACTCCTAAAAATTGATGAGAAGTCAGAAATTGGCTCATCCTCCTGGCAAACAGGCGAAATTTAAACCTGAAATAGAGCTAGTGGATTTTTTTTTTTTTTAGTGTAATCTGATTGACCTATTACTGTATAGAGAGTATTATATAATTATTAAATTTTGACTGGAAAATACCCTTCTGTCTTCAACTATTCCTGCGCATTTTTAAACAAAATTTAAATATTTCATAGTTATACCCAACATCTTTTCCGTTAATGTAAATAAAAATTGAAAACATCTGCCTAAAGCTATAAAAATCTGGAGTGAATTGAAAAGATAAAGTGCAATACTGAGAAGAAGATTCTGCCCAGCTTTGTCAGCTGAACAGCTGTCACAGCACACATGATGCCTGTGTGTATATTAGAAATACACCACAGCTTTCAGGCCCTTGGGTGGAGGAACTCTGCAATCAAACCTCATGCCATGAAATCTGTGCAACAGCTGTAATACAGGGACATGCACATCCCAAATTGACTTTCTGCATTGAATAGCACATAAAACTTAGAAATACTGGCAACTAAGAATGACCTTTCTTGTTATGTGTTATCGATTGCACTTTTTACTACTGAAAGGATGCATTTATGGTGGGACTGTGCTACAGAAGATCAATTTTAAGGGTTTACCCTGGCTCTGGCAATTTTTTTTGGCTATGAAGCAAGATTAGGTGTTTCTTTGATACTTCTGTGTGATGAGTTGATAAATGTTTGAATTTTTTTCATACTCTTAAAGAAAAATCTAGCGGAAATAAGCGTCAATTATAATGAAATGGATGGAATAGGCTTTTCTAAAGAGCCTTGAACTTCAATTAAAATAAATATTTATTTTTAATTTATCCTTTAATTACTCCCATCTTTATAATTGTAAAGCTTTTTTAAAATTATCATCCTTATGTATAATGCTATATTCTGTAGAACTAGAACTCTAATTCTGTAAAACTCTATAGTTCTACAGCTTTCCTTGGAAAAATGAACTTAAATGTATCTAACAGAAAACTGTGTTCTTATTAAACTTTTTGAGGTTTTTTGCAGTAAAAGTTCATGTAAAATTACAATACAATTTTAAACTCCAGAACATTTAAAGGTGCAAAAACAACTACCCCTGAAATCTAATCTAGAGGTTACACTAGAAAGAGCCATATGTGTTTTTAATGCTGAAATGTTTCATTATATGGACAGTTGTCTTTTATTTATATGTGCTTCTCAGTTCAACATAGAAGATAATTTCAAATAAAAAAATGGGCCTTGCCTCTTCAACCATCTAAAAAGCAAATATTTTTATATCTTTAAATATTTTGCATTTAAATAAACTAAAAATATTTTCAAGATTTTTAGGAGTTAATTTTCCTCCTGAAGACAAATTTATCAACTATTATTTCTGGTCATTTAATTTCTGAGATCATATTTTAATGTTATTTATCACTTGCAGGTTTCATTAAAAACATCCCAAGAGTTTAGTGCAGTAATGTTGCTTTTAAAACCTATTTGTTTGGTATCTAGGAGAAAAATATCTCTCTTGGTAAGACAAATGGCCTGCAAATACATGTAAATTAGACCAAGATATATAACAAGGTGACATTTACCAGTAATGCTTTATCCTGCAAATGACTGAGCAGGCTGGCCTCAGACCAGCCAAACAAGTAATGGGCTATTCACTGTACAGTGATTAATTCCTTCATGAATTCTTTAGGTTGTTAGACAGAGCTCTAGCAGATAGGTTTTATAAGAAGCATGTTAGGAAATGCACAGTGGACTTACAACTTTGGCCTGAAGTGTGAATAAATACAGGAATGAGATGAAATTCATACATTCAGGAGTTAATTCATTCAGGAAAGAGACAAGAGGTCAGCCTGGCTCAGTGAAGTATCACAGAAACACTCAAGCTGCACCACGAGCACATGGAATGTCTGACCTGAACTCCTCCTCCAGCGTCTCTCAGGACATCCTGGGATGTGTTTCACTGGGTAGTGCACATATATCTGAGATTTAAACACACAAACTCAGACCTGGTGAAGCTTCAAGTAGATAACCAGCAAGGGAGAGGATAACCAAAACAAACAAGCCAAGAACCACTACTGATTATGTGGGTTTCATTAGTAAGGGCTGTATTTCTTTTAAAGGGCCTTTCCCCAGCTCAGCACATTGACCTCCACACATGAATATGCACAAAGTCCATGGCATGGAGCAGATTGTAGCAATAACCCCCTCCACCCCCTCAGTTACCTGTCTGTGACTCTTGGCTGTTTTATGAGGCATAAATTCAAAGGCTACAGTTAACTTTGGTACCAGGTGTAAACATAGAACAAATACATTGTGGTCACAGGGTTTTATTCCTTGAAAAACAATTAGGAGGAAGGGAAATTTAACCCAAAGTATCTTGAGAGAATGAGTGCCAAAGTGCCTTTCTAAGTCTGTGTGTGTTTGCACCATGTGCTCTATACAGGTAAGGGGATCTCAGATATACAAGATTTTCTGTACACTCTCTTTTTTGTTTTGCCAAGTCTCCTGATTTAGCTTCTGTTTATCATTTTCTGCCACTCACAAAGCAGAATGAGCATTGGCTTGGATATGGGGTCCCAATTTCCTTCATTATATCTGTGCACATGCTGACCAACTTAAACACCACTGCACTGTGGAGAAGATGTAATGTTTTACCCTGGAAAACAGAAAATCCTTCAAATCAGACTTCATTATCCCCAGAAAAACCTATAGAGCTGCCCAGATTATATGTATGTCTATATATGTACAACAACATATGAAGTTCTGATGTGATACAGTTTTAGACATGAGGAAGACCAAACATTTAAACCAAAGGTTTTAAGTTTCATCAATTTCTTTTTTTTCTCTTTTTTCTCATTGCATTCACTATTTCACAACAGTACTGAAGCCTAACAAAAGCCCCCAAAACATGAGTTACTCACAAAAAAAGTTCCTTTTGGACTACAGCAAACCAGTGCTTCTTACAACAGCCCTACACAGAAAATCACTAGCAACTCAAAATTTTCCAGGGGTTTAGTGCTAAAAATACAAGGAGGCTGTCGGCACACCAGTCACTTGCAATCGACTCAAAAACTCTGAAATAACTGGATGTTTCTGTTCTTTACAAAACAGTCTTAACCCAGAGGGGCAGCTCTGTGCAGGAATGGGCTGTGATGGGCTCACGCCGAGTTTCTCTGTGCTCCTGCTCTGCCCTCTCCTGGGGCAGCCAGCTCGCTGCTCAGCCAGCCCCAGCAGGTCATGGGTGGACAGACAGCACGGGAAAAACGGACTGCAGGAATGCAAACCCTCTGCCAATCACTGCATCTTTGTGAATATCCAATAAAGGAATCAACGAGCTAAAAACCAAAACAATTTGGGCACAGGTCTGCTGTTTACTGTCATATTGTAACTAAAACATTTAGAAATAAAATACAATGTTTTTTCTCAAATGAAAATAAAAAAAATCATAGTAACTAGTACTATGTTATACTATAACATAGTAATTTCATTTCATATTTTTATTATATTATCTAAGTATTTTCTTTCAAATTTGAACTTCATTTAATAAATGGAAACTATTTGGTTTGTATTTATGTGGATTTGTAAACAGATTTTTTTTTTCTTTTTAAAGCCAAAACTGTCTGCTGGTTATATGGGTTTGTTTGAAATCCCATACCTTTTTTTTTACTTATTTTTTGATGTAAATGGCTATTTTGATGTAATTTTGGATTAATTATTGATTGCTGGCCCTCATTACATGTAATAGCTCAGGAACTCCAAAGATAAGCTTTTTAAAGTGAAAATGTTTAAAACAAAGCCTGAAGTACATTTTGGGAACTTAAAATAATCATTTGTTTCCAAAGCTGATCAATTTTTCCATTTTTTGGGGGGCAGAAAATCCTAAACCACTTCAAATCCCCATACAACAAGAACTGGAATATTTTCAAAAATGGAGCAGCCACAGCTCTGGGCAGCAGGTGCCAGTGCCTCCCCACCCTCACAGTAAAGAATTTCTTCCCAACATCCCATGTAAACCTGCCCTCTGTCAGTCTGAAGCCATTCCCCCTTGTCCTGTCACTACATACTCGTGTGAAAAGTCTCTCTCCATCTTTCCTGTAGGATCCCTTTAGGCACTGAAAAGCCTTTTCTTCTCCAGGCTGACCAATTCCAGCTCACTCAGTCTTTCCTTGTAGCAGAGGTGCTCCAACCCTTTAATCACCTTTGTGGCCTGAAGGTGCCCTAAATGGACATTGTCAGTTTACCAGCATTTGTGAAAACTTTTAGCCAATTGAGAAATAAGGCTGGGAGGTCACACAAATCCAGTTTATTTTTTAACAGTGACAGCCTTTTTCTGATAGCCGCTCTCTGATGGGCCAGCCAGCCTTTTGATCTGTTCTTTGCACAAGTTAAAAAGCATTCTCTTAATAATGCTTGACTGAGTAACTGTCACTTTACAGCAACAAATATCCATCAGTCAAAACGTGTACATCTACTTCAATTACAGGCATACAGGAATAAGAGTTGCAAAAAAAAAAAAAAAGCATTTAAGAGAAAACATGCCATTTTCATTTACAGGATCTTTGTTATAGGCTATACTCTCCCCAGGTGAGGCAGATCTCTTGTCTTTGTGAATTTTGATCTACACTGTTTATAAAGCAGAGGCCAAAAACTTAGACAAAAGCTCATCAGCATTTCACCCATGTACAGTATAAATGCTCTTCATGGATTGTTCCTCTGCCATTTAGTTAATGCAGCGACCTGTTGTTCTGAGGATAAGTTATTAAGTAATGAAATAGGATGATTGGATTGAGTTAATTACTTGCTTTGAAATGACATTTGTACACAGATCCTTCAGCCTTGCCAGAATGAATTATATAATCTAAATGGTGGGGTTTTGCATTCCATTTCACAGCTTTCAAAGCCACATTTTACCTGATAGATGGGATCACTAGAACTGTGATTAAAAAAATAGGTCACATAATACATTAGTGCAGTGAAACAGACTCTGTATCTGGAATCACATGCTAATCAATCTGGTCTAAGGTACATATAAATAAGTACAATTATTATAATAGGTCTGATCAGACTACTGAACAGAACTAATATTCTGTGCAGAGGGATACAGAACACAGGACTGTAGGGCTTTATGTAAGAAATCCTAATGCCAAAAAGGCTGCAGTATGGAAAAGTTGTTTTTTTTTAATTTTTGTTTGATTTTACTGGTACAAACAAAAATCAGAAAGTAAAAGAAGGCTTTCCTACAATCTGTCTGTTGTGGACTCTTGGTGAACAGGATAGGAATTCCCACTGATCATGCTCCTCATCTCCTCTTTTCACTTTGTTTGCATGAGGAGAACAGCAAATGGCTTTCTGGGTAGGAGAATATAAACCTGGTAAGTGTTTCAGATTTAATTCCACAGCAGACAACAGAATGAGAAAATATTTCTACAGTACCTCTTTGCCTGTATTGCAATAATCTCCCCTGACTTTATCTTAATCCACTGCTTCTGACAGGAATTCTGACAAGAATAAAGAAGATAGGATCCATTATCAGTGTTGAGCTCTGTCATTGCAGCCTCTGGCACAAAAGACAGAGTGGCATCAGGGTCAAGAGGGGCAGAACACATGGAAAGAGTGAAAAAAAGGGGAGGAGAAGAGATCTCACAGTGCAGAGGAAGAGAAAGGAATAAAACAAATGGAAAGAGCTGAAAAAAAGGGCCAGGATGTGTCAGGAGCAGCAGATCCTTGCCATGTGTCAGGAATGGAATGACTTTCTTCACTTGTAGGGGAGAAGCAACAAAACACTTATCCTCGGGTGAAATTTGAGCCTGTGTGCATCCACCAGGCAGCTCAGGGATACAGTTTCTTGAATTAAAACCTTAGCCTCTTTTCCTCTTCAAAAATAATTTCAGTTTTATCTATTTTATTTTCATCTATTTTAATTTGTAATTATTTCCTGAAAAAGAACTCAGTTCTTATAGAATGGCTTATTCTTTCCTTTGGTGTTGACTGCAAATTTCATGTCACCTCAAACCTTTATCTTGTTCTACACAAAGTTTTGCACTGCATTTTGGCTCTCATTTATATGTTCTTGAAAGACCCCTACAAGAAATCTTGTGTCCTGCTTCTCCTCTAAGATGTTTGACTATATCCTAGCTAATGTGAAAGCAATTGATCAAATTTGGCAGAGGGGTTCCTGCTATAACCAGGCAAGAATCAATCTTCAATGAAATTATGATCTAGTAGTGTTAAGCATATAAACTCTGTGAAAATGGCTATAAAATAGGATCCTGCAGAGCTCTGTTCCAAAGGTGGAAATAGCAAAGCAATGAAGTTTGACAGAACTAAAACACAGAAGATTTTTGAATTGCTGGAATGAATTTCAACTAACAGAAAAAGGGCTCTCTTCTGTAAATATTATCTTTGCAATCCAAGTGAAATCTTGAACTGCAAATAAGAAGTGAGCATGTTTTTTTCCTCATTGTTCCTAATTATTTTTTATAGCACAGTACCACCTAGAGGCTCTCTTGTCCTCTGTGTTTATTTCTGTGAGAAGTTGGAAGCAAAACTTTTGGAGCCTTTTACCACTTCCATAGATAAGACAGATATAGCATGAGAAAAAAGGGTAGGAAGGATGTAGTTCCTGCAGGAGAAATAAAGGCTCTCAAAGAGAATAGGAGCTAAATTTTCTTTGTCATTACATTTCTCCAGTACAAAATAAATAGCTACTCAAACTGATGCAAAGGAGATCTAAACCAGATTTGACTCGCAGCCCTTTTTTGTGCATCTCGCAGTTTGTGCAACTATTTCCTACCCCTACCTATCATGGAGTAGGTGCAGATTTATCCCTCTGGCAGGGTTATAGCCTCCCTCACTCTCATCCTCACAATCATTTTCAACCCAGGAATAAAAAGTGTGATCACTTCTACTACAAAAGTTCACGTTAATTATACCAGATGGAATTTTCCTTTCCGAATCTCTTACTGTAACTATTGACATCTGCCATACAGAATGCTCAGTGTAAAGATAATCACTGAGAGTCTAATTCTTTTCACAGGCACCAAAAATTAACAGAATAATAAAAGGATCTTTCGTATCATAGTATTCTGTGTTTCATACATACCACATAGCACACTGCCTGATGGTTTAGGATATCTGCAGCCTGTGAATTTCCTGGAAATTACAGAATAGGGTAAATAGGCCTGGAGTGATGCTGTTTAGCAGTCACTGCAGATAATCCAGGAGGACGGGCCTCAGAGCACTGATGCCTCCATTAAAAGGAAGTAGGGCCAGAGTTTCTTGCCTCTTCCTTGCAAGATTACCACCCATGCCCTTTGTCTTCCCTCTGTAATGAGAAAGAACATTATTCATGTAATAGAAATTTCAAATGCATCCTTTCAGAGAGAAAAATATCTCAACAGAATTAAGCATAATCCTTTCACCCCTTTAAAAGAGTACAGACCAAGTAAAACATTCAGTAATCCTTCCCATCATTATGTATTTTATGATGGTATAGGATGAATGCATTAAAGATAGTTCCTAATGTGATATGAAATTCCTCCCATGAATTTCAAATGAGGAGGTATGTGTCTTTTAAATTGTTTTGTAATAACCAGAAGCCAGATTTGTACTTATTGGTAATTAGTTAACAGGTTGCCAGGAACATAAAATAGAAGAATTACTTAACTTGTAATATTTTCCTAATTTTTTGTTAAAATTACTTATTTCATTTCAGCAGTCTGTATGTCAAGCTCGTTTCAACATTTTCCAGAGAGAAAATCATGTGCATATAGCAATTTCCATGAACAGGAGACTGCATGAGTAGGTCTTTAATTTAGACAAATAGAGTTCTTGTGATTGCAGATTGCTTCAAGGCTGGGATTTTCAAAACCAGTCATTAACTCTCCTCCTCCTACCCAGTCTCATCTGGGGCTTGACACTCTGCATTTTCCCCACCTGAATAGCTCTTATACTACAGCAGAGACACTATCTGTAGGAATTTCACAAGGAATTCTGGATCCTTACCCTCCAAACTGCCTAGGGAGGTTGATTATGCCACTCAGTGGTTGTCACTTATGGGACATTTTCTGTGATTCAGTGCTACCTTTTGAAAGTGATGCTGGTGTAAACTTCACAGCCCACCCACTGAAAGTCTCATGGAGAGGAGAGGAGAGGAGAGGAAGAGGAAGAGGAAGAGGAAGAGGAAGAGGAAGAGGAGAAAAGGAAAGGAAAGGAAAAGGAAAAGGAAAAGGAAAAGGAAAAGGAAAAGGAAAAGGAAAAGGAAAAGGAAAAGAAAAGAAAAGAAAAGAAAAAGAAAAGAGAAAAAAAGAAAAAAAGAAAAAAACTTCTTGCTAGGCAGGAGGAATCCATAATCCCACTGCTTGTGGATTCTGCCCGGGAACTTCTGGAGAGAGCAGGCACGAAGGAAAAGCGGGATCAAAACGCGAGGGGAGGGCAGAAAATTTGGGGGAAAACTCGTGAGCACCAAACCCTCCTCCTTCCCAGCAGAGCCAATCTTCCCCTGGGGCAGGGCAGGATTCCAGGGGCAATTCCCAGATTTCCAACACCGGCACAAGGCTCTGTGCTGTGCCAGGAGGGGGAGGGGTGACAAACGGCCCCGGGTGTCCCCAGGTGTCACCAGGTGTGCCCAGATGTGTCCCCAGGTGTCACCAGGTGTGTCTCCAGGTATGTCTCCTGGTGTGTCCCCAGATGTGTCACCAGGTGTGTCCTCAGGTGTCCCCAGCTGTCACCAGGTGTCCCCAGGTGTGTCCTCAGGTGTGCTCAGGTGTCCCCAGCTGTCCCCCGGTATTCCCAGGTGTCCCCAGCTGTGTCCCCAGCTGCCCCCAAATGTGTCCCTAGGTGTGCCCCGGTGTGACCTCAGGTGTGCTAAGGTGTCCCCAGGTGTCCCCAGCCGTGTCCCCAGGTGTGTCCCCAGGTGTGTCCCCAGGTGTCCCCAGCCGTGTCCCCAGCCGTGTCCTCAGGTGTCCCCAGGTGTCCCCAGGTGTCCCCAGGTGTCCCCAGGTGCCCCCAGGTGTCCCCACGGCCACGCTCCTTTTCCCTGTGACGCCCTGCCTGGCCCGGGGTCTCTCTCTGGTTCAAACCCTCCCAGTTCTGGGGTGACAACATCGGGGTGACACCAAACCTGCCAGGGAGTTGTGTTCCTGTGAGGAATCGCTTCCCGTGGGAGCTGAGTCACAAATCCCCTGAATCCCCGCCGAGCCTCTGCTCGGGGCTGAAATCCCTGTCCCTGCAGCGCTGATCCCACCCCAATCCCGAGGAGTTATTTGGGATTTTTGGAGCAGCCAGAGCCGAATCCCCAGAGCTCCCACCTGAGCCCGGGTGTTCAATTCCGCTTTTCCACGGATTTCAGCAAAAGGAGAAATTTATGGGGTGGTTTTTTTTTTCCACCCATCCTGACTCCTGCTGGTGCCACAGCCTGGAATTCCTCCCTCATTCCCCCTCCAGTGTTTTGATGCCGTTTTTTCCCCTCTCCTTTGGCAAGGAGCCCTGGGAGAAGTTTTCCCAGGACAAACCCGGCTTGCTTTACAAACCCCTGGCTCGAGCCCTAATGAATCCTCGGAGGGCACTAATGGCAGGGAAAGCCTCCGGAACAACTTGAGTTATCCAAGGAGAAGCCAACAAACACCCCCGGGGATGGGCAGAGCTGTTAAACATCCCATAAATCTCCCGGCAGGAAATTCCCAGCTCCTCCTGAACCCAGCTTGGCTTGGGAATCCCCTCCAGGCTGGGATCCCTTCCCTTCCCTTCCCTTCCCTTCCCTTCCCTTCCCTTCCCTTCCATTCCCTTCCCTTCCCTTCCCTTCCCTTCC
>JAYDZK010000233.1:13929781-13992976 GCA_034509185.1 Euphonia xanthogaster
AGAAAAGAAAAGAAAAGAAAAGAAAAGAAAAGAAAAGAAAAGAAAAGAAAAGAAAAGAAAAGAAAAGAAAAGAAAAAAGAAAAAGCAACTCTGATGTCATTCCATCAAACTTTTAGAAAACAAATTAGTTTCTTTGGGTCTTCATCAGTTCATAAAAAGTGGGTTTCTACACAGGTGAGCATCTGTGAGTGTCCACATTCTTGTGCTTAATTTACTCCTTTATATTCATACAATAGGAATGTACAACAAGAATTTTAAATTTGTCTCAATGATAAATTTTCGTGCATGAAAATTTCCCTGGTCAACCAAGTTTTATTTGTTTCCAATTCTCCTTTATGTTAGAATAAAATGTTGATGGATTTTGGTTTGCATTGATTTCATGAGAAGTTGAAGACATGACTAAATGTTTTCTGTTTAAGATGGAGGAAAAGGTTTTAAGAAATCTGGCAGCATTCAACAAATGTTGCCATTGCTATACTGAAAATCATTACGGTCTAATATGTTGCTTTGCTTGCTTTTCCTTGTTTTGAAGTTTTGCTTTTTTGTATTACCAGGCTTAAATTTAAAAATAATAATTAAAAAAAAGCTAAAACCTCATTAACCAAGAAAACATGGGTTTTAGGAAGGAAACTTTTAAATCAGTGAAAACTGAACTTGGTCTGAAGTACAGTCACATGCTCTCCCCTTCCACACGCGGGTTGTTGCCATCACCCAGTTTATCTGTAGGGGGCAATCCCTAACAAGAAATCCTCGGTCTCTCGTTTTCTCCAAGCACTTTCAGAAAAGCTGCAAGGAAAAGACTGATTTAACAAAATCAACTAGAAGTCCAGCACGTGAATTATAGCCCCTTGTGGTGTATTTTTAGTATTTAAGCTGAGAATTATCTGCTATAATCTAAAAATCTGAGTAGATGGCTGTCCTGACTTTTCAGGCTATTCAGATCTCCCCAGATGAAAATCCTCCTCTTGTACTTTGGGGGCTGCACTATTTTCTGCCTCACCTAACACAGTGATGCACGGCAGGCACACACACAGACCCACAGAGTGCCAAAAGAAGGAAGGTTAGGGGCACACTGGAGGGAGCAGGGAATGAGGGGTAAAAATCAGTTGTCATTATATTTCCCAGTCAGAAAACTCTATCTAAAATGAGCATATTTCTTTCAAAAGAAAGAGCTCCTAAGATTAGGCAGTTTGTGTGTAGTTGTTGGCTGTGCAAAGTATTATGCAAGGACTGGCTCACCAGTGTGTGCCTCAGAAAAGGAAACCTTGTGAATGAGAGGAAAAAGATGACAAAGAGGAAATTGCTTTAGGATAAGGTGTCAGAAAAATGCTTGCACCTCACCTTGGCTTTGTCAGAGCTGGTGAAACTAATGGAATTTGCTGAAGAGAGTTCAAATGAAGTAATAGCAGCAGGCATCATGTTGAATAAGAGCAGAATGAAAACATATTCAGGAAGGGTAGAGCAGGGAAATCTTCACTTTCCCCACAAAGATTTTGTTGAGTGTTCTGCTATTCAAATACAATATCAGAGACCTTAAGAAACTAAATACCTGTTCGTAATACAGGTATTCTGACAGATAACTGTCATCTGAATTATTAACATATTTAGACCAGAAATCTAGAAGAAGCCTCCATGATAATATATCCGAGAGAGTTCACTGCTACTGCCTGGCTCAGTAAAAGAGCTGTAAAATCTCTTTGATAAGGCTTTGAAGCAGTCAGAGCTTTGCAGTGGATCTGCCCAGACCTTCTTCTCTAAGTCTAGGCAGAGGAACTCCCCAGA
Source organism: Euphonia xanthogaster (assembly GCA_034509185.1). Classification (NCBI taxonomy): domain Eukaryota; kingdom Metazoa; phylum Chordata; class Aves; order Passeriformes; family Fringillidae; genus Euphonia; species Euphonia xanthogaster. The sequence continues at coordinate 13,931,564 of JAYDZK010000233.1, forward strand.
GGCCAGAAAGCTTTTGCATTAGAAAGAAACACCAGCAGTTTTTATTCAAATATGAAACCGAATAATTAACTTCTTAAACAGACAACAGATGATTACTGGGGAAGACAGAACATAAATTAAAAAATAGTTCTATAAAACTGTTTTCCTGCCTGCACATCTGTGCAATGCAGATGCTTCAGCCAGCTCAGTGACTGCAGCTCTGGGCTGCAGCAAACTGGCTCGTCCCTTTGGCCACCCCTGCCACCCCTCCTGGGCTGCTCCCTCCTCCTTCCTCCTGCCTTGGCTGAGGCACTGCCTCCTGCATTACCCAAGTGCCAACATTATTTTCCTAAGCATGGAGCTCACCAAATAACTCTTCAGCTCCTTGCAGTCCTGTCTGCTTTTCCCCTTGATCAGCAGGATTGCCAGTAACCAACCTTTTTTTTTTTTTTTAAAGTAGCAACAGCAGTATGGAGGCACTTTTGTCTGGAATAGCGTTTGACACAATTTAAAACAGACTTCCTGCCAGAAAGCCACGCTACTGCCTTCTTAACTTTGCCCTTCTGTATGACCCAAGCAGAATCCCATGAAGTGAATCTTCCTTGATCTTTCTTTAAGTCTCACTGCACATAGCCAAGAGGATTTTCTCTTTAATGCTCATGCATGGCATGAAACATGAATATTAACTGGCGAGAAGAGGAAATTAAATTCAGATACAAGATTTTTCTTATTGCTTTTGATTGTTTGAAGTGAAAATACAAAATGCAAATATGAAGCTACTACAAACAATAAGCAATAAAAAATAAAAGTCTATTACTAGACTGTGGTAGTGAAAAAGATAGCAGCAGCATACATGCATTGAAGCTTTAGAAGTGACTTCAATTCCCATTCAAGCAAAATCATGTCCTCTAGCGCAGAAAAAAAACCCAAAAACAAACCCAAAACTAAATTTACAGATTGAAGTAGTTGTGCATTGGTGTCAAGAATATATTTAGAACGCAGTATTCCTCAGAGGCTACTTTTTGTGTCATACAGTATCAGATCCCAGTGTGTTAGAGGGGAAGCAACATTTCTCTGTAGGGTTTCTGATGCCAGAATGCTCCTCAGTGGTTTATTAACATAATTTCTTGGTCTTCCTTAAATTCAGTCTTTAGCAGTTGTTCTAAGGAATTCTTTGTCACCATCCATGTCTGCATATATGTTGTCTCCAATGTCCTTTATAAATCATATTCCTGTTTGAAGCAGATGTGATCATTAAATTCTACATAATCAAACACCCTCACTTTAAGTCACCAGAAGGCAAATGCATTCAATGCTCTGTACTGTAAATTTCTTGAAGTAAAAGAAAGACATTCCACAAATGTTTATCTTCTTTAAGAAACAGTTATGATATGTTTTGAGCTACTACTCAAATATGTTTTGAATTACAAATGAGTGGGTGCTCTTTGAAGAATCCTGGAAGTCTTTAGACAATTTAAATGCACCTCGAAACAAACAAAGCACATTGTTATTTGAAGTAAGACGAACTAGTACTTAAAGGCTAACACTGGGCACTGGGACGTTTCTTGACGTGTTGCAGATGCTTTGTTCAGCTTTGTTCACCTTGGCTTTCCAGTGTATGACAAATCTGGGGCCTGTGCAGGTGTCTGGGGGAGATAACTCATGGGCAGCTGTACTTGTGTATTTCAGCAGTAAGGTCCACACAAGCATCTAACAGATTTATACTTCAACAACAGGCTGGCTGTATTCAGAGACAACATATTCCTAACATCCCAGCAGGTTTGGATCACACTTAAAATTACTTTTAAGTGCTTTTAAGTGCAAATTAGAAATTATTAAGAGCAATTGGTTTTCAGCACTGTCAAAATGGCAAAACTAGAAGGAGATTTTTCCATATATTTAATTTGGAAAATAATTCATGTAAGTTATAAAAAGCTTTGGTGATTGCTGAAAGGTCTCACATTTTTCCTCAAATTGCTTTAAACCTGCTATTGATAAACAAGTTTTTGAGGAATACATTAGTTTAAAACTCTTTAGAAAAAGAAGATGGAGGGGCAGGCAGTTTCTTAATCACTACACAAGAAACTTTTTAAGCTCCTGTGTGACAGCCAGTGGATCTATTTGGGTCACTCTATCACTAATGAAATGCACTTGCCTCCAGAAAGCAGCACTGCAGCTGTTTTGCCATATCTGTAACAAAATCAGAAGAGTTTAGCATAAAATCTCGACTAATACCCTGTGAAGTTTAAACAAGAAGAGAAGAGCATGAAAATTTGGAAGACAGAATATGATGGCCTAGAAATTCAGCTCTCCCTCTTTTACCAAAGGGACATAAATTCTTCAAGTATCTCACTTGAGGAATGGCTTTCAGGCCAGCAGAATGGCCAGTGGAATCCTGCTCCATTATTGATCCATTACAGATAAAAAGGGATAGAGGCACATACTGGAATCACCAAAGCTGCTTCCCAGGGAAGAGATCAAAGCACATTTTCGGTGCTATTCTGGACAGACTACCTTTCTTACAGATGAAATAAATGCCTTTTTGTTGCTGTGCAGCCTGTGTGACTTTCAGTGCAGTTGTTCCATCATGACTCTATTAGCCTGCCACAAGCTCCCCCATCATGAAGCCTCCAACCTCATGCACAGCTGCTCCTACCTCCCATTTAGGTTCAGAGCCAGGTTGCTGAATTTAGAATTATGGTGTGGAACCTGGGAACTAGCAAATTTTCAGCCTTGATGGAAGAGCAGGAGTGCAGTGAGGTCAAGGCAAACAGCAGACTCTGCAGTGGCCTGCCTTGATAAGTCATGGCCTGAGCTGCACACAATTGTTCCTTGCAATTTCCCCTCTTGATTGCAATTCCATGATGGATTGTGTGGGCACTTCTAATATTGCTCAAGTTTTATGAAATCAAAGGATTACATTGTGTTTAGATCAACGGTGTCATCTTGCACTTCTCAGAGCAAGAAGAATGCATTGTCAGAAGCAGAGAGAAATACAGTCCTAGAGGTTTAACCTCAAGGTGATGTGATCTTTAAAAACAATGTGCTTTTAAAGAACCTAAGACCTTGAAATGTGATTGCAATGGAACATGAAGAGGCACAAAGCACTGACACACCAGCAGCTGGCAAGGAGCTGCTCACTGCAAGTGCTGTGAGATGGGGGCCTGAAAAACCACAACTGTGACCTTCCTCTCCAAAGTGCCCCAGACCAGGTGCATCAGGGTTGCTGTGCCTTGAGGACAGATTGCATCTTCTGGCTCTCAGGTCCTGCCAAGCAGCAAACTCAGTGAAAAATAAGGAATAGAGACCTTGTCATTCATAGAAATTAAATGCTATCACTGGCTTCCCTCTCTTTTGTACAGTTCCCTCTCACAGATGAAAGCTCACATCCTTTCTTCCGCTCCTCTGACTTCAAGAGCTGATTTTGAGTTCTTGCTTCAGCAACATGCACTGAAATGTTACCCTGAAGACTGCCCAGGAGACTGCAGACCCTCATCCCCTGTTGCTCGTCTTTCCTGTCAGAACAGTGGTTGCCTGGTTTAACCACTTTTTTCCATTCCTAATTTAGGAAGCATTATCAGCAAAGCAGCCCAGAGCCTGCCCAAATCTCCCCATCCCACTGCCTTTTTATTGCATTAAATGAGGATGTCTTGCTCTCTTCCTCTTGTTTCTGTGGTTTTGTTTTCTACATGTGCAGCAGGTATGAAACATTTGTTCTATTTTGGTTGAGGATGAGGGTTAATTGGAACCCAATGATGAAGCACCTTCACTGCCATCCCCAGCAGCACAGCAAGAACAGCACTGCTGGCATGTCACTACACACTGCCTAAACAGGGCTTAAAAAGCCTCCTGTGTTCAGCAATATTCTTCACATTTCCTCCATGTCTGATACACATTTCCCCAAGAAAGCCTTCTTTCACCATGAATAATTTTTAGTCCTTGACATCCATCAGTAAACATCAAAATTGGAAAGGATCTATTCTTCATTTTAAAACAAAGAAAATATATCAGAAAATTATATTTTATATCACTGAATATTAGAGAATTCTTTATCTCAGTATTCTGAAGTGATAATATTTTAATGAAATGCACTCCTAATTCCCCATTGGGATTCCCATTGTATTAATAAAGTGTAATTGCAAATGAGATAGACAATAACTCCTGTTCTGTTTTCATCTGTTATCTCCACCAGGCAAGTTTTAAAATATGTGAGAACTCAGATTTTTAAGGAGCAGTGACTAATAATCCTAAAAATCATTCTTGCTTTAACTTGTGCTCCACTTAATTTAGAAGTATGAAGGTTACCATATATGTAGGCTTTTAACTCCACTTTTCTCTCCAGAAAAGGTGCCAGATGGAATTAGAAGACTTTGGTCCTTTGCCCAAATTTCCTGAATTGTCAAGAGTGTACTGAGAGCAGAAGCAAGTTCTGATGGGCTGCAGATGTCTAGAAATCCCAGAAAAATGGCCAATGATCACAGGAAGAGCAAAACCATATTGCATTAATTAAAAATATTCCCATGACATTTCTATACTATGCTACACCATACACAGTCTTTCATTATTCTGACCTTAAAAATTAAAAAAAATAATCCAACATATACCCTGTGAAATAGAAAAAACAACAAAAGACAAGAACCTGGCAGTAGTAAAGACTTTGCACCAAGGATCACCGTACTCTGGGTCTGGCTGTTCGCTCACTTTTTATTCCATCTCAATGAAAATTCCTAGCTATGAGGTACTTACAATAATTAATATTTATAGAATATATCATAATTTCCTATAGTGTTTCGCAAAAATTATGATCAACTTAATTTTGCTATTGTCTGTTATGAATGAACAGAGATAATTCAGAAATTAATAACTTATTATCAAACAGCTTGTACCAGGCTTTGCAATTCTTTTTTGGACTAAAAAGTGAATGTATTAGCCTAAAAAGGAACACGCCAAAATACACTCATTGCTGTTGAAAGCACTTCCCATTTGTTTTTCCTCTAGTAAAAATGACCTCTGGTTGTCCTATAACCCCCTAAATTCTCTTACCTGGATTCTCAGCTCACGTAGGGTATATGAAAGCAGTTATAAAGGGGCATTATCAGCAGGGTATCTGCCTATCAAACTGCCAAGGTCAGAGGTAATTTCCAAGGACATACTGATTTTCCCACATTTTAATGTGCCCTTTTTCAGGATAGTGATATGATGGGTGGGTGCATGGCAGATTAATTGCCCAGGGACAGCATAAGTGGCTGCAGTTCAGTGATGTGTGAAGGGATCCTGCTATAAAACCTGCTCCAGCAGAACAGAGGACTCAGGTGACCTGAGGGGTCATTCCTATTTCCCATGTCCAGCACTGTGTTACAGAGCTGGTAAATCAAAGCAGTATCCTTCTACAAGGGAAATGCTCCAGGTGCAAATGCTATTAATTATGTGGAAGTCTGCAATTTATTTGTAGAGCTTAAGGTTGTACTACTGCCTGCTACTAGATGTGTCTAAATGCCAGTATTTTCATTTGCTGCAAAGTATAATCTGAATTGCTAATCCAATGGCTTTCAAATGAATTTTTTATTAATTTAACTGGAGATGTAGAAGACAGGGGTAGGGGCTGAGGGTCATAATTTCATCACCCTTTATTAAGTGGTTTAGATAATGGTCTGTTATGCACTGGAGGTGTTTCTAAAGTATATCATTGTGTTTTTATTTCCCTGGGTTCTGGCACAGTGCATTTCTGTGTCCACTTCTGATGAGACATTTCCCTCTCCTTACTCAGAGGACCATCACAGAATATGATGCCTTGCCCTTTATAGTGCGAGAGGACCAGGCACTTGTTGCCCAATTGCCAGGGGCAAAGGAAGTTCAAAAACCTGCTTCCACTCTGTTCTTCTGTGTATTACAGTGTGGTAGCACAAGAGACAATGACAGGAATCTCATCTCTTCCATTTGTTATGTTCCCATAAGAAACAAATCACGCCAAAAAAAATCCCAAAAAACAACAAAATAAAACTCCTGGGAAAACCACTGTTTTCTGTTTTGAAATGTAAGAAGCAACGATCAGAACATGATGGTTGTGGCTGGCATATATTTATGGAAGAAGGATAAGGATGATATTCCATAAAAAGAGCTGCTACTGCTCTGAAGCTGTGGGTCAGTCACACACCAAGTTGTTGCCTTGTGCATGTGATAAAAATGGTTTGCTATTTTCATGTGCAGCTGAAGGAAGTGGCAAATGCAACTAATCCTCACCCTGCAATGAAGGAGCATAAATAAAACAAAGTGGGATGAGTTTTCAGCTTTAGCCAAAGCACTCCAATGTGATTTTCTGCATCTTGGTAATAAGCCACTGCAGCCACCCCAAGTGCCTCCAGGGTGCAGATGGTCACAGCAAGGGCCATGTTTCAAAAATTCATTAACATAATCTAGCCAGAGGAAGAAAAACGACCCATCTCCACACTAAAGAGCCAAGTCATGGAAGATGTGAGTGCCACTCTCTGTCACAATAACAGAAAAGTTTTGAGAAGTGACCAGAGGGTGTTTCAGCACACAGAGAGCTCTCACAAATAGAAATTAATTCTTGGATCAGAGTAAGTACTAGATTGGTTTGAAGGAGTTATTGACTCTCCTGTACCATCACCCTGCCATCTGCTTGCCAAAAATGCAAAGGAGTGCAACAGCTGTCTTCAATAGAGAGAGCTCCACTTGGTCTCATGGGGCATTGGAGGAAGAAATTAATCTCTGAACCTCATGAGTTAGGACCAAGATAGCATCCAAAGATTCAGGAGTTTAGGAAGATAGTACACAAGAAATCTTTGTGCAAATTTGTATGATCTTACTGTGTGTTAATTTCCAGCAATACACAAACCCTCACACTCCAGCCAGCAGAGTTCAGCAGGGATTCCCTGATCCCTCAAGATGTGCTTCAGCAACAATCCATCTTTACAGCACAGTACATGTGCAGGTGGGCAATCCTTCCCAGCAGGGCACATTTCCCTTTGTGGTGGCAACAGAGGATTTTAGGTGAACTCATTGAATTTTTACTGCTCAAAACTACACTGAAATGTAAAATTGCAGCAATGAGTTTATAAATTGTAGTGATTTTGGAGCAGCTTGGGAGCTGGTAATACTCCTTGAAGGACACTGAGAGGGAATACATTACAAAACTCCCACTGACATTTACTGCAACCACGTGCCTGTTTATCTCCTCAGGGAGAGAAGAGGGAAAGGAGTCTCTATGAAATATCCTCTTCAGTGCTGCTATTGGCTTTGTGAAATATCCATAGCATGCTTTGATTAAAACTATTGGAAAATATTGGGAAAATACAGACAAATACACATAAATTTACATAGGAGTATTGCCTCACTATTAAATGGGGGGAAATCCCAAACTTTTTCAAGGCATGATTGTTATTTCACAATGGCTCTTATCCTACATTACCTAAATTAAGTAGTAAATAAAAGATAACTTTAATTCTGACTTTGGGTAGCAGGTAAAGATAGAATCCCAGTACTGGTCTGTTACAAAATGTGAACTACAAATCACCACACTTGTTTAAAAAAAAAAAGTCACACACTTACATTTTGGTTCATCCCAGTAACATCAAATAGTTGCTTCAGGAATGTAATTGCCTTTTGAAGAGAGGAGACTTTTCAAACTCAGGCAGTTGCCCATAAATGCAACCAAACATCTATTCTGGCTGTTAGGGAAGAGTAAAATTCAGGCATTTAGAGCCTCTGTCTCTCCCTCAGATACAGGACAAACCACTTACATTATTCCACAAAGGTCTACATTATAAACTCAATGGCAGAAATTACAATTTCCCACATGTGTCACAACATAACTTTGCCAAGAACCAGGTGTTTAATCCTAGGTTACAGAATACTAAGTTATTTATTATTTTCTAACATTCTTCATGGGTTTCCAAAACTATATTTCTCTTTAGAACTCCTTGAACCCTGAAACGAGAATAATATTTCTATTAGGAGTGTGCTGTGATTTTCTGTTTTATACCACATTTTACTACCTCATTACTCCTCCTTGTAGATAGTCTTGTGGGAAAATATTTTTGGCCTCTTCAGTAGAAACATTTGTCTGCTTGACAGGTATTCCCAACAGCTATTTCTATCAACTGGAGTGATTTTCTTGAATTTAACTTTCCTGCATGGTTAGATGGACAGATAGACAGGTATAGAGATTCATATATACAAATTAATTCACTTCCCCATTGAAAGCAATTATAAATATGCATTCTTTGAAATTAAAAATGCTCATTGATTTTAGCATATTTTCATAATATATTATATTATTCCTTCTCTTCAAATGAATAATTACATTTTAAATTTAGTCTTTTGAGTCAATTGCTGTGTCCCTTCATTCTTGCCTGATCTTAATATATATTTGATTTTGATAAGAATTCTTGTGTCTTTCAATCTGTAGAAATCTTTCTTACAGGAGGTACAGGACTCTCCTTTTGCTAAACAGGAACTGCATAAACTCAGAAAATTCATATTGAACACATTTCATTTCCACTCACCACACTTTAAATTAATGTTACAATACTGGTCTTGCAATCACTGCTATTTTTCATTTCTTTCTTTGGCTATAACTTCTCTCTCACAGTGAGTGGAATTTCATTTTCAAATCCAGTTTTGCTAATCCCATCATGCACCATACTTTTCAATTCACCCACTGAAGACTGATTTAAAGTTAAATAAACTTATTACTCATAGCAACTACATCAAAGTTTCTATAATTCTTTACTATCCAACTCTGAAGAATGCGACATTCTGAAAGTAATTTTTATATCTCATGGGATATTTATCTGTATTTTCTTCCCATTGCAGTTCAAATTCTCTGTTTTCCAAAGCATAACAGCAAGACTGTAGTAGAATGAGGAGTTAAATTTTTTCTTACATGCATACTGGTTCACAGACAATCTTTTTTTCCCCCCACAGCATGTTGCTTTGGGACAATTATGATTTTAGGAAAAATAAGAGGGACTGTATAGAGATCCTGTGCAGACACATGTAATTATTGTTTCCCAGTTCCTAATACTTTAAAATTCTATTTACCCTTGCTTCTATTTATTTTGTTTGTTGCCTCATACTGCATGCTCTTCCAAGCAGAGATTAGCTTCATGTAGATATGCACAGCCTCCAGCACAAAGGATGCCATTCCCAATCAGAGCCTCTAGGCCCTCTAGTAACACAAATAATAAACATTACCAGAAATTTCTATCCCTTTGACTTGCTGCCATATTCAAGCACAGGCTTACTATGAGTTGAACAAATTTGTGGCATAGGCTGCATCCTGGCACTTTATAAATCTGTCAACCCTTCAAATTCCCTAGGACATAAAACAAAAATCTTCCCAAATGAGCTGTTTTAAGCCTTATGGACACCCTGCCTGAGCTGCTACAGTTTGAAGGCAATTATTATTTTCTTGGGGAAACATCCAAGCAGCCTCTTCAGTGCAGTGTTTAACACACAGCACTTGGTGTTTTGTTTCTGTATGGACTGAGAAGAAGCATGAACTCACATCGTGGATCACTTGTACATCCAGCACACAGGCAAGAAAAGCCTTATCTCTGCAAGACTGTAGGAATATAAAAACTGAGTCCTTCCATTTTGTACAAATCTGAGAAATCACAAAAAAATCAACAGTACCAGATCTCCTTCCAGGCTGTTTGGTAATAGAACTCTTACTAAACTCCGAAAAAGAGTTGTTAAGGGTTTTTCCACAATACTCATTAACCATCATTTGAAAGACCCCTAAGTATTGAAACTGTACTCACATGGTGGTATTTTGCTAGTGGGCAGCAATAAGATTTTTTCGTGTATGTGTTGGTCACACTGAGAAAAGATTAGAAGTTATTATATAAAATTAATCTTACAGTTGTGCCTCAATCACAGCTGAGAGTCCAAATTCCGGCCTGTAATTAGGATAAAACTGTCCTAGCCAGAAGAAGCTCAGAAGATAATTCTATTACTTTAAGGATGCAAACTACCCAAAAACCTGGTGAAAATATCAAAGGGCTGTTTTGTTTTGTTTTTTTTTTTTTTTTATGTGATCTCAATTCTAAGTTTGGTTTTATCACTAATGTGGTCAGAGTGCTCCACATTTCATGTGTTCCAAGGAGCTTAATCCCTCAGAATTCCACTCTTGTAACTGGATTGTAGTCAGGCCATGTGAATTTGAACCTATGCACACACAAAACTGACACAAATGCTCTTCTACAAATTTATTTTCAATGAGTGATAAGCTAACTTCCACACAGTCCAGCTTTACTTTTGTTCTGGCAACACTCACACCTATTACTTTATACATCCTGAAACTGTGTCACATGGATCAAACACAGCTGCCCTTAAACTCAGCTGAAAGGCTACTCAACATAAAGATGATAAAACAACATAAAATCTCTTTCGTCCTATCAAGGAAAGGAACGCAAGAGTAGGAAATAATATCAATGAAAGCTAACTTTTCCAGTTGTATATATAATTATAATTATTTGTACACTTTAATAAATAAAAATAAAACCCTCAAATATAGCATGGTTTTGAGGAACCAAAGGCAGATATTTATGTAAGAGGAACATGTGAAATCACATTTTGGAGTTCTTTGTTCCTTTCAAACTACAATTTTACTAAGTGTCCAGGTTTTGATAATAAAATAAATGAACTGCATTGCTAAGGTTTTCTGAGAGGTTTTTTTCTGAGGTTTTTTTGTTTGTTTGTTTTTTCCTGAGTTTTTATTTTCTGGCCAATGTAAGAAATGTTGCTTTTAAAAATTATTCCCCTCTTATTAAAGAAAATTTGAAGGTGTATAAGAAAAAAAGGGGGGTTCTTTGGCTGAGGTGTTTAAGGACAATTTGTGATACTGCTGTTATATCACAATATGGATTTCTTTTTTTTTTTTTTTTTCAAAAATTGAAAGTGAAACCTTTAGAGGAACTTGCTTGGCTGTTATGTCATTCCTGGTTCACAATAACCAAGTTGCCAATGTTCCTTGGGAAGAAAAATTTTGCCATGCTACTCATTCAGTGATGGCACTGTGATATTAATAACCAGTGGTTTTCTCATCAGAAGCATTTCAGAAGAGCATCCCTATGAAACTGAGCCCTCAGGGCAGTGTCTGCACAGAATCCAAAGGAAATGCAATGCCCAGGGAATTGAATCCAGCTCACCATGGTGAGAATGCTGGTGCCACACCTGTGCCAAGCCCTGCACACAACGTGGACCTGAGTGCTCCTGTTTCAGGCAATTGAAGAAATCAATTACAATGGTAATTAGTTTATTCCACAGAAGAGCTGCTTGTTAGGCAATTTGATTTCCCTATGCAGCCTATTCTTTTGGGAAGTGAGAACAAGAGATAAGCAAGCTTTCTCAGAAGAAAAGGCAAACCAATAATTAATAGGATGTTACTAGGTACCACTATTGCAAATGGCTGACATTTATCAGCAATTTTCAGGACACCAACCGTGCTGAATCAGGAATCCAGCTCCTCTGCTACTGCAAAGTTGAGCCTGCAACTGGTTTATACAAAACCTAAACAACAAGCCTCATAAAACTTGGAGAAACAGAGAAAAACTTTCAAAAATACATCATCTTACAGCATCTAAGTGCCTGCTTACTCTGCAGCATTTGCAGAAGTAAAAGTGGAAACACGTTCAAACTTCACAGAGATCCCCAACAGCTGTGCCAGGACACCGGGGACTCCTGCAAGGTAAATATTTGCTGAGATAGCAGGAACAAAATGCTTCAGCAAATTAATCAGAAACATTTTGGCAAGTTCTCACGGGCACAAGGTGCTTTAAGATTTGTAGTTCCAACATGCCATTTGGCAAATACTTTTCCTGTGATTGCTTTTCAGAACATGCTCAGCATCAAAAACAGCACAGCATTCCAACCTGCAAATGTCAGAAAGCTCTTCCAGGAGCAAAATCACACTTTGAAGTCTTTAATATCTATGACAGCAATGCTAGCATGCAGGAGAAATGGTTTTTTAAAAAAAATAAGAAATAAAAGGAAGTGAAGGAAATAAGATGGAATAAAAATAACCAACCCTAAGCTTAACAAAGGAAACAGTTTAACAGAGCACAGTGACTGAGACTCTTAAATAGATCCTGTTCTTTTAACCTCTTGAGAATCTATCCAAATAATTATTAGGATTTCAGCAAAACAAAGATAAAGTTTTTAAAGCTTAAGAAGACTTTCAGAGTCAGTAGGGTGTATTGTGATAAATAAATAAACACATTTGTTACTCTGCAACAAATTAGATTGTTCCCTATTGAATATATTTGAAAAACCTCCATGAAAACCACCTCAAGAAGAAGAAATTCAATGCGTGAATTTGTAGGTTAGTTAAATGCACAAAGAACAGTCTCATTCTGATTTATACCTTGAGGAAACATGGTTGCAAATTTTAAGAGGTATAAGGAGGACAAAGTTCTTACAGATGGAAATAAACAACACCCAAGCAAATGTTATAAATTAACCTCAGTCAATAAGAACAGCCAAGACTGCTGCTGTTTCACACTGTCACTAAGCAAAAATAGATCTAAAAAGTGATTCAATATATTACCATTTTTTGTTAGTCTTTATTTGTTTAAAAAGTGTTGGCATTATACTCAAAACAAAAATGCTAATTTTTCAATTCTGTGTATGCACCAGACCTAGAATAGCAAAAATATATGGCATCCTTTTCAGATCTTTGTCTTCCTTTTTTTTTTTATTTAATGACAAATTACATCACCTAAGAGGAAATGTGGTGTTTGCAGGAAAATGAAGAGTCAGCACTTTACACATATTGAATTTTTATGGTAGACAAAACCTCAATTATTCATTCTGCCACTGTTTTACCTGAACCAGATGCACAGAAGTGTGTGTAACTCTATCAATAATTTTGACATAGCTGTAGCTTTGTTCTTTCCATATAGTCAACTGATAAACTTGGACTGTAAACTGTCCCTGACTTTATTTTCTGTTGGAAAATACTGCAAGACAACACTTTCCTGATGGCAATAATTAATGTGGGATGTGTTACTATTCAGATTGGTGAACCCCAAAACCAGTCCTGGATTGAAGAAAAAATTAACTTTTTCAGATACCATACCTGTTAATAAGCATCAATGCAAAACTGTGCTAGAAACTGTTGCTGATTAGGTTTTTGTTCAATGAAAATTCTTTCTAATGGTGCTCTAAAAGGCACTTGAAAGGTCTGGTTTGCCAAAGTGATAGCATTCTCTAAAGTGCATTTATAGATGTCATCAGTGGAACTCTTAACAAGACATAGAGACTTCTGAATACCTCTGAGCACTCATCTGCTGAGGTACCACAGAGCTTGTGCTGTGGGAGCACAAAGTCAGCAAACATTGGTGCCAATCCTGCAATCTCCTCCTTCATAAGACTTCAAAGAAAAGATATTCTGCATTTAAACTGACCTACATGAAGAAAAAAATGATGAACTGGTACCCAAGAATTCTTAGCTTTCCAATAGCATGAAAGAAACTCTCATATTAACAAGAAACTATTAGCAGGCTATAGCAAAACTTGGTAACGTGCATCATTAGAACATGATTTTTCTTGGTTTTGCACTAGTCTGTGAGTTCTCTTTACTGATTATTACCATTTTAACCACATACTGCTATGTCTAATCAAATTTCAGATTAATTTATTCCTATTTTGTAGCCAAAACCAGTAGAATTTTGATTCAGAAATTCCAAGTTTTCTCCCTGCTGGTATTCTCTTTTGTATGAACCAGAATTTCACCTGAATGGAATCCTCCTCTGCTGTGGCCTCTCAGAATCAGCTCAGCTGGAAGGGACCCACAAGGATCACAGAGCCCAACCCTCAGCCCTGCTCAGGACATCCCCGAGTCACACCCTGTACACTCAGTGTTGTCCAAAGGCTTCTTGTACTCGGAGTGTCCAAGAATAAAAAAAGGATTTATATCTGTATTCCAGTGGGTTATTCCATTGGACCAGTGGGCCTATAGAACTCAGATAAATGCATGGCAGACTCTCTGAGTCAAGGAATATCCATCTCTGGGAGATGGAGCATGTTCCAGGGGGCACCTACAACTCCTCTGAGGGAGCAGTGGGCAGCGGGACGGGTTCTCATTGTCCCTGTGCAGCAGGCATAAGTGACAAGTGACAAATTCTTTCCAAAAAGTCTACAACAGCAAATATTCCTCATGAATTTACAACTTTCCAAGACATCCCAAATCCAGGTGTTCTTTCCTGTTAGAGCCTCAGACCACAATCTAGAGCTGATCTAGCTGCCTCTATTAGAACCTGTCCTAATGGACTCTGCAGAATACAAATTTTTTCAGTCACTAAGATACTTATTTACCTACTGCCTCAGAAATTAACATGATCAATTTAGTTTTTGTTCCTTGAAATCTTTTAAAAATCCTGGCTACATCCTGCAAAATTAAGAAATAAACAACACTGCACAGAGTAAAAGCCACAGAGAATGAGAGCACTGGCAGAGCAAAGGAAAGTCCCCAGTCTCAGCCCAGCTCTGACATCAGATGTTTGCTCATGTTTGTGGTCTTTCACCTAAGCACTTACATTTCAGTGATCATATAAAACCATATCTAGCTTATTCAGCTAGTCATAAGATAAAGTGAACTTACTATTAAAAAATAAAGTACTGCCATTTATACTGCATTGCTCTCAGGAAGTTATCTTAAATCAAGGTGTTTGAAAACAATTACTGTAAGCCATGGCCAGAGCTGAGCCTGCTTTAAATTCAGCTCGTTTAAATCTTTTATTATCAAAGAGAGGCCACAGTTCTCTACATGAAAGATCATGAGAAGGATGGTATTTAAATGTCATCAATCCTGGTCATGAAAATATTTCAAAAAATTTTGTGGAGAATGTTAAGTGGGGAAATAATAGCCTTGTCTTTTTTAATAGTTGTAGCAAGTTACCAATTCATCTTTTTTTAATACAGGGGTTTAAATGAAAATTAAATACATATGAATGCTTTGACAAAGATGGCAGAGGAAAGACAATGGAGTTATTTTAAAAAATAGAAAAATAGGTCTGTCACTAAAATGAACTTCTATTGACACGTCTTTAATCTGAGAAATTTATTCTCCCACAAGTTTCAGAAAAACAATGAAAATTATGAATCTAATAATGATGGTAGCAGTAGATATTTATAGAAAGGGTGCATTATGTGAAGTTCTAGAAATTAATGTAGGTGTTTGTACATGCAGAATTTTTCTCTGTTACCTCTGCTATATTGGATTTGGGAGGCATTAAATAGCAAACAATGCACATATCAGCCACTGCAGCTCAGCTCATAGTATCCTAAAAGAGAATCTGTTCATCCATTTTTCCATGGAAAGGTATCATTCCCTTGTCTGAAGAGCCCATTAAAATTCATATGAGTTGGCCACAACAACAAGAAAATGATTGCTTCTCTTTAGAATTGACTTCTATTTCTGCGGGACCCGTAGATCACACAGACCCAGATGAGTGCTAGATGAGGAGACTGCTTTTGGCAAGCTTCTGGATGTTTGGATGTCTTGAAAAATTGACACTGCCCACACTATTTCAGAGATGGTGGAAGAACTCAACAAGCACCATAGAGAAGTGATCTGCACAGGGCACAAGAATTAGCCAAAGATATTTGGTAAGGAAGAGTATTTCCTAAGACAATTTACAGAAGCTGTAGAAGTCCTAACAAAAGCAGCTCTCAGGCAGAGACAAGGGCCAGTTGGTAACTGGCTGTTACTTACATTAGGGGATTATCTCACAATGTTTTGTAAAGTCCTTCATTCATGTAACTCTTCTTAGCTGGGTACAAAGTCTGGGGTACCCATGGCTGTGGTGTCATAGCACTTGCTCTGGCAGACTGATTTTCACCCTTTTTGTGTGTTTTGGTGTTTGTGTATTTATTCCCCTGCATTATAATCTACTGTTTGCACTATGTGTGTTATCAGGCACCTACACATTCCTTACATGCACAGAACTTTCAGAAGTTTAATAAAAACAAACTGGATTTTCCCAGCTGGTTCTATAGCAGTAATTAAGTAAAAACTGCTATTCCCAAGGTGTACTCATTGATTATAATACCATCAGTACTGCTGCTGCATGCTCAAGCAGGCTAACAAACAATCACATTAGCTTTTGTTCTTCCACAACAGCAGGGCTGAATCTTCATTAAGCATTAAATAATGAGGAAACATGGAAGAAAAATGGAATGTGATAAGTTTATGTCAGTTGAACACCCGGTCTCTATAATTATTTGAAAAAATAAAGAAAAATAAAAAAGAATTGGCTAAGAAATTTTAAAAAGTCAATCCATCTTCCAGCTTTGCAGTCAGTTAGATATGACAGTCACTGGTTTGACATCAAAGGATTGTGTGATATTTGTAAAGGTAAGAGCAGAATTAATTCTCTGGTTGTAAACCAATTGTATTTCCCAAGATGGGAGAAGAAATAAAAGGAACAGATGTTGTTCCACATCTAGAATGTAAAGAAATTAATTGGAAAACATCAGGAACCAGAGAACTGTGACATTTTTAAGCGTATTGGGGGAGGGAGGAGCAAACGAATTACTAGTGATGTCTAGTCTAGAGTGGAAATATTTCTTGAAAGAATTATATTTACTGGGTCAATTTTTTTCTTTTTTTTTTTTTTTTTACTTTTTAAAGCAATGTCAACAATCATTTGTCAAAGATCAGCAATCATTTCTGAATGACATTAAGCCACTGAAAGGACATTTCAAATCTGCATAATGATTTTTTTACTTCATGCACAGAGATAAGCACACGTATGTCAGGTAGCACAGCTTCTAAGTAAGGGACACTAAAAAGCTACAACCTTCTAATTACCACAGAGTCTAATTCTTAAAGAAAAAGGATCTTAGTGAAGACCTAAAACAGTTCTGCCCTAGCTTTATGTACAGTGATTTCTTCTGACACACTCACTTATCAAAGTGCATTACCTGTCATCCAGCTTGCTTTCTTGGTACCTAATCATGTATTTGTCTGCTTTCAGCAAATGTCTCTGCAGTGATGCATTCAGAATAAGATTATGGAAAGAGCTCCAACTCCTGCATTGAAATGTCCAAGCTTTAAAATAGAGCATTTTCCCCTACTTTGTAGCCACCTACCTGTAAAAGCCCTACCCAACGCATCTTGCCATCTTTCTCCTTTGACACAAAATATTTTCCTGAAACATCTCCTGTAGGGACCTTCTGAGTTTGTGGTTTACACCTGAGTGTCTCAAAATATGGCCATAAGTCCTTGAGGGATCTCTACATAGATTTTTGCTTATTAGAAGGTATTTTATTTGCATTTATTAATATATTAAAAAATGCTTATCTCCTCCCACTACAGCTTTCCAGTCTCTGAAACCACTTCCCTGAGACCAGTCTGGAGCATTTTTCCAACCACAACTCTTCAGTAAAGCCTTGTGGAACAGACTGTCTTGCTGGCCTCTAGAGGAACATTTTTACCACTGCTGCCCTACCTTGCTGGCCTCAGGAGGGACATTTTTTTCCACTGTTGCCAGCACTGCTTGTGTTTTATGGGAGGAGATGCACGTAAACACTCAACAATGCAGCACCTTGACAAACAGCCCCCATACCGCTGCAATTACCATATCTCTTGATTGTCAGGAAATAGGCACTTGATAAACATGTGATTTCATTGTTTACCCGCATTTGTTTTCAATTAAAGTCAGAAACCTATAGTGTGCATTAGAACACTGCTCAGCTTGCTTTGAAATAGGCAGGCAATTAATGATTAGACTTTGCATCTATTTATTTAAGACAATCTCTGGAGATTTCAGGGACAGGGTAATCCAAGATAACAAGCATGTTAGAAGGGTAGAGGAAGAACAGTTTCTTCAGGTATCTTTTCTCCTGTCCAATTCTTGCACTTTAGGCATCTTTTTTTATTTTGGCTAGGCTTCCTAGAGATGTCCAATATAAGCACATCCCTTCCCTGCACTCTGTGTCATGAGACACAGAGCTGAGCAAATGATAATCTCTAAAATGCCCCACTGTAATCATGTTTTGCAAAGCTGCTAGTCTGAAGACTCTGTTGAATTTTGCCAGGATATCACTTGGGAGCTCCTTTCAACCCACAACAAGTTTTCATAGTGTACTTGATTCAGTTAGAAAAAAGTTGTACAGACACCTGCATGACAGATACACTTTCACAGCATGTACATAATGTGGGTGTATAAATGCACACACATACAAAATGTACATATATTTGAAAATAAACTATAATTTTCATATTAGTACATGGCAAAGCACTCATGTTTCCTGTATACAAAACAAAGTCGATCAGTCACTGGTATCATTTAAAGATCAAAGTCACATTTCCAAGATGCTTTGTGTCTCTGTGCATTATACATACACTGTGTTCCTTTTTTAGACTAATGTGACTCATGTTTGTTTTGAAGTTGCTCATTCATTTGCATAACTGGAAGTTGTGCCTATGTGCCTAAGGAAGAGCAGTTCTTTATGTAAAAAGTATTTCATGTTTTCATATTCGAAAATATATGGTCATTATTCCTAAAAGGCAAAAATTGCTTATTAAAGAGGCCAAAAAATAACAGCCTTTAAAACATCCTAATTGCAGCCTAGATTGCCTCCTTTATTGAAATAATAAAGACAAAATCATAACATGTATGTAATTTAATGGAGTGATTCACTGAACTTCTAGAACCATATGGCTATAAGACAATAATATAATGCTGTTCAGCCACAGCTGTTGTCATTAATTTCACTCCCCCTGAATTCTGTGGAAAGACAACCCCCTCAATTCCACTGTCTGAGCTTATCCCTGCTGATTCCAGTAGGAGTTGGGCTTTGTTCCTAGCAACATGCACAGTGGAATTTGAGACCAGGATTTGTTTTGAAAGTTTGAGAATGGGAACTTTTCTCCTACTTGGCCATAATTATCATGAGGGAGATGAAATTCTGTTTAAACCATGACTTTCTGCAAAAGAACATGAAATGCTCAGTGGTGTCATTCTTACACTGTTGCCTGTACATTCCTTGATGAAATGGTCCTTAATGAGGCAAATATTTTCTCTCAAATCACATTTATATAGAAAACATTACATCTGAAACATTTTTGATGCACAAGAAGTTAGGAAGTGTTCTTTAAGTAAATGTGCATCCAGGGACCTTTTTTGTCTGTTTCAACACAGAGATTACCTGTTGGAGTGTGTACTTATTTATTATGAAAACTTCATTTTACCTGCTAAGATCATACTAGAAAGCTTCGGTAGACACCACTTGTTTTCAAAAGCAATGTGGGAGCTGGCCTGCAACAACATAGGAATTCTTAGTGGGAATTTTCCAAAACTTGGTGGCACACGAAAAATTCAAAGCATTAAAACCTCAGAGGAAGGTGTCAGTGGTTTAGGAACCCAAACACAGTGATGGATACAAATGGTCAAAGGTAGGAACTTGACCTCCTGAGGTTTACTGACCTTTAATGCAGCTTTAGCTTCTCTGGGTCATGCACTGCTGAGAGTTTACCAATTTTCAGGTAAGGACACAAGTGCATTCTGTGCTCTGTGGCAGCTGCACGTCCCCATAGGGATGGACCCATAGGATGAGAGACACCTACATTTTCTGTTTAATCAGAAAGAAATAGAACAGTCAGTCACTTACTGAGTTTCTGCATTTAAGTCAATGTTTGTAATTTCACTTTGGACTGTAAACTACTGTATCAGATGGACAGAAAAACTTTCCTCTACAAATGCAGTGTTGAAACCTGTACATTTTTGATACAATCATGTATAACTACCTCAGCTGTTATCTAAAAACCAAACAATTACAATCAATTACATGAAGTTGCCTTGAATTTGCTTGTTGTGTACATTGCTCTCCAGAGAGCACACTCTCTTTTTCAAATACAGCCTGCATTTTGCCAGTCAGTGTATTTAATTTTTAAATGGTATTTCAGAGAGAGATGAACTTTTGATATTCTACAATCACAACCTTAACACCTTTCATTAGAACAGCACTATTTTGTGCAAATATTCTGTCAGAACTCCTGCACACATGTCTAAAAAACCCGTTTTTTAGATTCCATTTTATATTTCTATTTCCAGAACATGCCCAATTTCATCAGCCAAGGAAGACAGCAGATAATTGTGGAGAGGTCTGCATTACTTTTAAAATGAGAGAAACATAAATTTAAAGCAAAAGGAGAGGAAGAAAAATAATGTTAAAGGAAGATGTTGAGTAGCAAAACAATAAAGACATGCACAATTGTACTGGTAAATACAGAGGAAATAGGGGAACTATTCCAACTTCAGCCGAATTACAGGGAGAAAACTACAGGTGAAAAATAGGGCAATTTCCCTCTACTTTTTGAGAGGTGAGGAAATCCTAAATCTTTCCACCAACTCCTCCTCACTCAAACTCCCACCAGTAGGAGGCCAAAATTAGAGAGATTCTACAATTCTGAGATTCAGATTTAGGTCATGAGGGCTAGAAGGGATGAGATCATCTGGAAAAACAAATGCACTACCAAGCACATTTGTAATGTCAGAGCATCAGTTAGAGAAATGACCCATTTAGCTTCCCCCCCTCAGCCAATTCTCTTTTTTTTTTTATATCACCATACTGCACCTACTGGCAAAAGGCTGCTGCACTGGTAAAGTGCACAGCCATGGTTACCACAGGAATTTTAAGCAGATCTTAGAATATATTCACAGAAAGATGGTAATAAAATGAATAATGGTCAGAATTTGTGCCAGAAAGCTCAAATATTCTAACAATTACATGTATTGATGCACATAATAGAATATCAGTGTTTAATCTGGTTGAAATCAAACCATTTTATATAAAACCCACTTGTAGAAAAGGCCTAGCAAACAGAAAATAGGCCAGGAAGTATTTTCATTTCAAAGTACCATACATGGATGAATTGTCATTCATTCATGTTAAATATACAATTGAGAAATAACATTTAGCCATTATATGGTATAAGAATTATTTACACCATTTGGAAAGCTATATTCAGGAAGAGTTTGGGTATGTAGTCCAGGAAAAACAGAGATAATGTTGGCCATTATTGGCCATCCCATCTACTTCTAGCTATCCTGCAAGCTTTTATTTTAAAATTATATCTTTGTGAATACCCATTACAGCTACACATAACTCTTAATCATCTATTGCTTTACCACTCAGGCACTGATTAAATAATAAATAAGAAAACTTTTACAACTATCATCCAATCCCACTATCTTTCAAAACTCAGCATGTTCCAGTCCCACTGCCTGGTCTGGATGAATGGGGCGTACATTTCAGTTTCTCCAAGCACTGGATTAAATCAGGAATTATCTGAAGTCCTTATTTAGCAATGGTTGTTCATTACATTCAGTTCTGTTTATTTTCCTTTTTGTTTCTTTTCTCTGCCACATCACTGATCTAGGAACTTTCATGGAAGGGAGAGTTTTGAAAGTAAGAAAAACTGAAACATTTTCTGGAAACAGGTGTTCAAGATATTATGAATTTTTTCACTCCTCAGAAATGCTACATCCTGATTCTGCAAGTTTTTTACCATCCAGTGTTTTAGAATTTGGAATAGGAGTTTTGTTGTCAATTGTGCCACAGGAAATATATTTCCTCCCTATTTTGAAAAGGGAATTTGGTCCTAAGTATTAGGTAAACCTACCCCCCACTTAACCTGAAGAAAAATGTGTTTTTTTTTTCTTTTAAAAGTGTTGGATTGGTAAATACCCTGCTCTTGCAGTGCATGGATTGACTCTTCATTATTACCTAGCTTTCTTCTTTTTCTCACTGTAAAAAAAAAAACAAAATAAAAAAAACAAAACAAAAGCAAAACACCTGGCGACTTAATTTCACTACTTTCCCTTTCTGGGAGACAAAAAAACCTTTGCAAATAGAGCCAAATACATATAATCCAGAGTTAGAACACCAGAAAACAATGAGGCAAATGAATAAATAGGTTTACAGGTATTTTAATTTACTAGAATTTAATAAATTCTATTTAAATAAGCAAATATATTTGCCTGTAGGATTGTGGGATTAGGATATGCATCTTTAATTGGATAGATTTTCTGTAGTTTTAAATATTTGCCCAGATTTTTCATTCAGTTCAATTTTGTAGATTTCCATAAATGAGACCTGCAGTTAGAAACTTGCACAGTGTTTCTTTGCAAACAAATTTTAGATCTAATTTCAAGTCTCTCTCCATTTAGTGGAAGATGTTTTTATTATTAAGAACAGGCCCCTGGACTTTTCATATCTTTATTAAAGGCACATGAATAATTTCATACAGAGGTGGTTCCATTTACTATAAAAATCTAATATCTTTGATCCGTTTCTCATTTCAGTGAAAGACTGGACTGGAAGTATAGTTTTGTGAATCCAGTTTCAGTGCTAACATCCTGAGCACATCTTTATGAATAACTGCAAAGAAATGTTGACATCCTATTGCAAAAGTTCCATACCTTCACGGTGATTCCTCATGGGCAGCTCCTCACAGCACTGACTCCTTCTTCTTCTCCACAGCCAAAAAGCTGCAGCTTGCTTCTCAACCAGCTTTTTTAGCACTCATCCTCATTGGACACAGCTGTGGCCTGTTAAGGGCAGGTCTGCTCATAATCCTTGGTAATTGGTACAGCTGCAACTCCTCAGGGGTGAGGTTACCTTCTGCACTATCTTTATTTTCTTACATTCTATCACCCCCCAAAAAGAAACACATATTTAAAAGTTTTTCCTGTAAGCAGGCATCTTTTCTGAAATGTATTAATGATTAATTCAATTTGTGTTACATTTTAATATGAAACAAATAAGGAGGTATTCCTAAGTAGATACCAGGTGATATTTAAAACATACATATTTCTCTTTTCTCTGATTTGCCAGGTAAGGAACATGGTTGTATCAGCTTGCTTGCTGGCAAATTACACAGATGTGCTTTGCCATACTTGAAGCTTGTAATTTAGAAATTATTTTTCCACAAACACCAGTGCCACTACAGATCTATTGTATACTCTTGCTACAAAATTAAAAGGAATGAATCTTGTCAGAAGAAAATACCACATGGAAAATATTCTCAGAAACACATTAGTGATACTTACTTGGAATCACTTTGATATAATGAACTCATTATATGTCCATATCTGAAACCTTAGCCAGATCAATAACATAGGCTTTATTCTCTTGTTATGAAAAAAACATCACCATTAGGGGCAACAGCATGTTTTGCAAGTTAGAGAAGTGGAATATATTCAACAAACTGACAGGAAAGGCAGAAAAGTTATTCCCACTTGTTTTCTTATCTTCCCTTGTCCCATGATGTGCTACAAGGATTCTTTTTAATGAATGAGCTTCAAAGGCCTTCCACTGGTTTTTGAATGGGTAGACATTACTGCAAATCCAGGTAATATTTGGGTGAGATTTGGATTAAAAAACAGAACACACTTTTGGTTTAGCTGAAATTCCAAAGGGTAGCTTGAAGTTTTTGATCTTTGACTCTTCCATGGTGCCAGTGTATTCTCAGAGACTAGACAAAGGAACAAAAATCTTCTGTCTATATAAACACAAAAGTAACTATGCTTCAACATCATCCAGCAACCATCTCTTCTCCTGGTGAAAATTAACTATGAGAAGTCTGTGAAATGCCACAACTACAGTGTCACTGTAGGCTTGGAAATACATGATATAAAATGCATTTTTCCCACATGACTGCATCTTACTCTCCCATCAATTTCTGGATGGTAAAAGAAACTTCCTCTTTTTTTTTTTTTTTTTTAACTGAAAAACACATTGCTCTGTCATTTCAAAATTTCACTGGATTGTGCATTTCACACACAGGATATATTGATTCCTACTTTCCTAGCCAGGCAATGCTTTCAGAGTGCTTTATTACATATTCGTACTGTGAGGCTAAATACTGCACTGGGAACCAGTGATTCCCAGCACTTACTGACACTATTCCAACTGCAAACAAAAACTCAGTGACAAAACTGTTCAGAACAATCTCTGACAACTTGTCACACAAAACCAAGAACAAATAAAATTAAAATCAACCTCTACCCCACTTATTTTTTTATATCTTCCCCAACACCTGTCTCTATAATAAATTTAAATTTTTGATTGTGTACAGATCTCAGGGGTGTTCAGTTTGACTTTCAGATGTCTGGAGCTTCAGCATTTTGAGGATTAATACCTCTTTCTTTTCGTGATTTATTTATAAAGAGCATGAGGTGTTTCCTTCTGTCCTGTAGACCTGAGAGCTATATATGTCTTTTGAAACTATCAAGTTGTGCAGTGCTTGAGTAATAAACAAATTATTGGATCAAAGCTATTTTCAATTTTGCTTGCAGCAATCATTCAGAGACTGTCATTTAAGCTTTTTTTCCTTTTAATCAGCTTCCATACTTCTACAGATGTCAAAAGTAAATGATAATAAATATAAAGGGGTTTCCATCCTGCTTTCTCTTAATTTGACCCTCGCTGAGGCAGTGACGTGTGAAATGTTGAGAAACAATTAATGACAGTAACAGCAGTCTGGCACCAGCAAGAATGACTTTGATCATTTTCTCTTTGTCTATACAGTGTCTGGCAGGAAATATAAATAGCAATTATATTGGAAAGGCTGTAAGAATTGACTTATTAATTTAGCTTTCAGACTATTTTAGAGCACGCCTTTCTCCAAAAACCATTTTCTGTAGCCTCTGTTCAGCAAAATCTCAGCTGAGCTTCCCAAAGTAGAAACACCATCCTGTTTCCTTTGCTTCTGATGCTAGTGATGCTTCACAGAGAGAGACAGACTCAAAAGCCATGTTATTATCCTACATGAGTTTGGTGCACTTTTCCTATGTTGGCTTACAGTGTTAAGAGGAGAAAGGGAGAACCCCTCACAACTAGTGAGATTTGCTGTATTGCTCCAAAAGCAAAGAACTCAACACCTTTTGGCTCAGTTATTTAAACAAAGCTCTAATGACAACTACTTCCAGTATTAGTTGTGCTGGCCTGCATCAGCAAATTTTTGAGGAGGGTCCCTGCCTTGCCCTCTTCTGGGGGATTCAGTAACATTTAATAAACAAAAAATAGAAAAAAACTCCCTAATCTGAGCATGAGCTTTGAGGACTCCCTAAATTCACTCCTCAAATTAGGGAGCATATTAAATAGTAACAAGCCACAAAAAATCCCAAATGTTTCATCTGCTTCCAGCCTTCAGATTATTCTTGAAAGGGAAGAAGTCCCAAGCACAAAGGAAGTGTTGAAAGCATTAATATGACATTAATTACCAGATTATGCTTAGTCAAGCTGTAAGCCCAAATGAAAAGCATCTGCCTTATCTTCCACCTGCTTGTGCCTCATCTGGAGCATTGGCTCCCATCTGAACCTTAGCACAACAGAAGTTTTGTGGAAGAAAAATGGTTCCAGGTTGTAACAACTGCCTCCATAGCAGGGATTGCAATCCTCTGGCTGTCTGCTCTTGGCTGGAAGTTTCAGTTTTTAGGTTCTGTTTCTAGCTCCTCTGGAGAGTTAGAGAGCCTTTGGGGCAGTGATGAGAGTCTGCAGCGCTTGATTCCTCAGACATGAATTTCTGTAACTCAGATCCTGCTCAAAGGGAGACAGCCATGTGTTAGGAGAATATATTAAGACTGTGAAGAATTCAGACATTACAGTAGCAAACTAAGTAAAAATATCTTCAACTGCAGAAGGCTGTTGGCCTTCTCATTGGCCAAGAATATTTCGGTTTACTCTTTATGCTACAATATTTCTTTAATGATACTGCAGTGGAGAAAATTAGTATGGGGAGTTGATTATACCGTATGGTGTTTTGTTTCTAAATGAAGATGTTTGGATTGCCAGCTCAAAGCACTGCAGTGCTGCTGAAATCCAACAGACAGCTACAAAGGAGCATATGGGGAGGTCTTTTAACAAACTGAAAACAATGTTGATTATTTATATTTCCTTGGAGAACAACTGACAGGTCAGGATCCTAATCAAAGGGGTGGGGCAGAAATACCACATGTCTTCCAAAATGACACCAGTTCCAGGGAGCACATTCCAGTACTGGGCATCAGGAGGATGGAAAGCAAGAATGATCATGAATTAGGAATCAAACCCCAGGTATCAAGGCTAATAATAAAGACAGCATTCTGAATTACAAATACCACACTGTACTGAGTAATTTTGAATCAAGTCCTCATTCTCAGGTCATCTAGACCCTTCTTAGTTGTGTATTAAATAATGTAATTAATATCCACAAAAACAAACAATTAAAAGCAGTGCAACATATAATTAATTTCCTTTAATTTGCGGTAGGGACAACATTTGACAAACAAAAAATAGTCTGTGGAACCAAACAACAAATATTCCTCTTCCTGCACTGGTCCCCTCAAATGTCATTCAAAATTAGAGCACTTGAATTTACATGAAAGCTCTGCAGAAGGGTACGAGATGTATTCATCTGTAGGTTTGATTTTCTGAAGCACTAAAAAGAACCGTGAACCAACTTCTTCAGTATTATGTGCAGATAACTTAGTTGCAAATGGAGTCTACTTCTTTCCAGAAAATTTCTATATTTGTATTGTTATATTTTATTAATGAATACAGGGTCCTTATAGAATTAGACCAGAAATCCTCCCTAAAACAAAAGCTATCATTGTTTTGGCAAATGCAGTTTTGATTTATTCCATTAAATGTATTAATAATGCCCAAATATATATATATGTTTTCTATTTAATTCAAATATGCTATCATAATTATCTTGGTTTATTTGTGAACCAATATAAAATAAAGAAATAAACAAAAGAGAAGACACAGCAAGTTTGTGGGAAATGTAATCATTCCACAAGGTAATTGGATTTGGATGTCCTCCTTCCATACATTTTTAATATCATATTAGAATGGGAACTGCTAGGCTAAGTGCAGAAACAGAAAGGAGCCAAAGTCTATTGACTCTGTAGGATCAAGACTCTACTAAAAAAACAGAATGTCACCCTTCCAAGATAACAAATCAGACTGATCCTGAACTGTCTCTCAGAAGATTACATTGATCAATTCTAGCAAAAAACATTTATTTAAACTTTCTAAATACCACACAGCTGTTTCTATTTTATTGACTACAAAATTTTGGTTTTATGGTACAGTTTGATTTCTTGAATTTTGGCCTTTATACGAGTTTTACTAAAACAGTCATTTGAGAAGGAACTGCAGTACAAATCTTCCAATAAGTTTGTAAATACCCAAAGTTTTAAACAAGTAATAGTTTCTCTTTCCTTGCATTTTGCTTCAGCTTGTCTATAACCCTCACTAAAGGCATATTTCCTCATTTCAAACCCTCACACAGCAAAAGTATGAAAGATCTATGTTATTGATCCTGACAAGACTGGGAAGAGACTCCAAGCTGGTCTTTAACATGATGAGATATCCAGGTCAGAATTTCAGATGGTTGAAAAACAAAAATGTACGTGCCATGAACTTCTACTCTAGGTAGGAGCTGACTAGATGTTGGTAGACTGAGGTTTTCAGTTTAGGTGGTACAAGAGACCTGGGCACCTATTTTGATATTTGGAGAGGCCATTAGGTGAAGAGGCAAAAGTCAGATATGATGGGATTTAAGAATATAAATCCATTGAAAGAGTTAATCACCTTTTGTGCCCAGAGTTCCTAAAGGGAAGCCTGTACACCTAAAAGGGCATTTCAGTCTCGAGGCAGATAAAGTGCAGGTTTAAAGCTGCATGACTCAGATGCATATCCCCAAGCAGTTACAACCACCAAGGACAGCTTACAGCAGTGTACCAAGAGCTGCTGTGAAATCCCACTCTGCTCTGAGCTTTTGTCACTACATTACTATCAGTACATGCACCAGTGGCTTTAAACACTCCTAGCATGATCTGTATCACAGACTTGTGAGTCATTTTTGAAAAACTGGGCTTCAACCTACAGAGATCTTATCACCTGGTTTGTTTTAAGAAGTTTCTTATTGCAACAACCAAGTCTCTGGTAGCACATTCATAGCAAACAATCTGCTTTCATGGTAACTATTCCCAGTTCTGCCACTTAGCTGCAGAATGAGCTGAAGCATGATTGTGCTTTGGATTCCTTCAGCATAAAACTGGACTGGAATATTATTTCTTATGCCCCAGAGGTACTCTGAGACCTATGAAAACTTTGCAAGTGTACACAAATGAATGTGTACAAAAATAGCTACTGGCAGTTTCTTTAAAGTCCCTTTTAGCCCTTGGTCACGACAGAAACTGTTCTCACACACTAGTACCAGTAGCAGTGGTGACAGATTTCATGAGGACGCTTTTATCCTCATATTTAGCTGATGATCTACAAATATAAACCACTAAAAATGACAGAAGAGAAATATTTTTAATCCAGGTGCTGATGGGAGTGGGTGGAAAGGAGAGTAGAGTTGGATGGAAGCAATATAAAACCATGTGCATTAAAGGAACATTTTACTGGTTGTTCACTAGAGAAACAGTGTTGAAATCTCCCACCACATGGTGCAGAGTGTATCAATGTGATGTTAGATATTGAAGCTCCTTCAGTCCTTCAGATGAATTCATGTTTCTAATTTCATGGAGGGAATGAAAATTGATCAGCAAAGATGAATTATGTACACTGAAGCTACAGCATAATTCAACATTTGTTATCATCTCTGATTTCAGGATCCCAATAGGCATTTCTATGGAAAGAGCTCCCTGTTACTACAGAAAGTCTTTGAACAGATGCAGAGTAATATTCATTAATACATACTTAATATATTAGAACATCCAAGCATACATTCCTGCTAATTGCAGGTCCTGGTAATAAGTTTATAATATTTAGCTCTAGTTTAGCACATTTCATTAGGAAGTATATAAACTTAGCACAACAAATAGCAAAATTCTTGCTCTAACTTCAGCAGATTGAGGCATTAAGAAGTGACCCTCACTGAGCTGCAAACAAGCTTCTTGAGCCCACTTGGGTCCTCTGTCACCCAGGCCCCCAGTAAAGCTTCAAAGGTAAAACCAAGTGTCAGAATGGAGTAAGATCCACTCAAATCTGGCAATTATAGAGTACTAAAAATCAAGAGAATTGAGATAACAGTGAGAAAACACATTACAAGGAGAAAGAGAGTTACTTAGATGTGGTAAAGCAGATTAAAGAGTGAATGTTAATGATTAATTGTGCATATGGTAAGGCTTAGGAAAAAATCCACAAAAACCTAACTGTGCCACTAATCCATGCTAATGGTAATGATACCCAAACCCCAAGCTATATATTGCTTATTATATATTTTCTGGACATGCTGAGTTAGAGAGTCCCTGCCATAAAGGGATTGCAGTCAAAAGCAATGAAACACAGACTATCCATAATATCCCACATAAATGAGATGAAACAAGACAATGTGACAATGCATGTGTCAATATGACACTGCATGCACCAAGAACTCTGCATTCATTCTAAGAGGAGTTATAGTCTCCCCCTGCAGATTTTTTTTTTTTTTTTGTCTAGGAAAGAAAACATAAAACAAGCTTTTAGACTAGGGGTGATTTTGTTCAAACATTAACTTAGCTGGCACACTGTGGGAAAGGCACATAGAAAACTTGTTTTTAACATAGCTTTGGGTCAGTAAGCTTCTTTGATTAGAAAATGGGAAATATTCCAGAATTGCAACAGCAAATCTGGCACTGTCATCATTTTTCCACAGCTCACACTAGCAATTATATTTTGGCATATATGAGTTCAATTCTAATTGATGACAATATGGGTGCCCCAGGAAAACAGAGGTGAGGATATTGTCTCAGGAAATTGTAGCTTCCACAGTAAATTTTAGAAATGCTTAGGACAGCAGGCTGAATTATGCCTATGCCCTTCACTTCAGGTGATATTTGTCAGATTTTCCCTTTTGACTGCTCAACCAGCCCATTTTAGGATGTTTTACCCCATGTGACGCTTATTCCTTACGCCGATATTTATGCAGGATCTTTCATGAGTGCAAGTTCCATTTCCACATTAAAATTATGATTCAACATAGCTGGCTGTGTCCAAGGAAGCATGCCAACATACATAAATCCAAAACCCTTTGGAAAGTACATGGACAGACAAGGAAAAATAAAAATTCCAGCTGCTCAGCGAGAATGTATTCTGACAGCTATTGCATGTCCTTCAGAAAAGGACTGGTAGTAACTACCACTTTCCTGTCTCATTTCAACACCTCAGTGGAGACATCTGAGACCTCACAAAGAGATAAATGGAGCATTAACTAACGTCCCCATTGAGCAGACATTATTTGACTTTACTGTAAATTTACTTGCTAAAGAAGAGCTTTAAAAAAAAAGTGCATAGTGGCAGGGCTGCTATGTACAGGCCAAAGCCAATCCCAAGAAATGCAGCTTAGAGAGCACCATAAAGGGAAAATCTCACTGCCCTTGTGCCCAGGCACCCAAGCACCACACTGACTTTAAAGAACAGTACCCATTTCAAGAGAGATGCAGGATTACCTCAGGCAGGGGACCAAGAATGGTCCATAAAGGGGTTTTTGTATGAGCAGTCCCACAGTTGTTGGCTGAGCATTGCAAATGTCTTGCTCCATCACGTGGGGTTTTTTTGTCTTGAATTGGATTCTTTTTCATTCATACCTTTTCTACACTTTTATATTATATTGATCTCTCTGCCTGGTCTATCTATTTAAAACACTCTGTGTGCTGTCCTGCCTGAGATTTGATTGTGAAACATAATTTTAGATTGGAAGAGTATTGCAATGTTTATCTGCATCAGGATTTGAATCAAGATTTTTTTTAAATCCACCAAGAACATAAAGGCCCATGCTGTTTGCATCACAAGAGTTAGGCATTTTCTTGGGTTTCCCAAAACTATTGCTCATACGAGTTCCTTTAAGGTGTCTATTACCAACATTCACTTTTTCAAATTACTGCAATTTTAAAATTTTCTTACCAAAAGAAAACCCGTTGTTGTCACACAACTCAAAAAAGCCCAAACAAACAAAAATTCCACACTAAAAAAAAAGGAAACAGAAAATTCACAAGGAAAATGAGATGTGAAATAAGTAACCCAATATAAAGAATATAAAAAATTTCATTCACTTCTCATTTTCATTTTTTTCACTTATAATTCTTCAGAACAGAATCACATTTGAACATGTTTACTTTCATGTCTGTACAATTTTGGTTTTTTTTTCTTATGTTGTCTGCTATTTTAGTAATATTTCTAAAAACTATTTTGACTAGGAATATCAATGCAGGCATTTGATTTCTGGTCCTGTTTATAAAAAGCCAAAGACAACCACCACTAACAAGCACATTCTGATTTCTTTGCAGATCAGATCAGTTTGCAACACCCATCTGAGTTGTGTCCTTGAGGAATGGTTCTCATCCAGAGCAGAATTATATTTACTGAAACCTGTCTTTCATGTGCACTGCCCAAGAAAATATCCTTTCAGTGGGGAACTCTTTAGCTGCTGCAACTCTGAATGTTGACATGCAGATACTTTTGAAATCCCCCGAGAAAATGGTCCTTCCCTCTCACCCCCCATTTTTTTTTTTCCCCCAGAAATTATTGGGTTTGAGTTTATTTAATTTTCAGTCATCTTGCAAAATAATCACATATCCATTATTCACTTTTCACACAACAATCACTTGTAACTTAAAATCTTCATGCATCAGCCCATGGGCTGGGATTTGACTGTCAGAAAGTGACCTCTAGTACAATGAAAGAAAAAAAATGGGAAAGAAAGATTTTGGGTTAATTCTGCATCCTGGGGGTAAATTTCTGGCCCCATTGAGCAGAGTGCTCCTAAACTCAGGGGCTTTTAAAATATCTAAGACCTAACTCAAAGTTACAGAATATGTGACAGAAGGGTAGGAAAGGGAAAGGAGGGAAGAAGGGAAGAAGAGAGAGAGAGAGGCAGGAATAAAAGGCAGGAAGAAAGTAAGAGAAGTTGTGCTATAGGTGAAAGTAAAAAAGCAGAAGGTGGCTCAAAGTCTGTCTGTAATTTAGACCTGAGTGTCTGTGCCCAGAGAAGGGATCTTGGTCTGCAGGGCCTCACAGCACAGCCTGAAATCAGAATGCAGCAAAGTTCTTTGGAAGTTACTGCCACAGTGTTTGCAGGGAGAAGAGGAAAAGGCAGCTTTAGAGCAATAGCCAAGAAATGACCTGCCCTCAGGACACGGGGAAAGTCAGGAAACTGAATGACTCAGATCATCTCAAGAGCCAGTGGAGGAGGGAGCAGCGCTGGGGACTCTCAGCCAGGGTCTCTCAGCAGCCCTAGGCTGGAGGCTGCACCTTAAGGGACTTCAGGGAGGCCGAAGTTGCTGCTCTTCCTAAATGGAGCAGAATAAGAGAAAGGAACCAATAACTTTAAGCAGCAAGAGAGAAGTGTAGCTTTTAAAATCAAATTTGAAAGAATTAGGCCCTTTGAATGCTTTTTTGTTTACTGTGATACAGTGATTTCCCCACCTCATGGCTTGGAAACAGGGATTTGAATACTGTTGGGTATCTCAGGTTCAATACATTTGAAATGAATATACTTTATTTCTGCATGATGCTGAAACAAACCTGCTCCTTCAATATCCTTCAACAGATCAACAGCTCTTGACAGAAAACTATTCCATTATAAGTGTAAGCCTTCTTAAATATTTTCTTGCACAACCATTCCTCTTTCAGTGTAAGAACTGTTGCTCTGAATGAGGCTGATGAGGCTCCTGTTGAATTTATTAAATGCTTTCCTAGACTACAACAAGTTCTCTTTTTGATATTTGCATAATCCTTGCTTTGCTCCTACACATTTGCTAAATAGAGCCAAGCCATAGTCCTTTTCAGGCATATTTTAGAAACACAGATCTATGTTAAAAACCAGCCAGCATACTAGCAGGAGACTATATCATGTATTACAATAAAGGAAGGAAAAAGTAGCATTTGATAATGGAAGTCTTCATCTTGAACCCTTGTATTCAATATCAAGAGAAAATCAGAGGTCTGAGACACTGATTCTACAAATTATTCCATAGAGAAGAGTTCAGAGGTCTCAATAAAGCTCTGTGGCACTGCCCATATATATTAGGTTACAATGGAATTTGACTTATTATTCCCAAATAAATGAAATAAGATGCAGATTTCCTTTTCCTTTTCTTTTTTTCTTACTTTTCTGAAAATAAATCCAAGATCTATGATTGCTTGTCTTAAAGAAAACCAAACCTATCTTCCCCAGATTGCTTCCACTCTTCCACTGCTTTTTCCTCTAATATTTAGATGTGACAAAGAGAGCAATATACCCTTCACTTCAAGCTACATTGCTTAACAAATATACACCAGCAAAAATGTACTGCTCTTTCCTCTTATCTCCACACATCATCATTTAATTTTTTCACACATACAAAAAATCCTTTACATTTATAACAAAACAAGTGAAATCAGCTGCTGATGAGAACTGGCCAAGTTCAGTCACAGAAGTTAGATACCAAGACAGTTGTTTTCCCAGTGCTACTCCTGAGATAAAAGAGGTTGATGGTTGATATTATCTGACTTTCAAAACCACACTCCTAGCAGCATAATTCATGTCAGATGGTGCTGCCACACTACTAGCAACATGTGAAAAATATAAAATCAATTCTTTCTGGGCTACTTTTGAATAAGATAAATGAGAACTCCTTTTCCAGTATTAATTGCTAATTGGAATTATATTTTATTCAGAAAGTCCGTGCAATCCATAAAAAGCAAAGGAGATTCTCCTGGTGCTGCCCGCCCCTATAACTGATGAGACATCTGTAATATCAGAGAAAATCAGAATATCTGGAATATTTGTTTCTTTACAATATCTGGCCAACACTTTCACAACTGCCATTTCTTTAAAATTCAGGGATTGTTTCACAGACAGGAGAAGTTTTTGGGAGGAAAAAGCCCTTTTCTTCATGAGAACATAAAGCAGCTCAAAGAAGCCCCTCATGATTATAAAGCAAGAGGTTGCTGCTTGTTCCTCTGATTGCAATGAAACATACCTGCCTATATTTGTTATGCAGCTGTTTGAATAGTCCCTGCAAAAGAAAAACGAGAGGCTTTAAAGTGCAAAGCAGCAGCCAGCTGCACTTACACCAGCCTGCTGAAGCTCCTACTAATGCATTTGAGGTCCATAAAAATACAAAGCTGGCGTGGCAAATACCAATATCCTTATAAGAACTTTTGCAATATTTATCTTCTTTTTTCTCATGGCCTTTTGTGGCATTTGCAGAAAAAAATATTAGACAACCAATTTCTTTAAAATAAAATCAAACTGAAGAGGCAGAAACTCCAGTCTTAGTAAAATTGGAAAAAACCTTGAAAATTCTGTACAAACATAGCATGAGGGGTCAGTGAATTTCTTAGGATGTCAGGACATATTGACAAATCAAGATTTCTTTTCCTTCTCTTTATCACTAAGAAAATTTTTTTCTTTTTTAACTCATAAAATTCTACTTAGTGCTGTGTAGATGGAAAAAAAATGGGGCTAGCAATATTAATGCCATTAACCAGGAAATATTTTTTCTGGTAGTGAACTACAATAATTTACAGCATTAGAGATGGAAGACATTGCAGTAGCTCACTTAAATTTCTGGTGTGTTTTGTTGGGTTTGTTTATCATTTCATTCAGAAGGAGGCATGTATCTTTCAAAAAAAAATATCCTGACAAGGATGACCTGTGTAGACAGAAGACAAAAATTTGGACTTTTGCTGAAGGAGACTGAAAGGAGGTGAGATGCTTTGACCCAAATCTCTTTAACTGAGTTCAGGCTTTTGGAATCTAAAAGGAAACTCTGGGGTGAATGGGCCAAGAGTATTTTCTCTCCTAGTTAATCAAATATAGATGATATCAAAATTATATTGCCATAAAGCAGGTTCTACACACACATGTACTTTCTGAATCAGCCTAAAATTTAATGAGCCAGTAATTAGAAGCCAAACTGAGTGATCTTTCATCTCCTGCTTTTAGTACTGTACCCTTCCTTTTAGCACTGGTTTTCATTATCTTCATTTGAATATCAAGTGGTTTTATTTTTATTTTTTGATTCTCTCAGATAAATTACATGTGTCTAATCCACTTAGATAATTCAGAGCTAAGATTTTTCCAGTGTTGACCTTTGCAAAGGTCTCTTTGCCATCTGTTTTTTATATTTAATTAGTGTTTTTTTCCTTCTTGCAGCAATCTTTCAAAGAATGAAATAAATGACTATAATTATCACTATCAGTGTGCCCTTATTTGATCTCCTGACCACAGAATCATATTCTGGTGATTACACAGTATTTCCACTGTGGACCAGACATTAGACATCATAGTTCTTACGTCTATTAATCTTGATAAAAAAATATAAGACAGATTTTTCTCCTCTCCCCAGGTAAACTCTTCATCCATATCAGGAAAAAAAATAAATATGGTCATTTATTCTCTTTTTCTTGTTCTTATGGTACTTTCCTTGCATCTTTCTGTTAATCCAAAAAAATTGGGAGTGTTTGTATATTGTTCTATTCAGGTCCACTGCTGGTGACACATCATTTCTGATATCTAAATGTGATCTAAAGTAATACAAACACAAACTTAACACCAGAGATTAGATTGGGCATTTCAGTCCTAAGCAGCTGACTGACAAAATGGAAATCTGCTCCTGGGAGATATGTCCCCCTTCAAGGCAACTCTCTGCACAGCAGTCTAAGCATAATTTATTCATTCCAAACAAAAAATCCTGGTCCTAAATTCCTCTCACTAGTTAATAACATTATTTCATGTGTGTCAGGCAATGGGGTTTTGTGTTGGTTTTTTGGTGGTTTTTTTTTGGTGGTTCTTTTTTTTGTTTGTTTGTTTTTGTTTTGCTTTTTGGTTTTTGTTGTTTTTTTTTGTTTTGTTTTTGTTTTTGTTTTTTTTTTTTTTTGTTTAAGATATGTTCATTTCAGGACAAATTTGTCCATGCCAGGATTTCTCGGGCATCACTTCAGCATGAGATAATTTGGGGCAGGATATGGCTGGATAACAGTGTAAAAGTGGAGTCGAGCTGTCTGCCATAACAGAAATCATTCCCTTGAATAGGAATAAAAAGAACAGAGTGGAGGAAGGGCCAAAGGAAGGAGTTTGGTACATTAACACCCCTTGGGCAGCCTGTGCTTGCTCAGCTGCCATCAGGAACATCTCTGCTGGAGTTTGTGCAGGATGCTGCCTCTCTTCCATACTGTCCAAGAAACCAATGAAAACTGGATCTCATTCCATCCATTTTTTATAAAAATCTCTGCATTAAGCCTGATTATTTGCTCATTGTTCAGTAACAGGATGAACTAAACCTTTTTAGCACAAATCTCAAAAAACAATGTATTATTTTTAAAAAGTGTTTAATTTGCTTCCTAATTTTTTCATAAGATAATGCATAAAGGATTAATATTGCTCTAATTAAGCAAGCATATGAACTCCTACCTTCTGAATCTAGATTTCAAAGATTTATATCAAACATTACCATCCCATAAACTGAGATTCTCCATATTTTAATTTCCAGTGGATGCCTTTGTCTCCATGGAAACTGATCCAAGGAGGTTTGAAATGTTACATATTATTTAATATATCTTATATTCACATAAATGTTGCCAGAAGATCTGTCACATCTGCTCAAGTGTAAAGTACCAAGAGAGTTAAGTAAAGGAATACATTAAATTGAAACTCATTGTAGCCCATCACTGCCAACACCACTGGCCTTGAAAGATTTTCAATGAGGTTCCTGAGAACAGTCTTGAAAAATCAATAATCTCATCAGAAAATGCACCAATTATTATACTCAAGAAGCTCATAATAAATCATCATATTCTATAATCATGCCATTAAAGTTTGGGTAGACTCTAAACAATTAATGCTTTATTTGTCAGTCAAAATTAAATAGTTTACTGGGATTAATGAGGCTATTCTTTGATTTCTAACACAAGTTATGCACTTAAAATCTATAAAGATACTTTGGTGATCAAGGAAATAAAAGTACATGACAGTTAGCTGATACTCATTCATTCAGTTTTCACAAAATAGAGCATTTCATGACCAAATTGCTAGTCACAAGTTGGTTTAAAGGTAAAATAACATTACACAATGACATTTAAAATTATGCTAAAGATAATAATTGAAACTGTTCAAAACATTTCACTATTTTTTTCTGGATTTAAAATGACTTCTAGTGAAAGCTTTGTAATTATGGCACCAGTTGTTACATGAGCACTGGCTTCTTTGACCAAAGACAAGGATTGTCTCATGAGAATTAGATGGGTGAGCACGTGCAATGCATGGTTTGTGGGTGGCTGTGCCTTTTGGACAGCTCCCAGTTTGTGTCCTTTGTGAGAAGTGACCCTGGACACGTCCAGGGACCAGTGAGAGCATCAGTGACCCCTGGCCAGTGACTGACCTGCCATGTCAGCTTCTCTCCAAACCTCCCCGGGCCTCTGTCAGCACTGAAGTTTAAAATGTGAAAATAAGGGTTCTGTCATTGAATAACTCACTCCTTTCCTCAGCTGAACACTACTGGGTCAAGCAAATTGTCAGGGAAAAGTCCCGCCCTGCTGTCAGTGTGAGACTCTAAAGGAGGTCCTGTCAAACCCTTTAATGAAAGGTGAGGAAATAAAAAGCATCTTGCTTTCACTGTAGCACAAAGAATGGCACAAATTGATCTTCTTTTCATGGAAATGAGAAATGGCAAGTAAAGTGTTTTACCTGCCTCATTTTTAAATATTGACACCAAAAATAATTTTAAAGACTGCACAAACTTGTTTCAAGATTGCCTTTGAGAACATTTCTTCCCAAAGAACCAGAGATGATATAAACATGTTGCAACTGAAATTGGTTGTTTAGTGGGGAGAGAGAGATGAAAGAATAACCCAAAAAAAAGAGGAGTGGTTTAAAGAAATGCATAGTCAGGAAAGTGCCTACACACTGCAGTGTGCACAAGCTCAGCTGCAGCTAGCACAGAAAACAACAGCAGAGGAGACAAAGTGCTCTGAGCTCTAGATGCTCATGGAAGATCCTTGGCTGGTAATTGTGCTGAAGCTGCCTCCTCTTTTCTCTCTTTCTGCTACATAAGTCTTGTCCTTAGCATGAAAACTCTGCCTGCAACCTCATCCAGAATGAGAGCTTGCCTGCTGTACCTCATCATCTGGAACTTTCTAGTCCTGACTCAGAAACAGAGGTGTGGGTATCTGTCCAGATGTCTGGGTAGTGCATGTGATGCTGTGGCCCCCTCTTCTCAAGCTGGGAAGTCCTGAAGCTGGAAAGGTTGTGGCCCAGAGCATCTTGTCAGAGACACTTGCCTGTAGACCAGGGTAGGGAGTATATTCCTTATGCTGGCAGGAAGAGAGGACTGCAAGGCAGGAGATCATTCCTGACAGGGAAGTGCTTTGCAGACAAAGAACCTCTTTGGTACTCTGCCCAAGTCCCCATTTTTGGGGGGAGACATTCATTTGATGTACCTTTCCTTAGAGCATGGGGGCTGCAGATATTTCTTGTATTATGATTTAACACTGAGAAAACATTTCTTTCCCTACTTTAATGGCTAGCACTAGTGCTGCAGCGAGAACAAGATAATATTCACCTTAATTATAGCAAGCACTACAATAACAGCAGCCCCCACTAAGGAGTCAATACACCTGTGAGATTGATTCTTTGCTCTGCACCGTGCT
The DNA here is from genome assembly GCA_034509185.1 of Euphonia xanthogaster. NCBI lineage: Eukaryota > Metazoa > Chordata > Aves > Passeriformes > Fringillidae > Euphonia > Euphonia xanthogaster. The sequence goes on from JAYDZK010000233.1 coordinate 13,970,186, forward strand.
TAAAACATTAACAGCAGAAGTTCAGCATAGAAGCCTTCTCTGGGATTAATGACTGACTGGGTTAATGGCCTGCAACTCAGTTGTTATTGCTTAATAATGATGCTTAACATTCATGTAGTTCCTTTCTTTAAAGCATCTTAAATATTAAGTATCAGTTTTCATTCAGTGCATTTATATTCCAAGTATCCCAAAGTGGCAGTAGAAAGCTGTGGGCAAGGGCAATACCTATTATGTGCTTAGCAATAGTGCAGAGGTTTGGAAATGAGTTTAGCAGCACTGATGAGAGGAGTACTATCTGCACAAGAACTACTGCAGTGAATTAACAAACCCACATTTTTATTTGATCAGCCCACTCAGAAGGGAGGACAAAGTAAACAACAATCCAAGCAAACTCCTGAAGATTCTTTTGCAGTATTTCACTAACCTTGCAAACACCTTCATATAAAATTATGATTGTCTTAAGCAAGCTATTACAGGGATGACCAGATCCTCACCAACTAGACCACAGTCATCTTTTTTGGCTGGGTGATAGATATCTTCAGCCTCAGGCTTGTAATAAAAGGTTTGGTGAGAATAGTGAAAAATCATCTATTCACATCTTGGTACATCATTTGTAGAAATAAATGCTTTGTCATGATCAGCAAAGATCAAATAGTAATTATTCCACATTTTACATCATCTGTGGAATTAGAGATACAACACCAAAGATTATAGGTCCCAGAAAGGTGTGTTGAGCTCACAGTAAAGCCTGGTTGTGCAGGTCACAGCCAGATGTCCTATAGATAAACAGTGAAATGAGGGAATTCAGTACTATAATGAAGAAACAATCTCTTAGATGAAAAGAGTGATTTTGGTCATGGCCTAGGTCAAGTTTTTACTTTGTCTTTATACTTCACTGTAGGTTATATTACATTTGCATTATCTTCACACAGGCTCAGCATACAACACATGTTTAATACAGGTACATTGTCAACCTCCGCCACCCAAATTTTCTAAAAACACTATTGTGGCATTTTATCTTGGATTCAGCTGGACACAAAAAATCTTTGAATCTGAAAATGAAGAAAAAGTTTCTGGTGACTCCAGTGAGCACTTTAGCACAGTCAAAGTTGTCTGCTTTCCCTCAACACTTCAGGCTAAGAAGAGTTTCAGTATTGCTTGGAATAGAGATTTGAATCTTCAGGTCTTCCCAATATCAGGTTAGGAAAGTGACCAGAGAAGAAAATCCCTTCTGCATGAAAAAAAAAATGTTGGTAAGAAGGAATATTCATGGAAGAAAACTTCGATGATCTGATTTTTAGGAGTGGGCTTCAGAATGTTTGTTTTTCTCAGTTGGAAGTCTGTATGAACTAAAACAGCATGAAGCTGTATCAGGGAGATTAAGGTTGGATATTAGGAAAAGGTTTTTCACCCAGAGCATGGCTGGGAACTGGAACACAAGAATTCAAGAAGCCTTTGGACAATGCTCAGGCACAGGGTGGGATTCTGGGGGCTGTCCAGAGCAGGGCCAGGAATTGGACTCTGATGGTCCCTGTGGGTCCCTTCCTGCTTAGGGTATTCTGTGATTCTATAGACAAAACAGAAGAGGTTTTGCCAATCTAAAGGCAGATCACTTCCATAGATACACACAGGAGAAAAACTGCAGTAGCTGAGTAGAGAGAGGTCGCTCTGGGCTCTATAAGAGAAGCACAAAACCACTGAGAAATTGATATTTTATTTCCAGATCTGGGCTTGCCATACAGAGAAGTACAACAGCTTGGGCTCTCTGCAGCTGTTGCAAGTAGATGAGCACTCTGATCCATCCCACTCTTGGTTCTGTTTCCACTTACAGATTGGTCAGTTAAGAGCTGAGGTTCCTCATTTTTTCACTCTATTACTTTTACCAACGTCATGCAGATAAAAACCTAAAAAGCATTAAAAAGCATTTTCTGAATTCTATTAGAAGACATTTTCCAGTGTCTTTATTGCAGAATGTTTCAGAAAGTTTTTGAAAAAGGAAAAATACTTGATATTTCAAAAAAAAAATTAAAAACTCTAAACATTCTGTTTTTAAACATGTACTCTTGAAGGTAATAACTCCTGAGTGCAGCTTTTTTTATATATAGGAAGATAAAGTTTTAAATAATCAATTGTAGAAATCTTCAGGGAAGATCTGATTTCAAAATGTAATTTTCCTAGCCTAGGCTCTGTAACTCACTATATATCACCATGGATCCCATACATATTGACTGAGATGGGAGGCCTGCAGGGCTTGTTAAAAATCTATAAAATCTATTTAAGAGTTTTAGCTTTGGCATTTGGTAGAAGCAACCTGACACCAGCTAACCTGAAGAAATTCATCTATTCAAATAAAAGAATTCCATGAAGATCCAGAACTTAAGACAGAAACTCTTTCTGTGTTTTTTTTTTCTAATCTTCTTGGCTAGAGCATGAAATGCACCATATCAACACATTGTCAGCATCTGTTTTTTTCCCTGAACGTTTACTCCATAATATTGTCTCTTCAGTAGTGTAATTTTGTGAGTGGATTATCCTCAGTCTTGCCAAAAACTTCTACCATGAGCCTTCCCAAAAGGCTCACATTAGCAGGAACAGCTGCACTACCTTTCTGCTACTACAGGTTAGTAACAGATGCATCACAGTTTCCATTAATTACCAGTACTACACAGAGTAAAAACAGGTTTATATTTTTGGGCCCTGGTTCAACATTTAAAAGTAACGCACAAAATACTGCTCAATAAACACTCCATTCCAGATATGTTTAGATTATTTTGTCTGTTTCTGATGTTTATACATTTATTTATACCAAATATTGACAGAGTTTAGCATAGCTTGGGATGTCATATTTTTTATTGATTCCAGAATATTTAGAGAGGCTTAATGAAATCTAAGCAATCCAGTCTTTAATCTCAAATCCAAAAGCCCCTCTGTAAACATTAAAATTGTGCAGGTCTCATGAGCCTACCAAGGATTCCCCTGGTAAAGAGATAACATATTATAAGAGCTGCTTGGGCTCAGTCTGTAGTATCCTGGGATTTTATTCCAAAGGAAAGAATCAGGGTCAGAATCAAGCACTAAGTCATGTCAGCAAGAAGGGAACTTCCCTTCTCATTGTTATTAACCATCATAAACTAGACCAGCTCTGCTTTTAAACACTGCTATCCAAGACTGTTCCCTACTAACTCCTTGGAGGACTCTTACACAGTTTTTGCCCATTCTGTTTCCCACCCCTCCTGCCCTCTTCCACGGAACTCAAGGTCAAAGATATAAAACCTGTATCAGAATTAGGTATTTGAAACAGAAAACCTGTCCTTATGGCTTCACTTCTCAAAAGCAGTTGATTGAAAGGGTAACCTGAAGACAGAGGTGCTATGCAGTTCATTGTATTTTTTGCTATGAATTTTTTAGAGAATACCTCTAGTTATTAGCAATTGACAAATGAAATGTTGTGTATTTCAAAGCAAAGGTTATATCACAAGCTAGCATTTATTTCAGAACAGGGATAGAGTATTTTAATTAAATGTATATGGAGATGTATGATAAGAGAGGCAAACCCATCTAGGCATTTTAGCCCTGTCTCTTCAGATACCTTCATTGTGTAATGTTAGCAAAAAGGTTTCAGGGCTAAGAATTCACTTTTGATCTAACAGCACTGTGCTACTGAGAGACCTAAGAGGCTCAGAGCAATGCATTTTCTCTCCTGTGTGAACATGTGCAAAGGAAAAACCCACAGTCGCTTTTTGCATGCTCAATAAAGCATATCAAAATCATCATTCTTCCCCTGGTGGAATGATCTTGCTGAGGAAGTGTTTGTTACTTTTTACAAAGAATATGTCTAAAATACAGCCAAGCACCACATCACAGACATCTGTAAACAAACATTCTGCTGAGTAAGCTGATGGTGTTCCCATTTATAATTTGTGGATATGAATTCAGGTACTGGTACCTCAACAGAGTTCTAAGAAAAAGGTGGATTCAAAGTTAGGGCTTTGCCTTCAGACTTCCTTCTCAGGCTGCTATTGGCTCTTTGGGCATCTTTGGACAAAAATCTTCTGAGCCTTTAACTCAAGGATTTTGGCACAACCACATTAATGTAGAGGCTAATGGCCTTCATCTTTCATGGAAGATATGTGCTTCCATTAAATTGAATCTTTTTTTTTTTTCATTTCAGGCTGATTTAGCCAAGTGTCATTTTGCAGGATCAAAAGTGTATCAGAAAAAAACCCCAACCAACCAACCTTAAGAGATAATCCATTACAGAAATCTTACTCAACAATTACATGCTACACATGGCACTGAGTGTTCCCCATTAAAATATATTTATTGAAAAGTGGTTGTTCTATTAACTAAAGGTAAGTCGTTCTAATTAAAATCTCATTTTTTTTCATTAACAGCAACCAGCAATTGCTTCTGCTTAATTAATGCTGAGTTCAATGTTTTTCAAAGTTTTCACTTCCTTCTCCTTTAAAGTCAGCATGTTCTACCAATTTGCAAAAGAGAATGAAACGTGAACTGTGAACTCACAGAAAGAGCAAACCACAAATATACGTGGACAAGATACCCTGTTGAGACTAAATTCTAGTAGCTGTATTTGTAATACACATATGGCACAAAATCAGCCTTATTTTCTGGCATCAAGACAAAGGATTTCACATAAGAGAACCTCTGAAGAAGCACCGCTGCCATTTTTCACTCTAGTATGTCAGAAATACAATTAAACCGAAAAATAATAGGTTCAAAGTTCTACAATAACAAAAGATGATGAATATTTTCTTTGATTTCTCTTTGCTACTAATTATTTCTTTACACCCTCATCTCCATTCCTCCTTATGTGTGTGAGATCAAGAAAAAGAGAGCAATCACTTATGACCAATAGGTGAAGCTTAACCATGAAAGTGAATTGACCCCAAAATTTTTGGAGAGCAATTTTTTTTTTTTTTGGTAAGCCAAGAAATCCCACAGAACCATATAAACACCAGCACTGCACAAAGCACATGCTGGCATGAGCTACCTTGGGCAACAGGGGATGGAGCCAGAACAAGCAGCAGCAGAGCCTGGTTTCACTCACTGATCAGGGGTGGCTAAAGTAAGATTATTATTAGGGAAGAGGAATGAGAAAAGCATCATAGGACTAAAAATAATGGCTTCATGTATCTGGGAAGTTGATGAATGTTCCTGAACCGGCCCCTTTCACAGCACCAGAAGAAATAATGAAAAATGTAAGAATATTTTTAGGAACAGTGGAGTGATAATATATGCAGGGGAGAATGGCTCTGATGTTCATCCCAAATAGCTGCCTGACTATGCCCACAGTTCTGAGGGTGCAGAACAGCTATTGGCAGCACATGTTTTATTTTTCAAATTGAATTTCAGTAGAGACACTAAGGCTTTTTTTCTTCCTCCTCTCCTGCCTCCAGAAAGACAGCCTGAGTGAAATGTAATTTAGCATGCAGGAGTTCTGGACCCTTGTAATTATTTGGGGAGAAGGTGTTGAATGGCTGGGGGTTTGGGGTTTGAACAGAAGCCAGGAAAGAAAATAAGAAATGCTAGGAAAAGCAGCATAGCAAATAGACTGAAATCCTATTAAATACTCAGACTTGAAGAGGAAATAAGCATGAGAAATACGCAGCTGGAACGGAGTAGAAAAACAGTTTCTTGCATATATTCCTCACAACTAATACTCCAATAGATTTCATGGGGTTTAGATCAGGCTTCCAAGAATGGAAGATATGAATGAGAAGTCAAATAAGAAGGAACTGGGGAAAGAAATCTAGTAAAGAAGGAATAAACTCTCCATTTCATAAATTTTAATATTTAGGGAAGAGTTTATTCAGCTTAAACTCAATGAATACTGTACAATAATGTCTTGCAAAAACATATTTGAAGCTGTGACTAGCCTGTGAGAACATATAAAAATTATATTTCAGTTAAATACTAATTAATTATAAAATTTACTTGAATGGTGAAAAAAATGAATTTTTAAAACTTATTTAAAAATAACCTTGAAAAGTCAGTGCTAACAGTAATTCATATGTTAATATTTAAAAAAAAAACAAAAAACAAACCAAGAGACTAAATAAAACAAACACTGAAAAAACCCCAACAACAAATGCCAACCTAAATCTAAAAACCCAAAGCAAAGAGAAAACCCTCACCTGTTATTTTACCTTAAAATATTTCCTGTCATGAAAATACATCACAATGGGGGCATTTTTCCTTTGCTTACCCCCCTCCTGGAGGACAGGTATTCCAAATAAGAGAGAGATTTATCTGATTTGCCTCCAAAGTTCACGTTTCTTCTGGTCTCTACACAGAATACTTTATCCAAGCAGACTTCTTCTCTTTCCTGTGGACATTTCATCCCTTCTTGTCTTCTCCTTGGCTTTCCCTGATTTTCCCTGTGTTTTACCCTTCAGGTTTTGTAACTACCAACACAAAAAAATAAACTTTTTTATTTTCTTTACTTCTCAACCCAAACCATACCATCTCTCAAACCAGTGTAAATCAGTAGCTCCATGGGAAAGAAAAGACTCAATATTTGAGTGTGCTGGAGCATTATGAGATTACTGCTGATGACTGTGACTGATGATAAAGGCTAAAAGGTAGTTTTCAAAAAGTGTCCTGCTAAAAGTCATTTGTACACAATTTTACTGGTGAGGTGGAAAATAAAAAATACTGATATTCCTCATACTGCTGACATAAATGGAAGGAAAGAAACATAGCTGTCCCACTAAGGTTTGTTTTGATAAATACATTTGACTGCATCCCAGGCAGAGTAGCAGAGACAATTGTTTTGAACATTGTATCCCCTCTGATGCTTAGAATACTTAGATTAACCAATTTCATCTCTGGCAACTAATTTGGGGGACAAAAATATTGTTACATAAAATACAATGTTGTCATTCCCTGCATTTGTGCAGCTGCATTATCCATTTTAGCACAGGTAATCTTTAATGCCTCCCCCTTCATCTGAACACCCCTGGGAATGAACCATCTTCTATTCTACCTGAGCACTTAGTGTTTAACTAAACAGATTTATTAAAACCTCACTCTTTCTATTCCTTGGGCAGGAGCTTGGTTTAGATTCACGTCTTCTGACAGATCTATTAAAATGTATTTTTACTCTGAGCTGCTTTCCACTGAAACTTTATAAAAATGGAATTATTTATTCTTAAATGTTTCAATATATCTGAGGCTTTAGACTATTTGCTTTAAATTTTAAATAGCAAATTTAATGCCTGCAAAGGTGCTGAATTTTGTGAAACTCAGTGCCCTTGTTTAAATTTTTGCTGAGGGGCTATAAAAAATAGTCAGCTTTTGCTAGGATGTGCAGACAGTGTAAGAAGATTTCTGGATAATACACGTTAAAAGCAGTACTGGCTCCAGGTTTGTAAATCCTCTGAGATAGTTACATTTCTACACAAGCATTTCTTTTGACCATTTGAAAGGCAATAGTACGGGAAAAATATTACATTTGCTTGGTGCTTTAACAAAAACAAAAATAAACATTATTAACCATTGCAATTAAAGTATTCAAGCTCACAAACCCCTAAGGACAAATAAATTTAATGGGAATTAATGATATCACTCATGTATTGAATACAAGTACTATGTTTGAGCAGTTTGCATGTTTGGGGCTTTTTAATCTGATATTAATGTACACAAGTCTGTCACAGCTGAGTCAAAGAATCTGGCTCCCTAGCTCAAGCCATAAGGATTTAGACTCATCATGCCTCCAATTTAATAAAAAATCATGGCAGCCAACATTGCAGCAAATGTCTACTGAGCACCCAGGATGGACACACTGACCCCTTTATGCTTTTGCTATTATAAAAAAATAATTTTGAGGGAAAAAAGATGAAGGCAGAAATATGTAATTCAACTTTGTCCTTCACACGTTGGCAGAACTCTCTTTCTGCATCTGGGAAGATCCAAAAGATCCTGTATAGGTGCAGCTTTGATTAGAGTAATTGTTGAATTCTTGTTGCAAAAAGGGTCTTCAAAAGAAAGAGGTGCCATTTGTGAGAAAATCTGACCAGGAAATAGATGTACAATTACCAAACTGTACAGAGACCAATATATTTAAATAAATCAAAAATTAAAAAAAAAAAAGAGAAGTTGAGTATAACACATAAAAATCACAGATAGACACTTGCTCCTGAAGGTACTCAGAGCAGAGCAGTTTACAGTCAGCTCAGCTTTGTGTTCAGCTGAGCTAGAACTCAGAAGGTGACCTTCACTGAACAAATTGGTGTCTGAAAATGCTTCCTGTAGGAGAGACCTTTTCACCCACAGTTAGAAGGAGCCAATCCATTCTCAAGATGATGTGATTCCTTATCATCCTCTTGGCTCCACACAGGGAACTCTGAGCCTCAGTGGGAGATTTATGTTCTCTGACAGTGTTTTAAGTGGTCAGAAGGAAGCCATCAGGTTCATGCATATTATGTTCAGCTGGTAGTTCAGAGAATTTACAAATCCAGTTATTTATGGAGCACTTTTGCAGAACAACATTTTCAGGGTAAAGTTTCTGTGCAGTAGAAACTTATCCACTGTGAAATTGCAGGAGATCTTTCTAAAAGTGAAGGCATCTCAATACATCAATTACAGGTACTAGAAGGATAATCAATATCTGGTGTCATTTCCCTAATCATAGCTTCTCTCTCCTTACCAAGAGATTTTTCTAGTCTTTGTTGCTAATAAGCAATATATGCAGTCTCAAAGATGAAGCTGAAAGCTTCATTATGTACTACCAGATTTCAGAATCAATTTTACTATGTTATGGTGATTCTTATTACTGTGCCACTAACTACATTTAATAAAAACATAAAACAGAGAAGAAAAGAAATATTACTAAGAAATCCAGTTTTCAATGCATAAAGAAACATCTTTTTTATACACCTACACATATTGATAGTAAATGAAGCTCTAAGAGCAACATCATAATTTTTCTTAGCCATGAAGACCCACGGTAGCAGCTGCGGAAAAAAAATATCCAAACATTTTTAATTACAAAATAATAAAAAAGAAACCTCTTAAGCATTTGAATACTCCAATAGAAATGTCTTTGGGATGAACTTGAAAAATCATTTTGCCCTTATTTACTACATTTGGATCTAATTATCTTTCTCATTTGTCCCTCCCTACCCTATGGCTTATTCTAGTCCTTCTTGGAAAACCTGACCAGGATCTACAGTATTTTAATGGTGAAATTGCATCGAGTTTCTGTTGTTAATGTGGATTCAAAAATTCCATTAAAGTAGTTAGCACTTCATTTGGTGAAGAAAGACAGGCCTCCTGCTTGGATGTGTGCATTGAGTCAACTGAGAGATGTTAAAACCAATTTGGTAGCAGTAATAACAGGGTATTTCTGCAATACTGCACAGATAACAAGTAACTTGGTCCGAAAAAGTATTTCTAAAGACTTTCTGAATATATTTAGCTAAACTTTTTCATGCCTCAAGCTGTTTTGGATTTAGCACCAAGTATATGCTTGGCATTTGCTGACCCAAACACAAGTTGAAAGTCAAGAGAAGTTAAAGAATTCTGCCCCAAAGTATCTTGGTTTTAAAATTTCTGCAGAAAAATAGTAGCCATAAGACAAAAAAAAAAAAAAAAAAGGAATGAAGTGTAATTATAGTTGTATAAAATCTGAAATATTTTCAGTTAGACTGGAAAGAATCTTCCTGAAATCTGTCTGCTGAAGAGATCAAAATCCATTTAGAGATGATCAGCTGATCAAAGGAAATTCTAAGGCTCAGATGCTTAGACTGAGAAGGATATCGCTGCAGGAAGGAACATCAGTGTGAACTGAGCTCAGCATCAGAGGAACAACTTTTGTCATCTGGACTCTTATGTTTAAGTAGACTGCAGCAAAGGAAGGACATGGCTGACTGAACAAAGATTTGTCCAGCACAGAAAGTACACTTGGTTATGTACAACCTGCTTTAGGTGAGCTCTGGGGTTTGATGGCGAGCCCCAAAGCATGGGAGACAAAATTAAACACTCTAAAGAGAAATAAAACAGCAGAGAATGATGGTTCCACAGTCAGAACAATGCTGCAGCTGGAAGCTTCGAGAGGTGGAATAGAGCAGGTTTCTGAACAGCCTTAAAAATGAAGGATGTCATCTACTTCTAGTGCACTGCAAAACTGGGAGTCAGCATCTGACCTGTGCTACCATCCAGACTCTGCCAAGCCTTGAGCCAGGTCTAAATGCATTTCTTTCTCATGAGGCTGAGCAGTAGGAACTTCTCTGAAGATAACAGAACACATTTAAAGAGAAGGCTCAAACAAGTAGCAGTGAATCCCTAGTTCTGGTGGGTTCCTTGCAATTGTGAGCTGAGATATATAAAATCTCGTCTGGGAAGAAAAGAGATGTTTTCAGAATCATCAGCTATCACACTCTATCCCAAACCCATCATTCATGTCTCCCATATAGCCTAGGGAAATTGTGAAGTACCTGGTGCTGGCAGTAAAGGATTTGATTTGAGTGTTCTTGGCCAGTGTTGTAATTTCTTTAATGGAACCATCTATGATTTTCTGCCTTGTACCTGTTTGACATTTAGCTATTGCACAAGGATTTAGCACAATTTTGCAAGGATGCACAACTTTTCTTCTAGCAGAGAATCTATATGCATTCTAATCTTCCTACCTATTTATTTATGCATTTCTACTAACAGTCTGGCACCTCTTTTTCAATTTAGAGGGGAAAAAAAAAAAAAAAAAGAGATGTTTTTGTGTTTGGAGACACAAAAGGATTTCAGCACTCATGAGTGTTTGATGTTTGTGTTAATGACTTAATTCTGTGCCCTTCAATTAAGTAATGACCTTAATATATTTATACATCAAAGAGAAGAAAACAGAAGGTGATAAGCAGTGTATGAATCCCAATCTCACAGCTTTATAGTTTTTTTTTCTTTTCCTCATATAATACATTCTTAAGTGGATTTGAGAGTTGCTCAATTTCAAACTAAGGAAAAAAATTACAGTAGTTAAGCATAATTTATACCACAAAGTCAAGGAGACAACTGCATTGCAGCACTTATCCCTGAAGTCTTTGGGGGAAAAAATAAGATTTTATTCTTTACAGCTCGAACTTTATGTCAGTGATACTAAAAAATATATTATTCACAAGAATATATATATTTTTTTTAATGTCAACAAGATTAACAAGATCAACAAGTCTGCTCCTAAAGAGATTTTGCCAGGCTATCGTCTTTAGCAGACACCTTCAATATGCACAACTACAATAAAATGTGAATTATTTTCTCCACATTTTGCTAAATGCACTCCATTTTTATAAAATTGTACATTGGTTCAACATGTCATGATGAACTTAAAAAATGTTCTTTCAAGAATGTTAATTACAATGCAAAAAGAATGATACTTCTGTAAAATCAGTCCTTGCAAATAAAAAAAAAACATATATAAAACAGAGGAAACTATGACTTCTTCAGAACATTTGGACCCTGCAACCATCAGGGTCCAAGCTTCCCAGAGCATATACACTTGTCACTAAAGACAACATTTACTGAACCAGGACTAGTTACAATTGCACAGTCAATTTTTTTTTTTTTGTCACATATTTAATGATATTAATTTGACATTCAAACAAGTGTGTCATCTTGCCAATCTAGGAAAAAATCCTTTCTTTTCCCTTTCCAGACCCGCATTCTGTCTTTTCTCCTTCCTCTTCCCAATGGCCCTATTTGAGTTTTATAACTTGCAAATATTTCTTGCTTGAATGCTTTAATGCAACCCAAGGTCATTCTTAAGACTTTTAAAAGCCTCATTAATTCTATGATTCTGTGAAAAATGGCAAGGAACTGTTTGAGGTTCAAAGGTCACACTTCTGTTTTGCCATGCCAGAACTTGTTCTTCTTATCTTTGGGCACCTCTACTGGCAGATAATTTTTTTTTTCTCTTATGTTTAAGTGGATTCCTCTGTCTTGTCCTGTCACTGGGTACCACTGAGGGAAACCCTCTCTGTGACACCCAAGTTGAGCCCCACTGAGTTTTCTAAGAATGCTGACAGATATTTTTCTCACTTCCATCTTTTGGTACTTGGAGAATATTACTGTCTTTTCCACTGTCAGAAGCCTTTAATAAATATTCTGTTCATCTTTGAATCAGGCTTTTGAACCCTAAAGCACCCAGACTTCAAGGAATGAAACCTGCTGGATACAAAGATGTTCTTATACTGCAGCCATGGCTGGTTTCTGCTCAGAATATTTATATTTCTTCTCCATTTCCCAAATCCCATTTTATTTGTTAACAAACAATCCATCATCCATAATCTTTTGTGTGCAAGCAGTTCTTTAACTATAAAACCCTGGCTATTTGACTAACTAAATTTTCATTAGGGAATTTGGTAGCAATCAAGTTATTATACAAATGGAGTCTTTGCATACAAATTCTTACCTGTCTCAGAAGTATTTAATTGAAAGTGTCCTGCTGTTGCCTACAAAACTTCAGCATTTCAGAGACAAAAATTTCACAGCCAGCAATTTCATAGATAGTTAGTGTACCACCTCTTGCAGCTTTCACCACTGAAGATCTTGTCTGTAGATAACCAGAAACCTGATCTTAGTAAAGTAATAAAGAAAAGAAACAGAAAATGTAAAAATGTGCAGTAGACTGAGCGCAGGCTGTGGTCCTCTTCCCCTGTGCACCCTGGGGAAGAGGTAGAGAAATCACAAGTAAACTCAAGGCTAGGAAGAAGGGAGAGGTGTGGGGAAGGTGGTTTTAATATTTGGATTTACTTCTCGTTATTTTACTCCGATTTGATTGGTAATAAATTCAATTCATTTACCAAAGTCAAATCTACTTTTCCCATGACAGTACCTGTTAAATGATCTCCCCCTGTCTTAACCTCAACCCATGAGTTTTCCCCTGTATTTTCTCTCCCTTGTCCAGTTGAAGAGGGAAGAAAGAGAGCAGCTTTGGTGGGCACCTGGTGTCCAGTGAAGGTCAACCCACCCCAAATTCAAAATGATCCTATTTTCTGTTAAGGATCTAACAGACACTGCCATTTAGCACTAACAGAGCATTTAATTCAGAGAGGTTATCTACTGTAATTGCTCCATTACACTGCAACACAGTGTACTGAAATATTACATATTTTTACATCTCTATAACATCTTAATACTCTTGTGTACCCTGTTTGGTGAGAAGGTTAACACGGTTTACTCACAAAGCTGCAAGGGCTTGTACCAGTGGAGCATGGGGAGGTTACTCTGCCTGTACAGCATTCTATCTCCCTGCTCCTGCCCCCATCAATGCACAAGCTGGACAAGCCATGACTGGGAATCTCTAAAGGATGCCAAATAATGGCTGAGCAGCCTTGTGGAGTTCCCCTCCAAGTTTGCCATCAAACCCCTGGCATCACACACAAGAACCAGAGAGTGAGGGCTCTCTGGTGACGTGCTGCCCCAGAGCCCTGTTACAGCCCAGCACTGAGAGAGCTGACTCTATCCTGCCATCAGACCTGCAGAGCAGGGGTGGCTGTGGCTTTGACAGCCTCTCTGATCACTTGGAGTGGATCAGAAAGGTTTTTGAGAACATTGAATGCAATCATCTTATTGCAAAAACTCCACACCTTCTTGGTGATTTCCCATGGGCAGCTCCTCACAGCACTGACTCCTTCCTCACAGCACAGCCAACAAAAGCCAACTCTCCTCTCCACCACCTGACCCACTCTTTTATAGCACTCATCCTTACTGGACACAGCTGTGGCCTGTTAAGGGCAGACCTGCTCCTAATCTTTGGTGATTAGCACAGCTGCAACTCCTCAGGGGTGAGATTGCCTTCTGCACTATATTTTCTTACATTATTTCCCCCCACAGTTAAAATACTGACACCTCTCTTGTCCCATCATGCTCCTTCATAAGAGTTTAAGGCTGTCTGTCCACTGTTCTCCTGTTACTGAGCTCTGTCTGAATCTGAGTCAGGGCAAACAGTTCTCTCTTTTAACAATAGCTCTGTGTAAGATGATCACTAAAATGCTTTAAACCTTTTAGGTATTAATATTAAGTGGATTTATATTGAATAGGTCTGTCTAATGAATCAGCTTATTGTATTCACTGACAAAGTCATTGGCATGAAGGAAATGCTATTATCTGTGCAGCATTCTCTCACTTCTGTGGAGAGGAGCCCTTCTTAGCAGCCTTCCATTCTCTTGATGTAGATTATAAATCATGAGTATTCTGACCTCTGCTGCATATTAGCACTAAGAACCTTCTAATGGTTAGCTCATAATTATGCTTCTTCTTTGTTTTCCTTTTATTCTTAGTTAAAAGATAACATTGTTTCAGATCTTTTAATTCCCCAGGTAGTCTATGAAGACTTTCATGTGGGAAAATTAATTTAGGGGAAAAAAAAGGAAATTAAATCTTTCTGGAGAGTCTTTCTCCTTCTAAACACTGTCATCTCCACTAAAGTATCTTTCAATGTGTATTATCTAACTGAATTTATACTGTCTCATTTAATTTGCACTGATGGAAAAAAGTAACAATAACTGGTATTACAATAACTTGATATTGCCTGACTTACTTTGTGTGATTTCTAGAAGCCAGCAGGGGCAGCTGAGGTCAGGCTCCTCTATTGGCAGGCCTGTCTCAAAGGCCATAAAGCCAATGAAAGTTTTACCCCCAGCACTGCTGCTTTCAGGATTTGAACAGTCTGTATATTTCAAGAGTTTGGGATGCTCCCAAAGCCACTTCCAATGATCACATATTCAAAAAGGCTGATAATTTAATTTTGCTTTCTTCAAATATTATATCTTTCTCTGGAGTATCCAACACTGCTCCTATGCTCAGGAAGAGCATTATTATATACAAATAAAATATCCCTGGCTACCCTGGGTGCAGATATTATCAAAACTGAAAAATTATTGAATGTAGAGAACTTAACCCCCCAGGTGGGATAAAGATGGTTTCTTTACCAGAACTCAAATCAGCCCCACAGATCTGCCCCCTTTAACCCATAAACCTGCTGGTAAATTATTTTGAAAATTAAACAAGAACCACTGCTTATTCAGACCTATATTTACACTGTGGACTGGGCTAGTGGAAAGATCTCTATTAAACAGAAATCCTAAATTAAATAGAAAAAAATACACTGTTGGTTCAGTTTGTGTACAATGTTGAGGAACACAAGGATCATTTTCAGGGATGCTTCCTGGGGTAAGGGTCAAACAGGCAATTTTTGTCCACAGTTTGTCAGCTGGAGCTGACATACACATCCTGCCTTACTGCCTCTCTTTCTCTGGCACAAATTATGCAAAAATAGTTTATAACTGTACCCTAAAAAAGACCTGAATAAAGAGCCTGTGTACCTCCATTAGACTTGATTCCCATTTTGAGAGATCATTTCCAGTTGACCTGGGAAGCTGAAAATCAATAAAATTCTTCATGTGCAAAAAATGACTGCATAAGGAAGCCACCAACTATTTGATGCAAAATGTGGAAATAATCTGCAGGAAAACGTTTTGTTTAAAACATTCAGGCTCCAGTTCTGTATTTTCTCTCACCACACAGAGATATGTCTAAACATCTAGTCACAAAAACTTCCAGACCTCCAAGTCAGATCTTTTTCATGCATAGAGAGAAAGATGGAGAGATGGTGCCTAAAACTGTGCTGAAATAGAATACTAATATTGGGGTTTTTTATTAAAAAATGGAGGTAGGAAATCCATCTCCTGCTCAGGTTTAAAACCAGCCCTTAAAAAGATTTAAATCCAATCTCTTAAAAATCTATCTTTGTTTGTAGGAACACAGATCCTTCTGAAATGGTTTAATGAAAACTTCAGACAGAAAGTAATACTTGACAAAATGGCCCCAAACCTGCTGCTGATTGCATGTACTTTCAGAACAGAAAAAAATTGGCAGAGGTTCCACACCTAGCACAAATCAAGCAGAGATATTCAACCAAAAATTTCTCATACTGCAGTGAGTCACTTTACCTCAAGAAGTGACTTTTTCATCTTGGCAAAATGAGAGAAATCAGTCCCCATTTGAGACTTAGAAATCTTTTCCCATTAAATTTTCATCAAACAAGACGGGTACTGCCAAAAAGTTTCACTTTTGACAGCTCAGCTTTTACTGTCCCTCTGATCTTCTCTCTTAATGCCACCCCCCACAAGGAAAAACCCAACAAAACATATTCTCCATCATCTCTGTTGACTGTAATTTCCAAGTAGCTTCACATGAACTCCTTTAGTAATGAACAGTAATTAACACATTCTCTTAACTCATCTTAGAATTTAATGTTGAACTCAGGCAAGCAGCAAGGACTATTAACTTTTATGAGTATATAATGACAGAACAAAACCTCCAAGTGTAAGTGACCTCCAAGACTTGTTTTGATTCCCAGACACTGAGAAATAAATAACTAGTGCATTATATCATGCAGCATATTTATTGGGGCAAATAAATCAGGTATGTTAATTAAAAGTAGCAGCCCAACTTCTATAAAATTTGGCCTCAGCTATTAACCAGTTTGTATATTCTCAAGATGATGAAAAAAATTCTGACCTCCCCAAGTCAGAATATATCTCTTGAACTAAGACCTTCTAACCTTGAGATATACCTCGTGTGATTTAATTTTTCTAGTATTAAAAAGAAATAGATTATCTTAGAACAGAATAACTATTTAAACTTTTGCCCTCTAGCAATGAAGACACCAGAAATACCATTGTAAATTCCACCTTATAGAGAGCAATCATACAAAAAATGATTTAATCTTGAAATAGGGAGAAAACTATTTCTCTTACCTGTTGAAGGTTAGTATTGTGCTGTCACAGATCTCTGAATCAGTGAGATGGGCTGACCTTGGCTGGATGTCAGGCGCCCACCAAAGCCACTCTATCACCCCCCTTCCTCAACTGGACAGGAGGAGAAAAATGGCCTGAGAACCTTGTGGGTTGAGCCAAGGACAGGGAGATCACTCCTCAATTATCATCACAGAGAAAACATGGAGCTGACTCAGTGATATTAATTTAATTTATCACCAGCTAAATCAGCATATGATAATAAGCATTAAAACCAAAAATCTTAAAACACCTCACTCCCACCCCTCTCTTCTTTCTGGGCTTTAGTTTCAGTTCCTCACCCTCCTCTCCAGTGCTATTGAGCTGCTGGTTTCTCAGGGGCTGAGTCTGGGGGAAGCTGCTCCCCACAGGGAGGGCTGTCACTGAGATTTTTCACCCTTGGTGGCTTATGGGCTGATTTTATCACATAAAAAAACCCCTAAGTCCTATTTAATTTTCTTTCTTTTTGTTTGTTTGTTTGTTTGTTGCCATTTGAGGTTTGTTTCTTTTTTGCTTTTTTTGGTTTTTGCCCTTTTTTTTTCCATGTTAATTTTAGTTCATTCTATTGTTTTCCTTAATTTGATTTTTCCGTCTCATGTTAAGTGTCTGGTGACATGACATTCGTGAGTCCTCTTCTGAGAATTCCATTTAGAATGATTATTTTTACATTAGAGATACATTGCTAATAAAATGTGATCTTTCTAGACCTTTAATGTTTTGACTGGTAATATCTGCTTGAGAGTTTATTGTGGAAAGGAAGTTCCTGCCCCTTTTTTACTGCCTTACCCCACAATTTTAGACACTATCTCTGAAAGAACAGCTGATTTGATTGAAAGGTGTTTTGTGCACTGTGGATTTTTAAACCCTTCACTTCTGTGGCTACTTCCCACACAGCAATGTATCACACATTTTGCCAGATGGGATAAAAAAATCTCTGACCAGCACCCATTACTGGTTTTGCTCCAGTTCAGGTGATATCTCTTGAAGTTAGTGGGAGATTTGCATGAGTAAGGACTGACTAAAATTAGGCAAGAGCCTGAGAGATTGACCTGTACTGAGACTGAAATAACTGTTTTTTAGCTTTTTCACTCCCTTTATATATTTCCTACTTTTTGCTGCACTGCTTCCCAGCCATGACAATAATACTCTGCTGTTACTGCTAGGCACTCACACATAACCTGTGCAGCTCCAAAGCAATCTCATACCAAACCCACATTATATCTTCTTTAATGTATTCCAGTCTACTTCTGAGTAAGCAAAATCTCCTATTTGTATTTGCCATGGCTCCTCCTATGTTTTATATTTTATTTTCTCACCCATGTAACACTGTAATTATTTCTTGCTTGGACACATCTATGAATATTGAAGTAATTGGTTCATTCCTTGTAACTTTACCAGGTAAAGTGCAGTCAGTAACAATCACATCATATCTGCTTCCCTAAAGTCCAGTTATAATGTGACAAACCTTCTGCAAAAACAACTTCCCTTGCCAACCCACCTGCAAATGTCCTTGGCTATAATTACTAGAGAGTGTAAAATGGCTAATAGAATGAAATGACTGAATGAAGCAGAATTACACTTAACAAACTAAGTTGAAGATTAAGTTTTCTCATTCAGTAATGCATTGAAATTCACTTGTACTCCACCTTCTTAGCGTTTTCTGGAAAATATAAAGTATAATCTTATGAAATGACATGAGAAATGGTATTTTTTTCCCTACACAGAAATCAATTTTGGCCCCCAAATCATTTCATGGTCTTTGACCTCAAATGACTGCCCTGAACATGGAATTTTCCCATTAACTCTTTTACTGCAAATGGAAATATCACTCCCTTGCTGTCAGGCTGTTATTGCCAAGGCCTGGATCCTGGCTGGGGCTGCATGTAGGCAGTTACCGGTGAGGGGAAATTTGCAAGTATAATTCTGTTTTGTCACCACTCAAACCACTGAACACAATCCATCTAAGCAAAAAGAACTCTTGGGAAAGAGAGAAGTGGTGACAAACATCTATGGAATAGTGTGAGGAGCCCTCCCTCTGAGGAGGAAGCAGCAGCACAGACAACCTGCAGAGAACAGATTGCCACCCCATGTCCTGTTCCCTTGCACCTCACAGGGGAAGGCAGGTGGAGAAACTGGGAATTGGTTTAAGCCCCTGGAGAAGGGAGGGGTGGCTGTAAGGCCTTTTAGGATTTGTTTTTATTTCTCATTCCCTATCCTCATTTGACTGCTATTAAATTATATAATTTCCCCAAACGGAGTCTGCTTTGCTTGTGGCAGTAATTGATAAGTGATCTCTTCCTGCCCTTATCTCAGTGTTCCTTTCATTATGTTTTCTCTCCCTGGTCCAGCTGAGGAGTAATAGAGAAGCTTTGGTGGGCCCCTGGCATCCAGCCAGGGTCAACCCCCCTCACCAGGTTTTTTCAACAGTGTGCTATACAGCACAATTCCACAGAACCAAGACAAATAGTGAAAATCCTGACATTTGATAAGGCTTTTTGTTGGTTTGGCATGGTTAAAAGTAGTTTATAAATGATCCAAAAAACTCAGCCCCTCAGAAATATTTGAGGAGAATTCTTTGTCTGCTACAATCATGATCACCATGTTCCATGAGTAAGCACTGATATTGGACTACTGGGAAATATTCTTTATGCCTCTATTGCAGCTGGGAATAAGAGCCCATGCCCTGGAGCAGGGCTGTGCCTCTCTGCTGCCTTGGCCCCTTGCTGGTGATCAGCATTTATAGTCAGGCTTCTGGGAGAGGTTTGTCACCTCCTTCAGGCCCAGGGTGTCTGCAGGTGCAGGAATTCACTCACACATCAGGACTGGAGCTGTGCCGCTCTGCAGGACATGTGCTTTGAGTTCCCAGATTCCAAATTTCTACAAGCAGATGGGCACTTGACAGTGGGTAATCTTGGCACTGTGGTCTCAAAATCATTAATAAATTCCTTCCTGCTGGTAGGACCTGGAATGGTGGTGATTCCCTCAAGCTTCCTGCTCCCTCATGGCACCTGTGTGTTTTGGACATTCATTTTTCAGTTTCTTCCAAGGTGTTGAAAATACTTTCTGCCTGGCATTATGCAAGAACATGTAGATATTGATCCTGCTAGATTATTGTTTACTTTAAGGGATTCAAAAAGGACTGGGCTCCAAGTGCCTGCTTCCAACTGCCCATTCCTAATGGTGCAGATAGAATAAGCAGGAGAGTTGACGGTGTAATTATGAATGTCAATTCTGAAATGGCTGCAAGTGACAATTTTTTTTCAATCTGTACTCCAAAACTTCCAGTTAATTTTTTGTTACTGAAATGGCTACAGAAAAACTGAGGGGAAAAAAATCAAATCCTTGGAACTGCATATATTTTGCTCAAGAAAATTATATTCCATCTTTGAACAGTGGTGTTGAAAGAATTCTCAAAGGACTTTGTGAGCAATTGTACATTTTAGGATCTGACACAATTACAGGAGACAGGCCACATTTTGAAAAGTGCATAAGGATTTGCACCAAGCTGCCTTGGCCCAGATGCTGATGCTCAGAGTGTGGCACAGGCAGCTTTAGGGGCTGGAGAGAGGATGCATGGATCCTTTTCCCACATACCTCTGGCAGTGGCATGGTGTCACCCCATCCTCTTGTACAGCTGTTCCTCTTTCCCTCCTGGTCTGTCAGTCTGCAGACTGTACAGGAGACCAGCTTTAATTCACAAAGAATCTTCTGCTCAGTAGAGCCCCAGATGCCTCTGTGGCTGTCATGCAAGTTGTTGGTTTCAGGGACAATCAGTGAAGAAACAAAATTAACTCATTTATTGATTAAAAAAAAAAAAAAAAGAAAGGACAAAAACCTTTCTTTATGTAATCTTACACTCTGGATTGTCTTTTCCCTCTCCAAAGTAATAGTTTTCAGCAGAAAGAAGGAAATTTATAATGATTTGAGCTCGGTACTGAAACAGAGAATGTCTGGTTCCAGGGATTGCTGCAAAAAATTGCCCCTTCTTTGTCATTATTACAAACCAGTAGATGCCAATGTCTTAGCAGTAATAATGGCTCACAAGTGAGAGACTGAGCTCTTGGCAATCCTTAAAGTGTCTATCATATTTTCAGCCATGACCCTGATATAATAGTAAAATGGTAATGGTGTTAGGAATAATTAAATCCTTACCTTATTACATATGGACTCCTTTGAAAGCTCATTATTTATTTGGCAAGTACTTAGCATAACAAATTAATCTAAAGTGACACATCAGAATAAAGTAGGTAACGAAAAATGAAAACCAAAATCAAGATTAAAGAGGTAAGATCATGTGCATTTATATTAAACACTGGTAAAATATTTTGATAAATGAAGGAGCTTCAAATGGCTGTAGAGTGCTAAAGAAAAGAGAGAAGATCACAGACAAAGGTGGAGTTCACTGAGATTTTTACCAGGAGAAGGGTACAATATCCAGGGAGTCTAGAGAATGGTTTGTGGATGGCTGTTTGTTTAGGAAAGCTACTTGGGAACTTTTCTTACCAGGCCAGATGTCCTAATCAGAGCATTACAGCAGCATTTTCCTGCGTGGTGATTATCTCCTCTGAAGTGTGGCAGGGAGGCCAGGATGTCATGGTGGCTCCTTCAGCACAGCTCTCTCAGGAGTTCCAGGGGAGCAGGGAATGAAGCACAGCTGTCTCAGCACAGACAGATGTGCAGTGTGATGGACAGAGATGCACGGCCCTGGGGAAGAGAGGGAAGGGAAATCTGATTTGTGTGCCCACCTCCACTAGCAGCATGGGCAATTGTGAGTGCTCCTGCAGCCAGTGGTGGTGGCAGCTTCTTGAAATGGGCTTGGGAATATTTACTGCATAAGGAAATTTTATGCTTCCTTTTTTTCATTGCTTTTTCACTTTGTTTGGGTCATAATTCAACAAAGTGTTTAAGCATTTCAACCAGATGAATGCTCCCACTGAATTAAAAATTAGGCATGTCCTTAAGAACTTTGCTAGTTCAAGGCCTTAATCATAAAATGGCATAAATAAGGCACTGCAGAGTTGGCGTGAATCAGCAAGATTTACCTCTTTGAATCCCCTGAACATCAGGGCACGGCTCCCATTCAAGGCCTTTACATTTATTATGAGATATAGTTCATTTCAGGGAAGTACAGAAACATAACTTCCTGCTCTGTAGATCACATTGTATAGATCCATAAACTGGAGCTGCTCCTAAAAATGTAAGACCAAGCAGCTGTACACATGCAAAATAATTTAGGAGGATGAAGAATCCTTAATTACTGTTAGGATATTCTATTTTTAGCTGAAGCATCAGAAATTGAGAGTACAAATAAGGAAACCTGCAATTCAAAGTAAATAAAAATAGAATGTGGGAGCATACAAACTCAGAATAAAAAACTTGAAGGAGTCATTTTAAACACCTCAGCTAAAGGAATGTTATCTAATAATTACTAATTAGTTGTACTAGACATGAGCCATTGTATTAATAAAGAAAACTAACAAAGGAGCACAAATATGATCACTCAAAGCAAACCCTCTCAACAGAACAGCCACTTTCCTGTAAAATATAATTAATAATTACTGGCATTTTATTTTTAAATAAAAGTATTCAGCCACAAGTAAGTTTGGAAAGAATTTTATTCTTTAGAAAGAAAGGAAGAAAAACAATTCATATAACACTCAGTTGCACACCTTCAAATGGACTTTGGGTTTGCAGTAATTAAAAGGGTAAATTAGTGATGCTGGCATTCTAAAATGCAGAATTTCAGACTTTTATTTCAAAGTTTAAGCTGTCTACTGTCAAAATCAAGATGCACGAGAATTTTCTTGTCCCTGCCAGAATGCAGAATGATACAGCTGCAGAAGAGCACTGCATATGGAAGCAACAGATTTTTTTGTTTTCCAGCAGCGTAGTGTGTGATGTTCTGAGGTATTTTCAATGCATGTGTTACTATGCAAATCTGATACTTGTAAAGTAAAATTCATACAAAATACCCCAATTACCAGTA
>JAYDZK010000233.1:13992995-14008796 GCA_034509185.1 Euphonia xanthogaster
GGGAAAGAGAAAAAAAAAAGAAAACCCCCCCCCAAAAAAAAAAAAAAACAAAACAAAACAAAACAAAACAAAACAAAAATCCCCTTGTGGATCCAATTAAATGTTATGATAAATTGTGACAATGAATTTTGAAGAATAAGAAGAAAAGACTATTTGTAGCAGTGAGAGACCCATACTTTTCATGGAGTTTTGTTTACCTTTGAGCAGCCCATGACAAAATCAGTGTGAGATTGTGAGCAGAATGACAAAGCACTGAGACCATGACTGAATCCATAAGAAGTAAATTTGATGGAACCCAGTTAATGTATCCTTTATTGGCCACTGGGAAGCTGGAAGCAATCTCATGAATATCCTGACCCTATTCCACACTAATGTGGGGCTGGATTAAACACAAATATTCTACAGCAGATTTTAAAATATGTTTTGTTTAGTCCGTAATTCCTTTTCTTTATGTCAGAGTCAGGTAATAAACTACCTCTGTTGGAGCTCTGGGAACCCAGTTTTCTGGCCCTGTTATTTTTCAAGACACCAACATCCATCACCAGTTCCAACTGTAAAATATAATGGACGTGCTCATGGGCCAGCACGGGTTTCTGCTATTTGCTGTGGCTTAAGTTAGGCAAGCTGAAAAGTTAATCCTGCTCTCTGCTTGTTGCATGCAATCACTATAGATCATCCTGCAGGGACAGAGGAAGCTCCTGCAGTCGGAGGAATCTCTGCTTCATCATTTCTATGAGTACCGTTTTCATAAGTTATATGGCTGATATGATAGTTACTAGAGAAATTAAATGCTATAAACTACTTTCAGGATGGGACCTGAGGGTGGCATTAAAGAAATAATTGTAGTAGCTAGTTTTGAAATTCATAGCCATAATAATTGAAATTTTTCTTTTAATGCTAGTAATATTTTAGGAGTGCAGAACCATTGCAAAGTACATGTGTTTTGTATATTTAGTTAATAAGGTATAACTCTCCTTTAATATTAAATTAAAAAAAAAAAAACCATGGGAAAGCCATGTATAGAAAATCCTATAATATCCTGCCATTGCATCTTCATTTAGTATGCAATCACATAAAGAATAACCTCACTGGGAATGGTCATGTCCCACACAGACAA
Source organism: Euphonia xanthogaster (assembly GCA_034509185.1). NCBI lineage: Eukaryota > Metazoa > Chordata > Aves > Passeriformes > Fringillidae > Euphonia > Euphonia xanthogaster. Next base: position 13,994,113 of record JAYDZK010000233.1, read on the forward strand.
TGAGAGAATAGTGAAAGCACAGTAATGGTGTACCTGGCTCCATGTTAATGAAATCAATCAGTTAGGCTGAGGATTCAAGGAGTCAAGGGAAAAGCAAAATGAAACAAAAAAAATAGAATGATAAAGAAAAAATAATATGACAAAAGGAAGAGATGCAACCCAGGAGGGATAAGTGAGGCTTCAGACAAGTCAGTTTTTATCTTGGCAATTAGGAGGAGCTGCATTTCTTCACTGATCTTTGTGCAACCCATTTCCTGACATCTGTGAGGATTCTCTGTGGAAAGTATGCAATGTCAGTTTGTGGCATTCTGTGGGACTGCTGCCTGTGACCTGAAGAGTGGCATTCTGTATTTCTTCTTCAGTTCTGACTTTCTCATCCACACATCCTCATTGCTATAAAACTTACTTGGGATTTGCTTGGGTTCCAGTCAGAGCTGTGCCATCACTGCAGCCCATTTGGATTCTCCTGGAGATGCCAACCCTCTGAAATTTCTTGGCAGACAGAGTTGGTTGGAATTTGGCTTGATTTGATTTCATGTTAATTTAACAAAGACAAATGTTGCCCCTTTTAGCAGATTCTGGGAAAAGTTTCCAGCAAACTGCAGCTTCTTTTCAAGGGCAGGTTGCAGAGGGAACCAGTACAGTACATTCTGTAAAAAATGCCACATTGGCTGAAATCCTCTGTGTCCCTGAGGAGCGAGTCACACAGCAATAAAAGCATTTTCAAACTGCTTCAATGCCATGCCTTTATTGTGAGCTTCTGGAAGAGATGGAAGCATCCTGGCCAGAGGGTGGAAACACTGCTGTCCCCAGCCATGAGGGGAGAGGCTGCTCCAAGCTCAGCTGGATCCAGCAGCAATGGTGAATGCATCCAGACAGTCTGCTGTAAAATGAGATTTCACATATTTTACTGCTAAATACTGTGTCCCATTGAAAACACATGCAAAATGACATTTATGCTGCATTTTTCGTAGCTTTTGGTGGCTTTTCCTGGTACTTGGAAGTCTAGACTGTCAGGTGTCCATGCAATGCCCAGCAGTCACAGGCAGTAAATCATACAGGATGTCAGGATGCATCAGACATCATGCCCAACAAGCTGGACTTTAGCAAAGTAACTGTTCATTTCTCTTGCTGGAGCCACAGAGTCCCCAGTAAGTGTGAAATTTTCCAAATCCCTACCTAATACAGAGAGGAAAGCTGCACCTTCCTTCACTGCAGGAAGTTTCATGGTGCTTTTTTGCAGCTGTTTAGAATTGCTCAGTGGGTTGGACAGAGAGGCCACAGAACAATTCCATTTTGAATTCAGTTCTGGTTTGAAATGTTTGATTTTAATGTCAAGAAACTGCAGAAATGTGTGTGCTCTGTTGACAGATGCCATAGAGGAATTAGGAACCACTTTTGTCGAGGTGTAATTCGTAACATTTAAACAAATTGAAATGTTTTTAGGACTTTGCCATATGTTCCATTCATCCCAGAAAGGGTCCTGCCAGTCCCTCAAGGGTGTGGCATACACATTTTGGCATGATTTTGGCTATCTTTCCTATTTAGGCCCTGCCACTGATGGTCATGTATTGGAGACAGAAATACCTGAAAAATTAAACACACATACTATTTTAAAATCTGTGTTTAAAAATATGTGACTTGCCCAACAGGTTTCTGAGGAGAGTGCAGGAAAATATGCCATCTTTGTTATGTTGAGAATTTCATTCAAGGCTGATAATGTGAAATAAAGACACCACTGTTGTAATACATGTGAGGCCTCTTTATCGAGCTTGACTGTAACTAGAATCTGCTCTACCAAAAATGTATTACTTAGCCAGGAGAGGTAAGATTTAATCACTTGTAACAGCATTGCCTGCTTTTCTTCATAAATTCCTTCCTATAAAGATATAAGCTGATTTAGAATATAATATTCTTCTTTCACATGTGGCATTTTCTTGCATGATTTAAAAATTCATTTTGTTTCTTGTCTTTAACACAATTATTTCCTGATGGAAACTGTAGAAGCATTTTTGTGTCTTTCTTGAGAATATTGGGGATTCTAAATTAAATTTTCTTGCAATTGTCAGATTGTAAGATGCTTTACTAGTTCTCATCTTTTACTTTGGTCACATACAAAAGTATTTTGCTATTACCAGCCACTGCTGCCTCCCTGACCTTTGAACTTTTAAGTAAAACTTGGAGCAATAGCAGCAAATGGTACATAAATGTGTCAATCTGGAGGTTCTCTACTGCATGTTGGAGAGGATCCAGGGCCCCAGTGCCAGCTGTGCTGTTCTAGACAACACATTTATTACCTGTGCTTGCAGAGGTGCTTTGGATTCTTGGCCTCTGGGTGATAGATAAAGGGGAACATCCATACAGATATACACCTATTTTCTATGAAGAGCAGGTAAAATTTCTCAGAATTATGGTTTCCTGTCTTGGTTTGTTCAGTTGTTTGGGGTTTATTTCGGTTTTGTTTTCTTTTTTATTTCCCCCCTCTTATCAAGTGCCTTCTCTCCACAGAAAAAGTAATGATCATTAAAAAAATGGACAGGAGAAATGCAGCAGAAAGGATTAATTATGTAATCTAGAAAAAGTGAAATCCCAACAGCATGTCAAGAAGATGGTCTGCTCTGCACCCTCCTTGTTTTGGAGACAGACATAAGATCTCTGCATGTGCTGTTGACTTCAACAGTGGTAGAAGATACTCCCCAGGTTTTAAAATGAGGGAAGATGGGGTATTTTCTTAGTAAACAGTGATGATATTGCACTTCCTGCTTACAGCACATTAATCACATTAGTCTGGGTTTTCAGATATGTGATTTTAATACTAAATATGAGTGGTTGTAAGGCTAAATGCAGAGTGTTCAATGGCAATACACAATTGCTCTTTTGTTTCTAATTGTGTCTTATTTGCATCATTTTAAACTAGTTGTACATGGCAATCATTTCTCACAGATAAAGGATTTTACTCTTGACTACTCTGAAGGGTTTGTGTGAAACTAAAAACCCTCTTCAAACAAGAGAGGAGTATAAAAAGCACTTAGAAAGTAGTTAATAACATATCCCAGATAATGGGTGATTTGGTATCAGATCACAGTGAATCTATATAACAATACATTGAAAAAAATATGTGGAATAAAGGTGCCTTTCATTGTACATTTGCTTAGCTGTGTTCTACTCTTTGTGTCCTGTCTATTCCTCCTACTCTTCCTTCCTTCTGCTCTCCTGATTGGTTAGGTTTATTGTGATTTTTTTTTTCTGTTGAAGAATAAAATAATGGCTTAGGAGCCATAATTAACAATTTGTCAGTCATTTGCCCAAACGCTCACTCAGAGAAGGAGGAATTTCCAGGTAATTGTTTAACATCTGAGTCTGAGAGACATCTGAACTGTAGTTTAGTACAGACCAGCATTAGACCTTGCTGATGTTTAATTGATTAGTAAATTACTTCATTGATGCTCTTAATGCTTGAGTGAACTCAAGGTCTGCACTTCCTTAATGAATGAAGGCATGGTCTTTATCCCATGGAACATTTAACTTCTGACTGATACTACAGCTGGAAATCTAAGCCAGACAGTGGTATAAAGCATTTCTTTAGTAAAGTATAGGAATAAAGAAGCATTTTTAAGTGTGTTCTTTTATTTTAAGCTGCCTATCATTTTCCCCTTTATGTCCCTGTGGCTTGGTGGAAGACATGAATCATCAGGGGGAGTAATGGGAGCAAAAACTTGATTAGTAATTTTGCAAAGGTGATGCGTGACAGAAGAAGCTGTATCAAACCATCCAGGGCTTGGGAAGGGCAGGCGTATAGGAAATAAAACTTGTCAGAAATATAGGCTGAGGATTCATTTGTCAGGAAAAAATGTAGGCAGCAATCAGAACAAATGAGATGTGTGCACCTGTATATTTGCAGGGTTTAGATGGTTTGCTTAAAGCATGCAGCTTAGTGGATAATTACAGTGATGAAGTCTGTTATTCTGTGACGAGATCAGGTGGGTAAAGCAGCTAGTAAGAAGGACTTTTTAGCATTTACTGGAGTAGTCAATAATAATATCTGTGAAAACAGTTCTCAGACTGTTTTAATAGTCAGGAACTTCTCTCTCATACCTAAATAGAACTGACTTTTTCTTAGTGTAAACTTGTGCTTAATTAGAGTGTGCAATCTGACAACTAATCTAATCAGTTTAGCACGATCAGCAACTTTATTCCTGGCACAGGGAGACAGAACTATTCCTGGCAAATTTTTCACCAAACAACCTAAAGTTCCATAAAGCTCATCTAGCATCATGGATCTTTACAGCTGTGAATCTCAGCAGTTCTGGAAGCTGTCACTGATGGACAGCTCCCTGTGAAATAAGCAGGCTTCAGAATTAGCAGCTGCAGGCAAGGTAAATGAAAATGACAGAGTGAAGAGCACAAAGGTCTTTTTGAAGTGTTTATTCAGTTATTTTTTCAACAGATTTTCCAGCTTTTTTTTCACAGGTCAGTTCATCTCCCTAGAAGCAAGCAGCCCTGTCAAAGAGAGCTGGGATGTCACCTGTTAGCCTTGGTTTATTACAGCTCTCTGTGGCAATAACCATTACAGCTGGGGTTGTAAAACTTCCTGTTATATCTCCTCTCATCCACATACTCATAAATTCCATTTGGAGCTGATAATTTACCTACCTGCTCTCTGTCCCTTTCAATGCACATTTTGAATACAGTGCTCATGGTGGTCACTGAGATGTGCATGATATATTTTTCCTTAGAAGAAAATGGAAGCATGACAGTAACTTAATCTTTGACACGGTAAACTTTGCATGAAGATGAAACTAGTGGACAGGGGTCAGAACTTTGGAGCATGAAAGATTTTTGTGTATGGACTATGACAACCAGGAGAAACACATCTAGGAGGTGAGGAATTGCCCCTTGTCATCTTTGTGAAACATTCAGTTAAAATAAAGTCTTCCTTGCTTTTCTTTGCCCTTGTTGTTTATGGTACACTGCAAAATGCGTGGAAAACTCAGCTTCTCACAGCTGGAATTTTGATTCACTTAATTACAAAATAACTATTAATATGGTTGTGCAACAAAATATTCAAGGCATTCTATCTTGTGAGGCAAAATGTTTTTGTGTTTCAGTAGTACAGGTGCAAAACGGTGGGGTTTTTTTATGAACATCTCATTCTATTTAAAATGTGTAATTTGAAACACTAAACTGAGTTTGCTTTTCAGATGCTTGGCACAGCTCTACATTCTAAAAAGTAGACACATTGCCTTCCAAAAAACAAGGTTCTATGCTAAAGTTAGTATGTCTGATATGATGGACTAGTTCCTCTGGTTGAAAGTTAGAAGGCTCACTATGGAAAATTCACCTGGAAAAGGTTACCAGATTCTATCAATTAAACTGTTATCCTTTAATATATATTTTTTAGTGCTCCTTTGTTAAAGAAAGTTAGACAGGGATGTGAGTGTCAGGCAGCACTCCCCAGCATGAAGAAGAACATTCTCAGAGGCCCTCACCAGCCCCAGAGACAACACAAATTCCTCTTGCTGGTGTGTTATGAGCCACCAAGACAGACACGGGAAGAGAAGAGTTTGTCCTGTCACAGACTGTGGCAGACAAGCACAGGGCTGAGCAATTGGAGCCCCTGGACATCCTTGATTGCATCATTTGCTGCACCTGAAAACACTTCACTCCCCACTGGGCTCCAATCTGGCCCAGCTGACAGCTGCTCCCAGGGTATATAAGGCAGTTTTAGCAGTTTCACAATCAAGTGCACTGGCATTTTCTTCTTATCCTTCCACAGGCTCCCTGAGTAGTTAAGGTTAGTACATGATCCCTTACATAGCAGTTCCCTGATATTCTACCACAAAGAGAGGGGGCCTGGGTTTATGTGTTTAGTGATGAGGGCTGCCTTTGAATGACTTAAAAAATGATAATAGCAACAAAAATCCTGAAACAAAGTAGTTTTGCTGGAGCTCTTTTCAGATAATATATACCAGATTAAATGTTACAGTCCATTGCCATTAAAGCACGTGTGTTGTGCAGGACAACAACCCTGATAGTTCTGTAAGGTATAAATATTACTTTATTGAAGTGATCTGGGGTTTGTGCTTATAAAGTACAAACTTGAGAGTTCATGGAGGAATTGTTTTTCCTAAATATGCTGGGATGATGTTTTAAGTAGTAAAATGTCCATAAGTGGAGTTGGTGCTGCATGCACCCAGATGAGTGTGCAATTGTTGCTGGCTGGTGTGCATGGGGTGTCAGTATAATTTTCCCTGAAGCTGAATAACTGAGCCTCAGTACTTCAGAGAGGAGCTTGGATGGGTTAAACACATGTATTACAGAGCTGTGAAAACAGAAAAGGGCTCTGTGATGAATGTTCATTTTTGCAATGTGCAGTTACTGTGTGTGTTGGCAAAGTACTTGATGATTTCACAACACATGCCCAGGCCATTGCTGCTGCAAATTATTGTGTCAGGATTCTTTTAAACTGCAGTACTTGAATCGTGCTTCCTTTATTCTTGAAGCTATAACTACTCTTATGCCTGACTACCATTTCTAATGAATGGATTTAGCATGCTCTGCTCCTTAATCTTGATGCTTTTCCATAGAATTTTGATTTGGAGTAATTAAGTAGTAATTTGAAAGAAATAAATTTTATTACTGCCTTATAATTTTGCTTTTTTTTTCATATAGTACATACTATATGTAGTGTAACTGAAATGCCTTTGTAAAAGAGGTGCTGCTCCTCATTTGTATCCATGGAATCTTAAAAGTCTTGATTAAGTAGTTTCCTCTAATTACAGTGGCACACAAGTATGTTTTGCATTCTTGCTGTATTTTCTGTGGGAATTAATGTCTGTAGAATGTGTGCTTGGGCTACTTAATTTTTTATTATTATTTGAAAGATAACGTATCAACATTCTCAGGAACACCAAAAAAAAATTACATAATTAAGAGATTTTTGTTGAAATAGCAAGGTGGAAAGCAGGGATTGGAAAACTGAATAAAAGTAGGGAAATAGATGGTTTGTAGACTGAAATACTAAAAAATGTAACTTAGACCAAATAACTTCATTGTGTTATTTCTGTAATTGAAGTTTTATATGAGCAAATAACTGTACTGAGCTCATAAAAATTGAGGTTGTGGGAATGAACGGATTGCCCTGTAGAGAGTGTTTATTGCAATTAATTTGTTTGTATTCTTCCTGCTGTAAAGAAATTAGTGTGAATGGAAAATGATAAATCTCTACACATGTGCTTTTGAACAAAAAGTGGCCTTTTTCTCCACCAAAGTTGTAGCTATGTAGTAAATTTCCAACAGAAGATGATGGATAAGAAGCCAAATGTGTTTGCAACTCTATTTTTTTTTTCTGGAAGTAGTTGTTGCACCAGTAATCATCAACATTTTGAATTGCTTCTGATTTATTTAAGAAGATGTTTTGAAAATTTTCAAAAGTGGGGAAATGTTGCCTCAGTTTACCTCCTGCAAGTTACTTTACTTTGTACTTCTTTTCTTAGGTTTTGAAGAGATTAAGGATAATTTGTCTTGGAATTAGTTGAATATCCTGGACAGAAGTTAGGAATCAATGCCTGTTGCATTCCTCAGCTGAAGTTCATGGGAGCTGGCATGCACTTAAAGGTATAAACTGGAGAGAGAGGGGAAGGAGCTGGTTCAGAGTCTGCCCAGTGACCCTCAGCAGGGTTGCTGTGGCTGTGCTGACCATGAGATGCTGGAGCTGTGTGAAGGAGAGGCCTGCACACAGGGCTATTTAATTTTAATTTATACCTATATGGTATAAGTTTGTTTAAATTTCATGGCTTTTAGCTGCAGACCATCAGGCTTCCCAAGTTGTGGTTGTATTTAACAAATATGTAAAAACACCTTTTCCCTGGTCTGAGTTAACAAACCTGACTTTGTTTTCTGGTCAATTCTCTTCCTCATTTGCACTGAGTATAGCAAATTCGAGTCCTTTACCAACTTTAGCACAGTGTTTTCTAAAACTACTTCCCTTGTGGGAGATGGCTTTCATGGGCTGTGCAGCTGCTGGTGTGCCAAGGTGCTGGAAGTGCCACAGAGCTCTGCAACCAGGAGTGGCTCTGCTCTCCACGAGGTGAGCACATCTCCTTCCCAGGCTGTGCTGGACCTGTCCAGCTGGCTGGGAGTGAGCTGCACACGGCTGCTCATCAGCCTTCCAGCCTCTGCAAGGCAGAGCTGAGGAGGGAGGGAAGGCAGCTTATCCCGCACAGCTGCCAGCTCGATTCAAAGGGAAATACTGTAACAAGGCTTTGTTGATGTCTGTGCCATGAATCCAGCGTTCCCCAGTGTTTTCCCTCTGCTTTGTGTTAGTTGTTATTCAGACAGCCAGTCTCAACACTTCCCTAGATAAAAACTATTGTTCTGTGCTTGTAGTATTTTGAAAATGGGGTTTTGCATTGTAGTTATACTTTTAAATTACGCTGTTTGCAGGTAGAATTTATATTTGTTTTAAAGGTTTAAATCTGAAGAACCACCTGCTCACAGAAAATAACAGCCAATGGAATTACATTTTTCCTTTGTACTCAATCAATCAGCTACCTAAACACACACGTGGATGAAGGGGGAGAAAACTACTTTGAACACATTTTGTGTACTTGTGTATTAGGAGTGTTAACATTGAAAAAATCTATTTGGAGCATAGTCTCAGATATATTTGTTATATATAATATTTTAGTATGATTTCTCCCCAAACTGTGGACAAATTAATTGGTAGGAAAAATCTGAACAAAGTCTGACCTGAATTTTTTTCTTCATCTTACAAGTGAAAAAATGTTGGGTGGGTTGATTTTTTTTTTTTTTTGGTTGACTATATTTTTCAAAGAAAAAAAAAGTATAAATTAATTTATTCCTCCCAGTCCTCACTTTCCAAGTCCTCATTTAGATAGCTACAGGTTTTGAATAAATTTCACTCTAAACTTCTGTATTCCAAGGGCATAAATGCTAGGATACTGGTAAAGGGTGATAAAAATCATGTAAAGCCTGAGTATTCAAAAGGTTAAGCAAAAACAGGTTTTCAGCATTACAGGTTGGGTCCATATTCATGTTTCCACTAAATGCTTCTTTCAAAGTGAAATGAGAAATTCAAGAATACATGCATTTCCTTTTTGCTCTCTTGCTGTAGCAGCTTAAATAATTGCTGCTGGAAAACTTTAAAAAAAGTATTTTGGATATTTAAAATATTTTTTCCCCCCACCCACCTGTGAGTGTAGGAGACTGAAACCTGTAGGAGCACAGTTTGTGGTAATTGGGGTGGGGCTGGTCCAACCTCATCCCTAACAGGCTGCAGCTGTGAGCAGCAGGTGAGAGCATTGACAGCAGTGAGTGCCCAGGGGCACTGAGCAACCACCAAGGGAGCAGAGGGCACACAGGTGCAGTGCATCAACATGAGGGTATAAAAGGCTGAGCTAAAGAACAAGAACAGATGCTTGCAGCCCTCTGAGGTGAAATGGTGTTAGTCTGTCTATGGGCAGATGCCTGGAGCCTTCTGGAGAGGTATGGTGTTATCTGTATGGGTTGAAACTTTGTGAAATTGTATGTTGATACTCTGTGTGTTGTGTCCCTCCCAACTGTGACCCACACTGCCACAGAAACCATTTAAATCATTTAAAGGGGGGCTTTTTTGCTCCTATTCATTGAGTCTTGCCTTCAGAGTATTTGGACTTGGGTGGAAAACCTTGGAGAGGAAAGTTCAGGGTGTTTGTTTTCAAAATAATTTTTTTCTTATGTTAAATTTCTGCTAGCTCTTGCCATGTCATCCTGGTAGAGTCTGCTCCAATCAGTTTGGATTTAAGCTGTACTGTACAATCCAAGTTGCTGTTGTAGTACCCTATTGTAGATGATTTGATAATGGATGTAATAGATTATTCAGTGTGTGTATACAAAAAAAAAAAAAGTGGAAATGAGATAAGGGAGTGTGTTGTCTCTAACTGTTTTAAGGGGTTTTTTTTTCTCCTTTTATGCTGATTTGATGGAGTGCTAAACTGTGCACAGATTAAGTTTCCACAAGTGGAATTGATCTCTATCAGAAATCTGTTCTGATCTTTCCTTAATGTCTTATCAGAAAGGATTTGCCTTAAACCCAAATATCAAGAAAAGTACCTCAAGGGAACTGGCCTTCATGGGCAGAGGCACAGAATGCATGGAGAGCAGCCCTAGGGTGCAGGAATTTGGGGTGTTGCTGGATGAGAGGCTGGATGTGGCCCAGCCACGTGCCCTGGCAGCCCAGAAAGCCAAATTTATCCCAGGCTGCCTGAAAAAAGTGAGCAGAAGGTCAGGAGAGGGGATTTCCCCCCCTTAACTCTGCTCTTGAGACACCTGGGTCCCCAACATGAGGGTGTGGCCTTGTTGGAGCAATTCCAGAGGAAGCCATGAGGAGAATCAATGGGCTGGGGAATGTGCTGAGTGAAGACAGACTGAGAGAGCTGGGGTTGTTCTGCCTGGAGAAGGCTCCAGGGAGACTTTATAGCATCTTCCAGTACCTAAAGGGGCACCAAGAGAGCTGGAGAGGGACATTTTACAAGGGCAGGGAGTGATAAACAAAGGGGGAATGGCTTCAAACTGAAATAAGGTAGGTTTAGTTTGGCTATTGGGAAGAAATCCTTTATTGTAACGGTGGGGAGGCACTGGAACAGGTTGCCTGGAGAAGTTGTGGAAATAAATCATCTGTCTCTACCATATGCCATGCATCAGTAAAGCTGAGTAGCTCACCAATAAGGTGAGCCGAGGTGGTGTTAATTTTCTTTAGCAAAGGTTCACAATAAAGGGAAATGTCTTTGTTCCAGATTCCTTATTTAAAGAAGGGTATGCTAGCTCAAATTGTGTCTGGGAGGCCTCATCAGAATTAAAGACAAATCAGGTGCCCTGCAATTTACATTCAAGGATCATTTACCACCATCAGCCATCTCACTGAAGCTGATGAATATTTGCTGTTGACTCCAGGGGGAGTAAGAGAAAAGGGTCCTTGTATAATTTATGGTGAGTCTCAATGGGAAAACTTCCTTTCATCCCAGTGCAACTGCATGGATGCAGACATTTTATTGCAGCATGCTGTCTTTATTAATGACAGGATGACATCAGCTAAGATTTTTCAGCCCATTTTGACTTTAAAAATGTCATTTTATGGAACCTATAATGCCTCCACTATTTTGCTCTCCTACAAATGTGTTGGAGGATCAGAGAAATCAGTGACCCTTTTGCCCTGTGGTTCTCATCTGCTTAGTACTCTTGTATTTAGAGGGAAACAAGGCCTGCTACATATTTAGAAATTGAAATAGTGTTGTGCCTCCTTCTTTTCATAAGATTCATCACTATGTAATCTCTGCTAGATTGAATGGTTATTATAGCCTTAATTTATTTAAACCTACAGACAGATCCATCCTAACAGCAATGTTCCAAACAAACCTTACTACTCTGGCTTGTTCATTGATAGTATCGTGCTATTGCTTTACTGGGTTTATGAACTGACCATGTAACAACCTAGGGAAATTGTGGCTTGTTAATAAACAATTTTCTTCTAAGCACAGGTGTATTTTAAAGCAGACTTTGTCCAAGGGAGCAACTTTAGACCATTCTTGTTTAAATCAAGTTCAAGTGTTATGTGGAAAGGTATGTTTTGGATCATTGTTCCATTTTACAGAATATTAACTTAAATCTATTAGGCTGGCTAATGGCATAACACTGGTATCTGCATTAGATGTGAATTCTGGTCCTGCTAACAGACATCATTTAATTTCTTTAAAATTTATTTGTTGTATTAAATATTTTACCATACTTAAATATAATCTTTTTAAGTAGCAAGAAAAATTTGTGTTGTATGAAGAACTGGGAGTTTTAGTGCATATCTCTACAATGTAATTGTAGAGCATTTGCAGTTTTGACTGGAGAAGAATGGATTCAGAGATTAAATTTGCAAATTTAAATATGATGTTCTTGGACAGAAACAAATCAATTTACCTGTGGCAATATAGCCACCAGATAATAATGTAATTTTTCCTTCTGCTTATTCATATTTAAATTACTCATAGTGGTTGAAAATATTTGATAATGCTATAATTTTGATGCCTCACCTGACTTTCCACCCTTCCTGAGACAGGACAGCCATTTGATTATTTTTTTTAATGAACATTTTGAAGTACTAACACCTTTGGGATTAACATCTTGCAGGACATGTAGGGTAGACAGAATGGTGTTTGCTGTCCAAAATAATGTTAAGTGATATAAGAAGAAATCCAATTCAAATTGCAATTAAACTGAATTAATTGAAATTGGTTATTTGTGTGCCAGATATCCCACTGAACATTTGGAAGCTGTGATAAATGTGGCCCATTATGAGCCCTGCAGTAAACATGATTTAAAACAGCTGGATGCTTTTCTGCCAGCTGACATATTTCTTTTGGGAGTGGACTCTATGCTATGGAATTGTTTTTCAGGTCTCATCTGTTAACCTGGGAAGTTCTAACAGTGTCATGACCTCAAAACCAAAAAAAAAAGTCAGTATGAGTGTGACTGCCAGTGGCTCCTGGATGCTCAGAAATGGAAATCCCCTTAATAGGATGACAATCCTGTTGTGATTTAACTTGATTCTGTACTGTCTTAATGGTTTTCCTCAATAAAGATATGGCCTTTGATCCACTGCATAGGATAAAATATCTCCTGGAGAGGAGTTTAACTGTGCTCACATAAAATGCAGTTAAACAACTGTGGTGCAGCTTGTTAGTACTGCCACACATGAATGTTTCCAGGCCTCCTCCTCACATGAAGCAGCCAACTTTCAGCTGGAGTTATTACATTCCAAATGCTTACTTAGCATAAAATCCACCCATGTGAAGGATTGCTTGGGTGTGACAGATGGCATACTCTGTAATATGTAAAAACAGTTTGGGGCAGAATTATTATTTTTTTTAAAAACACACCTTTTTATCTTTTAAGTGATTGGCAGATTTTTGTCTGTCAGAATTTTTAAGGTTTTAACACAGTTCTGTGTTTTTATTTTCCTGCCATCCTATTGTTGAGGGCAGTTGTATTTGGTTTTTATTTTTAACTTAGGTTGTGGACAGTCTAAATAATTTCTTGGGCTGTATCTAACTTCCACATCAAATTAAACATGAGACTGAAGAGTTTAGGAGTAGAACTTTGAAGCTAAATGAAAAATGAGGGCTGGTTTTGGTTTGAGTGGTTCATGTATCTAGATAAACTAGCTGAGTGTACCAGCTATGGAGCAGAAGGGCCACTTCAGTGTGGACAGGTATTTCAAGGTGCTCTCATTCTCTAATGGGAATAGAAGGTCATTTATTGCTTGTGGGACATGGAAAAACTTGCTGTGAGAAAGAGATGCTTTAATGGATTAAATTGTGGTTCAACTCAGCATTCATATTTTGAGTTTTAACTTCCAAGTTTATATTATATGTGAAGGAGGTGAGATTCAGTGATATTTTTCAAAATAAGCAGTTAGTCTAAGCAAATAAGACAAGATTAGAAAATAAAACTTATACTTTATTAGGCTATCACAGCTGTAGTAACACTGTCTGTGAAAGTGTTCAGACTTTTGTCTATTTGAAGATGTATTTGATTTGCTTGTGGAACCATCTCTTGCTTTGAAGAAGGTAAGAACTTATCCAGTGAGTTTTTATTGCTGGTACATAATCCTGGACAATGTCACATAAAAACTCAGCTCTCTTTTCTTTTTGACACTTAGGCCCTCCTACAAAGCTTTGTGCCATACTGAGGTCTCTGGTCACAAAGCATGTCCAGCACATACTTCCATGAAATACAAGTCTGTTTGTAGGCTTGGATTTGCCCAGTTACTCTGTAAGGCACTGGGGATATTTCAGTGTATTGTTTGTAGCTGCTCTGTTGCTAAACTGTGGGTAGCCAAATCTCAGGAAATAATTGTGAATGTTCAGTGATAATTCAGTTCCAACATTAGACTCTTAAGCAGGCATATATATCTGCCATACCTTATAATAAGGTGCTTTTTGCAGTGTTTAATCTGTGATTAGGAGATATTAATATTAAATAGTATCTCCCAATAGGGTATACAGGCCATTAATTACATAAGCTGTGGCTGTAGCTTATTCTCATAAATCACCACCTTCTACAGCCTTTCTTTCTTAAAGGTATATGAAGTGTACTATTCATGAAAGAAGCAAGAATACTTAAAACATCTGTTAATCATCTTACCACTTGTAACTGAACATTTAATCCAAAAGATGCCTGATAAATCTTCCTTCAGTGTATCAGTGTATTGTTCTTCATACCATTAAGATTTCTTGTTTTCTCTAACACCTCTTGCTGAAAGTTCTAGAGAAGTGTTGTATGATTTGACTCAGCCTATTGCAGACCTGGGAATAGAATGACTGAGATCACTCTTTGGAAAGTTTTGCTGCTACTTTTGGGTTTTTTGGTAACTCTTTCTTATTTGCTATGGAATGTATTTCTAGAATTGAAAAGCCTTTAAGGAGAATATTTAGATTTGATTTTTTTTTTTTTTTTTTACTCAAGGGAAATATTTTGATTGTAAATGGATGGAATACAAACTTTTACTATTAATACTCAAAATGGGCTGCACGAATGTTTTTGTCAACCAGGTCAAGTGCCAGGTCCTGTCCTGGGTCACAGCAACCCCCTGCAGCTCCAGGCTGGGGCAGAGGGGCTGGAAAGGGCCTGGTGGG
>JAYDZK010000233.1:14008896-14099646 GCA_034509185.1 Euphonia xanthogaster
CCTGTCCCAGCCATGGTGTGGCAGCAGGACCAGGACAGTGACTGTGCCCTGAGTGGGCACTGCTGAGGCCACTCCTCAAATCCTGTGTCCAGCTCTGGGCCCCTCACAACAAGAAAGACACTGAGGGGCTGGAGCGTGTCCAGAGGAGGGAACAGAGCTGGGGAAGGGTCTGGAGCACCAGGAGCAGCTGAGGGAGCTGAGTATGGAGGAAACAAGTCTCTAAATTCTTACTGATACCTTAGGTGATGTGATATACTAAATCTTAGTAATCATAAAACAGAATATGCATAAGAAATAAAACAAAAGAATTTTGTTGTAATTTGTAAATCTGCCTTATGCCATTCTGGGCCTTGTTTTTCACTCATATGGTCAAACAATTCCATCTCATTATCATTGCTGAGTACTGTTGTACATTTAAAACTTAACCCCAAAATCTGCCAATGTTCATAAATTCATATTAACCAGAGCACTGCTTTTGAGAGACTTTGCAACAATGTTAGCCATGTTCAAGATGATGCCAAGTTCTCCTATCCCCAGTGCAGAATAGAGATAATGAAGCAAATTCTGTTTCTGCCCTGGAGTGGTTCTCTAGCCTGAGTTCAGAGGTTGTGCTGTGGCAGGTTAAAGAGATGATTCCAAGTCAGCAAGGGGCAGTCCCAATTACTTTTAGCACTTGAGATTAAGGCACTTTTTTCAGTGCTCAGTTATTTCAAGACTGAACTGAGGAAAGCAACTTTCTGCCTAAGGACTCTGAGCTGAGGTCCTACTCTGTTTTTGGAGGTGCTTCTTATAGATTGCCTTAAGTGCAAGTATTAGGCATAAGAGCTCTGTTCTGAGCATTTATGAAATTTCTTTGCTGGTATATTGCTATCATCTCCATCCCAAAATAATCTCATTAGTATATAATGTACCATGTGCATGAATGATATTTCAATATCCTGTCTTTTTTAGAGTATAATGCATGCACATCACTGGATTTGTGCACACTCTACAATGATATACTCATTTCTGAACAGCCTTTTTTGAATGATGCTCCCAGCAGACCCTGCATAAACAGTGAGCTCAAGAGTGGCCCTAGGGCAAAGTGCTGTGATATAATATCAGTGTGCCCATGTTCAGACATTTAGCCAGTGAGTGATGAGAGATTTAAAGGCTTTTTGTATTTCCCTGCTGAAATGTTGGAGGAGAGGAGGGGGGGGGGAAGTTTAGGCAATCCAAGTTATGTTGCTCTAATCTCTGGAGAGCAGAGAAAACCTGCTCATAGTGAAGTTCTACTAGGAAAGACTCAGCTTCCTTTGCCAGACCAGCTATTTTTTGAGATACTAATTAAAAATCACTTTACTACTTCACGCTCATATACATCTTTAGTAATCAAAGACTCTGAGCCTTTGAAGAGTGCTGAAGGAGTGAGTCACTCCCTTGAACAAAGCAAACAGATCTCATCATGCATTTTGTTATTGCAGAGACTATCCTCCCAAAGACTCCCTATCCCAGGAAACAGGTCAGGGAATGCATCTCTTGTTTCTGTCTGCCAGTGGTGAACTGGTTTTTGCTTTGCTCAGGTTGTGTTAGCAGACAAGCTTATTCTGGGCTGGCCCCCTGTTGTTTGTGCAGGCCCCAGGCAGTGGTACATGGGAAGGGAAAGCTGTGTGCTCCTCTGTCAGCCTCTTGCCAGTGCTGCTGCAGTGAAATGAATTACTTGTCTCCTCTTTCCAGAAAGGTCATGCAATAGTTTTTCTTTGTTGAGGTGATCTGATCTGCATTGTGTGCACTCTTTTGAGAAAGCTTGGCCAGGCTGAGCAATATGACAGGGTAGCAAGTGCTTTTAGGTTGAAATCACCATTTCTCTTGTAATAAGAAGAAAAACCAAGCAAAAAGCATCTCACTTTGTCATGATGACAATGACCAGCAGCTCTGCTGGTTTTCACTGTCATTTCAAGCCTTTATTCTTTTTGTAACTCCTGACTATAAATCATCTTCAATGCTTGCTGTACACAGCACTTGTCAGGACGTATAAACCGCTGATTATTAAGCAGTTTTCCCCACTCCCATTCTCCATGAAAGGCTGCTGTCTGATGCCTCTGGTTTAGTAAAATATTTTCCTGTCAACAGGAAATTATTCCCCCTTTTGTATAGAGAGAAGATGAGATTACTTTGTCATATTCTTGTAACACTGAATCCTTCTGGGGCATTCTATAGCTCATTGAACTTTGTGCAGCACAATAATATTTGATCCAAAGAAAATGAATCAGCTTCAGGCTGTTGGTCTAAGATAGTGATAAGAAGGGAGAGGGGAATTTCCTGCATCATACAAGGTGTTGCTGTGATGAGAGTTAGAAACAAAAAACAATGAAGAGCTCAGCAGCAGGATTCCTGTCTTCCTCTTATTGCATTCCATCCAGGAAGAGCTCTTCAACTATGGAGTGATGGAATGCAGATACTGAACAGGAACTGTGTTGGAAACAACAAACTCTTCCATTTCCCCCCACTTTTCAGTTGTAATTTTCCACTTTTCACTCTTCTCTACCCCACTCCTCATTACCTACTTCTTTCCCTCCTTATTTTCTCCAGTCAAGAGTCGTCACCTGCACAGATTCACTCCCTCATCCACGCTGTCCACACAGACTCTTGCTTGTTTTTTATGAGAAAACTGGCAGAATATGGTGTGACTCACCTCTTACAATAAGTGTAGATATTTTTATTTTTTATTGCTGATCTCTCTGCTTATATTTTGGACATTAGATTAGTTACATTCATTTACTATTGATAATGCCTCAAAAATTTCAGCAGTGTGTTTGTTGCTTTCTTCAGAGTAGGAGGAGCTTCAGGATCATCTTTATGTTCTGTCTGCCCCATGTGCCTCCTGTGCTGCCAATAAAGCCAAAGGGCTGCACTATGTATATGCTGCACCTTGAAATCTTGAAGTAGGAATTTCTATTATTGAGACTTTTTTCTCAGTGTTGATGTTGTGAGTGTCTGTAGTGTTCTGCTTTTGCAGCAACTGACAAATCCAAGTTCAGTGAAGAGTTCTGAAGGTGTTAGGGAATTATTCTTGAAGGTATTTATATGCCCTGGGCTTGATTTATCTCATTTGGCCCATTCTGACTGAGAACAACACTGACAGAGTGAGAGAAGAATCAGGCCAGAAGATGCTAATTTGCATTTTCAGCTTCAGAGCAAAGCAGGGATGTACTCTTCCAGGCAAATGTTAATAAGCTTTTGGTCTTTAAAAATGTAAATAATTTATTGAACTTCTACTGCGTTTGCCACGTTTCAGAAGAGCAAGCATTAAAAAGTCTGCAGTACAAAATAATTCCAAAGCAGTGGAAGTGGGTGCAACCATGAATAAAATGAGTTTTGAACATAAAATGTTATAATTAATACTGTATTCATTATTATAATATAAGTAATAATGTAGTAATAATTAATACTATATTGTATAATTAATGACTGTAATTATTGAATGTAACTCAAAAAATGAAGTATGTTTCTCACTTTAAATTTAATCTTAGAAAGGAAACTTAAAATTAGAGACTTTGCTTACATTTAACTTTCTGTTAAATCATGCCTTATTTGCCAGTATTATTGAATGATACAGTGGCTGGCAGAGCTTGGCCTGTTATTATTTCTAGTGAAATGTCCTTGAACTAAAGAATCCTACAACTGCTATCTGAAATGATGAGCCTCTGGGGTGTTCCTGTGTTATTGTAGCACTATTGGGTCTCTAGGTGTGATCCTATTTAAAAGTGTGAAAGAAAGTAGAGGAAGCCAATCTCATTTCACTAATGCAGAAGTAAAATTTGTCCCTAGCCCTGTGAAATCTGACTTGTACCTGCTGTTGTGTGCCAAGATGAGTAAGGGTGGTGTGGAGCTCTGAGCTGCCTTTTGCAGCTCTCTCTAAAATGAAATTGAGTGCACCAAATGTTACAACATTAAATCTCCCTCAAGTTTGGCTTTTTGGCTTTCGTTACCATTATACCCAGAACAGTTAGTGCATTATTTATAAGTAACTTCTCATTTCAAAAATTCATTGCAGAACTGACACTTTACTCATGTGAGTTCATGTGCTGTTTTATTATGAAGATTTTCAACACTTCTTTCTAGTGTCACACTTATGTAATATAAATGTGATGTTGCAGAGTGCAACTGCCGATTTTGCATCTCTTTTCTACAGAATTGTTTGGCCTTTCTCCTTTCTCATGCCCATCTTGTTGGCTTTCTAGTAGTAGTCATCTGTGATACTCATTGTATGGTGTGATGCATCAGTACAGAAGCACAGGAATGCCAAGTCCCAAATTCCTAAAGGAATCCTGGACTAAAAGTGCAAAAAACCTGACTTCAGGCTCATTTGGAGAAACTGGCTTTTTGTCCAGCTATAGCCTGTGAGTTCTGCATTACTCCCATTTAAATTTAGGCTCTCATGTTTTAGTTCTGTGTCACCAGGTTTTATGTGCTGGAGACTTCTCCCTTTTATCACTCATATCTGCTGATGGTCACAAAGGAAGAAGCAGAGGAAGGACATCCAGCAGACTAAGAGACATAAGTAGCTCATCCCAGGTGTTGCTAAAAGTCCTGCTTTAGTCTCTCTTTAGAGTTTACTCACAGCTGGGGCTTATTACAGTTTAATCATTCTATACTAGCTATTTTTTGAAGAAAAACACTGTATAATAAAAATTTTAGTATCTAGAAAACGTTTTAAGTGTAGTTGTGACTGACAGGTTTTCCTAACTTGTATATTTATAGTCTTTCTATTGTATCAAAACATTCAAATTCTTCCAAATTGGGGGTTCAGTGTAATTTGCTTCCTCTTTGATGTCCTCTGGCAGGCTGCCAAATATGGAAAATATCAATCTTATAAATCATAATTTACCTGAGAAAGGTGATCTGACCTTAAATTAGACACCTGGGCCTTATGGGATTTAAACTTAATTCTGGTTTTACTTTTGAGACTGCAAGACTTTCATTCCAATTAGGAAGATGGGTTTTGTCTATAAATTAGTGTTCAATATGCTTGCAGGAAACTCTTGTAAGCAAATATTGTTTTTATGATTGTAGATGGGATTTAGATTTGGGTTTTTTGCAGTCAGGTATTGTTAAATTATTCAGAGTGATATCTTCAAATAGATGTGTAGTTTCTCATTCAAATCTCTTCACTAGAAAGACTGATGTGTGCTACTCAGCCAGGTATTTACTTTTATTTACTGCACTTGATCCAATTGGTTTAATCTAAATGTGATATAATGATTATATCTGTAAACAGGTGCAGGAAAGAAAATGGGCATTTTCAGCAGGAGTTATCTTCCATAAGACTGTGATGGAGGAAATTAACTATATTCCAACTGAGAAGTAATTCTAACTATATTCTAAACCTTTTCTAAAACCACCTTTTTCTTTCACAGAATAAGAGTTTGTTTGCTCCTTTTTTGGTTTTTTGGGAAATATGTATACTTCTAAACATATTCAACTTGTGTGTGTGTGAATAAATATACTTTATGGCATTTTTCTTGTTTCCAAAGCCAATTCCTATGTTACTAACTTACCTTTTGGGAAGAACTTAGGAGAGAAACAGTAAAGCATTATTTTACAAATGGAATACCTAGAGATGATATTTCATCTAAACTCTGACTGCTGTGATTTAGCTTTGATCCTAATGTGCTACTTTTGGGGTAAATTTATTCCTAAAGAGAACTTATTTTAACTGTTAGTAAAGTTATGACTATACTTTTCTGAAGTATGCTGAATATAATGCAGAATATAAATTATTTTCAAATAGCAATTTAAGATTTTTTTCTTAGTAGACTGAAAATGTAGTCCCCATGTAATTTGATTTAAAAATTTTATTCTACAACAGAAAGTTATTATTTATGTATGTATTGTTTGAAGCTAGGGACCATATTTAAGCTGGATGTTGAGTCACAGAATCTCTGTAGGTCAAACACAAAAACTTTTGTGCTAGAAGAGGGTCCAGGTCTGTGTGGGTGTGTGATCAGTGCTGGAGGCATCTGGAGGTTTGGGATGCTGCTCTTACTGGAGAGACACCTGCCCACAGCTGCTGACAGCTTCCTGTCCCTCAGCAGCTGAATGAGGCAGGTGTGTCTGCGATACAAATACAGCAGTGACAGCAGAGGGCCCTTTTGAAGAGGCCTGATTCCTTATTTTAGGGCTTTTCTTAGCCATGTGCTGAATAGTCTACATAATACCTTGCAAGGGAGGATTTTGTCTCTGCAGCGTGGAGTGAGCAGCCAGCATGAATATTTTAAAAATACCTCTGCTGATCCAGTGCCCTTCTGAAATATTTTAGAAAACGTGACAACCTTATTGAATTCTTTTGCTTATGCATATCCCAAGTGAGACTCATACATTATTCCTTTTGTTCTTTTGGTCTAACAATTTTCCTCTTTCCCCATCTGCAAACATTTACTGAAACAGGCATAGCTGATCAAAGTTATTTAGGATTCAGTTGCTTCTGAGTATTATCATCTTCCCAACTTCTTGTGGATGCAGAATTAATTGTGTTCCCATCTAACAGCAACAAGAAAATTGTGTCTCTGGTGATGATTAGTTCAAGGATCTGAAAGAAATATAGTAGACATGGGATAGAACAGCTTTTTGGGAGTGAACATTAATCAAGCTCAGATAAAACCAGTTTGGGAAAAGAAAACTAAAAGATTCAAGGCTGTTCTATCAGGGCTCCTCCCTCCCATTTCTGCTGCCTCTGTAATGGTTGCATTGAGTGCAATAGAAACATGATGAAGTAAATGAGTTCTTTGGGGAGTTGGAAGAATCTGAGATAAGTAAAATCTCCCATCTTTATTAAATTCTGGAGCTTGGTTTATTTGTCTACTTATAGCTGTGTAACTAAACAGTTACCCAGGGAAAGACTAGTACCTGCTTTAGATGTTCTATTCACATTTAAAATGAATTTTTGGTTGTTTTTAACTTGAATGCCTATGACAAACTTGGAGGGATTTCTTAATTCTGACTTTGGTATAGACTGGGGTGGTAAAATAAAGTTTTTTATGAACAATGATATCAAGCTAATATAGATCAATTAAGTTTTCATATGGAGAGGATAAATGATATGCCTGATTCCTGGCATCTCTGAGGATGACTATGCAAACTTCATCTGGCTGAAGTGCAAGACATTAATTCTGCCTAGGATCTGGTATGTTTATAAAAGCATGCAGCAAAATTTGGCTTCCAGGCCCAATTTCCTTTAAAAAAAAAAAAAGTAGTCCTGACACTGAAAATTAAGCATCTCTTCTGAGAAGGTGATATCCATTTCATGTAATTTTTTCAAGTGTTGTCTTCTTCATGATTTCAAGTAAAGTTAGTTGAATTTGTCTTTTGAAATGCTTATCCAAACATGTTGATTCTTCGTATATTTGAACCAAAAGAAAAGAATGATATAAGAATAATTAACCGCACAGTATCTCTTAAAACTTCCTGGGGTATAGATATCCTTAAGTAGTGTTCTTGAGTTGTTGTGATGGAAGGAGTGATTAGAAATAATCATAAGAATAATAGGATTAAGACAACAGGCACCTCTCAGCACCTCTGTACTTTTCTATATAAAGTATGCTGTTATTTGATTTGTGGTTTTTTCTTCCTTAGTAAAACCTCTTTGGAGGCCTTTTGGATCATTTAATCTTGTAGCATCACTCCAAATAATAGGTTTAAATAGTTGGGGGGAAAGGAAGTGATCCGGTGCCTAAGCATGCATGAAAAAAGCAGCGGAGACCTGCTTTTCACCAGGTGTTTAATTCTATTTAAATGCTCCTTGTCAGGATCTAAGAGGTCCATTCTTATTTGATATGAAATACTGAGGATGCAGAGGAATCAAGATGCCTGCTTTTCTTCCATTTCTTGTTACTCAACATGTTGCTGTCTTTGGGCAAAACCAGTCATTTCCCCATCTCTGGTAAGCCAGTGTGGAATGGGTTTTGATCTCTCTCCACCTGTCAACTCAGAATTAGAGACATTGTATGTTTCTCTATTTTTCTTTGAAAATAAATGTTCTTTATGAAGAAATATAGTATTAACACTAGAAAGTGAAGTGATAAACAGAATATAGTCTATTTGTACAAAGATAAATAGTATGTTTGCAACCAAACAGGAAAAAATAAAAGAAGGCCTGTTTTTTGGGGAGGAAGGAATATTATACTTATTAAACCTCACTGCCCTAACACCAAAAACAAACTTGTGTAGGAAGAGAGACCAGTTTCAAGAAGTTTTCTACATCACTACTTTTATGTGAGCACTCGTTCTGGATTTATCTTCTGGCAGACACTGTGCCTGTGAGCTCTACACGCAGTGAATGGGAGAGCCATGAATGGGGTGCAGCTCTTTGAAGGTGGAAAACAGCAAAGAAAGAATCTCCTGGTTTTGTCCTCCTGCAGATACTTTGCTTTGAACAAGGTTCTTCACATGCTAAGCGTTGATCTGAGCAAAATCAAATTTGAGTTACTTTTAAATGCTCATAGCTAAATATACATTACCTCTGCCCAAATAAGCTGTAGTCATTCCTATGTATGTAAGCTGCCTTTTGCTGAGGTGCAAATTGTTGTGTGGATGACCTGATGCAGAGTTGTTTTCAGATGGAACTGACACTATTTTATGAGGAACACGATCTCTCTTTCCAGTGCCTCCTGCCTCTTTGCTGTCTCTTGTCTCTTAAGCCATTTAATGCTTTTAAAGAGCTCCTCTGTAACACTGCCAAAGGCAGTGCCTGCATGGATTGTCTGCATTATAATTGCCAGTCACAGAAAGCTAAAGTTGTTTGGGCTACTGTTCTCTGGCACTTTGTTTTAATTCTATTTTTTAACTGCTTTGTTGCATTTGTGAATAGTAATGAGACAAATGAATTTCTAAATATTGGAGTGCTTTTGTGGCCTATGGCTTCTGCTGGTAGTGATGGGCTGGGTTCCAGTTAGTGTCTCACTGGAGTGGAACAGTGTATGAATTCTGTGATAACGCAAGACTTGGTAATTTTATGGCTCAGGGGGCAGAACAAGAACTGAGTATGCTTAAACATTTTAAAGGTTTTGGTTGCAGTTCTAAAGATCTTTCAGAAGACTTGAAAATATGCCAGTTAGGTGGAGTCCGATTTTGGCATACATCTGAAAATACGTTACCTGGCAGTCATAAGAATACTGTTTGTTCCAGCAAATAAATGGGTTTTCTGGAAGTGTCTTGATTTGCAACCTCTATGTAATGACTATTTCCCTATCTCCATGGGCTGTTGCCCTTTTCATTAAACAGTCTGCCATCTTTGCATATGTAGTATTTATACAGTGAATACATATTTAAAATAATTTCTTCCCAGTTCTGATATAAAAAGCATTTTAGTGAATGCAGAATTTTGTGTTTTGCACCATTCAAGATTTCTGCTGAAATTTAAACCTCCTTGCAATTTCAGAGTAAATTCAGGCTGGAAAGTAAGGGAAATACAGAAGACCTATTCCTTTTTTGTTCAGTTTTTTGTATAAGCAACATGGTTTACTTAGACTTCTGGCAGCTGCAGTGAAGTTTTCACCTTTGTCTCATAACCTTTCATTGCATTAATGTAACTGTAAATATAGTTCCAATTTTTGGTTCATGTGTTGATGGTTAGTGGTATTGTATGTGTGGACACAGGTGCTAGTTAACTCAAGATGTGTGGCTCAGAGAAATAGCATGTTTTCCATTAAATGCACTCATTCAAATATGTAGCTGCTCTTGTGGGTTGATGTTGCTCTTTAGGTGAAAGCATTGGTACAGTGTTCCCATTCCTTACTGTAAAAAAAGAATTCCTCTGTTTCAAATTCCTCTTTAATTTAGATCAGGCTTGACCAGCTGTTGAAAGCAGGAAAAGCAGCCTACCCCAACTTGGTGGTTGCCTGCAGAGACAAGTCAGTGAACTTCATGGTCTGTTCCAAGGTAAATGTGGGTTTTATTTTGATATTTCATTAATTCTGTGCAACCAGTATATATTGTATGTAGTAGTTACCATGAAATAATAAACCAGGTTTGCTACATAATCTTATTCACTTACACAGCCTTCCTGATCTCTTATACTAATAATCTTTGAAGAAGTAGAGCAGCTGCACAAGGTTAACTGGATTCATTTAATGACTGAGTGATTTCTGCCCCCACAGTCTAGTCTTGGCTAAAAATATTTATCAAAAATATTCCTTCTATTGTCAACATTTGGTTGTGCAAAGCTTGATAAAAACCCAGAATGATTCAATGTAATAGATGTCTGTCAAAAATAGACTTCAGGAAAAATGCATGCATCAGTAACATTTAATTTTACTAGGAGCAGAAGATCTATTTTTCATGCAGCCTATCTAAATAAGGATGCTCTGCTATACAAAGCAAGCATAAATGAGTGTGACATTCCATACATTCTTAGATTATTTAGATGCATTCTTTTGCATCTAAATGCCATGTGTTCTGAGCTTAAAGCTTGGTCCTTTTTAATTCCATTATGAAATTTTAATCAGATTGAAGGAAAAAGAAATTCCAGAAATATTTGTTCTGTATCCTTTCAGGGGTGCAAAAGGCAAGAGTTGTTTCTGAAAGCTGTTTTTCCAATTGCTGTTATGGAATTCAGTGTAGAGAAGTTAAACTAGAGTATCTGGAAGCCATTTTTCAGAGGAGGTTATTGTCCTGGCTCCTTTGTAGTTTGTTGCAAGAGCTGAAGGTCCAATTCAATACAGGTTAGCAGGGAGCTGAGGAATGGCACCTTCTTTAGTACAGAGCTCTTCATGGAATTTGGTGTGTGACCAGAGTTTGGGTGTTGCTTTGAACACTTTGTTCTGCTGCTCTAAGAGAGAGAGAAAAGCAGATCTCCATCATTGTCAGGTGCTGCTTGTTCTCAGTCACAGGCCTAATTTACTGGGATACTGAGATGGTTCCTCTTTTGTGCCTTGATTTCTTTCATTCACTATTTGAGTGGTTAAATATCATTATGTTAGAGAGAAGCAGAGAAGCACTGATTTTACAGCTCAGTGGTTGTAGTGTTCATTCAGGCTATGGAAAAGTTGTTTGCTGCAATTAATATTTATTCCAATGAAGCCAAGTCACCCAGTGGAAAAGGGAGAAGAACTATTCCCAAAGCAACCTGTGGTTCATGAGGTGAGACCTGCCTGGCAAGTGCAGGTCTGGGCTGGGATCTGAACGTGGCTCTCCTAAGTAAAATTACTGAAAGGAGCCAAAGGTCTGAGACTGCTGTGGGAAACCTGAGGTGGCCAGACAGCAAAGTTTCCTTAACATATGTGAACCCCTTGATCAATAGTTTAGTGATTATTGCAGGACTATAAGAAATTACCTTGAGATTTATTTTTACTCATTTCTTTTCTAGATAACTTTTTACAATTAAATTTCAGCTGAAAGGAGGGGACTTTCAGGTCCTTCTGGTTTTAGCAGCCATAACCTTGAAAGCAATAGGGTAATTATTTAAAGGGTTATGGGAAAAAAAAAACACATACATGTTAAGGAATCAGCGTTTGCAAAAGTTTATTTTCTTGCTAATTATAAATAAAGATGGTAAAGGAGCACTTCTGCAGTATGTTAAATAATATAATTAACTGTGTTAGACTTTGCTTTGTGGATTGGATTCTTTGTCTTCTTGGATGGCTTACTGTGAATAATGTCAATATTACCTTGTCCTAATATAAGATGATCAAACATTTGAATGATGGAATCAGAATTTTGTTTTCTCTAAATTTGGGTCTGTTATTCCATTTCCAAATTGTGTTCCCTGCTCCTTTTCCTTGTATCTTAATGCAAGCAATGAAATTGAGTACAGAACAATGTGACTTTCTGTCTTGGACATATTTAGGGAAGTGGTTAGTTTTAGTCACAAATGTAAACCTATTCTTTTTTAATGGGACTGTTGTAACAAGCAAAGTTTAATATAGATATTTATTTATCACTTTATTATCACTAAATTTATGAAATTTGGAGCTTCAGCAGTGTGGGTCTCTTTCCCTGTTATTTTTCTTCAGGATCTGAATTCTGTTATGAAGGAGCATTTTAGCGCAGCCCCAAGGAAGGATTTTGGGAAGCTACTGCTTTGGTAGTGTAAATAATGATAGCTCTTGGATAATAAGATGATAATTTAAGGAAACTATGGGAATGTTGTAATTCTCACATTCTTGTTAATGGTTTGGGACATGATAAATATTGAGTCTTTTTTTCTTTGTAAAGCTAAGAAATGTGAGATCAGCTTCAAAAGCTGGCTATTATTTCTTTTCAGTTTTTCTCTAAGGACCTCCACTTTAAGTTTGAAGTTGTAGCTCATACAGAATAAATGCCACAGCAGACAGAGTTTCAGGCTATTTGTGTTCAGGGTCTTTGCTTCAGGGATTTGTTTCAGGGCTTCTTTGGTCCATGGATGCACAGTTTTGATGAGTTGAATGTGAGTGCAATAAGCATCAATGTATTTTTCACCCTTACCATGAAGAATTGGACCAACACCATTATTCTGTGTTCTGCTTGTATGTGCCTGAAATCAGTTGTTCAGATGAAACCATTGTATTGGTCATTGGGAAAAAAATCTCTTTATAGAGTGTGGCACTGCACTCAAAGTACATCATTATTTCACACCAATGCAAGTTGTAATTTTTATCTTGCAACAGGGGTGATGGTACCAATATACCACTTCCCCTTGTGGAATTTTCATTTTTTGGTTTTGTTACCTTAGCAGTGCTTTGCTCCTTTGCACAATGGATTTACTGAAACAAGAGATGCAGCCATTTGACATGTAAGAGTACAAGGTTTTAAAGCTTCTTCTGAGTTGGAATATTTTTGTTTAATTTGTAAGAGGATGGTTGTCATTTTTGCATAGGAAACTCTTGTGCTGTCTGTTCACTTTGGCTGCTCTTGTCCACCTATCACCATAAGGATTAGACATTTTTACTTTGATTAGATGAAAGTAATTAACATCCAGGCAGTTGATGTATACATGTATTGGCTATAGTCCTTTCCTGAGTTTCGTGGTTTTATTGGGAATTTTCAGGATCCAACAGAACAACCTTTTCTGGTTGCTGTCCTTCATTAAACACAACCCTAGGTGTCCCCCTTTCTTCACTTCAGTAATCATTTCTGGCAGAAAGTTGAAAGACAGCCATAGGTGACCATTGAAGCTTCTGGCCATCAGGGGAGAATCTGAAGTGTTTGAAATTAAGAGGAATAAAGCACTGATTTGATCCCTGATGATTCCAGCTGAAGCTGTGCTGATGTGTGTAACTTGTTTCGGAGCTATTTTATTGTGCTAACACTGCCACACAAGGCTCTGAACAAGGCTTTTAGGTATCTTGTCCCATATCTCTTGCAAAACTTGAGATTGACTAGTTCCAATTCTGCTTCTTCCCATTAGATTCTGTGCTGATAATTCTGCTGGTCTTGGTGTATCACAAATGGAGGTGGAGCTTTGCTGTCTTTGGGGCTTGTAAATTTTGCTCCATAGGATCAGGGCCAAGGTTCCAGCATGCCATTTACCAAAACTTTTAATGGGTTTTAGGAGTGTTTAGTACTTTCATAGGCAATTTTTGACTACCAAGGCATGGTTTTAGAAGTGATATCAAAGCAGAGAAATCTTTGAAGCTTCAGGGGCAAAAATGTAGATCTTTGTAGCCCGCTGTATACAAAGAAAGAACAAACTGCATTCCATAATTCCTGCTTTAAAAACACAAAGAAGCCCACAGAAAAGACAGTCAAAGAAAACCATAAAGCTAACTAATAAAAACACCCAAAAGACCCCAAATTCCACCACAGTTATTTGTAAAAAAATATTTGAAAGATTAAAACTTAGTTTTAGCTGGATCAGGCCTTGAATTTCCTTCCCTGCTTAATAATTTTTCACTGAAATCTATTTGAAGCCTTTTACTTCTTTTACTCCCAGGCACTGACTTCTATTTGGACTGGTAAATACAGGAACAATCTGGTTCCTATTAGATCAATAAATATATAAAATGGGTGCCCATTTTGTGGGACTGAATGATTGACTGATACACTTCTTCATAAAAGGTTGGCACCATTCCTGGAACTGCTCAGTGATTGGATTGTATTCATTTGTAGAGTCAAGCACAATGAGACAGTATAAAAAGTGTCCCCTTGGAAATGATCTTGATCTGGACTGTTCAGTGTATAGCCAGGCAAAACATCTCAGAGAGCTGAACTATATTTTGTTGTCTTCCATATACCTAAGGTGGATAACGCTTCTGCAAATGTCCTTTCTCTACTGGTGCCTCATACTCTCAAACTGTGTTTTTTATTTGTCATTCCCCAAATGTTGCAGTCTTGTTTTACAGAATGATTCAAAATAAAAATAACCACAAACAATAGAAAAAAACAATGCTGCAGAACATTTACTATGGTTTAGAGCACATAGCCTGTATCATGTTATAAGGAGAACAGAGATTTCTACAACTGTTGTTACAGTTGTGAATACAGACACATCACTTCTCATCCTTGCTGCTGTTCAGAACTCTTCCATGGAAATGAGGATGAGGTTTCTGAGCTGGGACAAGGATGCCTCATTCAGTGAATAATATCTATGTCAAGTCACTGTGCATGAGTGTGTCTGGATGGAATTATGTACATATTTGAGTTTGCTTCAGAATTGACTTATACTGAATTTGTTTTATGTTAGTCATTGGCTTTTTTCTTTATACTAAAAATATTACTTTGCTTCAATAAATATTTTTTTCAATAAAATTTAGGCTGTGACAGAGGAGCTTTTCCTTTACAGGGACATCTCCTAACTGTTTTTAACTGAAAGGTGAAATTTCAAAAATAAATGTGCATTTTTCACTGCATGACAAGCAGCTGTAACAAAAAGAGCTAGTGTAAGGTAGGAAAATTACAGTGCATTTCAGTGTTTGTTCAGGTAAATGCAACAGTAAAAAGCTTAAATGCTGTTAGAATTGGACATGATCATGCCCAAACACACAGAAATGACCTGAAACTAAAGTTAGTCTACAGGTAATTTCTGGATTAAGCTGTTTGCCTCAGTTTTGCTTTCTGTTTGCAAAAGAGAAGATTTCAAAAACTCAGTAAGAAATAATAAGGAGATTATGGTTCAACTTCAGAGAAGTCATACTGACTGTTCACATCTCATCCTTTAATGACTGTATCTTCAAAGCAGCAGCGGCATCTTGGTCTTGGAAGGGGTTTTGTGCAGTCACTTTTTAAGGAGTGCTCACTGGGTTTTGACATGCTGGTCAAGCAGTGATTCTAAATGCAGTCATTTAAGATTACAAGCCTCATATCAAGCCACTTTCAAAGTCTTTGCATTGTCCTCAATGAGTTTTGGATTAAACCATTTATCAGAAATTCTTCATTCATCCTTAAATCATATTCTTGCCTCTGAGGCTTTGCACTGTTATGTTCCTGCTTCTTTATCTTTCACTGCATGTCTGTCTCTTCCTCGCATGTTTCTGCCTATCCTTCTGCCAACCTCCTGCCACTGCAGGCACTTCCAGGGACCAGCTTAAAGAAGACTCCTCTTTCCAGCATTCCTCCTTCTCATTTCCCAGAGCTCTGCCAGGCAGCTTTCAGAGAGCTTGCCATCAAACTTTGGATCTGCTCTTTCAGAAGTTGAAAAGCTGCCACATTGCTTGTTGCTGGATGTCCTTGTGTTGAACTGGTGGCTTAGGCTTTGATCACACAAAAAGGGACCACACAATTCCAATGCCTACAATTTTTCTTTAGAATAGAACTTTGGGTATCAAATTCTTTTGCTTTCACTCCTCTTTCTGAGACCTCTGTTCTGTGGTTTCAACAGATAGTGGAAAAAAAGCCAAACCTGCTGTTTCCCTAGTGTGGAATGTTTTACAAGAAATCAATGTCATTAAGTGATTGCTATCTTGGCACAGTGGTGCTTTTCTGGCACTTTTTAAGACACTGAATGTCTGCAGTTATGAACATGTGTGCTCACTGTCTCTCAAGCACTTTAATGCAGACAGATAACACCGAACTATAAGAAAAATGAGACCTGTGCAACTCCTGGCTTCTAGCAGTAAGATTTCATACTAATGTTTTGTGACCTTAAAACTAACTCAGTGGGGCACATTCTGCCTTATCAAAGAGGTATTGCCTCATTCCTGGATGTGCTCAAGACCGGCTTGGATGGGCCCTGAGCAGCCTGAGTTAGTGAGTGGCAGGCCTGGCAAGCTTGGTTTTGGTTTCTAGGTGAATAAGTTCCCCTCCAATCCTAGCAATTCTGTATTTCCATGACAAAAAGGGGGTTTTAAACTGTTTTCCATGGCCTTGGAAGTGCTTATCAGCAGGGCTCCTGCTCTTGCAGTCACATGATATATTAAATGGTCTTATGCATCTCATACATTTGGTTTGTGCATTGTTTCCTTGTTGTTGCAGTGTTTTTTTCTTACTGCACTTACAATTCAAACCCAATGAAGCAGAATACTCTAAGTTAAATAAGGCCTAATTCTCCTCACTGTAATTGATTAAAAGGGTTTTTTTTAAATAAAAAATGCAAACAACTGTTGTGGTGGATTATGAATAGGAAGAGCCTGTAATTTCTGTTTATAATTGAATCTGTAGTAAGCTAATAGGCAATAGCATACAGATTCAAGTTGTCTTGAATGTAGCCACTAGAAAAATAGGTTTAAAAAACTGAACCTGCTGTGTTGATTAATTTAGTATTATCTCTGATTAAAAGTTAGATATGGCTTGTATGCAGTTAAGATTAATTGAAACACACTTGAGATTTTTGAGTCAGGGTCCTGAGCAACGAAAATAATCTCAAACGTTGTGAGGAAAGAAAATTATTTAAAATTCCTTTAAATCTTAGTCATTAATAAAAATGCACTATCTTTTTTTTTTCTGCTTCTTCTTACAAACCTGTTCTGCTTGACAACTTGGTTTTGGTTTCTTGATGATTTTAGTTATTTGGGGGACATGTACAGGCTGAAGACTCTGAAATGTATATCTGGGAAGGGGTTTTATTAGATATTACACAAAACTATAAAAATGGGCCTATTCATAAATTGATTTATTTCTGAAACTAGCAAATATATTCAAGAATTATAGTCTCCTAAAATATTCAGCCCTGGAACATTAGTGCAGGTAAACATCATAAATAATTATTTTAAATTGGTTACCAAGACAGTGTAGCAGTATTAAGTTGCTATGGAAATGTTTGCTTCTTGCTAAGGGATGCCAGCACAGCTAACGCAATCTCTTTTAATTACATCACTTCAGCCAGATAAAAACCAGGAGGGGGGGAATAGCATCAGGGATATATGTGGGACACATTCAGGGTTCTTGGAAAAGGGGATCTATAAACCTAAAAACTGAGGTGTTTTGAGTTGTCTCAAATGTCCATACTTTGTCCAGAGCATTTCACAGAAAGGAAGAATGTTCTTCATCTTGACAATTAGAAAGACAAGAGCCATATCAAGCTGTGCATAGATTTTTCCTGCCCAAGCTGCCATCAATCAACTCACCTTATCATATTTAGCAAATCTCCATCTATTTTTTTTTCATGTGGTGTTTTTATGAATTATGTAACTCTTTCTAATAGAAGCAGTTTAGGGTTATTGTCTGAAATACAGTTACATGGTATTGCACTGTAAATAGGACAGCAAAAGATGATGTGCTAGGGCAGCCTAAGACATGATATTTGCACTCTAGTTTCATAATGGAATTTCAATATCATTTGTTAAGAAAATAAAGGAGTTATTTGACAGTATGACAACCTTAGTTCCCACAAGTAGCATAAAAAGTCTGTAATCTCTGATTTGCAGAATATTGTACTGAAGTGTTTATTTTGAAGTAGAGCTGACCATTCTTACTGCCTGTTCAACAATCCCATCAGAACGAATTGCTAAAAGTTTCCACACTGCTTTGTGCACAAAGAAACTTGCAGCAGATGTTATTTGTTGAGACAGTATTTTATTCTCTTCTTGCATAAAGAAGAAATTAAGGCTTTGAAGCAGATGTTGGGTGTAGAAATGGTGACTATTATATAGCTCATTCCCATTTCATTGGAAACAATTGTCTGCAGCTCCAAAGAGTGAGACTACTTTCTTAATTAGTTTGAGATTTGTAATTAGTTCAAAATGTCTGTAGCTTGACAACAGACTAATATTAGAAAACTTATTTCTTCTATACTTGGTTGTTTACCTTGTATAAAAAAGGTAAGTTTTCATACCTTACTTCCAAAAACAAAATTAGCATGTGTTTTGCTTTTTTGCTTGGTCACAGGTAGTGAGTTAGTAGTGGTGGCCAGATGAACCAGTTTTTTTGATGACCAAATATTCTTGAAAGGTGGATCGGGACCTGGAGATCATAATGAAATGGTTGAATAATACAAATAGTAGTGGAATAAATGTGGTGTTATTCAAGAATATTTTTAGTAATTTAACTGTTTAAGTCTTGGCTTTCTCAGATTTTTAGAGATTTGACTTTGGAGCTCATGTATGGGACTTCAGAGAATCCAAGGTGATTTCATTGAGTGCATTATGAGTGTCTGTAAAATGCTCCCTGTTACTTCATGATTTAAAGTTTATACTAGAAGCATCAATACTGAACTCATAACTGCTATTCAATGTGTTTCTCATAATAAAATAGGCCCTAACTTCTAGCTATATGATGTCATCCTTGGTTTCTCAATTGACTTTTTCCCAATATCCATAGCCTTTTCCAGACAGCCTGATTATCTTCAGGTGTCTCTCCTGCTCCTTGACTACCTACTGTGGTTTTCTTAAGGAAGCAAAACAAGCATGAAGTGTTTGCTTGAAATTTGCATAACGATAGCATTTCAGAGTGCAAAATTTGCATAATAATGAGAATAGGCTGGAGGAAACAGTGAATCAGGGACAGGGGCATGCATAGCAGGATAACACTGGGGAGTCCTGCTGGGGACTGGGAGCAGTGTTGATCCAAGTGGATGAGTTAAGGCAGCAGTGGTTTCTGTCTCATTAAATAAATATGCCATTAAACTGCTACTGGAATGGAATCATAGCATAGTTTGAGTTGGAAGGGACCCTAAAGGTCACCCAGTACCCGCCCCCATGCCCTGTACAGGGACACCTTCACCTAGACAGGGTGCTCAGGGCCCCATCCAGCCTGGCCTTGAATACTACCAGGGGTGGAACACCCACAGCTTTTCCATATAACCTGTGCCAGGGCCTCTCCACCCTCTGAGTAAAGAGTTTTTTCATAATATTTTATAAAACCCTACCTTTTTTAAATTTAAAGTCCTTCCCCTAAGTTGCTCCATGCCTTGTGAAATGTCTCTCACCAGGTCTCTTAGAGCCCCTTTAGATACTGGAAGTGCTCGGAGGTCTCCCTGGAATATTTTCTTCTCCAGGATGAAGAACCACATCTCTCAGCCTGCCTCCACAGCAGAGGTGCTCCAGCCTTCTGAGCATCTTGGTGGCCTCCTCTGGGCTTTGTTCCAGCAGGTCTGTGTCCTTCCTGTGCTGAGAGCCCCAGAGCTGGGTGCAGCACTGCAGGTGGGGGATCATGAGAGCAGAGCAGAGGGGCAGAATCCCCTCCTTGGACCTGCTGCTTTTGAAGCAGCAGGGGATACAGTTAGCTGTCCTGGCTGAGAATTCAGTGTTGACTCATGTCCAGCCTCTCAGCCACTAGAATCCCCATGTGTTTCATCTCAGGGCTGTTCTAAATCCATTCTCCACCCAGCCTGTGCTTGAATTCAAATTTCCTGTTGTGTTCCATGACTGACTTCTGAGTCTTTTGATCACAATTCCATTTTTAGAATTCTGCATCTGAGGGGAATAATATGCATCTGAATTATGGGTAGATAGTCACTCACAGAATTTCTTTGGGTCCATGGTAGATGCAAACAGCCATGGATATTTGGCAAAACTTGCACACTTCACAGACTTCACAAGGACTATAACTTTTTCTGTTGGAAACACTGGGCTGTATTGTTGCAGATCATCATCTCTTGATTATTTTGAAGATTATACACCCAGTTTATGTAAAGCATAGTGAAAATATAAATGAATCATACTATGTACCCATACTGTTGAGATCTACCAAATCAAAGGGTCAGGATCCTAGCTATTGCTGCAAGCAGTGGTTCCAGAGAATATAAAATATAGAGATTTATAGTAAATGTCTTTGTTTCAGCAATGTCTTTATATTTTTCTATATAATGTTGTAATTTTTAGGAGGGTAAAAAGTGGATTTTGAATCTAGTTAGACTGCAAACTAAGCTTAAAAGGTGTTTCTTCTAGCCCCCTCACCCCCGCACAGGTTTTGTCAAAAAAGGGAAAGAGCAATTGTAAAGTTTTAGCAGTATTCAAATGCCTTCTTGTAACTTGAAAAACTTTCTACTACTTAATCATGGACTTGCTAAGAACTGTGGTAGATATTAAAAAAAAAAAAGGCAACTAAACTACTCCCTCCATGGTGCAAAGATATGTTTCAAAAGTGCTGTTTATTGCCTTGAAGTTGAGATTGTTTGTTGAGGGGAAAGAGAAACATAATAGGAAAGTTCCTTTCTGTTCCTTAAACATCCAGAAGACTTGAAAGGAACTTCTGTTTCAGTGGATTGATGACACTTGGCCAGGGATGTTCAGCTACAGCTAAAAGTGCTCGTTCTGTTCTCAGTCAGAAAAGGAGACTGGATGCCAGCACTGAAAAGCCATTTTTCTTACTTGGTCTGAAGTAGTAGGTATGTGGCAATCTGTCAAGTGGAAATCAAGGAGCTGGCTGACAGATAGGATCAGGGAAGTTGTTGCTTAATAAAAGAAATGCACAAAGTTGTAAGATTGAAGAATTATCACATAGCCTTATTGGTGTTGGCAGATGGTGCAAAACAGCCTGTGTGGTATCTGAGGCTGTGTTGACAGAGAAAGAGTTTTTATTTCCATTCTTCAGCAGTAAATAGTCTGTAAAGTCGAGCAATGCTGGTGGGTTTTGTTGACTGATCTTTGAATCAAATGTAAAGAGGAAGGCACCAGGAGGTTGCAAGAAGTAAACATTTCCTTCCCAGCAAGGTTTCCTAAAGCAGCTCAGAATAGGATGAAGATCCATCAGATCTGTGGAAAGCTGATAGATGTGTTGACATGGCAAAGAGATGGCTCTTTCAGGAGAATTTGAGGCTGAAGCTCAGAAAGGAGCAAGGAAATTTCTATCATAAGTATGTCTGTACAGCAAATTATCTACATTTTACCTTCCTTTTTTCTCAGCTGTTACACCACATGTAAATTTTGCAGTGCAATTAAGAAAAAATACTTGCTCACATGAACTCAAAAGCATCTTCTGCTTCTGTGGGAAAATGGACTGAGAAAATGGAATATTGTCACCATGAGCCAAGTGGGAGCAGCATGGGTAGCAATGGGAAGGGATAAATAAGTGGAGAAAGCTCAAGGTACAGCAGGGTGGACCTTTATACAATCCAGCTGCATCCTACAACTCCATTGCCTGATACCTGCTGCTCCTATACCTGTAATTCCAAAGGGATGGCAAGAAAGGACACTTTAAAGCTGTTATGTGGGAGACCTTTAAAAGCTGTGGCAGAAATATGAAAGTAAAAAGAGAAAATGAGAAACAACTTGACCCTAAAGTTGCCAGCCTGTTACAGAGGAACTGGGAAGCATTTTGATCTTGAAAATAAGGCATAAGTAGCAGTTGTTGTGCACTTAAAAATAAATGCAGAATATAAGGTGTTTGCAGTGCTACTTTGACTTCCTTATTTTGTTAATACTAATGATTTTTATTTCTGAGAAATAAAATTTGACTGATGAAATCAGGTCAAACTTGTAAAAACCATAATTTTTTAAGAAAATCTTTTGAAAGCAGAAATGTTAAAATATTGTTTTAAAGGAAAGGAATATTTTTTTTCCTGCATTCTCCCCAAGACTGTTGACTTCCAATGAATAATGAAAGCAAGTTTAAAAAAGAAAACTGGTTGTTTTAATGAATTCACCTGTTTATTAGAGTCTTTTATTTCTGGTGTAAGGCCAGCAAGTTTTGCATCCTCTGTGGGATACTTAACTCTCTAATGCCTGGAATTAATACAACACTGCAAAGTATGCACTTAGAAGAACAGATGGGGGTGATTAAAGGGTGGGTTATTATTCAGTCCCTTAACACCAAATACTGTTGTTTGATTTCCATTTAGTAATGTTGGAGTTTGTAGGTGTTCAAATTTTAATTAGAATCATTTCCCTTGTCTGATATTTTCTTTCAGTTTTAATACAGCTGATTAGGGCTCAGGGCCTCCTACCTCACGTTTACCATATAAATGAGATTTAAAATCTTCAGGGGTTACAGTATTCCTTTCTGGACTGCTCAGGGACTCAGTTCCTTAGCATTGTGTTTATTACATTGTGCTGCTTTAAATCTTCTTTAGCAAAGATTCCTCTTTAAGGTAGTGAAAGCTGTGTGTGCTCAAAGCCTGCTCAGGATCACACACTGCTTTCTCCAGAGCTCTGCTTTGGAAAATGCATCACTTTCAGTATCTGATTTGCTGACTCACAGGCAAATACTTGACTCATTTCTGATTTCTAAATGTTGCTATTCTGGGTTCTTCCCTTGAGATACTAAAGTTTTGCTGCATTCCAAGGTATATTGATATTTTTAACAATCTGTGACCTTTGAAAATGAAGCTGTGAGGTTATAATCCTAAAGGGGGATGTTTTGGAGTTCCATTTCCATAGGCTGATGTATTAGGGGATATCAATCATTAATTAAATTCTAATGGAGTCAGTATGTGGTGACATCCCCATCATGGCTTGTGGAAGGCATGCTACAGCTGCTCTGCTTCCTACAAAACCTTTAGCTGAGGGATAAATGAACTGTCCAGAGGTTCATCTTTACCATTTCTATTTGAACTGCATGAGTAAACTGGGGCAATTTGGCTTCCCACAAATTATTTGTCACCAATCATTTCAGATAATCTTGAAGACATTGCTGGGCAGAGCACCTTATGGTTAACACTGCCAGGAGAAGCTGAGAATTTGGGCAACTGAGTTTTCTCAGTAGTTCTTGATATTCTGCACATTTCCCAGCATTGCTCTGCATGGATGTGGAGGATTCCTGGGCCTGTTGCTTTAGGTCTTTGAAAAGTGTACAGTTGATCTCTAGGGTTTCCAAAATAGGGCTCTTGCAATGTTCTTCTGTCTAATCCAGCCAAAATCTGAGAACCAAAGACATCCTTCAGCTACATCTTGTACATTGTTTTTATCAGATAAGT
Source organism: Euphonia xanthogaster (assembly GCA_034509185.1). Classification (NCBI taxonomy): domain Eukaryota; kingdom Metazoa; phylum Chordata; class Aves; order Passeriformes; family Fringillidae; genus Euphonia; species Euphonia xanthogaster. Next base: position 14,032,079 of record JAYDZK010000233.1, read on the forward strand.
ACATCATTCTGGTTAAGTATCAAATGAGATTTTTATTTTAATTAAAAGCAGTTAGAACTAAGCAAACTCATGGCATCATATTTGGAAGTTTTAATTAAGGCCTATTTCTAATTGTTCCAGTAAGAAGTAGTTGAGAAACTAAAAGCAGCATCAACTGGTGAAATGGGCAATGTTTTGTAAATGAGCTTCATTTGAGCAATGCTACTTGAAATATATTTAGTACCGAAATTACAGAACAATGATAATGAAATAAGGGTTGCTATGTTTGTATCCATGCAATTTGCATTTAATAAAATATTAAAATACTACTGTGTTGTTATGCCTGCATAGTTCTGTTTGTTTATACCTTTACATGATTATTTCTGTAATGAGCAATCATTAGTCTAATACAGTTTTTGAATGTGAGCAAGTGTAATCTCCAGGCTACTTGACAATGCATATTTTAACTTAAGTATGATCAAACTTTATTTCATTATCAGTTATACCCATTTGTGGAGAGAAAAGATTTAGAACAATTTGAATAAAAGTGTTGGAAGGGAAGCAAATTTGCTTTTTCATCAGTAATGCTTGTCAACTTATTCCTCCCTTCTGTGGCCCTGTGTCCCATTATATAAATAGTAGCCATCTGTTAATATAATAGGTAATGAAAAGCACTGTTCAGGAATGGTTTACTCTAGAAAGCCAGAAAACACATTCCTACAATTCTCCTTGTGGAAACTGTCAGTTGCCATTGACTCAGGGAGATCTATCATGGCCTGAAACAAGTCCTCTAGCAAATATCTTATGAATTGAATTGGGGACAAACAAATGCCCTCTCTTGCCACCTCTCACTGCAGAGCATGTCAGCAGCTGGAAAAATGCCAAGTTTGGGCAGAAATTACAAACCCAAAAAATCCAATGTGGCAATAAAAAGCCATGAGATCAGTCTGTTATTATAAAGCAGGAGTGGACAGTAGAGGGCGATGAAGGGAAAGAGGAGGCTTGACCAAATTATGGCATTTTATTTCCTAATTCTAATGTCCCATTCTTCAGCAACCTGAATTATACATAATTCCCTCTTCCCTTTGTCTCGGTCCCTCTCCTGTTTTAAAAGCTTCTTTTGCATAGCCAAAGATTTTCATTGTTCAGTGTTTTTTGTAGTGCTATACTTTTTTTTTAATTAAGAATAATGCTGAATTACATGCCATACCATAAATTGTTTGCAGCTGCTACTGGTCAGAATTTCTATTAGCATTTTTAAAATGTTCTGCTGCTTTTTTCAATGTTCATGGGTGTAGGGATCCCCTCAAATTAGATCCCTTACACTGGGTGAGAATGGTGGGAAAGCACAAAAGCTCTGAGGCAGCAGAACTTGGCCTGCTGCAGGCAGTGTAGTAGATGGCTGTGGTGGATGGCCCAAATTCAGAGATTCCTGAAAAGCCCAAGCCTTGAAGTGAGCAAGGTGCATTCATAATGCACAGGCCTAGGGTAGCTACTGTGATATAACCAGAAAAAGTCAGCTTAGTGTGCTCTCTGTCCCATTTACTGTAAATGTGGGGTTCTTGACATTCTTAAGGGTGAGATTTTTTAGGACCTTAATGCTTAATGATTTAATTAAGCGGCACCTAGAGTTGGAATCAGAATTCCTACATTCCTTAGAGAGAAAATTCAAGGGTCAAACTGTGTTCAAGATATTTGTGCTATGTCTCCTTCCCACTCTGAAAATGCTTAATGACAACCTGAGCCTACACAATAATCTGCTGATTTATTTAATAGCTAAAATGAGAGCTAAACTACTTTGAAAATCTGGCCCTAATACCAGCACTGTGAGAGCTACTTATGTATTTAAAAAGTCTTAAAATTCTAAGAATAGAGAGTTGCAGATGCTTTTGAAGGAAAGTTGTGGAACCCATGGTATTTGACTTGTTGAATGACGTGCTTAGCTTAGTTTCAAAGTAGGAAAATGGGTTAGGGCACTCCAGGGCTTATATGGTATCTGTGCAATGTACAGTTTCTTCCTGGACTTCTCATCAGTGAATGGTTGAGAATTTCCTGCTTTTGGAATAACTTCTGGGCTACAGGAACAATGTACTTGTGCTCTGTACTTTGCAGAACACTTAGCACTGGGACGTGAGTTATTTGCCTGTTGGCCTTGACACAATTGTCCAGGTTGCTCAATGCTGCTAAGCAATGAATGTCTTATTGATCACACCTGGACTTCTCTTAGGGTAATTGGGCTTTAACTTAACCTGGCAGAAATTGGAAAGGAATTATACAAAAATTTATTAGGAAAACATATCTTAAGTGAGAAGTTGATCTGAGGCCTTTAGCTGTCAAATATTTAGGCATACAGCATTTTCTCTAAAACACTTAAAAACACTTAATTTGGAACCTTTCATCCAGCTACTTTTTTTTTAATACGTTTCCATTGGTTAGCTCAGCTCATTTGAGCATATTTGCTTCTAATTTGCAATGTTCTGAGAGGCAAATATAGCCTAGTAACTGCTGTAGCCATCTCCTCTACACCTGCAGAAACATTGACTACCTTCTGAATTGGCATGTTTGGTATGTCTCAAAATGCCTCTGGAGAAACCTGCAATTTAGTTAATATGTTATTCATGTTTATTAAACACATGCCACAGCAAAGTAAAAGAACTACTGGTTTGTAATCCCAGACAAAATGCTTCTCTTTACAGGGACAGCACTTCACATGGGATTTTGTTGTGGTACCTTTTTGAACTTGGTGTGCATTGAATGGGAAAGAGCAAACTCAGTAGTTTTGAAATATTTAATGAATTCTTATTTTAATAAAAAATACTAGGCAGAGTTGTCTGGAGAAAAGTAATTCTGTTTTATGGAAGAATGTTTCCAAATGTGTTTTGAGAGCCCCAAATATTTTGCAACTCTCTGGGAAAGATAACTATGTTTTGGTTTGAAGCTGCTCACCTGGAAGGCTGCCTGGGAGCTGTCAATGTCAGGAGCTCCTGCTTAGTCTTCCAGGTCATCCACAGGCTTTCAGCCCACCAGGTGAGCTGCCAGCAGCTAAACAAGCAAGATACCAAGAGGAAAGGAAAAAAGCTTTCCCATAGAAACATGGTTTGGCATGGGAATCTGGAAACGTTGCTTTGAATCTGTTAAATGCTGTCAAAATTAAATTATTTCATATGACATTTCAATTTAAGCCAGCAAATGCCATAGACTAATTTTTTTTTTTCCTAGTCATTTCTCATTTGAGTTTCATCTTGGACTGGCTATAAAAGTGATACAGCAATTACAGCATTGATGCAGCTTAGGACAGAGTAGCTTTTGATTTATGGATTAGCTCTACTTTAGAGGTGGTCCAGGGAGAGTGCTTGCCATTTACACACTATTTTTACAGAATGTACATAGAGGCATAGTAGCAAAATTAAGTCCTCACTTGTGTTTTACCAAAGCAATTGGTACAGATACAGGGAGATTGAATACAGGGAGGATCACCACTGCTCGTTTTAGTGATGGCCAAGGTTTTCTAACTCATCAGTGGAAGGAAAGCTGAAAGTTGGCGTTGAGTTTGTGGGAGGCTGAAAAAGGCTTTTATCTCTTGTACAGCAGTTTCTTCTGGATGAGTTAAGAAACTTTCTCCTATCCTCCTATCTAACAGACACACTGATAGGGTGATGGAGAAAATGAGTACTAAAGATGAGAGGAGAGCAAAAGGAAACCAACTGTACTGATGGTAATACTGAAAATTAATGAAACACTGACAGTACTGGGAGTCTGCTCTTTTAAAACAGTCACTTTGTTTAAGACTTGGAGAGTGAAGAAGAAAGAGAGTCAGAGGGAATAAAATCAGTGACTCATTGTGATATACAGCTGAGCAAGGAAGTAACTGATAAAGTTAAAATGCTTCCTCCCTAGCCCTTGTGATTAATCACTGCACATATATGTGTATTTTGCATTGAAATAGCTCATCAAGGAGTAGCCAGTTGACACAATGTGCATTTAGAGAGGTCAGAGGGACATTAACCATTTGCAATAAAACTGTAAATCCAGCAGGGGTTCTTTGGAATTAAAACCATTTGATTTATACTGCTGGGCAGACATTAAAACTGCAAGCCATGGAAAGACTCTGTGGTTAAGTATTGCTCTGAAAAACAGAGGACCAAAAAAAATAGAGTGAGTTTTTTGGGTTTTGTTTGTTTTTTGGGGTTTTTTTTGCCATCACAAAGGCAGTTTGGGGGTTATAAAGCATTGGAGGGGTTGAGTTGATGGTGTTTGCATTCAGTAAAAAAAAAAAAAAAAAACAGCTGTAATTTCAAGACCTTCTGGTAATACTAGAATATATTTACACATTTTAGGAAGATAAAATCTTTAAAAGGGAAGTTAATCAGTTTGTATTAATCATAGTCAGAGAAACTCCATTGACAATTGTAAGATTGAAAATATGCATCACAAGCCATAATTTGTATGGTTAAACTTACTTTGCAGAGTCAGCCTTTGATTTAATGTACCATTAATTAGGTAAAATAATTAGTGTTGTGTTAAATAGATGCTCTAGGCATATGGTAGATGTTAATGGGAAAATATGGAGATGAGTAACCATACTGCCAGCAGTTCTTCTGCTCAGTGCTAATATGAGATATAATGTTAGCTAGTTACTTTACTGGACCCTAAAGTATTGTCATTACTTGATTTTTTTCCTTTGAAGCATGGCCTCATCAAGTATGGCAGGTTAATATGCACTCTGTAAAAATGAATGCCAGAGAACTAAGCTATAGCCACGTGTACAAAAGCAATTTTTGTTGGTCTTAATAATGTTAGTTCATTTAAGAGGTGAGCTCTGGAAAAAAAAGGCAGATACATTAACATCATCACATGGTATATGTGTTGGGATTCTGCTGGAAGAGAACAGAACTGAAAACACCTCTTGCCTTTGGGCAACTCACTTTGGAAAGCATAGATTAGGGAAGCTTATGTCTTCAAGATCTAGGGTATTTTGACTTTCAAAAGGAGTATGTCTACTTGTGATGTCAAAATTCTGTGCTTGGTCAAAAAGGAAAGCTACAACTCCTTTAAATGCTTTCTTTATTGCTTGCCCAAACTTCATTAAACAGTCAGCTATTTGACTCTAATCTTCTCAGAATAAATTCCTGGCTCTGTTGGTTTTAATTTGCAGGACAATCATCCTTTAGAAGGCCAGTTGCTTCTCCCTAGATATCCAGTAACATTAGTGCATGATTTCTACAGCACTTGTAAAGCCAGTTCAATACCAGGAACTTTGGCTCCTGATCTTGGCATGGATAGTGCACAGAGTCAGTACAACCTTTGAAGGAAGCATAATTAGCAGGGGTAGCTGCTTAGCAAGGTGTGAAATCTCCACTAATTAATCTTCTTTTCTTGTGTGGGACATGTTTCCCTTGTTGATCCTTTTCAATCTGAGCTGAATTTCTCATCTCCTGTCTCAGGGCAGAGATGTTGAATAAGTTATTGGTGGTGGTTTCCTTCAGGGATCTTTTATTACCATATCCAGAGGAAGGGGAGCTCTGTTTGGATGAAACACTTTTTAATGCCTTAGTACTGAAAAAAACTTTATGGCCTGGTTTTGTATTAAATTGATTTTGGTGAAGAGGAAGAAATGCTACCTGTGTGAATTTGGTGAGCAGTGCCTGGCAAATGTGCAAAACGCTTCCTGTGAGAAGTAAATGATCACTTGGCTTATAGCTTTGGACTCTTGTGTCTCTCACATTGTTTATTTTGTCACTGCCTGCTGCAGGTCACATATTTGGCAAGCTCTAGATTGAGTTTTTTGGTTTTTTTTTCTGATAAGAAATAGTATATGCAAAGACTATTAAGATTAATTCTGTCTGTCAAAGCATTGTATTTTCAAATTCTGCAGATCTTACAAGTTCCCAACCTGTCAAGTTCCTTGCAAGCATTTTGAATTTAAATCTGATAAGCACAGAATGTAACTGTCTCTTAAGTACAGCTCCAAATGTTTATTTCAACAGGAAAATATACAACTCCAGTGGCTTGTACTAATAGTTTTAGACATGTTGGCACACTGTATAGATTCAGCAGCCCAGAGGTCAAGAGAAGGGAGCTCTCAGGTGTGCTCAGGTGTCTAATGGAATAATCTTTACACTTCTGCACAGATGTGCTTCGCATAGAACAGAAGGTCACTTCTTTTTACTGTACTAAGACAGGTAAATGAAAGTTATATTCTAATTTGGTTAAGAAAAAAGGCATCTTTCCTTAAGAATGTCCTCTAAGGTGGCAATAAAACTTATTTATTTCAGTGAAGATGGTTCATGAAAAAGCTCAATATCTTAAAAGGGTTTTATAGTATTGGAAATAATTTGAAGTGAAGCCAGGTAGTGAGCAATGCAAATGCAATAAATTCTTTTATTTTGTTTCTGTTTGATTTGTCAGACATTTTCCCCCCGTTTTTCAGCAGCAGTTTATGAATGTGTTGATCTTCCTTTGGCTGATGTTTCCTACTTACTCCTGAGTTTTGATTTTCACCTTTGGGAGTGCTACCATCAGTGAGACGTAGACACACATCTTAGGGGTAGCTCACAAGGAAATAGGCTCTGTTTTCTGTTTGTCTGTCTTAATTTCTGTATCTCAGTTTATCTGACCAAATGAAAGCAAAAATTTTGGTTCTAAAAGGCTTTATGAAACACTGACCACTATTAGTGATTAGAAATGACAATTAAAAAAGAAGCAAAGCATGTCAAAAATAGTTTTAGTATTTCTTTCCATGCTTAGTACTGAAGGCTGAATTAAGAAATTTTCTAAAATGGACAGTCAGCTCAAAGATGTCTAGAAGCTGTTTCCTCTCCTAAAAGTTATTTGGTTTAAAGAGACTACTTTTTCCAATTCCATTCCTTCTAGCAATTTATAGTAGATATTAATTCTCAGTTTTGGGCTCCCTTCAGTCCCCCACATACTTCTGATATCTGCCCACTGCTAATGAATATGAATGAAATGAAAAGCAATACCTCATAACTTAAAATTATTATTGTAGAGTCTGATAGGAATGGGCAGGTTTATATAAAATACTCTGAAGTACATTTTTTAAGAACCATCCTTATAATTCTTTGAAGAACAGATGTCAAAATGTACTGTGATAATTTCTCTGAGAAAGGAAATTATATTAAGTTAGAGGCAAAAAAGTCACACAAGAGGCAAATACTTAAATTCCTAAATTAAATTTTATACAGTATTCTGCATATGAATAGAGCTGTTTTGCATTATTCATTGTGCATAACTGATTGGCCAGATTTAAGCCTTTTATGTTGAGGCACCTCATGATTTTCATAGCTTTATTTTTTGATTTTTTATAGCACCTCAATGAGGTCTTGGTAAGCATAAATATACATGTTGCACAGAAAATTGCTTGGCCATAATGATGCTATATCAATTTGATGTGTTTTAAAGGTCCATTATTAATCCTCTTTCTTACAAATAATAAAAATATTTTAAAAATCATTATGCACATCCTAATCAGTGATGCAAAAAATTTGCATAATGCGTGAGAGAAAACCTACATCTGCTCCTGGTTTAAACATTTATATGAGGGTGAATGAAGAGAGATTTCAGGACAAGCTGAAATGCCCAGCATATGTGGACAGTATGATTGTCTGGCTTTGAAGAGGATAAGGTGACTGAATTATCAACAGTTGAAATTAAGCAACAGGCTAATTTTGCTGTCTTTTTGAATTTTCCTTTTCTGATGAGGAAAATGACTAGAACAATGAAGCAGACTCTGATAGTATATGGAAATGTATAGGGCCAATGTGAATGTAAAAAGGAAATCTCAATTTTAAATGCTGTCAACAATGAGAGAATCAGGGAGCATTATTGCTCCCTCTCTAGTGAAGGCAGATTCAAAGATCAAATTTATTCCTTCTGATGGTAATTATGTACCTATAGGTCCAAAAATAAGTAAAATAATGAAAAGAAGCATCTTATTGGAGGTGCTTCCAAATGTGTCATATATAAAAAAAAAACCTTGCTAAATTATTTTCTTAGTCTGGTAACTTTATTTGGGTTAATGACCTTGTGTACTGAGATGTAATATTAATTAATTAGCTTTCCAAATTGCAGTCTCTAACATTGAAACTTAATATTTAGACTGAAGAAGAAAACACAAATGTTCCAAAGGGTTCAGAAACAAAATAGTGAGGAACTAAGCAATAAATGAGAATTCTGGCACTCCTATACAATATTTCCAGACACAATATGTGGAGATGCTGCTGAGGTCTACAAGATTGTCCCTGTGTACTGTAACTGTATCAGAACAGAATGTGAATAGAGGACTTTTTATAGCCTTGAACTTTTTCATTGTGATGGCATTCAGTGCTGTGCAGGCATTAATGCTTTGATACCAGTGTGCCACCCTTGTAACAGGTATACACTGGAACAAATATTGTGTGGCTCCTAAAATATGAAACAGACTGTGAGTTTGCTCTTTGAGAGGTGCTAAACTCAGTTGTTTATAGCAGAAGTGAAAGTCAGTTGTCTACTTTGTCACACTGAAATAAGTAAGGTGAGTTGTTATGATGCTGATCTGTCACCAGGACAGAAGGAATCCACTCAGGATCAGTGTAACTAATCACTGATCAGTGTGGCTGGAGCCAGGATTTCACTCACAGCTCTCTGGTGATAGCCATGGAACTGCCTTTGGTTCCTGCTGGAGAGTCAGCATTGCAGCAGCTCTGCTGACTGGTTGAGAAACACAATTTTCTGCTAAGTACAGAACTCCTTCAGCAGGAACAGGAGTTGTAGATAAGCAGTTACTGATGTGTTCTTGGGTAGCAGTTGTGTACGACTCTGGATGAGACCTGATAACTCCAAACAGCCCTTAATGCAACAAGCTCTGAAAGAAAGGAATCCTGTTGTGTGTCTGTCTTCAGTGTGCACAAGATTGGCTCATCCTAAACAAAGTACTCCTGGAGCTCAAGCAGTTGTTAGACTGGTTGTTCTTGTAAGTATAATTGAATTTAAGTCCTTTTCCTCACAGACATGAGTAAAGAGCATGTGTTCTATACTGGTGTTAAATATAGACCTTGCTGATCTCTAGAGAGATTCTGTGGGTTTATGCCTGCAGTGTAAGTGGACAAGCAGTGCAAGTCAGTGTTTGTTTGGTTATTTTCCTGGTGCTGTTGTGGTCAATGGTCCTTCTTAGAGACCAAACAAATCTACTTTTATAAAGTGAAAATAGAAGCTGTGGCTGAGGGAGGCTGTGGCTTGGCTGTTTGCAGCGACTGGCATCCCAGTCTCTGGACTAAATTCAGTTTTTGCAGATATGAATAAGGGTTGCTACCTGAGGGACTTAAATCTACATGCCTTAAACAGGGAGTTGTACTTTCTTTTTATATTACAATCAAATCTTTGCCAGCTCCACAACCTTTTTCTCCTTCTCAGTCTCCCAGAGGATTTGCAGTAGGTTTCTTTTTCCTCCAGTTGTGGAGTAATGTAGGTTTGGCCCATTGCCTGGAAGCTGCAGCTTATCATTTCTGGTTTGTCTCAGTCCTGTTTTTTCTACTTGTCTATATCAGTATTGAGATCCCAGTTCTCTTTCTTGCTCCCTTCCCTTTTCCACTCCCCCATGCTTTGTTTACTCCTGAGCTTTTGCTGGCTTTTTCTCTTTCCTAATTGTGAAAGCCTAGATCACCAAGATGTTTTAATCTAAACTGTTATTTTATTTAAGTAAGACTGGCCTGAATCAAACACCTGCTGTGCTGCTGACCAGCCCAGACCATGCCAATCAACTGGGACTTGGAGCTTGTGTCAAGCTCCAGTTTCAACAAATTGTGGAGCTGGGTCAACACAAAGCAAGGTTCCCTTCTTGTCTCTTGTGGTTCCAGAAATACCATAGTTCTCCTGTCTATTGGTAGAAAAAAAATTAACTTTGGCTTTACAAATAATCAAGTTTCCCATCAGTACCTTGTGAATTCCAGCCTGAAGTTCCAGACTTTTGCTTTTTTTCCCCTTCAGTTAAAAAATAGTTAAAAAACTCACCAGTTTTGCACTATATGTTTAGACCACATAAGATGAAAAATGTTCCTACAAAAATATCTTATTTAACATTCTCTGTGCCAGAGAATTCTCTTTTTATGGGCTTAAAGATGCAACAAGTTTGTGGGAGATGATTTCTATTTAGTGAAGACATGAGTAAAACACTTCAAATGGGAACAGAAAATTATTTTGTAAATTAACTCTTCTTGGTGTTAAATGTCACGTTAGTTAAGAACCTTCTTAGAGTCTTCAAGGTGGCAAATTCAAAAATGGGAATTCATAAGTAGGACTACTCCATAGAGACAAAAAATTTGATTCAGCAAAAGGCTTATGAGCTAAGGTATGTCTCAAACTAAGTGTTGCTGGTGTAATCCTATTTGAAAATGGTAACTTCTGCTAAAAAATATTCCTAAACCAAACAGCAAAGCAGGACTTTAAGGGGTCTGTTTTTGCAGTTCTCAGTATGGTAGCTTGTTTTTACTTTCTCCTATTTTTTAGTGAATAATTTTATTATGAATACATATTATTTTTGAGGGATGTTCTGATGTTGTTAAATACCATCTTTAATTGGTATTTCATAATATAGTTAAATCAAGGCAGTTACTGTATATTTTATTAGCATGGAATAACTGCATTGTTAAATCCAGGATAAAAAAATTCTATATTTTAAAGTAAGTACAGGATTAATTATTTTACACTGGAGTTTGTTATTTTATGCTTAAGAGTAAATTAATTTGGTTCAGCTAATGCATATTAAATCTAGATCCTTGAGAAATATTGCTTAAAAACTTGTTTCAGAATTTCAAAGAGGATATTGCTGGGAAACATAATTAGGTTATGTAACTGAATTAGAACCCATCCAAGGAATATGCAGAGCTCCTTCTCATCTGTGGAAGGAGACTCCATCAGGAAGTAGAAATGGGAATTGTGGTTTTTCCCATGAAAGACCATTTAAAATTATTTTAAAATTTACATCTTTAACTGGATTGCTCTTTCAGGTAATGTAGGCTATATCCTAGAAAAGGAAGAGTGTTTGTCTGCAGTTTGCACAGGCAGGTTTGCTCTGTGGAATGGTGCGGAATTGTAGAGGCATCTCTGGAATATGAAGTTCCACACAGAAGGCAGGAGCAGGTACATTTGTCAGAGTGTGCAAGTGGTTTTACCCAGCTTTGTGCATTTTGGAACGTTGGCCTGAGTTCTTCTCAGTGACCTCATTCTCCTAGTTTTTTTTCAATACTCTGTTGTTTAGGGCATTCTGAGGAAATCTTCTCCCTGCCTTTCCCTCACTGTTTCTTTCAGCTAAGCCAGTGGAATCTGGCACTATTAATTGAATGACTGCCACTACCTTTTAGAGTGGCAGATGCTGTGTGCTTTTTATTCTGGATCAAAGTTTTCCCATTCCAGCAAAGTCAGGGTTGGTGCATCACCTTTAATGGATCTCTCAGTGCTCCTGCAAGAGAAATAAACTTCCAGATGATTACATGCCCCTGTTAATGAAAGTGTGATAAATGATGTAGTCTTTTGTTTGCCCTTTGGCATCGTGAGCCATTTTTCTTTTCAGTTTGTGATTTGAGATGTCTTCAAAGACACCTAACATAAAATAGCTGATAAGAAGTCTTGAAAGAAAAAACACAAAGCAAAAACCAAATTGTAAAGGAAATTAACCAAAACTTTAAATGGGTAGCATCTTGTCTTCCAGGAGTGTTCAAGAACTACCAGGAAAAAACCCTTTATTTTCATCAGGTAGACTTAATGCAACAAAACAAGGTTTTAATTTTATTTTTTAGGTTTTTTTCCTCTTGCTAATAACAGGAAAAAAACTATGCAGAATTCCAATAAGTTATTTTAAAATCAATGATAGCTGTTTTCCACTTCCAAGTGGTGCTTTAAAATGAAAAAACAAATGTTTGGGATGATCATGTTTTTGGTGAGTCACTTTGGATGGTCAGCTAGAAATACTTCCTAGTTATTTCTAGATTCTTGGCATGATTTGGAATACCAATATTCTCAATCCCTCCTGTTTCCCATCTGTGTCACATTCTGGCACCTGTTGCTCCACTGCATCTGAAGCTTTGGATGGGTAATAGAGGAGGTTTTGCGCTTTGGTGAGAAGACAAAGTCTTTTCAAACCTTCTGAGCAGTTGCACCTGCATAAAGGTGTAGAGGGCTATGTGGTGCTCACTCCCAGTCCACTAGGATTATGGATGGAATACTGGGATTTATTTGTGTCTGAGGATATTGCATCTCAGCTGCTGCTTGCCCTTGCATCCCAGCAAGCATTCAGAATCACATCCAACAAGCTACTAGCCTGGAAGGTAATATGTGAGGCTTGTAACCTTCACTTAATTATGTTTTTCAAGAGCAAACCCTTTAAAATAAGACAAAATTAGACATATTCAGTTTATAAAGGCTTCAATCACTGTAGATGTGAGGTCAGGTAAAGTTCAGTTTGAGACAAATTAAGAAAAAGATAAAATCAGCCTTGAGGAAGAGTCAGAGTCTAAACAGTTATTTGAAAAACAAGCACTCATCTGAAGAATAGCACAGCAAATTCAGTTACCAAAGTGGGGAGCAGGGGAAAGGCAGGGTGTGGGAGTGAAGGAAGATGCCTGTACAGTTGATATATCCTCTGTGGACAAAGTGGGACTGGTGCAATTGTTCCATTAAGTGCAGGTATTTTTCTGTCTTAAGCCTCTGAAATCAGTGCCAATAATCTCATAAGCAAAGCAAGATTTGACTTTGAGGGAATTAATGCAGCCCAAATAAGGCTGCATATAGATATAATGAAGACATAAATTTATATTGCCTATCTAAAAAGATTTGACAAACTAGTCTGAAAATAACATTTCAACCTGGAACAGGAGATACTGGATTAATGTTAACAGGCTTTATTGAACCTCAATGAAATCCACAAGAGAGATTTTATGTCAGGATTATCACATGCAACAGGAGCAGTATAAAACTCCAAGATTTTTGAGACCAAGTCTTTAACTAAGGCAAAGATGGTGTAAAGGGAAACATACCCATTTAGTTCTGTAAATGAGTGTTCCTGCAACTGAAGCAGAAGTGTTACTGTGAAAGGCAATTGTATGAATGAGTTTCCAAGTCCTTGTTGTCCTATATTTACATCATAGGTTTTCTAAAGAGAGTCTTTAGTCCCCTGCTGTGTATTGTAAAACTTGGTGTTCTGTTCTTTGGGAGCAGGAGCAATTAGCATGTAGATCATGCAAAACATTTCTGGTTGTACAGTCATTAAAAATTCTCTCTCTAGCCCTGTCATGGCACTGCTGGGAATGTTCAAGGACTGCTGCAGCAACACCAGAAAAACTTAATGCTGCCCATCTCAACCACTCAAAGGGCTGCTGAGTAATCCTGGTCTTTCCAAATTTTTTCTTCCTTATAGTTAAGATAAATATTCAGTCTACTCTGTTTATTATTGTACATACAATCCTTCATTATTTTAATTTTATTGTATTTCATCTTTTTGTTTCAGAAAATTAAGACAATTCAAAATGAAAATTGTGAAGTTTTTATGGACTATTGTTTTAAAACATAATGTAGACCAAGTGGTTTTAATGCAGTCTGGCACCTATATGTTTCACATGACTTATAGAGAAGCCTACAATCCTTATCTCTACAAATAAAACTCAGTGTTTTACTTGATGTTTTTGAACAAAAGCAAATCCTTTATTTCATTTTCTTGTTTACTCATAGATTTGAGGCTCTACATGGAGCCTTTCCTTGCACTAGAAATGGTCACTAAGGAAAAGAGAAAGGAAAGCTGCCCTGCAACTGAAGCTCTGTTTGCCACTTAGACCTGGGGAACAACAGAGATCATGAAAACTCAGGTTAATGTTTTCAAAGGGGCTTTACAGGAGAAGTGCTTGTTGTCATCTTGCTTCCCTCAGCAGCCCTACCTGATAGAGCCTGTCACCGTGGAGTGGGTAGTCATGCAAGCAGATCTGAGGCATCCATCATCTCCCAATTCCTGTGATTACAGCAAAGATTTGTGCGTCAGATGATTGTGCCAGGAAATTTGTCCCTAGTTCATGTACCCAGACTAAAATTAGTGTGCATAAGCACAGTGTCCTGCTTTACTTGATATTGTTGAGTTCTATATAAATGAATTTTAATTTATGTTAAGAGATATTCAAAGGCTCCCAGAAGAGAGGTAATTGTATTTCATTTGATGCTGATGAAATAAAGACAGGAGTTACATGGTTATATTTAACATGCAGTGCTGCTGGCTTAAAAATGACATTGCTGTCTGTGAAGTCAACCACTAATTCCATCTTCTAAAGGCAATTCATGGAAGGGTTCTAGGATCAGTTCATCCAGCTTTAGGTTCTCTGAAGATTGTCACCAACATTTTTCATCTGCATGCTATGTCATTGCCACCCTTAAAAAGACTTTATTCATTTCCTCTGTGCTATTGTCAAGTTTAGTTACCTGAATATAGACTCCTTTCTTCCCTACAGAAGACCAGCTATACTATGAGCTCTGTGTTGTACATTTCTTCCTAGAAATGTTCTGGATGTAAAATACAAGATTGTCTGAACATCAAACAATTGACTGAGGATTAGCCTTCAGTTATATCCCACTGTGATTCCTACAGGAGCTGACAGCCCAGGCACAGCCCTCTGGGACACAACCTGCTCAGGCACAGAGAAACATGGCTCTGGTGTTTGCTTATTGGTGTATTACAGGTACTACAAGTAGTGTTTTATCTGGCTCATGTTTCTCTGCTTGCTGGTTTCTATTTGATTCCCTTCACTTCTCCAGTTTCCTCTCCTCATAGTCAGCTGTATTTTCCACAGGCATTCTAGGCCACAATACACTATTCTCTCTTTTTCATCAAATTATCTTAACTGCTGTAAAAGTTTCAAACCAGCAATCCCTCCTTCCTTTGAGTCCCCAGCGTGTCCAACCATCACAATTGTTTATTCTAGATCTCATTTTATTCAGATGCTCTTCCATTGTCAGTTTGGATACTGATCCCTTTTTTACAACTTTGACTTTCTTGGAAACGTCATCCCTCTCTGTTTCTCTCAAATTCCCCTTAAAAAACTCTAATTCTGTCCAACACATTCATCAAGGTCATCTTATCAACTTCTATTTTCCTGTGCAGTGTTCATGCATCTCAACATCACAAATGTCACACTTTATTGATCTCTGTCAGCACAAATATTGCCAGCTTCTCTTTCTTCCTCTCACACCCATTTTCAAACCATTTTATGAAGTGCAGAATCATTTTCTTAGCCCAGCTTGGCTAAACATGTTCAATCCTTCCTTTGTCTTGCACAAGAAATGAGAGAATGATGAGAGCAGGAAACCAAGACAATTGCTAGGATGAACCACATGATGTAGTCTCAGAAAATTGTTGAGACCTTTTCCCTGTGAAATAATATTCCCCTATTTTCCCCTGGATTTCCCAACATTGTGTACTTATTGTGTGTATCTTTTGGGGTTTGTGGTGGTTTTTTGTTGTTTGTGGGGTTTGTTTTTTGTTGGTGGTTTGGATTTTGGTTTTTTTCATTTTGTTTTGCTGGCACTCCAGGGATTTTATTGCACTAGCAGTGTTGGAATGATCCAGGTACCTGCCCATTCTTGTAAAGAGTGGGATTGGTGAGTGCTTGGTGAGATTGAGTGGGACTGTTCCCAAAGCTTGTGCACAAACCTCAGTGGTTGCTTTGTTTCTTGGCGTATTGCTGATTACTTCCTGCACACCCAGAGATCTGAAAACATCCCATAATGCTGCAGGAGGTGTTACTTTGCAATTGGGCCCATTGTTTTTCAGCTAAGATCTTTACTTGAAATCCATCCCTTAGTGAGCAAGGCCTCTTTCTGTGGGGTTCATATTCCTTGCACACCCATCATTTCTCTTTTGTTAAGTGCCTAGTTATTTTGAAACAACACCATCAGAAATGCACTAAACGGGCTTCCTGATCATTATTATTATTAGGGGCTGGATTATTAAGAGTTTTCTTCCCTACAGAAATGTGTACCAATGGTCAAATAACCCACAACCAGAGTCTGACTCTCATTAAAGTTGATGGGAATCAGGTCTCGGACTTGTCTGACAATTGACAGCATGCTGCTTAGTAAGAAAGTTTGCTTAGGGAGGAAAAAAGTTGCCACCAACTCCAAGAGGCCTCAGATATTTTTCCCCTGTTGCCCTTGTCTCTTTTTCCAGAAATAATTTTAAAAAGTTCTCCTAAAGTATAACATCCCTTTTTTTTTTTTTTTTGCTGCCTTTCTCAACCCACAGAAACCAAGGTGAGTTTTTGCTAGGTAACATTCTGAAGCTCTTAATTTTTTTTCATATTAAAAAAAAAAAATCTATCAATTTTAGGTGTGATATTGCCTAAAATGGAAGGCTAAAATTTTTTGGTTACTTTAACATGATGCTGCTCTTTACTGCTCTGGCACAGAAAATATTGAAAAGCTTTTCTCTTTTTTTCTATTTTTCCAGCTTGTTTATTGTTCATTAGCTTGGTTATGTCCAGTTCAACACTTAGTAGGCAACACTATTAAATTCTAATCACTTGGTTGAACAAAAGCTTGCTTCATATATCATTCTTTAATAGCCTGTCTAAAATTTCTTTAGGGTGTTGAAGCTGCATTGCAATGTTGCTTAGCTGATCAGACTCTAATTATAGAAATTTTACACCCAGCAGTTAAACCAGTAAACAAACCTCCTCTGACTGGGGCAGTAATCCTGTGTCAGTGAGGATCTTTCCTGTTGATTCTGGATTTCTGTCACTCTAATCCTTCTGTGCCCTGAAATATCTACTGCTGCATATCACCCCTGTGCTCCTTGGGCTTCACCTAGAACTGTCTTTACTGCTGTTTGTAGCCTGCCTCATTATGTCCCTTAGATAGAAGAAGAAATAAGCGGTTTAGCAACTCAAAAAACGTAATATTATTAAAATTATTCTGTAGAATGATGCAGTACCACAGAATGCAACAGAGAAGAATGCAAAATCACATATTTTCAGGATCATTATTGTAGTCTGCAGGTTATGTTACAATAGAAGCCAAATGATTCAAGAAATATTACTAGCACTGTTGTTTTATGGCAAGGAGTAAAATTGAAGGATTTGTAAGGTTGATTTCAGGGCCATGCATCACATAACTATGCTTCCTTTTTTTTTTCCTGAAATATTTCTTTCACAAACTTTGGCAGTATTTACAGCTGCACCTCAGGAACAGTGGTTTGAAATGGGAAGGGAACAATGTAGGTTACAAAATATAAAGTGTTAATTATTTTCAATTTGTTGTTTTTAGTAACTAAATTTCCTTTTAGCAACAGATGACATACACTAAGAAACATTAGGAAAGAGTTACAGTAAGAGGGAGATCTGAAAGACAGCAAGAAGGCTTAACCACATATTTGCAGCATAAAATTACAATAATTGATTTTTTTTTTTTAGTTTTTAATTCTCTTTGTTATAAATTTTTCTTTGACATTGTGCTGTGAACTGAGTTTGAGGTCAAAACTTCAGCTTACCTACAATAAACCTAATAAAATGGTTATCAGTTTTATTAAATGCAAAAGCTCTAATAGAATGGGTAGGTGGCTGACATGGTTAAGTCTTGCTTCAGTAGACACCTTATACCATATTTTTATATATATGTGTTCTTTTATATATATATAAAGGAGTACTTAAAGATGGCTGCTATTCTCAGTGCTTGTAATTGAATAATCTGACTCAGGAGAGGCTGGCACGTGGGCAAGCTCTATCTGCTGCCTTCTCCAAAACTCTGAAACAAAAATGTGGGCAGGCTGCCTCCTCAGAATTTTGCTGAGCAACAGAAGAGCTTTCCTTCTGCCCTTATGGATAGTTACTGAGCTGGGTTCTGTAGGATCAAAAACCTTCATGGGTTTTTTGTTTGTTTGCTTGTTTTTCTCAGCCATTCTGTGTGCTCCTTTCCCTCAAAGGCAGTAATGAATTTTGTCTCAAATTAACACCTGTGCCATGCAGAATTTCCTAAATTGCCATGTTTAGAGTTTAGCAGTCTTGACCTGGATGGCCTGAACAGCAGGCAGTCAGCCCTTGGTAGAACAATGGAATGCTTCCCAGGGACAGCCCAGGATCACCACTGGGTGCTGGTTTCAGACACTGCATTAACACAGAACCACTTCTCCTCATCTATGGGCCTAAACCAAAGTTTTTGTTATTTGGTGTTGATGTATAAAAAGGAGGGCCAATGTTTTCATTTAAACCACTGAGTGGTGGAGAAGCATTTTCTGAGCCTCAGTTTTGCACCAAGCACTTCCATTTGTGGATCTCCCCTGACCACGGTGAGAAGGGCAATATTGGGAGTGTTGGGATATTCTCCTGTCTCTTTGGAGAGACAAACCCTGGAGTTACAGGGGTAGGTGGAATGAGATCACGCAGGTTTGCTCTCCTTGCTGCTCTTCTTGATTAAAATCCTGGCAGAGGGGAAATCACTACCAGCTTACCTTTTTGTCAGCATAATCAAATGAAAGCTCCTCGAAGGGCAATAGCTGGAAACATAGTTAGGAAATTGTCACACAAGCACTTCAAGAAAGATGAAGGTAATATTAATTATTTTACAAGTAATTTCACTGAGCATGGTGTCATGAAGAAGAATCATGGCTAGCAGTCATCTAATTCCACAGAAAATTTGAGCCAGTTCAGTTCAGGCTCATCTGTGAATTTGCTATGAATTTCTTCAATGCCTGATGATTTGTTCATTCAAAATTTTGCAGAAAATATTTCAGAATTTTTTTAAATGTTTCTGAAAATTTATATACTGGCTAATTTTTGTACCCTACAGAATTGTGACAACAATTATAAAAGGATGATACCCCAAGCTGCTTTTCAGCAATGTAAGTTTTTCAGATGGAGGGGGTTCTTACTCCTTGCAGAAAAATGACAATACATCTTTATATTCCTTACTGCAGCTTAGGTAAAGCAGGTACTGAGAGACACTGAATTAGTTTCTGTGAGCTCTGAATCCATTCCTGGATGTGCATTCTTTGCAAGGAGTGAATGCATGGTTTACAGAATTCAGCCCAGGTTGCATAATTCAAATCAAAGTACAAAAGAGTCAAGTGTTCCGCAGTCTCTCATTGCTTACAGAATCTTTTTTCATAATATCTGCTATGCTGCCTGTTAGATCAGCTCAGTCACTCCTCCCTGCTGACTCTTGCCACAGGCTGGCAGGGAAAGGGACCCCTACCACCACTTTCATGAACTTGCCTGATCACTAAGAAAACAAACATTTAGAGGGGAAAAAGAAAAAAATTAACTCAGTGACTCCTGTCTTTGCTCTGACAGTCTTTACATTGCTTTGCTGGTGACTTGCAAGTTGTGGATTCATTGGTTGTACTGACATAAGTGCCAATTTTTGTGTTTGTATTTGTTGTAAATACTCACATAAGAGGCTGCCTTTTGCTACAGAGTTCTACTTGGACTGACATTGTGACAAGTTTGTAGTAAGTTAACAGCTGCATCTGGTGAGTGTAAAACACTGGAATAACTTTAAATAATGTAACAATAAATCAGTATTTAATCTTTGTTATGGGTAAACTGAAAGAGATACTTTGTGAAGCCTAATGCATTCCAGTCCAGTGAGCATTTGCTTCTTATTATGCATTTGAACAAATGATGTGTTACTAAATTTTAGTTGAAAGGCAACCTTGGGTGGAATACGCACCATTGCATAAAATCCTGGAAGTCTGCACTAGGTGTACAGAAATCAGCTTTATTTCTTTTTCTTTCAGCTTGGGTTATCTGGCAACCACAGTTAATACCATAAGCATTACAGCTATTTTTTTTTATGATAAATCACTGTTGAAACCATGTTTTGTTCAAAGAGTTGTGGGAGCATCATCCACCGATGGGCAGATTATGGGAGTGTCTCCATCACACTTTTCTGTGTACAGCACCTGCCTCACCATGTCTGCTCAGGGGTGCTTGGGGCAGAGGTTTCTGCTCCCCACACAGCCACCAGGGCTGTTTTCTCTTGAGAGAAGAGATCACTGGCATTATGTTGCGTTGACACTGAGCAATGAGTCATCTCTGTGTCTTTTCTGAAGAGGAAGTTTAAGTCCGGTCTCCTGACCTCGTGCTTCTCCTTGCTCCCTTCTTCCCTTTCTGCTCCACATTCCTGGGGAGAAACTGCCAGCACAGTAAGGCACAGGCTGCAGCCAGCAGTGATCAAACCTTCCAAGAGCTTCCCATTAATTACCCATTTTGGTAGATTGGCTTGCTTGGTGACTCATTTCCTTTCAGAAGTTTTGTGCTGATGTGATTGACACCCTCACTTTATATCAAGAATTATTATTTCTCTTATAGTTCAGTTTTGTGGGAATATGAGAGAGAATTTTTTCCACTCAGTGGTCACTCATCCAGCTTATTAATTAGTAAGATCTGCGTGGTTTGTAGTGGGTGGATGTAAGTTAAGGACATCAAAAGCAGGTTATTCCTGCTACTGCTCCACAAAGCAACTCAGTCCTGCAGGAACAGCACTCCTGCTCTCACATGTGAACTATAGCAATCCACCTAATGGAAATAATTAGCTGCCTAAAAGCCTGGCCAAATGCATTTCCTCAGTACATATATATTTATTGGCCAGTTTTCTAAGACCTGCAGCATTTTTGCTTGTCTCCACCAGGGCTGGTTTCATTATGGTATTTTGGTATTTGAGGTGTTTGTGTATTCAAGTTAAAAGGAGAATGAGGGGGAAGCCAAACGCTATTGATTTGTCTAATAACAAGGCAGTTACACTTAAATTGTGTTTTCCCAGGTAAGTTAAAAAGGATAATAAATCCTAATTTAAAAGACAGTGATTAATTCAATCTTGTCCCATGCTGTCATTTTTTGCACGTAAACAACTATGAAGTGATCTAACAGCAATTTACACCCACTTCTTCCATGCTCCAAATGCTACTGCCAGCTGTGTTGGGCGCTTCTTATTTGAAAATACCTAATTTTTAGTTAATAAAATTGCTTTAAAGCAAAGGCAAATACACGGTAACTCTGATTCTTGCTGTTTCTTGTATAGACTTTCACAGGCCTGCAAGCATGTTGTATCCACATGGAAAGTGGTGTCTCAGCTTTGTATCCACAGTTGTGTGCATTTACCACAGTTGTATGCATTTACCAATCCACTCGACAAGGAGTGGAAGTTAAATTAAGATTTCACAGCGATATTCAGAATAACGTGTGTGAAATTATAAAATGGAAAATTATGAACACTTAGGTAATTGCAGACACACTGGGAATGCATCAATGCCTTGCCATCATTTCTATTTATTTTTCTAGTGCGTAGTTCTGTTGGAAAATGTTGATTAATGAATGTGAAAGAGACTCCGTATTTTTAGTGCAGCAAATTTCGGTTTTAACAAAAGCAGGTGATTCATTCTTCTATATGACTTTAGGTTGGCCTCTTTTGTTTGGGTTTTTTGCTTGCTTGTATTTATTTCTTTTTCCTTGCTTCAACAGAAATCTGACTTGCAAAATAACTTTTACCAATTTCTTTATGTTGGTATTTATTAAAATATATCAAATACATCCCAGCATTTTTTAGACATTAACAAAGACTGGACTGAGAATCTGTCTCTGATCAAAATTAACAACTAGGCTTTTATCTATGTCTTTTACATGTGGCATTAGAGCCATCTAAAAAGCCTCCAGTATATTTTCTACTTTTCTTTCAAGAAGTGGCAAAGACACATGCTTTATATCTGATTTCCTGCTGCACATGGAAACTTTGTTTATTGCATTTTCCCTCATGGTAAAGAGCCTCAGAGGGACTGCTCTCCAAACATGAAGCATTCTTTTTGGGTTCAGGGACTTCATCTGTTGCACTGGAGAAGAAAAGGGGTAGGAGAAAGAAGTGGGGAAATAATTTCAGCATCTGTGGGAAATTAGTCTTGACCAGCTGCTGGCCTGAGACATAAGAAGAGATATGAGATATAAGAAGAAATTTGCTTTGTTTTAGAAGATAGTAAAATTTATCAGAATACACATTTAATAGGGATCCTTTAGTGATGGTGAGGGGTACAGGTTTTGTCGGGCTTTCTAGAATTCTAAGACAATTATGTTCTCATCCCAAGTAAGGAAAAGTAGAAAAGAGAATTTACAAAATATCTTCCATTATTCCTTCCTACTTCTAGTTTTAAACCCTTGTTTTTTGCCTTCCTCCAGTCTCTGGATGTTGATGTTCTTCTTTTTCCTCATTATTCTGTATTTTAATATAGTCTTAAGTTCCTCAGTATGTTCTGTTGTTTATTCTTTCCTTCTCTTTTATACTCTTTGTGCTACAGTTTCCCCCATGTTGCTTTTCCTCTTGTGATATTCTCTGTGCTGCTCCTCTTCCCTCTTTCTTGTTCTGTCTCTCCAGCTCCTTTCTCCAATCCATCCTCCTCACCATTGTGCTCAATTTCCTAAGGTGCTTCTCTGTATCCCAAGATGACACTTTTTGAAGAAAAAGCTATTAGGTTTTCAAAATTTTTCAGAGATTCAGGAAAAATAGTTCCAGGTATAAGATATACTGAACAAATCAGCAGTTCCTCTAATTAGCACCCTGAATAAAATTCCCTTGTTGTTCAGCAGCAAAACCGTTGTCTCATAAATGGGGATGTTGGGGCATAAAACATCCAAGATACTGTTGTGATAATAAGTAGTTTGTTTATTTTGTCCTTGTTGAAAGCAGTATACTGATATTTTAAATGTTTTGGTTTAGTTGCTTTTTTTCTAAATTAAAATTAAATTTTGGAAGTTGACACGGATTGCAAAAAAAATCAGCATAAAGGGATGTGTGTTCCCAGAAAGAAGTTGTCCTAGTGGAGGGTTTTTTGGTATATTTGAACAGTTCTGGTGGTAGTTCAACAGTTCTTGGTGTCAGAGTTAATTAAAAATAATTGTGTAATTCAGGTAATTAGAAATAATTGAATATCTTGTTTACTAGAATGGAAAATAACATTTTGTTTTGCAACCTAAAATTAATTTGATTGTAAAAACTTGAATTTTTCCTTGTAGGATGATTTTATTTTGGTTTGGGGTTTTTTGGGTAGGCTTTTTGTTTATTTTTAACAAAACAATCCTCCAAAACTTGACTACTGCTGTGACAGTTTTGATATTCTGGAAGGAACTGAAATGATGACCCCAAGACATTTGAAGTCCTTGAAACATTTTAGCAGTTATTACGGTGTACTCAGCAGAGGAAGCCTCTTTTGCTCCTGCCATGGGAACAAACAGTAACAACCTGAGTTATGAAATATGATTGTGATTTCCCCTCATCCTGCTTCTTCTGAACTCTGGAGCTTGTGAGCTATTTCTGAGGCTGCACAGAAAAGTGAAAGGATTCTGGCAGAATGTAAATCATGAGATCATTAACATTTCAGCCCGATTTCTCTCCAGCAATGTGTAATCATAGCAGAGATGATTGATGGGATTGGTGACCCACAAGATAGATACTATGGGTCATTCCCCATATTTCCTCATTTTCTTTCCCCTTTTGCTAATCCTGGTTTCAGATAACATCACTCAATCAATTTCACTGCTGGTCTGGAGCTGTGTTCTTCCAATATCAGATATCATACCAGATATATCTCTGGGTAGATATATGCTCTGCTTTCCTGGGTTTTGTGCCTGTCCTCTTTATTTTGTTTATGCCCATTATAATATATGGCAGAAATATTTACATTAATAAAATTGATTTAGTCTTTGAGAAGATAAGGTCTTTTTTTTTTTTTTTTCCTTATTTCCTTGTTATGAAATACTTCTTCAGTAGATGCAGCATTTAAACAAAAGAGTATCTATCTGCGTTATGTGTAACAGGAAGGAGGAAAATTACATGGTTTTCTTACCCTCCCTTTCAGGGGTCTCGTGTCACATGAAAGAAATACATTCCATTGTAAAATGCTTTTATCACTTTTTTGTTTTTAAGGCAAGGGAAACAGAAGGGGATGAGGGACATGGGCTTCTTATATCTTTCTTCTATGTAGATCCAATTCTTAAAAGAATTAAACCAAACCAAAACCAAGTTTTTAATATTTTTTTTACTTGGAAACATAATTTGGATGCAGGTATGGAACTATTAATTTCATCTCCAATGGTTTTGTTTGACAGAGGAAAATTGGTAATGTGGCTGTGGTGCTGTAAGGATGGCACTGCTGACTTCCAGGTCTGTCATGGCTTCATGAACGAAGTCCTTCACTTATTCTAGGTGCCATATGCTGTAAAAGAAATAAAATGCTGCAAAACTGCAGGGATTTCTTATTGAACTTGACTTTGTGGAATTTCAATTCCACTTCATTCAACAAAGTAGTTTCCAAAAGCTGAAGTCTTGTCAAAATATTTTACTGTACTGGGACCGCGTATTCCATCAAAGCTGCTGCATATGAAGATAGGGGCAGTTTGACAGGGACAGTAATAATTTCTATTATGCAATTATTAATTTTGATAATGCTATTATAAAGAACAGTAATGTTCTGTTGAAGACATGTGTTTGTGTCATAAAGCTCTGACATGAAATTCTCCCTTTAACTTGTACTGCTGAAGATGAACCAAACCAAGGTTAAATCCTGGTAGCAAAACAGCCAAACACAACAAATAAGAACAATCAAGAAGAGGGATAAGGCAAACACTTTCCAGTACTGGAGTTTTTCTGATACCACAGAGTTTGGTTTCATTGAAGACCTGCCTGCTTTAGAGACACTTTCCCTTATGTGAATATGCAATGGGTGTTTGATGAAGTGGTGAATTCCTGGCTCTCCATTTTCCTTTTCCAGGTGGTCTCACAGGAACTGTAGCATCACATGCAGGAGTTTCCTTTTTGATTGGCTTCTTGGGTTTGTTTTTCTGTGAGTGCAGTTGACTGTGACTCTTTTTAGCTAGAATACAAGAGTGACTACTGAGATCAGGTATTTCAGTGATCCTGCTGAAATAATGCAGCCTGCTTGGAACACTGTGGTATTAAAAACATTAAAGCTACCAACAACAAAGCCTTTCTTACAGCATTCCTCTTCCCTGTTTTTTAGAAAGCCTGGGTATATTTATCAGGACAGTATTCATGATTCCCCAGGGGATGGCAGGCTGCTGTCTCACCCTCTCAGCCAGGTACAGCTCACAGCATGCTGTCACACTGGGCTGTGCTGGCAGCCTTACCAGGGTGAGCAGCAGGAGCAGGGCAGCCTTTTTGTGCCCATAGAAGAAAGCAAGCTTTTTCTTTCATTAATTAACCATTCTGTGCCTTTGTTCCTTTTGCCAGCTTAAAATGTATAGGTACAGTTTGGGAAAAATAAATTATTAATAAATGCAAATTAAATCCCAAGTACTGTTGTTAAGGCAGAAATATATTACAGAAATCTTGCAGGCCATTGGAGGTTTCAACTAAAGAAAGAATATTACTGAAATTTATTATCAAATATAAATACCTAGGCCTGAATATTAGCCCTTTCCTATCTAGGTTTAATTTTCCAGAGTATTTGTTCATTGTAGTCCATATTAAGTTGACTTTATAGACTGGCAAGTGGTTAATTGCTAATTTCCCAGATGGATTTAGTTTAAGCTACTTTAACCATGTTTGCTTGGAATTGTGAATTTTACAGGCATCTCTACCTGATGAGCAATCAATTTAAATTACTTCAACTTTAAAAAACACAGTTTTTACCTCGTGTGTGCTTGTTTTCTTTTCTTCATTCCTTTCTTTCATTCTTTCTTTCTGCCTCCCTCTGTCTTCTCCATGTTATGAGGTATCTGAGGAGCTCAGCAGCACACAAGCAAGGAGCTACCTGCAGTCCCAAGCATCTGTGCTGGGATTTGACCCAAGGGGCTGAATTCTGTGAAACAGGGAGGTAGGGAGGTTAGGATAAGAACTGAGTATTCAACTAGGAGTGTTGTCAGGTTTTTTTTTTCACAGGTCTGTGGCTGCCAGCATAACCAAAAAAGCATCAGGGTCTCTTTAGAATTTTCTGCAGTGATTATCTGAAAGCACAGGATTCCTGCCTGGGTGGTTGTGTTTGAAGGCTGTAAACAGCACAGGATGTTGCATTCAGTAGCTCACTATGTAGAGAGTCTTTCAATATTTTGAATTGATATATAGGGAGGTTTTTTGTTAGTGGAATAATCACCAGCCCTAAGAGCTAATCTGTTATTGGGTATTTCCCAGCATGCTGTAGTTTCATTATCAAAAGACAAAGTAATATGGTCTGGTAACCTGATGACATTTATAAATGATTCTACTGGAAAAGGATGCAAGAAAATACAGTGTGGATTCTTCAAAACCTAATGACAGCTTAAAAAGAAACTGCCAGCTCCTTCCCAAACATACCTTTAGGTTTTTCCACTTATCTTGCTCCGTATAATTCCTGCACTAAACCTAGTTTATAACCATAATGTGCAGGACATGAACAAAATAAATTATATTCTAATACCAATTTGTTATTTTATTTTTTTCCTTTATTTTTTATCTATCTAACCACTACCACTAAATTTTAATATCCAAGACATGGTGCTCAGGTGCTGTCAATCAGCATAACTGCCTTGCCTCTGCTTCTGCCAATTTAAGCCAGCTGAGATCATATTTTTTACAGCATTCTTTAAAAAGTGATAGCAAAACATTTCCTTTGTGTTACCTTGAAAGGTTCTACCACATTTTATTTTTCTGAAGGTGTTTGTAATGGAGCATGTGTCACCCAAAACTAATTATATCTCCAGTTTGGGTTTTTGAGCTGGTGCTATAGATCATATTGGGAAAATATTTCAGAACTGCCTGTGAGAGTCAGGAACCTGATCTCCATTTCAAATTGATGCCAGACATTTAGTTTCACCTGGCATAACCACGCTACAATGTTATTTTGAAAACTTGCTCTGCACTCATATTCCAACTCTCATTTAAGATTTCAGCAGGAATTTTGTGAAACAGCAAAAAACCACACATCCTTGGTGAAACCCAAATTTGAAACAAACTTATGACTTATACCCAACGCACATTTTGTCCCAATACATTGGATCTTCCATTATTTTTCTTTTTTTTTCCCCAAAGAAAGAGTGGAGAATCTCATGTTCATTTCTCTTCCTGCCCTGCTTTTTCGTTTCACAGAGCCATGGGAGTTCTGGAAGTGAACCAAGACAAGAAGAAGTCAGGGCTGGAGTACCAAACCACACTTGGGACTGCATTTCTTTTCAGCAGAGGATATCCATATACTGCCCAAACTGACACAGCTGTCTTGCTGCATCCAGGTACAAATGGGATGATTGGGGCATTCTTTGGGCACTGAAGAGAGGAACATGTAGATTCCTTCAAGCTGAGGAGGAAAAGAGGCCTCAATGTTCTATCCAGAATGATGAATTCCAGAAGATAATCACAGTCTTTGCTACTGATTCTATCTCTGCTTGAGAATAGAAGGACTGATCATTCTGCTTCTTAAACAAAGAGCAGTTTTAAAAAGATGATTATTCTGAAGAGAGCATCTTGGAGTCAGGATCCTGAGCAATGGCCCCATGCAGCCCAAGGTAGGCTGTTATGTTTTGGAGAGATGATTTATCTATATATCTTTGGTTAAAAAATTCACAGTTCCCAAATCCAGACTATGGGTTTGTATTTTATTTTAGCAGGAAATGTCCTAAAATGTGAGGGATTGCACCATCTGATTACAGACAATGGTCCTTCATTTGCCTGGCCTGTATTATTTCCTTGCATTGGAAAAAAAAGCCAAAATTTTCAGTAGTTATTCATCAAGTTAATAAAGCTAAGCAGCCAGCCTAATCTGCCTTGAAGCATAAAGGAAAGGAAAACTTTTCCAGTTGCCTGAAAAGGCCATTTCTTTAGGGCTAGGGATAGCTGCCCTTTTTTAAGGAGTGGTAGAAATGTCATTAGCTGGGAGTTCAGTCCTCAAAAGTTAAATTATTCATCATCTGGGAGTAATCCAGATTAGACTGTCAGATAGATTATGAAAAGCCCTATTGATCCACCCCTCTTTTTTCTTTTCCTAATTTTTTCATACTGCATCATACACAAAAAGAGATGCATATAAAATTGCCTGCCTGATTTCTGACATGCCCCAAGTAGATTTGATTCACCAAGGTCTTATTCTATCTAATCTGACAAGAGTCCAGACTGCTTTATGTATAATAAATAAAGGCATTTGTGATATAACACAACCTGTGTTTGCATGCCCTGTGCTGCCTTTCTGGGACACATGGAATGTTGATGGCTTTTGGACTTTTGTATTGTTTTGGATTTTTTTTTCTTCCCTGAGATAATTGTGCTCAGGTGGCTGAAGAAAAATACAATTATCTGACATGACAAGCAGAAGCTAGTTTGAATCCTAAATGAAATGTCAGTCAAAATAAATGACAGTGCTATGGAGAGATAGTACCCTCATTATGGCTGAGGTTTGAACTGAGTTTTCATTAGGAAATGTTGATGATGGATACAAGACTTTTAGAACCCAAAAGGGAACCTTTATAACCCTGATAGCCAAATGTGTGGGCAAAAGCCTCTTGCAGGTAGTGAGGGTGATCCCTCAGGTTCTGTCAGGATGAAGGAAGCACAAGGGCTTAATGAAATTTTCAGGTTCTCTTAGATCAAAGGTAATACTTGTAGTGCAATCCTTATTTTGTAATTCTTATTCTTATGGATGTGATAAAATGCTTATTCAGCAGCCACACAATGTTATACAGGTATGTGCTGTGTTAGAACCTTGTTTAAATGTTTGATGTTGTGAGGGATTTTTGTGTTGGTTCTTCCAAAATAGATACTTGACTTAGTGCAACTCTTTTTATGGTGCTTGAACTTGCAGTATTTTCACTGTTACCATTATCACAGCAACCTTTCAGTGTTAAATATAGCATCATAAACCCACAGGGGTTTTTTCAAATGTTTTTAGTAACTTTTTATTATTTTCTGATTGAACATCAATGAGCTTCTTTACATCTGTTATGCAAATGTGTAACAGATCTGAAGCAAATATTGAGATTTGTTGTCTTACTTGCCATCCATACAAGTGAGTGACTGAGCATCAGAGAACCAGGACTGATGGCTTTTCCCATCAGGCTTGGGAACCCCAAGCCTCTGGGCCTTATAATTACTATCTACAAACTAAGCATGTAATAAATCCTCACATAACTTCCAGAGCTGATTACTGCTGTAATCAGGAAGAATTCTTCCTGTAGCATAGCCATAGTGTTTTCTGCTGTTGCTAGAATTTAAATTGCATTTCCATTGCTGCTAGAAAAAGGACACCAGCTCTCCCATGCAGTAGGGTGAGGCACTGATGATGAGCTCTGTGGTGTGTGCTGGAAGGGATTCCAGCCCAGGTCTTCATGTGAGTGTTAGCCATCATAAGGTGCTCAGACTGTACAAGTTGAGAGGTATTCAGGATGAAGAAATAAGATTAATAAGCTGGCAATTGACAAAAGATGTTTTGGCTTCAGCTATGCACTACAATAGGATTTAGGGAATAGGTTTTTGATTTGTACTGGGGGATCACAGTGGTACTTAGACAAGTTGTGTTCTGTTGGAGAATTTCCCTGCCTGTGTACTACCCTAAAAAAACTGAATGGAAAATTCAGTTTTTCAGGCTGGAGCTATCCAGGAGCCTCTTTAGAATTACTAGCTGCATGTGTTTTGCAGCCAAATATTTCCAATATTTTTTCCCTCTTAAACAACTTAGCATTAATTCCTATATTTGTTGGCCATGGTCACTCCCTCCTTTTTTTTTTTTTTTCCCATGCCCAAACCAGCATTGCTGAAAGGTGCATGCAGCCTTCATGTTCCACCTAATCAGGATTGATTCCTGCTGCTTTTGACAGTATTGTCACCATTAGCAGTGGTGATGACATTTGTGTGTGTGTGTGTGCCCTGTGAGCAGGCCCATTTGGACCCATTATTAAGGTTTAAGGATTTTACACTCTACTTCCCTACTTAGATTCCCTTGCTACATATTATCCATCTGGCCTCCAAGAGCTGCCTCCCAACAGCTCTCATAACTATGCCAAATTTCTGTTCCCATGGAAACTGTTTTAAGAGTGCTTTAAAATTTGAGAGGTGTATCATTTGCTATCTAGAATGGGTCATATTTCCATTTGCTTTGGTCTTTATATTTTCTTTCTTTTTATTACTGGTTAGTGTTGCCACTTGTCCTGAACAAAAAGAAAGTCATGAGTTTTGGACATCAGTCTTGTATCTCAATTTCTGCATTTTATGTTGTGAAGAACAACCCTTAAAGGGTTTGCAGTTTTTTTTTATTGCACCTTTTAAGACACAGCAAGGAAATCACACACATTAATAGAAGGTAGAAGAGTAACAGCTTAAAAAATGTGAAGTTTTACATTCTTTGCAGTAGATTTTGGAAACCATTAAAAATTCTTTTACCACCAGTGATTAGATCAGTTTATAAAATACACAAGGAATAGTTCTGATGGCATCTCCAAGTCTGTTCAGTGTCTATGGATGTACAGAGCTTGCAGGCCCATTTCACATAAAGGTTTTCAAAGTTATTCAGCTTTGAAAAGTCAAACCCACCAATTCCATGGGAGAAATAAATCTTTGTTTTCCATTCACAGGAAAGCAATCTGCTGCATTTGTTAAATATTTTCCAGAAAGAGATTACATGCCACAGTAGCTGAAGTCTCCTCAACCTCAGAACTACACCAGTGCTTTCCTTAATAACCCCATCCCAAATTCCTCTCACGTAGCCACAGGCTTGGGACTAAAGAGGGGAAAAAAAATACAAATTTCAAAGATGTCGTTCACTCCTCAAGAGAGCAAAGGTGTTGACTATTTCTGCACTTACATTTTGCCATAAGATGCTATTTGTAGTATGCCATAAAAATGTCATGTGTCTTCTACTGTCTGCTGACACCTCTTCTGTGAATTATTCGCATATATGCAGGGTTCAGAGAATGTTCTGTGAGGATTAGGAGGGCAGAGGTAACCTGTCACAACAGTATCTCTATTTGGACTTATTATTAAAGGGATTTAAGATGTGATATATTTCCTAGCAAACATAAAAAATGCTTCTCACTGCTAAAACAAAGGTTTGCTCAATGTGCTTAGTGGGCAGAATACTAATTTTCAGACCATTGCTATTTCCAGAATCTTAGTTCTTCCCATAGAATCTTTCTTTCAGAATAGCACTTAATAAAGGAGTTGGATTAGAGCCCAATTAAAAGGTGCTATGGGGCTTATGTACATGTTTAACTATTTTCCTGAGCAGTGCTGAAATCAGGAATCATAAAGCTTTTGCTAAAGCTCCAATTGTTTGGCCAATCTGTTCTATGTACTGCTTTTCATTAAGGATGCAACATGGGAAATCATAGGCATATTGGCTTTGTAAAGGTTTCAAAAGCTGATTTACTCTTTTCTTTAGCTAGAAAAAGTCAGACAAAACAAAGTACTTTTATTTTTTTTCCTTTTTTTTTTTTGCCTTTGGCATCTTTTAATAAGAGCTGAGGATTTTCCTTTCCTTCTTTCTGATATAGTTCCTTTTACAGTCAAATTTCTGCTTTCCTCTGTTCTGGTCTTCTGCCATAAAAAGGCTGAGAAACCTTCCTATTGTAAAGCTCATTTTATGGAAAGATTCAGAGACCAGCCTCACTGTAGTTACATTTCCCCTCAAGCCAGTTGTGTTTTAGTCCATCTTCTAAAAGATCAGAATTTAAATATGCTTTTCCCTTGGCTCTTTCTTGACAGTCTCAGCCCTGAAATAACTATAATAAAAATTGAGAGATATTCCATTGTTTAGCATGAGGTACCAGTAGAAAGATAGAAGACAGTGTAGATGTAAGCTCAAAATGGAGTTTGCATACTGAAGCAGAGACTCTCTCATCTCAAACAAAAATAAGTTGTACCAGGATTTCTCAAGTCTTCAAATTGGTGCATCAAGCTAAAGGTCAACAACTGCTATTTAATCTGTATGGAGCTCAGGGGCTGATATCAATCTGAAGGGCAACACAATACATATAATTATTAACCTTTAAAAAATTTGTGTAAACAGAGAAAAATAATGGTTCCAACAACTCCTGAGTAAAATTAGGGGTTTTCATGCCCACCACAAAATGTTAAAAATACCTAAGTCTGAGAAGAAAGTAAAATCAAACATTTTTCACCACATTCAGAAACAGGGAACAAAATTATGTGAACTGCTTATTGGACAAATGCTTTAAATCTTTTGGAAAAAAACCCCAAACACACACACCAAAAACACTTCATGGAGCTTTAAATATATCTAATTAACAGAATGAGACTGGAACTCTTAAATAACAGGTGCAAACAATTAAGTAATCACTCAGGCTGTTGTGAAAGATAAGATTTAAATAAGATCCAGCCTCTTTGCACGATTGTTGAGGAAAAGAGCAAGAAAGAGATGGATCCTTAGAAATGCAATGTATGCCCTTTTTAACTGGGACAGGGGAATGTATGCCCTTGTGATCTGAAGGAATGGGTGAGGGGCAGGAGAGGACTTTGGGTCCAAGGGGAGTCCCAGATGCACAGATTGCATTTCTGCGTCCTGTCCCACAGTGCCTTATAAACATTTCATAAGCAAACATGTCCTACATGCCTGTTCAAGTTTGGGAGGAATAACTAAAAATTAATTTCTCAATAAAAGCACAGGAAGAGCAGGTGTGGGAGGAAAAGTGCAGTTGGTGAACCCCAGTCATGAGTCAAGATTCGTTACAGAGCCTGGTGGGCATTGCTAGGGGAAATCATCTCTGAGCTGTCCGTGTGGGAAGTGCCCAGGAGCAGGGAGCAGCATCTAAATGAAAAAGTTAATTGATGGACTTGCTATAAGGCAAAACCCCACAGTATACATCTGAAAAGAGCTGAAAACCTTTCATTCTACATTTAAATTGCAGTTTACAGACTTTAAAGTCCCTTTCCTATGCTGCAGCTGTATCTGCTTTAAAAAAAATATTAAAAGATGCAAAAATGTAATAAAACCAGTTCATATGAGAATAGTTGAGAAATTCTTGGTAATATACAAATGCACAGGGAGATCACCCAAGTGTGAAAATTAAATTAGGAATAAAAGCTGGGGGAAGGAGAAATAGTTCCAGCTAAGGTTAAGCTAGAAAAAATTCTTGAGTAAAACAGGAGAATGTATTGTAATCACTGAAACTTGGTTGGGTACCTTGCTGGGGGAGTGGAAAACCAAAACTTCAATAAGTTTTTAGTAAAAAAAAGTGTCTTCAGGAACCTTCCTTTCAGAAATGACTGGTGTCCTCACGAGGTCATGTCCTCATGTGCTGCTTTGATGCAGAATTCAATGGCCAGCATTTGGGCTAATTCATGTTGTACAGCAAAGGCCCTTTGTGTATGAATGCACATTCCTGGGAGGCCTTTTATGTTCCACTGTCAAAAAGCAAAACTGAACATATGAAAACAGCAGGAATGCATAGGGCCCATGGATGGGTCAGCCTTGTGGAAAGGGTGTTCTGAGCAGCCCCCATGAGAGGCAGCTCTCCATGCTGCATGATCAGTGTAATTCCCTGACTGTGTTCCAGCTTTGGTGGCAATCCCTAGGTTTTCCAAGCAACACAAGTCTCTGACTTGATTCAGGCCCTGCTTGTAGCAGTCAAAGGCTCTTGAATTATCAGTACAGGGATGCCACTTCAATTGTGGGTGGTTTCTCACCATTTTTTAGCAGAGACACAAAAGAAAAAGTTCAGTTTTCCCTAAAATGATCAGTTCCATCTCAGCTGTGCTATACTATGGAAGGGGAAGATGATATTGGGAAACTAAAACCTCTCCCCTGCCCATGGGTATTATACAAACCAGTTCTCCTCTGGTTTTCTGAGGTGCTGCAGATGTGTAATGTGCATTTCTGTGATGGATGGCTGTTTCTGAGCCCTCTTCCTCTGACTCATGGAAAGTGAGGGCTGATTTCCTCTCTCAGCCTCCTCCTTTCTTTATCAGCCCTAGCAGGACTCTGATGTAAAAGCAGCCCCCTGCCCTTGGAGCTGCAGGGCTGATTGTGGCTGTGGAGTGGAAGGCAGAAGCTGGAGGGCTGGTGGAACCTGGCAGGATGCTCTGTGCCAAGACAAGAAATCACTAAAGCCAACACTGCTGGACAGGCTGAGTCTTTACTAGCAGGCTTCTCACCCCAAGCCTGAAAAGCCCTGCAAAGCTTCCACTTTGTAGACCACCTCATCCTGCCTTAGTACAGAGTGGCCATTTAAATACATTTAATTCTTTAAAGGATCAGAGCCTGAATTCCCAACAGCTACAACCACTGCCAGAGGAAACAACTGTGCAGTAGTCAGAGATTAAGATTGAGAGGGTGGCATGCCAGTAAGGGAAGAAAAATAAAGAGATTCAGAGCTACTTAAAATGGCTTCTCCTTCCATTTGAAACATGTTTATCCTGTTTGTGTTTGGATCTATTTTTCAGAAATGCAAATCTGGCCAGAGACTTGGATTCCAATATGTATAAGATATGAATCAGAGCTTTAACCCATTCCTGGAATAAAACTGCTGTAAATATCACAGCATATTTACCTCCCAAACACTTTTTTCTTCATTTAGACAGATTTACTGTAATTATCATAGCTGTAGCAATTAAAGAATAGTAGGTTTTCTCATTTAAAATACTGTTCCCCTTTTAGTGATGGTCATAAGCATGATTTAGGAGCAAATGCTGGGAAACATTGTTAGTCTATAGAACAAGAATGCATTATCATACTGCAATTACATAAGCACGAGTGCAAGTCTATGACAAATGGCTTGGAATAATTTGTGGGTAGAAACCTCTTCCAAATAAGAAATAACCACTCATGAGTAGCTCAGCTAATTGTTTCTATGCCCTACCAATCCCTATGGAATAAATGCATAGGAAAGAATTAAGTAGTTGCATCAGCTGCTCTGAATTCAGAAAATAAAAAGGAAAGCTGAAAATGAGATAGAAGATAAAAACCGAAGTGCCATGAAACCACAAGAATTTATGTCCACAGAATATTGTTTTGCTGACTTGATTGTGGCACAGCTGCCCCCTTAGGGTGCTGGTGGGTTTAGCACAGCTGTAACCATGTAGCAGTTATGTTATATGAAGGTGATTTTTTTTTTAAAGTATGAAATTTAAAGAAATAAAGTAACATCTCACTTTTTTCTGCCAAAGCAGGACTTTTACAAATAGTTTTTCAGTGGGCCACAACAAGGTTTTCCAAATATAGGTTTCAGTTTTTTTGTTCAGAGACATTTAGTTACCAAAACTCCCAAAGCAACGTGCCCTGCTTGTCACTCCTGCCTCAGGCTGAGGAACTTCAGAAAGCACAAGGAGCCTCTTCCCTTTGTCATTCCATGTACCTGGTCAGACAGCTTTTTCCTTGGGATTGTGGCTGAAGGCAAGCAGATGACTCTGTAGAACAGGGCAAAAGGATCCTTCAATATGGAAATATTTGGGATGAACAGTTAAATTTCCAGATATCAGCTTCATACCCTGCTTGAGTAGGGAGGTCTGATTGCAATGATAGGGATGGAGGAAACATCAGATTCCTGTCCAGAGCAAAATACTGATCCCAGGTGAGTGTCCAGCCAATGGAGTCTCCTGTGCCAGCCAGTAAAGGCCGTTTCCCAAAAAACAAGACAGACACATGCCAAGATTCAGCCTTTGGCTGCCTCCCTGTGGGGCCAGCCACTTTTTCCACCTGGTCACCACATGGTAATATTGGAACTGATAGAAGAAGCTTCTAGGAGGCAGCTACCCACAGAAGACTGTCATGTGTGTTTGTTAAATTGAGTTTTTGAACCCATAGGCCTCCTATAGCACTATCTAGGAACTGGGAGATGTTTGACTGGCTTCCTTGTATATCATTTGTCCAAGCTGAAAGAATCACAGATGAACATAAGCAAACAAAAAACAAAAGCAAAAAAAGTTATCCACTCTTTCTTTTATTTTTTTTTTTTTTTTTGTAATATTGGCTAAAGGAATTTTGTGTACAACCTTGAAACTTGTAGCTTATTTGGGTCTATAAAATAATATGCAAAGGAGAGAGCTGTGCAAGACTCTAAGATGATCCTGAATTACCCCCAGCTTTCATTTCAGAGCAATGAATTTCAAGGACACTGAGTTCTGATGAGTTTGGAGATTTCATGAACACAAAATCACATGCAAAACCAATTTGACTACTGAGTCTCACCTGGATTACTTTAAAAGCCTTATAAAATGGCAAATTTAGCGTGTTTTGACAGCCAGAGTTGTAAAATGAGCAAGATTTAATTGTAGCAGGATATTGGGTTGAAATTCCTGTAAAACCAAGACTGAATGGCAGGTGTCTTTATGTGGTTTCATATATTGTTGCCCACACTGGATTTTTATTACTGATGTCAGAATACTTTAGGACACTTCATGTTTTCAAATGAGATCAATAGACAGGACATCCTGGCACAGACTAGGAATGGTGCTTTCAAAATGAGTGTCCTGATTAATATTATTTTAGCTGAAAGATGGAGTGACACTGAAGTCAGATATTGCATCCTTCTATTCTTTGATATTTTGAGGACTGGGAAGAGGCTGGAAGAGAATAAGTGGGGGCAATGGTGGCCTTTTAGCCTTATTTTCTTGCTGTTTATCGACTTCAGAGGTGTTGTTCAAGAGAATGTTTGTATTTTCAAATGAGAGAGGCTGTGTCTGCTGTGACATCATTGCCACTGAAAGCAAGTCAGTTATACAACACCTTTTTAAAAGCCCTTAAAGAAAAAAATTCCCTCTCAGAACTTTAACTGAGAGTTTGATTTATTCATCAGAGAGTAAAAAAAATATTAACCTTTCAGTGTCTTTATTCTGCCCCAAGCTGTATTTGGTTTAATTGATTGCCTCAATGTGTGTTCTGTGAGTAGTTGGCAGCCTCTTGCTCCAGCTGAAGGAAAGAATTTAAGCCTACATTTGTCAGATAAGCCTACCAGTGCTTGTTTGAGCCTCTTGTGTACAGCTCACATCAGCTAAGATAATCTCTCTAATGTGATGGAAATTACTTCACCTGACAAAATCTGCTTTTGGCAAGGTTACCAGAATGAAAAGTGACTGACTGTGAAAATATGAATAGGAGCTGAGGCCATATGTCTCCAAATAGTTTAAGGAACTCACACTGTAAAGAACAAAAAGGATGGGCTGCACGAGGGGCCAGGAAGATGAAGCCAGGCAATTTTAGGTCAGCATGTGCTGATTCCAGGGCTAGGCTCATACCAGAGTGATCAGCTGGAAGCAATACCTGCCTGATCTCAAGCATTGTGCTTTCCCCCAGAACTCAATGGAAGTGTGTCTGTCTTTCTTTGATGCAGCAGCACCAACAGAGCTGGTCAAAACCAGTGCCACTGTAGAAAGCTGCCTCTAGCTGCTCTCATAAAAGCAGTTTGTGAATTCTGGCTGGTCTCACAATTAAAAAATAAAAAATGGAAAGAACAAGAATAAAAATGACTTAATGCTTCAGACTTAAATATACAAAATTATATCTAAATGCCAAGTACTTCCCTATTGAGATGCAAGTATTAGACCTGGGCAAAATGAGGAATTTTCTGCTTTCTCCCAGGACTGCACAAACCACTTTAGCTCCTAATGCTGGCTGGAAAAGCTTTGATAATAACAGGAATCATGGAATTAAAGACAGGTTTTGGTTGGAAAGGAGCTTTAAAGGTCATCTAGACGAATTCCTCTGTGATGAATGCATGATGGTATAATATGTCTGTTGTCTGCTGTTGAAAACCTGAGAGGTACAAGTTATTCCTGCTCATACTACCTTATGGCTGTCCAGAATATGCAATTATTCCATGTAGCAAAAGAAAAGAACTGGGGAATTATTTTTCCCCCTTTGGAATGATTGGGAAAAGTTCTAGGGCTTATTTAATTCCTCCTGTTCTTCAATTAGCAAGGGGAGACTAATCAAGTTCCATAGGACAATTTATGTATGCATTTGTTGGGATATTTTATTTCCATTCATACCTGAGAAGTCAACATATGTGGTAATAGTTTAATGGTTTGATTAATGGGGAAATGTACAGCTCAATACTTGGCTCTTCAAATCCCATTTGTTTAATCTCTTGATGAGTAATTGTTTCACGAGCTAACTCCTGAGTATGTGGATCAAGAGAATCACAGGTTGTATATATTTGATATCTATGTAATATTCTTGGAGGTAGATGTATAAACCACCAGAATTCTGAGAATTCGTGTGACTTCCCCAAACGTGGCAGCAAGCCCAGCTCAGTCACCACTCCCCCAGCAGAGCTTGGCCTCAGTGTCAGGACAAAAGCACTAACAGCTTCTGGCTGATTCAAGTCACAAGCAAATTTCCTGCTGAAAGCTGTCTTCTGCATTCTGGATTGACATTCCAATAGAAGCATCATCCAGTAAATGGCAACAATTCCTGAGAGAGTTTTGCTGAACGTGCCTGAGTATTTCGATTATAGAATTAGATATTTCTTCATTTGACTTAATCACTCCCTGCCCCCTTTTTGAGTGTGTGGCTAAGAAAGGCAGACAGGAGAGTGATTTTCATCTGATGCTACAAATGCACAAGTGTGACCCTTAAGGAAGCCTTTACAAGAACTGCTCTATTAGTCCAGCACTGAGGTCCATCTTATGCAAAATCCTCCCAACAGCTCCAAATAGGGACAGTAAAACAGGGAATACCTTCAATATATTATGTATAGAGTGATTCTTCTTTGCTTCCAGTTTCTGCCTGTCAGTGGTTTGGGGATGGGGGAAGAGAGATGATGTTTTTGACACTTTTGACAAAGGAAATATGATGTTGGCCTACTTCTTCTAATAAGGACTTTGTATTTTCAGCTTGCTTGCAGTTTTGTTGAAAAGTTCAAAGGTTAAAAGCATATAGAACATTGAAGGTTAGGGCACTGACCCTGAATAAAGAGAAAGGAACCCTGAATCCTTACTGATTGTTAATGTAGTAGTGCCATGCCTCATGTTGGTACTGTTAAAAACAAAGCAAATAAAGCCTCTCATCTCCAAAAGCACAGATTGCATAATTCCTGGTGTTTATATTTTATATCTCATACCTTGAAGTTCCCTATTTAATATGCTGAAATAAGTGAATAATAGATATTTTAAGTCTTCTATAGCTATGAGTCACCTACACAGGTGGGTTCTGGATCTTATTTAGCAGACAGTTTTTGATATAGTTCAAGCAGAATCACCTGCTCACTGTCCAATTTTCTGGACTTGTTTCTGTAAAACTTGCATGATTTTTTCAATAAGATGCTGAGAACTCCCTGATTCTGAGTGAATTTGAATGTAGCATAAATTGGTTACACTTATCACATATTAGGAATTGCATAGTGTTTTGTGGACCTAGGACAATGACTGTGCTAATATTATCTAGTTAATCATGCTGCAGTAGCTCCAAGGTACATCCATAGACGACCAGAGCTTTTTTCCTGTTACATGCTCCAAAAATTTAGTGAAAACTGCACAAATTTGATTTTTTTAAAGCACAAACAGTATTTAGCATTTGCTTTCTTGTGGCTGCATCATGTTTTAAACTGCAAAGGAATAAATTTTCAAGTATTGTAATGCTGTCTCATTATTTCCTATTTCTAGATCTCTTCAGGGATTTTTCATCTTTTTGCTGTCTGACCCAATAACTACTGTTTCATTTTAAAGATGAAACTGGGATCATAAGTATCAGGACTTTTTCTGGAGTAGTGCTATTGGATGCTAATTTTTGTTTGCTTACCAAATAGATGCAGACTGGCACATTTTGTGCATTCAACCTCTGTTTTCACTTTGATCCTGAGATTCAGTCCTGCTCCAGAGGCTTATCTTCCTTGCTACTCTGTTGTTTCTTGCACTGAATGGATTTTCAGGTTACAGAAGCAGAGGCATGGAAAGATGTTGTTGAACATTTGTGATTTAGAGCACCTGACATTCTTTTTAGTTCTGTCCTCTTTTATGAAGTAAAGGCATGTGATGAACACACAATATCAGTAAAAAAGCACAAAGGTAAAAATATGTATTTTGGTTGTTTTTTATCAAGTATGAAGTAGAAATGAAGCTGATGTGACATGATTATCTGAATTTCAGTCTGGGTAATCAACAATTTGTCAAATGTTTACACTGGATTGAAATTGAAGTATCCTTTGCCCTACAAAGGCATAAAAATGCATATTTTTGTAAAGTAGGTGTGAATCAAAGGGACTTGATAGCATTATATTTCTGTCTGATAGTGCTACAGCAGCAAACAGTAAAGCCAGCAGATGGATGCAACTATCAGTCTGATTTTCTGAGGTTGTAATCCTGAAAAATTAAACCATCAAATGAAGAGAAATTTTTCACGAGATTTCTTTATATCTATAAACAGCCCTTAAATTAAAATAATTAATAGTTCAGATCAGGGATTTAATACAACAGAAATATTCAGATCAAAGTAATTCCCTATAGTCTAGATTAAACAAATGAATAACAGTGGGGAGCTTCTGCAGCATCTACCTCTGTTCACTTGTTAAACAAATTTAAATTCAGATTTCTTAGGGTGTACTTGGACTAGCACAAATGTGGGTTTTATTTCTTTATCTTTATGTTAAGAAGTCTATTACAAAGCTGCTAATGTTTCTTTAGCATGCAGAAAACAGCTCTATCACCTTTGCAACTTTAAAAGGTACAACCCATTCACTGTAAGGGAATAAGCTCTTGAAGTGTGCACGAAATAATGATGCAGCCTGGGGAGCTGTTGGGGAGGCAGGGAGGGAACAAGCCATGGTGCTTGGCTGAGCATTTCCTTTCTCCCCAGCTGCAGCACCCACCCCTCAGAGCAGAGGCTGCTCTCTCTGAGGTGAGGGAGGAAAGGTGACTTGGCCACCTGCCTGAGCTGACACAGCACAATTAGCCCAGCTAATGAGCTGTCACAGGATGACAAACTCGGTATGTAATGGCCACAGCAATTGCTGAGGCTTTTCCAGCAGGCTCATTGCTGAAAGATCCCGGCTTCTGGAATGTTCCTTGGCCGCGGCAGTGAGATCTGGCCGGACACTGATTCCTGTCCTGTGTAATGTGTCTGCCAACACTTCTGCCCTGGAGAAAGCAAACCCTCCTGGCAGGGCCAGGTTAGAGCTGGGCATCTCAGCATCCTCTGGGTGCTGCAGGGCTGTCAGCTCCCTGCTGCCTTTGACACCAGGGGCCAAAGGGGAGCAGTGCCTGCCAGCAGCACCCTGACACA
This sequence comes from Euphonia xanthogaster, assembly GCA_034509185.1. Classification (NCBI taxonomy): domain Eukaryota; kingdom Metazoa; phylum Chordata; class Aves; order Passeriformes; family Fringillidae; genus Euphonia; species Euphonia xanthogaster. Next base: position 14,073,207 of record JAYDZK010000233.1, read on the forward strand.
GCCGTGGCTGAGCAAATCCAGGGTCAGGAGGGCTCCCAGAGATGATGTGCAGCTTCACTTGCTGGGGCTGAGCAGCCCGTGGATGTGTCTTACAGATTTCTGAGTGAAATGTGATGCCCTAAGGTTGTGCTGGAATGTGGGAAAGCGCTATTGCTCGTGTCCTGGGGATCTCACACTCAGCTCCTTGAAAAGGATTTTGAGAAAAGAGGATCTCTGATGGTGAGATGAAAATACAAAGCGTTCTTCCAGCTGGAATTTCTATTAATCCAACTAAAAGAAGTTGTACTGAAAAGAACAAATGCATCAATATACTCCATTTTAATCACATACTAAGCAAAGGTTAGATAGTGATTTGCTTTGAATACGGAATTCTGAACTAAGGTATCTTTACCTAGGATTAAAAAGCATGTTTTGCTAGAGGTTTTGGGGTTTTGGCCTCCTCTTTTGGGGTAGCCATTTTTAAGCAAATTGACTTAATCTAAGTGGTGACAAATATTAATGGCATATGCAGACATTTTAAAGAAATAAAAATCAAATCCTCTTTTGAAAATTGCACGGTGAAATCAGTGGAGATTTATTAATAAGAATCAATCTGGCCCAATGAATCCTCGGGGAATAAGTATTCAAAAGAATATCCAAATAACCTTAAGTTAAATAGATCTTGGCACAAAACTGAATTTTAATTTTGTAATAAATTTTATAATATTCTTGATCCTGAATTGAAATGAACAATTAAAAACATATTTTTTATCAAATAAATTTAAACTATAGAAGGGGACCAATGGAAATATTTTTGCATGATACGAACAAAATATATAATTGTTTTTTCTTTTCAGGATCTTTAAAAAAGTTGCTTGTTTATATGTAAATAATTAAAAGAAGAAATGAAAATGTAGGTTTTTAAAGTACCCCTTTTATCTTCTGAATACAATTTGAACAGGATTAACATGAAATTTTTAATATATGTTTTGTTAAAATAACCTTTTTGATCAGGTTTTTTTTAAGCTTCTAGAGGTTTCATGCCTGTATTTTATTATATAAACCAGCCAGGTCTGAGCTCTATTTTAGGGCTTTTATTTTTGTTTATAGAATCTATCAAAAAACCTGCCCATAAATTCATATTTTTTGAAACATGACAATTATTTCAGGAACGTTGACCTCAGAGATAGCAGGCCAAGTTTTCTGCTGATGTCAACTGATGTCACTTCACAAAAGACAAAGCCTCTGACCCAGAGCTGATTAGGGCTCTGTATCCTGGAATTTCAGATAAATTTTAGGGGGTTGTCTGATGAAACCTCTTTATTCCTTGAGAGCTGGTTGCAATTCATATAAATATACACTCTAGTCAAAGAAATGAAGTGCCAGATTAGGCACAGAAGGGCTGTTACAGCAGTAAATGCCACAGGCTCTGTTCTCTGTGCAGAAGGAGCAGCCCAGTCCCTGCTGCTGCTGAGGGTGCCAGCCCTGCTGCACGGAGCCCCTGGTCTGGGGACAGCCAGCAGGGCACAGGGAGCTGCCTCTCCTGCTTTCAGCCTGGCAAAAGGCATCAAAACAAATAAATTCCTCCACTTTTGCCTCTAAGCAACTGCTGCCGTTGTCACAGGCTTATTATGCATGTAATGTCCATGAGCTTGTGTGCCAGCAGTGCTGGCTGGAAAATCTGAGCAGCTCTGTACTTTCATGCCCCTTTGTTTATGCTGATGAGATTTCACTTTCTAACACTGGAATCCCACACTGAAATTGCTGGGTATTGCTGTCAGGAAACTCAAACTTCTCAATGAAAATTAAGATCCATTAAATCCCCTGATTTCATTCTGCAATGAGACTGCAAGAGGCTTCATTTATAAATGACACTTTTTTCCCCTATGGAAGACTTTGTCAGCACTTTTAAGGGTGCCTATAAACACAAAATGGATCTTTACCTAGTGAGTTACCTTCCTCCTTGTCCTTTGTTTTCTGCATTGACTATCTAACTTTTAAAGAAGTTGTTTCTACCACTGGGTGAACATTTGTAAACCATCCAACTTTTATCTCAGATTTGTTATTGCTAAAGCTGACATTACCAATTTTTTTTTTTTTTAATTTTGAGAGCTTTTCCCCAGTTTGCCTGCCCTGAGGGATGCCAGGAAAATAGAAGGGTAGGTTGGGTGAATAAAGTAAAATCTTTAATAGACAATATGATTATTCATGGTTCTCACATCACCAGTCTCAGTATTTAGAAAAGATGGGTGCTCAAATGTACACTTTTGAGGTTCCAGTGGACCCTAAATAAAGATTATCATCAGTGGAGCTCTGTTCTCAGCATGTGCATTTTCCATATACAGATGTGGGCAGAGCCAATTGTTTCCATTCTATCCATTTCCTCTGTACTGAGGAACTTGACATTATCTTCTGCATTTGCATCTTCCCTGCTGCTGTTAGCAGGGTTCTGTGGGCACTGGATGCTGTGAATCATTAGCTGACCTACTTTTTATCTGCTTTTATCTGGTGCCTTCTGGCTCCTTTGGAATATGAGCTTTCCTCTCTGTGTGCCTCTCTCACTCTTTCTCAGTGCTTAGTTTTCAAAGATGTTTTCCTCCAAAATATTAGTGAGAACCAGAAGGACAACAACATCAAAGTCAGCATATATTTATTTCTTTGTTTTTCCACTTGTGCTTGCCCTTAGGTAGCATTTAGAAATGAGGAGTTGCTAATTATAAGAGATGTTATAAGGAGACTATCATAAGGTAAGTTACTGGGAAATGGCAGCACTTTGTGGTTTTATTGCTGCCTTGCTGGAGAGAATCAGCAGCACAGACCTAGGGCTCAGGTTATGTTGACTCTGAAGTCTTAAGGCTGATGGATACTTAGGTAGAGGCCTAAGAGTCTCTAAGTTTTTGACATTTGAAAAAGCTGCTGCTCTCCAATAAATAATTCTGTTGGTCTAATCTGTTAATATTGTTAGCAAAGCTCATATGTGTCTCTGTCCAATGCACCCCATCACAAGAACCTGCTATCAGCATTTCTTACCTTTTTTAAACTTGTGACTCTGTATGAAAATTGCACTGTCAGGTATCTGCCCAAGGCTGTATTTTTTCTGTGCCAGCCAGAATGATTCAGCTATTTCAGGGAATGAATTTAGTAGAAAATATGTTTTTTCTTCCTTGGATGTACAGATTGAGACCAGCTAGGACCTACATATTTAAGTAGGTCCTAGAAACTTGGCTAAAGTGTTCCTCTGATGGCCAAGAAGTACCTTCTCCTGACTTCATTAGAGAAAAAATTGTTTAATTTTGTTGAATTATGACTCTAGTAGGGAAAATAAAATTGGTGTATATTGTTGTTCAAGCAGGCTACACAGACCTTGTTCCAGCCCAAGGCGCCAGGAGCAGGGGACATGGTTCCCCTGCTTTATGTAATGTGAAATGAGGTGTTAGTGGGAGAAAATAATGAAAAGAGACTTGCTTATGTGGAAGATAGTAAAACTGGAAGCTGGTGAGAGAGAATATTTGTACCTAGAAACCACAGATCAGAGAATCAGACAGGCAATAGCTGGATGGAGAAACTAGAATGCAATAAGGTAGGAATCTGAGAATGGAGGAAAGGGAGTAGTAAAGAGAGTTTAAGCAGGCATGAATTGTGAGGAATCTGATCACAAACTCCAGGATAATTCACATTGAGTTGTTTTGATGCTGGATCAGGGTCCTGGCACTCAGCTGTGTCTTGTGTCACACTCCACATCCCCAGTGTAGCAACTTCCATGGTTGGTTACTCCTTGGCCACCTTTGCCAGCAGCAGCCTCTGCCAAAGGCAGTCTCCTGTGCCATCTGTGCTCTGGCAGGGAGCTGAGCTGTCACAGCTGAGTCCCTCCTGGAGGGCCAGGCTGGCCCAGTGTCCCTGAATGCTGGGAGGGCAGTGCCCAGCAGCTACAGCCTGTCCTGTCCCCATCTGTCTGTCTGTCTGCAGCCTGTCCTGTCCCCATCTGCCTGTCTGTCCTGTCCCCTCCTGCAGCCTGTCCTGTCCCCATCTGTCTGTCCTGTCCCCATGTGCCTGTCTGCAGCCTGTCCTGCCCCCATCTGTCTGTCTGCAGCCTGTCCTGTCCCTATCTGTCTGTCTGTCTGCAGCCTGTCCCCTCCTGCAGCCTGTCCTGCCCCCATCTGTCTGTCTGTCCTGTCCCCTCCTGCAGCCTGTCCTGTCCCCATCTGTCTGTCTGTCCTGTCCCCTCCTGCAGCCTGTCCTGTCCCTATCTGTCTGTCTGTCCTGTCCCCTTCTGCAGCCTGTCCTGCCCCCATCTGTCTGTCTGTCCTGTCCCCTTCTGCAGCCTGTCCTGTGCTGCCCCCAGAGAAGCAGCCAGGCTGAGCCAGGGCAGAGTGAGGAGCCTTTGTGCTGAATTCAGCACTGCTCACCCCTGAGCAGCCTCCTCTGCTCTGGGAAAAGGCTTGGCAGCAGCCTCCAGCCGGCTGGATGAGATGACCTGAGCCAGGTCTCTCTAGACTTTATTTATTGGGCCTTGGCCAAACCTCAGAGGGAGTCCAGGATCCTCCATGTCCTCATGGGCTTTCCCATGGCCCTCAGCAGTGCTGTTTCTGAGTACCCAAGCAAAATCAAGTCAGAATGGGGTTATGCTCTGGCCACTTTGGGGATGGCATTGCCTAACTCATGTGTGCTTGACTTTATAACCCCAAAGCCCTTGCAGCAAGGAGGGATTTCCCTGCTCTCTGCCTGCAGCTAAAGGGGGCTCATATTGATAAATCTCCATAAAAACAGGGAACTGAGTTTGCACAAGTCCTCTTGGGGTCTGTTTTAATAGTTCATATGCTGCTTACAAGAAGACACTGTTGACTGAACAAAAAGTTGCACCAAGTATAATCTTGGGTACATAATTAATATGACTAATATGATTAATATGGAAACTACTGTGCAGTAATGAACAGCTGTAGTTCCCATACTACAAATATTTTTAAAGTGAATTTTTGTACTTTATCCACAAGCAGGATACTGTGGTAAAAAATAAGCAATTAATTCTAAATTTGTGTAAATTTAAATGAACCAAAGATTGGCATATCATAACCAAAATATATTTTATTTTCCCTGGAGGAAGGTTAGAAATCACTGGCATACACTTAGATTTGCTATTGTAAAGAGTGTTTTATTAGGGTTTTGGAGGGTTTTTATTATTATTTATATTTCTGGCTAAAGATTTCAGTGGAGATCTGTTACAGTTTGTGCTACTCTGGAGACAAGTAGTGTTCTTAGAAACCAATCAACTATTTAGAAATTAGCAGCTCCCTGCATCTTCATCTCAAAACTACGTCTGTCTACAAAGCAGTGGTGTATTATTAATTAAAATTTGATGATGTTTAAAAACACCACTAATTGCCAGAGAAACTTCATTCCTCCTCAGTAAGACTGATTCAGTTAGAGGAGAAAAAAATGAAGAACTTGGAGGCAGACATTCTCCCAAGCAAATAGGCTCTTGACAATTCAGTACCAAGATTTCTCCTCTATTAAAAGAAGAAAAAAAAGAGCAAGGCAAGGAGGAGGGAAAGAGGCACAGAAGCCGTGTAAATAAACAGGGATTGGGTTCGGTGGTGAGATTGCAGCAGGGCAGGCCAGCTCTGCCTCCTGAGCTCACCCAGGGAAGGTGGCACCGAGTGCTGCTCTCACCTGCCTCCCTCTGGGCAGGGACGCTGCTGCATCGCTGCTCCTTGCACGCTGACAGATCCCCTCGGCTGTGCTCAGCTGGAGCTTCGCTGGGCTCCCAAATTCCCTATTCCCCCCACGTGTTGTATTTTAGATGTCCCTGTGGCATGTCACCCCTGGGGGAGTGGGGGCACTGTCCTTAGAGCTCAGCTCCTGCAAAGGGAGCGTGACTCAACTGCTGCAGAGCTGACTGATCACAGGGCAGCTCTGATGAAAGGGAACCCTGACAGGCCTCTTGGGGGATGGCAAAAGGAAAAATCCTCACAAGCCTGTCTTTAGGTAGTTTAGAAATGCATGTTCCAGAGGAGGGGCAATGAAATGGAAGCTGAATTCTGTGTTTATTTGCATGCTCCAAAGGTTTGTAATAAGCACTGATCAGCTCTCCTGGAAAAATAAAAGGTATAAAATGTAAAACAGCCTTTTTAGAGGAATATGCTTTCACAAAACACCTTAAATTAAGCTCAAGATGAAAAATAATCTTCAAAATGCCTCAGTAAGTCTTATGGAAATGGCACAGGGAGAAGCTTTTTGTGCTGCAAAAGAGGAAAGTCTTTTGGACTCTTACTTCAGCCTAAATTAATTTATTAAAAGTTTTCCTTTGGTTCTTTTATTATTTAAATTATACTTTTCATTTTTAAGACATGCCCTATCACTGAATCTCAGGGCATTTGCCTGCATTAATGAAGTCTCAAGACAGCCTTCAAACTGATATTTTCTCTTTCAGCAGGCATCCCCTGTTGCTGTGTTTGTGCATGTTATAGCATAACTGAGCTCTAATTTTTGGACACCACACCAGCAGTACTGTACTACAAATCATTGTCATCAATGGCATCCAGAACAATGCTTTGTAAATCACTCTGAAAGAAATATTTTAGATTTTGGCACAGAAGAAAGTGAATTACCTTCATCTCAGACAAAGAAAGATATAAAACTTACACCAGACTTTTATAATGTAGAAATTGATGCTGACAGAGAGATTAGTAGGTGATGTGTTGATGTGGCAGAAATTTGGGAAATCCCAGAAAATAGATGCTTAAATACCCTTAATCCCTAGACCTGGGAAGTTTCATCAGCCAGGTGAAGCTTCTACCAATCTGAAATGCAGGTGAATAAATCATGGCTCTGAGACTGACTGTCACCAAAGACTGGGAACTCAGGAGCAGTCTGTTGTTCTCATGAAGGTCAGACTTCCCACTTCCTTCATCTTGTGTTTCATCCTGTTGTCTTCTATCATTTTTGTTTTGAGACTTTATTCTTCTTCCAAGAAACTGGGTACTTTATAGCGTGTTGATCAAATATTTGGAGCAATATCTGATTTTTAGTCATGCTAAGGTCTTCATTCTTTATGTTCCTGTGGGAAAAAAAATAGAAATCAGGTGGGAAAAAATTCAGTTGTTAGTTCTGAAATTTCTCTCCTCTTCCTGCATGAGTAGTCTTTTTATGACCATTCATAACTTCATCTGCTGTCACCATGTTCTATTTTCTATCTTCCTGGAACAGTTCAATTCATCTAAACAGCTCGTTTTATCACTGCCTCCCTTCCCTTAGCCAGTACAGTACATTGCATGCATTTTTGACGTATACTGATATATGTTGGTGTCCCATTTTTTACCATAATTGTCAATCAAAAGGATGTCAAAGGGATATTAAAATCACTAAAGAAATACTCCCTAACTCAACTGAGAGTTTTTTGGGGATGCCCTGAGAGTGACCAGAGTGAGTGACCAGTTCTAGTTTTTCAGCTGTGTGAGCATGGAGTTGTCCTCCAGTGATTTCAGATGAACCATTTACATGTGAAAAATTAAATTATGTTAGTGTCACAAACTACCCTGCTGTGTCAGAGCAGAACTCAATGAAGGGATAAGCAAGGAATGAGATGCTCATGTGAAGGAGAAAGGAAATGTCTCTGCTGAGCTGCTCCTTTGAGAGACTTGGCAATTGCTGTGGTTCCCATAAATACCTGTTTTCTACCTGGGATCTCATTCAGACTGTGTGCCCCATCTGATCTTACACTGGCTACTGTGTTAAAAGTTTCAATCAAATATGAAATCTTTAAGTATAAAAGTAATTTCTTGAATAATCTTCTCACTTTGTTGCTTGAGGCAAAGATGTAAATAAACTTAGAGCATGTGTTTTGGCTATTCTGGTAAAATTAAAAAGTGTTGAGTCTTTTCAAAATAGACTTTTCCCTTAATGTTAGTTGTGTGCAGTAGAATTAGGTGAATAACCTTAATACATATTTTGGAAATATTAGAAGTTATGGAGTCTGGACTCTGAGTTTAATTCTGTATGAAAACCACAATGAGTAATTTTTAATCTCTTTGAAAAAGATTGTTATTTATTAGCCAAATGTTAAATAAATATCCAAGTTATTAAAGCTCTCTTTCTAAAATTGCTGTTCCTAAAAAATCAACACTTGAGAAATATCAAACTGTGAGATTCTGTATTTCAGCTCACCTGTAGATATGATTTCTTGCATAATTTTAGAGTGGATACAACAGAGTGCCTAGAATAAAGAAACTTTGAGATTGTGGTCTTTTCTAAAGCTCTCAGGGTGACTGGTGATGGTACCTGGGATGAAGGCTCTGCTGTGCTGCCTTGCCTTGTTCAGGGACAGGAAAGTTGCTGAGGGTCAGCCCCTGACCCTCATCCATGGCTGTGAAGATGAGAGGCAGCAGCAGCTCTGCAGGTGGAACACACTAGAGGTGCAAAGAAAATTAAATATGTCAGCAAGGAGGGCATAATTATCTTGTGGGGGAGTCGTTATCAGAAGGAAAGCTATGATTTTTGGGAAATGACAGCCCAGAAGAAATGCCAGGTTTATCTTTCCCCCAGTGCAATGAGCATTCTTGATCAATGCTTGTGTTTTCCTACTACTGCACATGAGCACACTGGTGCATGCTCACAGCTTGTTCTCTGGTAAAATTAACATCAATATATGGCATTAAATGAACCTTTCTTGCTCCTTACTCCACTTTTGCTTAGGAAACAACCAAGCAATTAAATGTAGTAGTTTTGGTGATTTTTTCATAGGCTGCATCCAATGCAAGATATCTATTATAACAAGGAAAAAGATCTACTGTAAGAAAAGCTGACATGAAAAAAAAAGTTGAAATAATGTCACCTGGAATGTGTGAGTTACTTGTAAGGCCTTACAGTCTGAGATTGTCCATTTCTATCATCCAACTTCTTTATAGCCAGGTGTGCAGAGCACACCACCACGGATTTTTACCCCTTGTGCTTGAAACAAACCAACTTGCACTCTGAAATTGTCACATTAGCAGTTCTAATAAGCTAGCCTGAGTGGCTTAGCAGAACACTGAACTGTTTTACTGTGTGCTTTTGTGAAATTAATGGTTTTTTTATGCTAAAAAAGTAGGGATGATCATTATCAAGCAAAACAAATACTCAAAAAGGTAAGGTAAAAAGAGAAGTACTGAAAAAGTAAAATTGGAAAACTTTCTTTTCGTTCATGAAGGTAACAAGCTCATCTAATTTCAAACAGCTGAGATGCTCACAGAAGAGTAACCTTCCAATTTGGGCACCTGTGCTAGAAATAATGCAATAAATGAACCTTAATATTATTGATAATCAATGCAACTTTGAGCAGCATGGCTCAGAAGTTATCAGGCCACTTATTTTCAATTAGATGTAATATGGAAAATATCATGAAAGAAGAAGGAAGATACAATTAGACAGCCTGGGATGCTTTGTTCATCTGTCATGTTTTCAAACAGAATTATTACACAATCACTTGCTTTTGTCTAGTATGTGCTTTGAAGTCTATTATTTTGAATGAGAAAATAATTTTTCTGGGTGGAGATAAGCTTCAGAGAGCTGTCCATGGCAGTGTGGATTGGACAGGAGAGACAGACTGACTGAAACCCTTTTGGGAGCTTCACAGAACTTGTGTATGGCTGGGTGATGGGTCCCACCTCAGCCAGCAAGGTTAGACTGGTACCAGAATATTCACTCTGTGCCTGCATCACTCACCCTAGAAGCCCTAAAGGGTGGCCTAGGGGTAACCTCCTTCACTGCTTCTCCCTAGAATGCTGTGCCCACAGCCCCCTGTGGCTGATAGGGGCACACCCTGAGTTTTATTCTCAACAGGCAGCCCTAGCACACACAGAGAACAATTTCCCTGGTGCTTCCTCTGGAGCAAACACATGTTCTTTGAGTTGAATGATAAAGATTTAAAGATATAAAGGTAAACATGAGGAGCATGGAGGAGCTTTGGAGGGCTGGAATCCTCCCAGGGGATGAAGCTGAGGACTGTTCTCTCCTCTGTCTTAAAAATCAGAAGTAAAATATAAATGAGCTCTTTGGATATTTGGGCACTGAAGTCCTGATTCTTGCATGCTCAAGTTACAGTGTTGTAACAATGGGAGCTGTGATGATTGGAGGATGTTTGGGTTTCTCCAGGGTCAGGAATAATTGTCAAGTTCCAATGGATTCCAAAGCAAAGCTCAGAGTCCTGCATTTGTAGAGACAAACATTGAGAACAAGCAATACACAATTTTATTAAGTAGTGCTGCTCTTGAGAACTGACTTAATTCCAGATGCATTTGATCTTGTCACCAACACCTTCAAAGACAGTGACCTTTTTTGACTTCTTACAGAGGAGAAGAGCCTCTGGTTTCAGTTGGGCAGGTAAGCTGATGACATTTTAAAAGAACTCTGTATTTCAAAACCTAGAGTATTTTAAAAAAGTCTAAAGATCGAATAGCAGCAACTTTTTCTTTGCTAAGAATACAAGTGCCCTGCAAAAGAACTTCTCAAAGGGCATTTCCTCTTGGTGCTTTCAGAGCAAAACTGAACTATTGAGGTGTGGATGGTAGGGGGCCAATGTTTTTGAATGGATGACCCTTGCATAAACACTGTAAAGTTTGGATATATACTGGTAGGTCCTCACAAGTCACCCAAACAAATGTGGCCCAGTTCTGCAGTCTCTAATCCACTGGAACCAACAGCAGTTTCTCAAAAGTAAGGCTGGAGCATAAAATCCTTCCAACACAAACCCAAGTCTTCCCTGGCTCAAAAGGGCTTGATTCCAGTATTCCAAGCTAAAAAACCTGAATTTGTCCAGTAGAGTGGCTGTGCAATGAAATTCAAGGTATTCAAGGAATGAAAATGTTGGCAGATTCTGGCTGGTACTCGATGGTTTCATGGCTATGGAAGCCACGGGTATCTCATAGGAAATGTTGAGATCTACTGTTAGTACCATGCTGCCATTAACCTAAAAAAAAACCAAAAAAACCCCAACAAAACAAAAAGTAATGTCTTATTGACATTTCATTTTCAAGATAAAAAATAGAGACAGACAGTGTGTGGGTGTTTGCATATGTGAGAGATTGATCTTTCAGATGCTCTGAAGTTCATATAATTTCCACCAAAATGTTACTCAGTGGCCTGCAGCCACTGCTGGAACTTGAGACAGCAGAAGGCCATTCACACAGAAATTACAGTCTGTACATTCATGCTGGCTGCCCAAGCCATTGATAAGTTCTAAACCCAGTGACTGTGTGACTGAAACGTGGGTCAGCATGTAGGAATTAAAACCCTGTGTTCTTCCCATTTATATCCAGGGCCAACAGAGCATTATGTTCTAAAATCAGAAATAAACCACGTTTGTAATGCATGAAAATATCACAGTGTGACAGTTCTGCTGTTGTTTGGTATAGTTTGTGTGAGTCCTACAGGCAGTAATTTTTTTTACTGTTCAGGAAATCCTCTTCTATTAATACACTAAACAGAGAAATGAGGAACACATTATTTATACAATGGTTTTAGACTAATTTGTAAGGAAACTTTCAAGCTTATAAACTGTCAGCACCTCCTCCAAAGAAGAGTTGCTCCATATTTATATCCTCATAAATGACAACAGACTTTGACACAGGGAACCTGTGTCATTGAAGTGCTGAGAAATTGTCAGAATATTTTTGCTGATTCAGGCCCCTTTTGGAAGGGTTTGCTGTCCCTATGCAAAGCATTATGCATAAAATATTAGAGCAAAAAATTTTAATGTTTTCTAAATTCTCATTTAAACTGAGAAATCCTCTTTAAATTCTCTTGACTTCCCTGTGTGTGGGTATAATACACAGATCTCCCAAAGGATACTGTTCTTTTGTGTGTGTGCATATTTTGCCACTTTCAGTGATGCACAGGATCCCAACCACCACTTTCAGCTGCCTCAGTCTGGCAATCAGAGGCAGCACAGCTTTACAATCTGCACCTCTTTTACAAAAATTATCTTTTTCTTGTGTTCTCATTTTTCTCCTTGCAGGGATTGCTCTTGTAGCAGTCCCTACCCTCAGTGGAATTTTCGTGAGACGAAGCTGAATTTTTATCTTAGCTGTGCAAGTGATTTTAGTGGGTATCCTCCTGATTTCTATTTCTGGACTAACAGAGCTGTAAGCTACTTAGATAACTGTTGGAGAGCTAAGGATTCAGGTCTTGTGGCAGTGCTGGATGGGGCTGAAAGTGATGTTTCCTCTTTCATAGCATCCAGTCTGTCAGCTCAATGTGAAAGTTTCAGGTAATTTCCAAAAGCAAGGCTGAAAGAAAAATAAACATGGTGGGAAAGGGAGTGGTGGAGGAGAAAAGGAAATGGGAAATCAAGTAACTTTTAATATGTTATTTATGAAAAAAAAATCCTCCTAATGTTTTTATTGCACCTGAAAAAAAATCTCTATTTAATAGAACATTTTTCAGATTGAGTAAAGATACTTTTGGTTTTGGTTGTGTAACACTGACTTTAGTAAAGAAAAATAATTTTATTCAGTATAATAATCCAAAAGTTTAGAAATCAATATCCAGTGACTCTGTTACTTCCCGTCCATCTGGAACCAAGCAGATCTACAACAGCTGAATTTTTATGACTAGAGAAAAATAGATTTGACAGTCTTCAGGAATATAAACTTGTATATACAAATATCTAGAGAGCATAAAATCACCTCTGATATTATTCATAGTGCACTTTGCTGTGTGAAGTGAGTATTGAAATGTTTTTGATAATCCAAGGAATTATGAAAAGAAAAACCCAGAATGTGAACCAACCAAATTTTTTTTCCAGACCCTGGAGCTATGTGAAAGATGTTAAATTAAATGTTGTAGGCTGTACCCTTCCCTTTTGCATGTGAGTGATTTTGTTCTCAAAGTTATACAATCTGGTATTTCAACTCGGTTTATCTCCAAAATTAATAGCAGGTAAATTTGTTCCCATGGTGGCAGATGGTTAGCTATCATAATTGCTTTTTATTATAATTAGTAGCTTCTCACAACATTTGCTTTTCCCTAGTCTCAATCTCTTTGGTCTTTTAATATTAGTATGAAGATCTTATAATATTGTTCTGTCCAGCAAAGTACTTTGCTTTCCTTTGCCACATACCAGGATTCACCCATTTATAGAAAGAGAAAATTGCTTTCATGTTTCCTGTTTTATTTTGTCGGTTTCTGAATTACTTAAATATATCCTAAAATGAAATGTCACTGTGTACCTGTGCTGTGTCTTATCTGCATTCAGGAAGGCTGAAATTATTTATGGTGGAAGGCATCTGTGCTAAGCTATATTGAGAGCAAGCAGTGTGTGGAGGCAAAATATTGTAAAATATGAGTGGCACCACACCTGAGTGGCATGGGTTGGTCTGGCTGTAGTGTAAAACACCTGTTGGATACTGGCCTGAGCTGATTTCTTTTTTTTTTCTATTATTATAAGCTTGGACTTTGAGGCAGGAATTTCTATTAAACCTCAACCTGATCTTCAGCATTTTAAGCAAATTGACTTCTGGGGAAATGCATATGAGCAAGTACTTATGTATGCATAGGTATCAAAATTAATCAATGCAGGATAGAGGCTTTGCAATGAAACTTTGTTCTGGCTGAAGTCTTCTCTTATTCCTTGAACAGAACCAAGCCCTTTCCTTCCCTTTGGTGAGATTCTCTTTAGCTACAGGGCCCAGGATGTCCTGGGTCTGTGTGGGGAGATGGGCAACCAGCCAGCTCCTGCCTTTCAGAGTCCACTGAGACCACATCAGAGCAGTGCTTCTGATGTAATGTAAATACAGAAAGTTAACAAAAATTTATGTCTGATGTTTGGATTTTAATCATTCATGATTTATTATAATCAGATACACACCATGTTAATTAAATCAGATTCCAGTCGTTTGTATCCCTAAAGAGAAACAAGCATATGACAAAGAATTAGGAATGTTTACCAAACAGTTTTTTGCATTTCAGAGTAAAATCTATGTGATTTTGGAGGAAAATATCCACTAACAAAACCGACAAGTCATAGTCAAGCAACATCTGCATTATACAAAATACAAGCTCAAGAAAGCCTTGAGTCTTGATTATGCAGTGTTCTCAGCTCAAAACAAGGTGAGCAACACACTGGTTTATTTCTAGATACCAAAATTTTAATCAGACACTATTACTCTGTTAAAATTACTTTGAATTTTACTTCTCTTACAGTCAAGGTTAGTGTCCAGTGTGCAAAGAGATTCTGATTCCTGTACGTTTAGAGCAAACAGGATATAAAAACCTGCAGACATGCTACTGTCACCAAGACAGTGCTGGTTGTCTCTAGCACTCTGTCATAAATCCTCTTTGCCTCATGTTCACCTGTGTTGAAAAGAACCAATTCTCTAACAAGCAAGAAGGAACAAATTAAAAACATAATTAGCAGCTCTGCAAGTTGCCTTTTTGTATCCCAAAGCAGGCAGGCAGTGGTCCAGCTCTGCAGAGTGTTGTCATTTGTAGCTCACTTTGTGATACAGTGTGTAAAATATCACATGATGTTCGAAATTACATCATTTAAATGGATCATACCTATGAAAGGAGAAAGTGTTGTTCTTCCCTTGAAGTATCTCCAAAGCAAGAACTGAAGAATATTGTCCTTAAGGGCATCAAAGTAACATTTCATTACCTTTTAAATGAATAGGCTAATTGCTTGTGCACTTAGGTAGTAAAACAGCCCTCTGTATCCATGTCACCATAATCCATTTTTCTTTCCACACCTCAGAAGTCTGATTTTTCTTGGATTTTATTAAATGCTCTTAAAATACTTTGATTCCTTCCAGCTAAACCAAATAGTGACTGATCCCAATCCTCCACTTAATCTTAATTTAAATTTAACAAGTCTTTCTGGTCCCGCTTGGGTTAAAGTTTATATTCTTTAGCTCAACGTTTGCTATTACAATGTGTCTAAATAGCAGAGTCCTGCTGCTTTGCTATACAATATACCAGATCTAAGATCTAATGGACTTGACTCATAAAAATATAATTCAATGCATTCAGATACTGGGGATAAGTTTGTAGACAATTTTCTTTCTTTTGCCATCCTCTTCATATGAAAAAGAAGCCACTAATGCAGCAGCTCTGAGTGGGCTAGACACTACAGTGGTGAGAGTTTTGCATTCTTCTGCAAAGTCAATTACAGTACTGGGAAAAAGGCATCAACGACAGGACTCAGCATTCAGATTCTTAATGCTCCTTGAGGCCACAATCTTGGCTATGATGGAGTCAACAGCAAAACCACTGTTGATGGGATCTGAACTTGGATTTGGTGACTGAGATGCTAAGGAAAAACTTGACACTGACTGTGAGTGAGGGAATTAGCTAATAGAAAAAGTAAACATAGTATAACTGGGTTTTTGAAGAATAAGAACTTTGCTTCTCAGAGAGTGTCCCAGAGTAGGAGGATAAGAGGAAGGTCTTAGTACGAACCTTTTGAGAAAATTCTGAAATTTGTTTTGCTTGTGTATTCAGTAGATGAAGGTCTGAAAAATTAAGCTATTTTAATTAGCAAGATGGTAAGGCTGAGTTCTTATGTATTTCCTGTCCCCATGAATTTCCAAAATAAACATCCTGCTGATTTTTAAAGTAAATCTGATTTACAAATTATAAGCTCTTATTAGATGACCAGGAGTTCCATTGACTTAATCAGTGTGAACCTATTGCATACCTCTAACATAACATACACAAAGTACCTATACTGGTTGGATTTTGTGAGCAGGTGGCCTGGTTTTGGCTGGGATGGAGTTCATTTTCTTTGTGTCTTGTACAGTGCTGTGATTTGGATTGAGCCTGAGGACAATGTTGACAACACACTGATGTTTAATTGTTGCTTGCTCTTAGTCAAGGACTATGGAGTTCCCAAGTTCTGGCAGGGAAGCCAGGGGAGCCCCTGGCCAGGAGAGCTGATCCAGACTCCCAGAGGGACATCCCAGACCATGGACCATCATTCCCAGTCTATAAACTGGGGGAGCTGGCTGGGGGCAGTGACTGCTGCTCATACGGGCTGGGCTTCACTCAGTGTGTGCTGAGCAGTTGTGTCACGCCTCACTTATTTCTGCTGGGGTTTGTTCCTCTCCCTCCTTTTTGTTACGAACAGTAATTGTATATTTTATTTGTTTCAGTTATTAAGTTGTTCTTATCAGCCCATGAGACCTTTACCTTTTCTCTCTGGCTCCCTCCCCACGGGACAGCAGAGGTGCAGTGAGTTCAGCACTTTGCTGCCACCTGGGATTAAACCCTGACAATGGCACATGAATTAGCTGGAAAGTCACTTTATTTTCTCTAATCTAGCTATCAAATTCCTCTCCCCCACAAGTACTCTTGAAATGCCAACTTTCTGCCAAGCTGTTCCTTATGCTTGTTGTATTTCTGGCATTCTGTCTTCCACGTAGGAGGAAAAATATTGTCCTAATCAGCACACTTCCTAGATCCTGTAAATAATATTAGAGCAAAGCTTGCAGTCTGATCAGACTCAGATACTTTTGTTGTTTTGTTTTTTTTTTCTCATCGAATTTCATCTATTTTGCTACTTTCAGTTTTAGAAAGGAGGCAAAGGGGACGAATTTCACCCCAAAGTTTGACTATGCATGTTTCTAAAACATCACCCATTTGACAGAACTAGACAGCACTGTTGAGAAATACCTCTATGAATCAGAACTGGTCTAGCACTCTTCCAGTTCCAGTAATGCAGTGGTCAGAGCAGATTTTCATGGAATTTGTAAAGGATTGTACCCTTTTAAAAAATTCAAAGAAGAAATAATTTTGCCTTTATTGAAGTTTTAATATTGAATGATTTACCATGGTTTCTTTGGCTTCAAATATAGCAGAGAATACACAATGTATGAATTAAGAACACTTATAAATGTATTATGAGCTCATCTTCTGGACACTGGCAGGACAGAAAATTAGAAATATTCAGTGTAAACCTAATTTAATTGACTGTAACTAAAAATGCTATCAGTGCATATTTCTAATGCACAAGATGAATTAAAATCAAATAAAAAGTTGTAGTAACCTATGAAAATGAAAAAAAAAAAATCTGTGGGTCCCAGTCTGATGAAAGGTAATGGGAAAAATAGCAAAAATAGAGCTTTTTTCAATTAATTAAGATCTATGGGTTATAACGGAGAAACTAAAGGAAATACTTCCATTCCTTAAATCATGATGCATAGGCTCTGTTTTTGTAAGAGGAATTAAATCTAAATCATAAATTCAAAGTGGTAGTAATAGCTTATATGTCTTTCTTCTTGGAATGAGCAAAAATTAAAGGCAGTATTTTACTTTTTTTTCCTTACTCCAAGGGAAAGATTTTTGCAACGATAAAGATTTTGAAGCCTTCCAAGTGGGCTGTATAGCTATATTCTTGTGACTAAAATGCAATTAGTAGAGCTAAAGTTAGTTCTCTTCCCTCTAGTAGCAGAAAACGAGTTTAGCTCTAGCTGCAGTGGGAGAGGCAAGCAGCTGGTGTGCTCAGACCATTGCCAAAGCAGGCAGACGTGTGGCATTATTTTTTAATGTCTGGTATCAAGAGCTTTGCTTTCCTGGCCTGAAATACAAGTGCTTTACTATTAAAGCCAGTCTGATAAATGTGATCATTCTGTAGAAAATTTCAACTTTGGGAGGATAACATTGAAAAAAAGAAAGCTGTCTCCTGAAATCCATGAGTCTAAACTGCAGAGTGTTGGGTCAGCAGGTCCGAGTTTTGTCAGACTGGGTCCTTCTGTGCAGCCAGTTCTGGGCCAGTCAGGGTCTCCAAGAATTGTTCTGGCTTCTCTTGCTGACCTGTCCTGTGGTTTTGCCCTGGCTGTGATGGCCAGTGAAGCTGCAGAGCAGATGTGGAATGTAGGAAAGGGGAAGGAGCAGCAGGCATTTTAACTGTATTCCCATAGAGCACATCCAGAGGTGCTTAAATTGTTTGTTTGGCATAAGTGGGGAATTCAAAGGGGAGAAGAATGAAGGGTTAGGAGCTTAAAATAGTTTGTCTGCAGTAAAAATTACATTTTTTGTAATGCACAATTATTTGATGAAAAAACATTCACCAGTTATGAAAAAAAATAGTGGAAACCCATATTTTCCATAAAAATCAGTTTCAATGAAAACTTTCTCATCAAATTTTTTACCATGTGCTCTTTGATTTGGCTCACAATGACACATGAAACTGTTACTGACCAGACTTTTGAAATGATGGTTTTTGTGGTTTTTTTTTTTTTTTTTTTTTTTTGAAGCATTCAATTACTTAGATGCTGGCACACTCTTCCAAGAAAATCTTTCTGGGGATTTTGCCATCATTTTCTAAGTAAAATTAATAATAAATAAATAAACCATGTAAAAGAAAATAACCAAATTGAACCCAAAAGACATCCAAACTGAAGATGGAAGAACCTGTTTGCTTTTAACCAGATCCCTGATGTCTGCAGGAGATACATTTTGCAATTCTGGTGCTAAAATCATGTAACCAAATCTTCTGTTTGAAACTTTCATGCAACAGCAGCAACATTTCTATGCAGCATCGAAGCTAAACAGCAGAAAGCTTGGATGCCTCACTTCTGCACAATTACAAAGACCAAGAAGAAATTTAAGAAAACAAAATACTAATGCAAATCAATATCTATTTTCCACTGCAGATTGCACTGTCAGAAATCCTGCACTGCTGCAAAACGCTGCCACCATAAAACAAAACCAAAAAAAGGCAAACACATTCCATAAAACTACTTTCATGTTTGGAAAGTAATGATTTATCTTCTATGGCTGAGCTACCTTTTTGAAATTAATTAAACATAAGCTCATTTAAAAACCAGGCATTAAGAATGGTTGCAAACGTCCCTTGGGAAATAGTGGTTTTGCTTTGTACCCACTAAACACCAATTATGTAGGTGATTATATGTCAATAAAAAAGAAAATAAAGAAACTATGGTTAGAGTTTCAAATCGTGGCAATTCCTGAAATGTGACTGCTATTCCCTATTTTCTGAGTATTGTGACTGAGGTGAACACTACCTTTGAACTCTTGGGGAGTCAGGGGAAGGACAGCATTTGTCCTACATGCTTCCAAATTACAGTTAATTAATACACTGATTCCTGAAAATCTACACACAAAATGAGTTTACATGATAGAGGAAATTTAACTTTATCTCTTGGAAGTTTGCTTTTTAATCATTTATGCAGAAATTTCATACTTTGAGGTAATATCAGTAATCACCACTAGAAACTGGACTTTATCCTCTGCTCAAAAATCCCCTGGGTAATTAGTGCAGGTGCTTAATGGAGGACTAAACAATACAGGGGCAGTGAGAAAGGATGTCTGGGACTGATGAAAAAGCCTGGAAACTCCAAATCCTTAAAGAAAAAGAATATTCTGGCTGCTTCCTGAGAGTCCTTTGGAGTGAAGCTGGGGCTGTGAGTGGGCACAATGGGGACACATCTGAAGGGAAATGGATTTTTGGGTGGAATCAACACATTTATGTCCTCAAGGTGTTGTGAGCTCTGTGCTCCCAATACTTTTTGCCAATGCAAGTTCACAGTTTAACCTCCCAAGTGTTTCCTCATGCTTCCTTCCCTCCTCTCTGCCCCTAAAATCCATAAAATGCCACCACTTTAAGCTTTCTGAGCAAAGAGTTTTGCTACAAATTCTGTGTTTAGTGTTTCACCCTCTACCCTTCAAATCCAGGTACAGGCAGCTCATGCAGCATCTCTCTAAAATTTATCCACTCTGTTTGTGTGCTTCTGCTAATCTCTGGGTCTCTGAGACAATGGGACTGAGCTGCACAAAAATGAAATTATTCACTCGTGTGGAGGACCAACAGTGGCAACAGTAAATGCCTGTTTTATAAAGGTTTGGAGTGACAAATACCTCTAGAAGGACATTTCCTAACGTGTTTCTCAGGTAACATTACTGCCTGCATGAAAACATGTTTCTGGTTCATTACTGATATTTATGCACAATACCAAACTAAACAACCTTTTATTTTAATTCACTGCATTTCTGGTTTCCTCAAGTTAGCTCTATGATTCATTGAAGCCATAAAACATTAATAGGCATCTAATTAAACATATAATTCATTGAGATTAATTGTGGGGATTAATCTCAGTAAAACTCTATGTCCCAAAGTAAGATCTTTTCCCACTGAAGATATACACCATGAAAAATGCTACAATATATCTTCTTTTATCATAAAATCAGATAAAGGTAAAACACGGTAATTGTTGTTTGTTATAACAAGACATTGCAGAGAAATGGGAGAATTAAGGACAGAAAAGAACATATATTATCTTAACAACTGTTTGAACCCATGACTGTTTAACATTAGACTTTAGGATTAAAAAACTAAATCTAGCCATGTCCCATTTACACACTCCAGGAAAACTTCTGCACTATACAAAATCCTTAAGCCAGAGGAAGGGAAGATTTGTTGAAGAGCAGGTGAGTGTAAATGGAATGGGACAGAACTGTCTTCTGAGAGGTTTTGAGTGTCCTGGCCCAATATGCTTGGCATTGACCACACTCATGCTGAAGCTGACAGGGCTTTGATTAGCCAGCAAAAGCTGGTCCATGCCACTGGATGTATTTATGTTTCTCAAACGTTGCTGCTTCTGTTTTTGTCAGTACTTTGGTTCCTTTTTGATACAGGAATTCTTTGTGGATGGAAAATGTTTCTGCAACAACAGCTCACGGTGTGACCTGAAGGGGCTTTTAAAGTATTTTACTGCGTTCCTAAAAGGATATTCCTGGTTAGCCACTGTTTAGGCTTGCCATAGGTCAGCTTGCATTTGGAACCCATTTGCAGAAGTCCAGGGCAGTGATTTTTCATGCAAGGTGTAGAGATAATTTCAGCCCACGCCTTGTGCGCTGTGGCTCAGGTGGTAATTCTGTAGGAGCGCACAATAGCACTCCAGAAAGGTGACTGAAAGGTGCAACAGCTACTTGAAGCAGCAGTGGGACCTTTAAAAGCTCAGAGTGCAGCTGCTGCCACTGGAATTTGTCAGGAAGTCTAACCATGCCTTTATCCTGTGTGTCTGATAACCTTGGCTGCTGTAGATCTTTTGTGCTTCACCCCAAGTCTTAAGAGCAACTCATCAAATGCAGCATTTCCCTGCTCTTTATGCTGATGGCTGTACAGCTCTGAGGTTAAGCATTTTCAAGTTTAATTTGGTTACAGCTTTTCAAATGTCAGCACTTTGAAATTATTTTTCCTCTCTTCCTTCTATATATAATAAGAGGAAAAATGGCAGATCTACTCATAAGGTCATGTGAGAAGCTGGACCAGGTTGTATTTAGTTTTTGTTTTTGACCTACTCATCTCTTTGTAAGAATTGTTCTAAAGCTTAGATATGAGTTCTCAAAAAAAAAAAAATCTTGTCTGTCTAATTCTTACCTGGAAAAATGATCTTGACTTCTGCTTAAATAATTTGCTTGGAAAATGCTGGAGAGATTTTAGATCATAGATCAAATGTATATAGATATGAAATTTTTAAAGTGATTTCAATTTTTAAATTTGATTTATACAGGACATATTATATTAAGTCCTGCATCATTGTAAAGCAAAGGAATTGTGACAGGTTTGCCTGGAAAAAAAGGTGGATTTGGGGATGGTATCCTGAGAAGGAATTTTAGAAAGTGTTTTGAAACTAAATAATGTGATCCTGTAAGGAGGATCAAGGCAAAAGTTAGGAGCAGCAATCAATAAATGACAAGATTGGCAGTCGCTTTTTCTGACTTTAAATGCAGTTAGTCAGTCTTTGGCTTCTTAGGAAAATAGAAGGCTGAATACAGTAAAGACAAGGAAGTCTGTATAGAACTCACTTATGAACTGTGCAGGAAAAGCTGAAGCCACCACAGAATTAAATTCTTTTTTTTTTTTTTTTTTGTTATGAAGAAAGAGTATAAATTTGACAGTTAATATTAAGTGGGGAATTGAGCCTGAGATACGTCAGGTGTTTGAGTAAAGAGTGAGTGTTGGGTGAAGAATGGAGTCACAAAGGGGTGGAGCTGCTGGCTTCAAGTTGATTTGCAAGCTGATATGAAAGTGTAGAAGCTGCTGTGCTGTGCCCAGTGGAGCAGGTTGATGTGCCTGGCATGGCCCCTGGCACTAACAGGGCTGGGCACCCTGTTTTGCTGTTCCCTGATCACTTCAACTCATCCTGGGTATTCATGTGCTCATTATTGTGAGACTCTAGCACCCTGCTTGATGCCTTACCCAAAGGAGCAGCCTCACTGGGGTGCTTTCTGAGGTTTTATAACATTTCTATGCTAATGATATTCTGAACTGTCACATATTAAAACAGTGAGGCACTTGTGCAAATGAATTATTCCTTCCTGAAAGCAGCATACAGCATTCCTCAAACAAGGTAATAAAGCTCTTCTATAAGACATTGCTTGCTGGAATCATTAAAAATCAATCACCAAATCAATGAGTCTCATTAGAAATCTGCCTTTTTGTTTAATGCTATTGATTTAATCTGTTTTCAAAATCCCTATTAACCATTAGTTAATTAAACACATGACATTAAATAGATCAGGTAAACCTGACTGCTGTCTCAGGAAGCTCAGAATAGATTAAGAGATTATCTGTAAGTTTATTTTAATTAAAAGACACAGTTTAGATATCTTGCACCTTCTAAAGCTTATATAATAAAGTCTTCAGCCAACAGTAATTATATGCTAGTAATACATGTATTGATACACAAAAAACTAAAGAAGTGCCTGATAGGCTAGAAATCAGTTTGTGCAGTTGGTATTGTGTCTGACCTGCATAAAAGTGAAAGGCAATGATTTCCTGAAGAAATGTGTTTCTGTGGGACAAATACTCAATTCCTAAGGCTTGAAGTCAGGTTCCAAGAGGTCGATAGTGCACAGGAATAAATGATGGAGCCAATGCAGCCTTGGAGTCCTCTGAACCCTACAACATCTGCCCAAATTGCCTGTAGGGATCTTGAGCCTCTTGTCTTGACTCAGTCTCCAATCTTTAAATGCTGATTTATGTGTTTGTCTCTCAGAAAGTTAAGCATGAACTGAGGAAAGCCTCTTTTTTCCTCTTGTCTCTCCCTTTCTGACACTTTTGTCATTTAACAGTTGCAAATGGCTCCTTGTATAGAAAAAAACAAGGATTAGGACATGGCTGTCTGTAAATCCCATTCCATTGCCTATTCTGAGATGAGGGAATATTCCATAAAAATATAGCTGTATTTCAGTGATTTCTCAGGATAAGAATTAAAGTTGTACCAAACCTGGGACAGAATAGATTTCTCTGGGATATAAGCCTGAGACTTCTAAAGAAAATAAGTTTTGAAAATTTAGTAATGCTCCTTAAAAACCTGCTTATTCCTCAGATTTTTATCTGTCATTTTCAAAGAGGCCATCTGAATTTTGTTTTTTATCATTCAAAGATTAAAAAGAAGCCCTTTCTAAACCATTGTCCCATTGTTTAATTTGTATTTGAAGAGATTGCAAAACAGAAGAAAAATGTCAGTTATGGCTTGTGTTTTACCACATAGTTGCACTGAATTGTTGATGGTTCCCTGTGACATCCAGCTGAATGAAATGCCCTGAAATAGTAGTGTTTGCTCTAAATAGGTTTAATTTTGTGTTTCTTGTTCACTAATAATTTGAAAAGAAGACGCTTTCCTTGTGTGGTAGGCTTCCTTAGCTCTAAACAAACTTTCTCTTCTTTTTGAGTTCTTTTCAAATGAAACAGTCTGTGCTTCCATTGCAGAACACAGTGTACTGAGAATCACTGCTGGAAATTAATTAATTGAATAATTTCTAAATCTGTTTTTTAGGCTCAGGCTATGAAAAGACTTCAGTGCTGTAATACTCAGCACTTAACCTGATATTTAAATGTGTTTTCAAATCCAGTTCCCTGTCAGCCAAATTAGGCTGAAAAGCTTTCACTCTTCCCTCAAGAACTGTTTCTAGTGACTCTCTTTTCAAGGTTTTCTTCCTTCACATCACAATTGTTCTAAGTGTAATTATACTATACTACTATGATACTGAAATTAAAAATGCTCCTTTATTGTTGTTCCATATGCTTTCCTGAAACATCTCATTTCTTTCACTGTTAGAAGGACAATCTGACATATATATTGCTGTGAGAATGGCAGATGCAGGGGTTTATGACTTGTGTAACTTGCATAAAATGTTGCCAAGAGAGCTTTAAACATGTTCACTCCCTCCCCATCTCTGCCTATACAAACATAGGCATACCTCTATGGGCATATATGTATAAAAAATTGTCTGTGTGTGTGTATTTATGTTCTAGTGCTAGTTTGCAGGTTTGTGGGTTCATTGAAATGGAAAAGGCCAGGGTCTCTCTAATCATTGCTGAAAGTGTGCAAATGCTGCCAGGATCTGTTCTAGCTGCTGCTGTTATTTCAGTGAATAATTACTGTTGTGCTGTAGCCAAAACTTTGTACTGGCCTTTCCTGGATAAAAGGGTTTGTGCTGAATTTTAGATATCCATGTTCATATGCCTCCATCTAAGGCAGTCATCACAGCTCCTGTCAGAGGGCTAAAGTAGAATTGGACACTTGCAGGGATGTTTTATCTCATCCAAAGATGGATTACTCAAGTAGTTCAGAAAAACTACATTTCAGAAGTGTTTCTTCTTTCCATTATCTCAAAAGGGAGGTGATAATTAGATCAGACATAGATGGTTACTTCACAGAAGTCTAAAGTCAGGTGATTTGAATCTCATGCTAAAATTTGGTGTCTGCAAATTTTTAGGTCTAATTTTAAGAAGTTCTTTTTATAAAGAACACTTTGAAGTGGACTGGAGCACAGATACCTATATAGCTTTTACTTTTTTGATGGGAATTACCAACAGATTCAATTCCTCAGCCTGACTCTTGCCCAAACAAGGAACTTATCAGCAGCCATGAAAAAATGAAAAGTACTTTTTTTTGTGCCTATTAATATAAGAGTTTACTAGAAAACAAGGTTTTAGAAATAAAACCAAGATATGTAGTCTGCAATAAGGAAAGATATTTGAAAATTGCCATAATTTCAGGGCCTGTATGATATGAATATCTAATCATAACCTTGCAAGGTGGTTAATCCTTTGGGGCTACATAAGGTGTAGAGGACCTCTTCATATTAATAAAAACATCAAAGAATAAAAAATACCTCTGATTGGCAGTAATGCCACATCATTAGGATGTTTATTAGAGGCTTTCAAAATTCACTCTCTTGCATGGCTCTATTCCCAACTATGTATTTTTTCCCTCCCCCACAAGTAACCAAGACCATGTCCTGGCTCTACTGAAATCTCCGAGTCTCAGACAGTGAGGTTTTTATCTGCCTGAAGTGGTACAAAAGCACTAATGGCTGGTGTCCTAATTTGAGTTATGCTTACCAGGAGGCTCCAGAGCAGACTGGTATCGTGGTCTTTCTAATCAGTCAGTGCCAATTTGTGAGATATTTCAAGGAATTCTGTCCCTCCCAACCAGACCCTATGGCTTGTTGTAGAACCTGAGCATTTTGAGACACAGAAGTTATTCCAGATAGTTTAGTTTCTCATGATTTGTTAACTGGCATCTAGGAAATGTAAAAAAAACCAACAAAAAACAGCTGAAAGTCTTTGACCTGTCTTGCTCACTAGGAAATCCAAGTACAGATTAAAGTTATATTCAATGTTTGCTCAAAGATCTTGAGATGAGCGTCCTTTTGATTCTGAAAGTAAAATTAATGCCTAAGAAAACCACACCATGACCTTTAGGTGTCTCCTCCATTATTGAGCCTGTCAAGTGAGGCTTAGCAAGAGAGTAAACTTGATTATGGAGACAATTTCTTTTTCAATTTACAAACAATAATGTGCTAACTGCTGGATAAGGCTTTGCTTCAGATGGGTGGGGTTGGGGTTGGTGTCCTCATGACAGACCTGATGCCAAATGGTCTTTTGTTTTCTGTTTTGTTTTTTTTTTTTCTTTTATCTATTCTCTGTATTCTTTAAATATATATTTGTAGATAAGTGTGGAAGTCAGTGCATTGGACTTTGGTCTGACAGAAGTGGGATACAAGCACTCAGTTGCTGGAGAGTTACTGAGAGGCATTGGACACTTCAGTCTCGGGCTCCAGAAGTATAAGGGAGACTCTGAGAAATTTTAGATATTACTTAATTAAATTTAAGGTCACAGGTTACACATTTTACATTCACAGAGTCTTTGGGCTCACATAAATCAGGTGCCCACTTCTCTTTCTTCCAGATGGGACCTAAGTGCAGGGCTAATAAATCCTGTATTTCAGGAGAGGTGTAGATGTGGTATTAGGAAAAAATTCCTCATTGAAAGGTTAGCCAAAAATTGGAACAGGCTGCCCAGAGGAGTAGTGATGTCACTGTGTTGGGAAGTGTTCAAAAATCTGTAAATGCCATGCTTAGGAACATGGTTTAGTGGTGGTGTTGGGTTGATGGTTGGATTTGATGATCTTAGAGATCTTTTCCGACCTTGATGATTCAACAATTCTATATTCTCTC
>JAYDZK010000233.1:14099746-14167959 GCA_034509185.1 Euphonia xanthogaster
ATGATTCAACAATTCTATATTCTCTCATTCTGAGTTACTTAAAACTGAATTCCTCTCACCCCTACCTGACAGTAGGAAAATTCTGAGAGAAAAATGAAAAATGCACCCATTTGAGCTTTGTTTTCTATTTATTTCTTTTTAAAACTGGTGGGAAATTTGAGCATCCCTGAGTATATAAAATACTCCAAATATCACTTTTGTGGCTTTTAAGCACATCATCCCTTATCTCATATGAGTGTTTCAGCTTCAAGACTTGTATCAACTTCCCTGTGGTGGGGAAGGGAATATATTAAAGACTGTTAGAAATACAGCTACTGTGAGAATGGAAGCCATTTAAATGCTGGCCCATTTTTATCACAGTGATATAATATGTCATTGACATTGTTCCAAGCTAAAAAGCTGATCTTCTGAGAGGTCTGTATTTTTAATATTCCAATTAGGATTATATTTTTCGTTTACATTCAGGTATACAGTAAAGTTGTTACAGATCTTGTTCACTCATGACTATGAAATAGAGCATGGCAATTGTTCAATTTAAAATAGTGGGTTTAATAGAAACAGATTATTCATAGGTGTGTCTCAAACTGCACTAGATCAAGTTAGTCAATTTTCCAGTTTATTTATTCATAAAGTCTGAAGTTCTTAGCAAGAAATGAAGCAAAAATGTAGAAATACAGCACATTCTTCATTTTGACATATCAATGGATTATCCTTGTCAAAGCATTTATCTTTTATCGATGTTTGAAAGAGACTTGTGTTCATTAAATACAAGATTTGGAGAAGTAGCTGTGCTTAATTAGGGAAATGTGACTTGTTTATGGATGCTAAAAAGCATTTGAGTGTCCTACATATTAAAGATGTTGAGAAATTAATTGTTAACATGAAATACCTTGTTATTTCTTGTGATTCAGAAGTTAAAACTAGTTCATGATTCTTAAATGCATTTGGACATCCAATTTCCACTGATCTCAGTAGGATCTTGTTTCCAACTAATTAATGTCTTGGAATTTGCCTTTCTCTCTGCTGATATTGCACACACTTAGGGACAGTGCCCAGTCCTAGCTCCTTTGGAGTAGATTTCTTATTAGGATCAGTTACTTATCAGTGATATATTATCAAGTTAATCTAGACTGTTCTTAGTGCTTTTTCTTTTCGTGTGCTTTGTTTTTCCCTAATCTGAATGCATTTGTTGAGGGAGACACCCTGCTTTGGGAATGATGGGATCTGATAAGCACCAGAGGCAGAGTGACTCAGTGAACATTTCCTTGGCCTGATCAATCCACAGCCCAGATAAACAGCCTGTGGATGATAAAACCCTGCTCTGGGCTGCACACCAGGGTTACACACTGAAAAATTCCTTATTATTTAAGGACTTGAATCCTAATGGGTCTGGTCCTCAGCCTGAAATCTCTGGCCAGCATCCAAATTTCCCACTGCTCTGATACAAACAACCAGAGAATTACTTAGGATGTAATTGAACATTTGGATCTTTCAACTCAGTCATGATCAGGCTTTGTATGTCTTAAGAGCAATCATTAGGCTGAAGTGTTGATGTCTTTCATTGCAGTCAGTAAGAGTTCTGCTACAGAGAAAGATGAGAAGGGAACAGGATCCTTGGAGAACTTACAAGTAGATGGATGAAAATGTATATATTACAAAAAATGTAATATATAGTGTCAAACTGAGATTAGTGCTGTGACATCAAAGAAAAATTACCATGAGGCTAGGGAAAACAGCAAAGCCATGAAGTATACTCACTGCAAACCACACAGTTAGTGTCATTTTGAGAGAAAATAAAGTAATTCAGAGTTCCACTGTGTAAGGAGAATGTTGGTTGACACAGAAAAATATCCTCCAGTGATTAAGTCATATGATATTCATAAAGGAAGTTAGCCTTGTGGTAGTCTGGTTATTTAAAATTTGAGTTATAGTAGGGGGAAAAAAGTCAAGCTTCAAGATTGTTAGCAAAATACAATGCCAGAATGTTTTAATTTTTTTTTTGTCCTTGGCAGAAATGGAGATGCCTGAAGTTCCTAAAAAAAATTAAAATTTAAAAAAAAAATAAAAAAAATTTACATTGCACTGCAGAACACGAACAAAGACCCAAACTGAACTGATTTAATACCTGGGCTGGTTTTGGCTGGGATGGAGCTAATTTTCATCACAGTGGCTCTGTTTTGGATTTTTGCTGAACACAGTAGTGATATCACAGTGATGTTTCTGTCATTGCTGTCAGGGTTTACCCTGAGCCAGGGCCTTCTCTGCTCCCTGTACTGCCACAGGGTGAGGGGCTGGGGCTGCAGGAGCAGGCACAGCCAGGGCAGGTGAAGGGATGATGTTTGGGATGACTTCTGTGTTCCCAAGTCACCCTTACAGGTGATGGGGCCCTGCTCTCCTGGAGATGGCTGAGCACCTGCCTGCCATGGGAAGTGGGGGATTAATTCCTTGTTTTGCTGTGCTTGCATGTGTAGGCTTTTGCTTTCCCTATTAAGCTGTCTTTATCTCAGCCCACGATTTTTCCAGCTTTTACCCTTCCAGTTTTCTCCCCAGTGAGGGAATAAGCAACCAGCTGAGTGGTACTTTGTTTGCTGGTTGTGGTTAAACCATGACAATACCCAACTTGCCTTTTAAATACCTTGTTTGTAGCTTCTGAAATAAAGGATTCATTTGTATGTGACTGTAAAGATGGGAAAAAACTGATTTCTGATCCGTGTTTAATTTAAGCAGAATTTGTTTCTCTGGAAGAGCTTACTGTGAGTTTTGGGGACAAAAACACTGCAAGTATCTCTAAATATGCTCTTTAATGAAAGGAAACAGGAGGCAAAAATGTGTCAGGAGCCTCCTCTTCAAAATAAAAAATATACTGATTTGTCCATTGCAGTATTAGGAAATGCATATGTTCTCAGTGCTGTAACACTTCAAAGAAAACCCTCAGTATAGTAACAACTGAAAGGCACTGATGCTTGAGAGCAAATTGGTGAAATCTACAAACAAAAATATGCATCATGAGTATCTTAATGTTTGCTGACACCGGGGAGTTGCAGACCTTTCTTACTGGTCTTTGAGAAATCATGGGGCAGTTTGAAGAATTAGTTTTATTTTTACTTTTGTAGCAAGTAGCATTGTTTCACTTACTGTGTTGAAATGGCAGGACTATGTTACCCCTTTCACCTTTCTCATTTTAAAAAATAAGAGCAATCAGTCTCAACTATCCTATGTTAGTAAGTGTTTTAGCATTTGAGAGTTGGATTTTGTTTGAATGATATCAAATGGAATGGAGTGTCTGCACTGTGCAGTAGCAGTTTGAACCATCAGCTTCCAATTGTGATGCAATTGAAGTTATTTCTATTTAGATGATATTTAATTGTTAGCTCTAACACTAGTACTTGAAAAAAGTGTTGAAAGCCTCTGAAGCATAATAAATCTTTTTTTGCTGCGTGTCCAGCAGTTGGCTGAAGAGCCCAGGCTTATGTCTTTGCCCACTGTCCCAACCTGCTGGAAAGGTTTGGTGGTTCTTTGGTCTCCTGTTGTCTTCTCCCTTTGAATCTGCTTAGAATTTGTTTTTCTTTCAGTGAGAGCCAGACAGATGCCAGCCTTGGCTCTGAAGAGAATAGAGAACACAGCAAAGACAGGATCTTAGTTCATCTCAGTTACCCAAAGAGTTGTTTCTTGCAGAAATTAGCACTATTCTCTTCTTTTATGTCTGTTTATGAAATTGAATTTATTACCTGTTATATTTATACTATTTACTGTTTATCACAACAGATCCATGATTATATGGAACTGCTGTGATGAACATTGTATGGTATTATATGGAAAATTATCTCCTTTTTATACCTGTGGAAACTGAGTCACAGAGGACAATGTATGTTTTACATAGCTAGGAATAAACATTTATAGCAAACAAGAGTCAGTGACTGTTCTTCTGCCCCCCCAATGCATTTATTTCAGTGTTGTTAACTATTTAAGCATTCAGGTGATTTTGGGTACTAAAGACAGTGTCAGCTTTCCTGCTGATGGTGTTGCTGTCTTGCAAGAGAAGAGGAATGTCTTGTACAGGAAAAACAAAATAAATTAAAGGATTTACACTGCAGTAATTTTCAACAATTCATGGGCCTGAACTTTCTAAACAAAAGCAGCCTAAACAGCATTATGACTAATAGAGTTTGTAATTTGCATTACCCCTGTGTCCCCTGAGTGGTTCTGGTTTGCTTTTAGGATGAAGGGCAGGGAGAAATACAGTTTTTTCCCTTAACCCCATAATATGTGTTATACACAGCCACCGTAGCAGGACATGGGAATGCACAAGGGGCTTGCTGAGCTTGCTGATGCATGGACAGCACTCCTGCTTTTCTTCTCTTTCAGGGATGTGTGCCTCTAGAAGAGCAATAAGTTTAAAAAAAAAAATTGTAATAAAAACAGTCAGTGCAAAGCTCATCTTAAAGGTCAGAAAATGGAACACTTACCAGGAGGCACCTTTATTGCAGTACTCTGGGAACAGCTGTTGGCACCGTAGCTTAACATGCCCCTGTTCACTTTCTAAATGCTTATGCCAATGTTTTTTACACACTAATTTCAGGATGGTGACAAATTAACTCTAAATTCCTAAGGCAGTTCTATCTCTTCCTCTTACTACTGGCTGTTCCTTACATCACTTTCTGAATCAGCTGAAGCAGAATTCTGTTATATCTTTTTTTTTTTAACATCATTTTCTTTGAATTACAAACATTTTATTTAAGAGCCATTTTGGAAGCCTGCATTCAAGAGTTTTCTTTGCAAGTTTGGAATAATATTGGCTATTCTATATAATTCTGCTTCTCCCGCTGATAGTTCATTCTTCCAAAGATTTTCTATTCAGCATGGAATATTAAAGATTCAAGCTTAGAAAAGAGTTTTGGTACATTGCTTAAAGTGAGATATCAAACTTTCTTAGTTAACTTTGGTTTCTGAGTTCCCAGTGTGGACTGTGAAGCCTCATTCATTTGGAAGAGTCAGAGTAAATAGAACAGTAAACAAGCAGGGCATGGAGACAGGTCCTTTTGTTCCCTGTGCTGCTCCAGTGCCAGTGAGGTTTGTCCTCAGCTGTTGACAGTCACTGGGCTCAGTGCTGTGTAAACAGCCCAGAGACTTCCACTGGAAAGTTTGGACTTGAACTTTATGGCAGCAGGAAATAAAGGAACAGAAATTAACAGGCAGGAATTTAGAACTGAAAAGGGAAAAGGGTGGGGGAAGGTGTATCCTGTGGCTGCTAGGTAGCTGTCCCAAATGTAAATGTTAGAAATAATAAATCAAAACAGAACAGAAACTTCAACAACAAAACCCCGACCCAATCCATAGTCTGTCATCAATACCTGTGCAGTTCTGCAGCATCCCTTGAAACACCTTTTATCATATTTCTTTCCTCAGAACACCTGTAGCATTTGGATTCTAGGACAAAATGGTAAATTGCTTTGTTTTGCAGACTGCTTGCAGGGCTTATTTATCTTCCCTCTGAATACAAGCTCTGCCACATATTCCTCATCCCATTTTCCTGAGCTGATGCTTTGTCTGATGCTCTTCCAGAGCCCTGTGTAGGTGCTTCTCCAGATAAAATTTAGGTCTAGGAAGTGGAAATACTGGGAAGTATGCTCTGAAAAATATTTTCCTCACTTGTTTTTAGTACTTAAACCTTTGGATTTAAGGATTAGGCAAAAGATTTCAATTTATTTTGTGGTAGTTTATTATGGTCTTCATCTTCTTGTTCATATTCCAAAGTCTGGACAAATGCATCAGCAAATTTGGTTTTGGTTTTGTGTGTGTGTGTATGTTGTTTTCTTGTTGTTGTTTCGTGGAAAGCTGAGGAGCTTGAACCACTTAACCACTTGTTGTGGGTTCCTGGGGTTATCTAAGAGAGGATGAAAAAAGATGGAGGAAACCTTACTGCTGTTCTTGATCTGCCAGGCCACACTGCTTCCATTCTTTGACATAATTAAACCTCAGCTCATCTCCACCTCTGCAGGCATTTGCTAGAGCAGAGCCCCCGCTGCACAGGTACAGGAAGGCAGTTTCACTATTTCTCCTGTTTTCATACAGAAATATCTGCCAGTTTCTGAAATTTCAGCGCTCTGACTGTTGTTTTGCAAATTTCAATGTCCATGTTAGAGACACACCACCAGTTACGTTCCCCTACACAGATGTAATTTCCTCTGAACATGTTCCAGCCATTGCCTTTGCTAAGAGAGAGGGAGAAAATATGTATTTCTATGAAAAGTAGAATTACATTGCATATGTAATGAGGCTGCCGTGCAGGTAACTTTAATCTGCTGCTCTCTAGCATCTGACAGCTTGCCTTTGCAACAGGTTAATAATATTCAAAATTGCATATAAATCTTTCTATAGAGGACTAAAATTCACATGGCATGATTACCAGTCAAAAATATATTCCCTTTTCCAGATAGCAAAAAAATCTTATTAGCAAGCATGGATTTTTTTTAACAGATTACTGTATACTGACACACACATGCATTTTCGTTACCTGGCTTTTTTAAAGACAAGATTTTAAATTACTGCCTTCTAGAGTAGAAAATGAAAACAAGTTTTTTGGCAATTGTACATTTTAGCCATCAGCTGGATGGCTGTAAATCACAGTGAGCTGAGCTCTGCAGCTTTCTCCATTAAT
Source organism: Euphonia xanthogaster (assembly GCA_034509185.1). Lineage (NCBI taxonomy): Eukaryota > Metazoa > Chordata > Aves > Passeriformes > Fringillidae > Euphonia > Euphonia xanthogaster. The sequence goes on from JAYDZK010000233.1 coordinate 14,106,405, forward strand.
GGGTCCATGAATTGTTTGATACAATTTCAGCCATCACATTCCAGTTGGAATAATGTGGAAACTAGAAGAATGGAACACATAAAACTGGCCAAAAACTTTCTGATCAAATCTTTTGTGCAAGCAGACAAATTAGACTTTGCTACCTTAATGTTTGAGAAGGGCACTTTGACAACAGCACCAAAAAAAAAAAAAAAAAAAAAAAAAAAAGAAGTCAGTGTTCTGGTTCAGCATTGCAGAACAAAGTATTTTTTCTGTTTTAATTAGAAAGCCAATTTTTTTTTAATTTATAAATATCAAATTAAATAAGTCAGCCTAAAGAAAACTTAAAATATTGTTATTTATCTGGAAACACTTCAAATCTTTTTCTCTATGGGGGATTTTAGGATCAGTTGTTAAAAACTTTTCTGAAACCCAGGAGTTCATTTCCCTCATTCACAGATGTGCACTGTCTTTTGGCAGATTCTATTTGAGGTGAGCCTCTTGCACCCCTGGCTGCCATACCTTGTTGCTCAGCTTTTCTAGCAGGAACATTTTAATCTGCCTCCTGAAGTGTTATGCTGGTTGGCTTTTAGTATCTGGAACCCCCTGGAGCCAGGAGCAAGCTCAGCCCAGGCAGAGCAGAGCTCCAGGGAGAGCTGGTCCTGCCCCAGTCTGGCAGCAGTGCCTGGGGCTGTGGCACCACTGCTCACACCACAGCCGGGGGAGACAAATGTTCCCATTCTCCACACTTGGAGACAAAGCTGAAGCTCAGTTCTGCAGCCAAAGGTGCTGCAGGAAGTGGCAGGAGGTGCAAACCCTTCTCAGGGAAATGTTCCTGGACCTGTGTCGATGCAGGGCTTCTTTTTTTGTTACCGAGCAATTTAGAGATTTGTGTCTAATTAAGGAAACATCTTGTTTTGATTCCACAAGGTGTCAGAATAAAGGACTTTGTGGCTCAGCATCTTGTCTCTGGCAAAAGCTTTCAGGGGATGCCTCAGGAAGAGTGTCAGAACAGAGCTGGCATTTGTCATCTCCTAATGCTTCTCATTTCCAGCAATTTTGTTAACAGAATTCCCGAGCCTGATGTGGTTTCTGTTTATTCATCATCCATCAGTTAACCACCTACAGAGAAGGGGAACAGCTGCTGTTTGTTATGTGCTTCAGTATCCACTGGCTTTTCTCCTACCCTATGGCTCTGGGGGAGACAGTGAATGATCAGTCCCACGTTCCCTTCTGCCACATCCCCTCCAGACACCCCTTTGCACTCCAAGGAGTGTCACTGTGTAGGTGCAGTTACATCAGAGGCTGTGGTGGGTATGTGGCAGATAAACACAGTGCCTTTACAGTCATGGAATAAAATCAAATTACATTTGCTCTAAAAAATGACAGTGTGCATTGGGATGACAGTTACTTGTCTTCAAGAATGAAACATGCAAGTTCTAGATGTAAAATCGTTCAAATATGGATTAAAACTACAGATGTGGCAGCTTAATGGTGCTCTTAGCATTCTGCTCAATGGGGGTATTTTATCCAAATATAGTCATGTTAAGCTGTGCCAGTGAGGAAAGCTGTTGGAATTGCTTATATTCATGGAGGAAAATATAAAGTAATCTGTGTTTTTTAAATTGGCTCCAGGATCCTCTGTGTGCCTTCCTTGCTTCATAGTGCAGGAAAATTGTGTCTGCTCAGTTGCTGCTATATTGAAATAACTTTTTCATCTCTCAGGTCTGTTCATCATCTTTGATGGCTTTTGTCAAATCTCTTCTCTCAGGCCCTTTTTAAATTGAGACAATCTCAATTTTCATTGAAACAAAAACAAGACTACAGGCTTCTTGATGGCAGAGAGAAGCTGTAAAGGTGCACACAGCACTTTAAAACATTTAAAATAAAAGACTGATGAAAGGTCCAGTTAAAGCAAATATCATGACTCCTTGAGTTCTGGCCAAACAAATTTTGGAACAGTAGCATTTTTTCAGAAGTCCTAGGTAGACTTAAGGTACTGCTCTGAATACTGGCATAAAAGGATCTTGCAATTTCACAGCTGGAAACTTGAGTGGATTCTAAATGAAACACTTTACAATTAAATCATCCTTCAAGCATCCTTCTTCAGCTCGCAGCTTCTTCCATCTTCACTGTGAAGCAAAATCCTGCATTCCTCTTGAAAGAGAAATAAAGATGGGGGAGGAGGGAAAAATTAAGATTCAGCTGTGCAAAGGAATTTAGATAAATAAATGTGTGGCCTCTTTCCTAATCTTAGTATAAATGCCATTTAATAAGATACCAACAACATTTAATTAACATTGATTTATGCAAGATGCTACAGACCTATTTATGTGAGGTCACACTAATTTAAAATATTAGAGGTGTAATTACAGATGGGTGTTACTAAACTAAGTGGAACAATAGGTTTAACTCACATACATTTAGAAAAACATCAAGAAAATGTTCCCATCTTCTGTATGAACAGACTAATTTTACTTTACATCAGCTCTCTTGTTAGAACAATCAGTTTGGGTAAGAAAGAGACACCTTTATATCCACTGCTGGCTTTGGTTTGCAGCACACACACCCTGGATTGAGAAACAGAAAATGAGTTACAAGTAAACACTGCCCTGCTCTTTGGGGGATTCACACTTGAACTACTTAGTTGTTTCATGGATTTTAGTGAGGGTGATTGATCCAGCAGCAGAAACTGGATAAGAAAAGCAGTGCCCTGCAGGTTTAAAATTTGTGACATTTAATGTGTAGCTGATTTGATGAGAAAACTGGATAGGACTTCTGGTCTTGAGGAATAATGTAATTTAGTGAAGTATGGAAGTAAGTACTGGGTTCTAAGACTGTTTTAATCTATTTACTCCATATTGATGTAACCTTACTAAATTAAATGCGGTGGTATTTACATTTTATACACAAGTAAGATAAAAAACAGTGTCTCTTCCAGCACTAAAAAAAACTCTGTTCTGAGACTTTTCCATGAGACCAGTTGTGGCAAAATTTCAAATTCTAGAAACACTTGAAGCTCTGAAGAGCTATAGCAGAGACAAATTAAAGATGTTTTTAATTCGTGTCCATAATGAATCCATAGAGGAACTTTATTCCAATCTCTGTGATTAATACACCAGTGTATTGTGTCTGAGACAAAGTGATATTGAGAGACCTTTGCTATATCTGAGAGCTTTGATATTGACCAGTTTAATCCATTACTTTCTCTGCAATTAATCATTATGGCAAGTTTTCCTCTAATTACATATATATAATATATGTGTGTATGTGTGTGTGTATATATACACATTAATATATATATAAAAGGGAGAAATAACAAAAAATGGGACAGCTGCTACAAGCAGCTTTTTGCTGGCCCAGGATTACTGCTGGAATGGGAGAGGGGATTCCATTCTACATCACACATTTGGTTATGGAATGAGCAGGATCAGGTATTCTGGATTATGATCTGCCTGTGCATCCATTTGGTTTTGCCAGCCTGATCTCCATACTGCCAACAGTAACTTATTCTTTTAATGCTTTTAGAAATTGAGGAGCTTTTCATACACTCAAATTCTGCTCTTCAGTAAGCACATCTACTTGCCACAGGATGCAGCAAATTCTGAATGCATGGACTTCCAGAGTTCACAAAATTCACAAACTAAACCCTGTGTTCATATGAACATGTCTCTCCCAATTTATGCCCTATAGAAGGAAATTTAATAGTGGCCTCCTCTATCTGTTGCAGAATGAATCTTCTCCTTCTTTCTCTCCACTAAACTTCTTGTACATTACTTGATCATCAGCTGAATTAATTATTTATAAGGAGGAGTCTATAACCTTTTTCTCTTGGCCTCTATATGTCCAGGATCTTTGATCTAGTCACAGAAAGTCACCTCACTTCCTGAATTCCTCGTTTTGGAAACCAAAGGTCAAGAAGAACCTGTACACTGCTCTGTCTTGAAGCATATCTCATCCCTTCTTCTTTTTTGTGCATTTTTTTTCTCTTCTAATTTTACTCTTTTTTGTCTAGTATTAGCTGGACTTCTAATTCTTACGAGAGATCCACATTTTTTTAAGTATGGCTCATGTCCACATGCGGAATTATTGGTAAACAGGCTATCAATTGCATTGCAGGAGTAGCCAAAAGGGTATTATTCTATCTGGGGACCTGTATTATTTTGAGTAGGAATTTAAGCCAAATGGCTCCAATCCCACTTGACAGTACTCTAATAATGTGCAATTAAAAAACTCCTTTAGCAACAAATATAATGTTTGGGGGAATAATGAAAAAAAAATAAATAAAAAGGATGGAACAACAAAAGAATAGACAATGGTAAAGCTTCCTAGAATTTTCTCTATGGGGTCCAACTTCCCAAACCAAAATCTGCTTGTGGGAATTTCCACTGGGAATGCTTCCTCCCACAAGCATAGAATTCCAACAGCAAGACCCCACCACATTTGAGCTCTGACTGTAAGAACAGTTTGGCTCCTACACTGGCCAAAACTGGAAACCTAAAAAAATCAGGACAAGCTTCATGAGTGGCAGGTTTTGCACTGACACGGGTGGGGAGTATCAAAAAGACATTTAGGGATATGATAGGTCTGTGAACAACACTGTAAAGACCAGTTATCCTAGATGTACATGGAGTGTGTTGTTTTCATAGTGCATGTTGTGTTGAATGGGAGTTCTTTCATTAAACCTGAAGTGAGAACCTTATAAAAATATAAAAAGGAGGCATTGCTTCACGTAACACAGTTCTTCAGCTGAGATACATGTGGTATAAAATCATCTGAATTACACATTTCCACCAGGACACAGTGAATAATGATGTTTTTTTCTCCCTAATTTCATATCTAGAAACAGAGAAACTTCAGCTTCCTACTAGAAACAGTTGTCAGTAAAATAAAACAGAAAGGAAATTGCTCAGCAGCAGTGGGCTAATGGGGTGTGCTGTTCACAGGATCCTCTGTTCCAAGGGGAGGATGGGAGGGGGCTGTTCTTCCTGTACCTGTATAACCTGTGCATGGACTGAATGTCACAGTTGGTAGATTGGGAAATTAAACCCCAGCAAATTAATTTCCTGCTCTTTGTCTTAAATATCCTTTTCTGCAGTGATCAGTAGTGGCACTGAAGTGGCATCAATTTGGTGCTCCCTTTGTGAAAAGTTCTATTAGAAAGTTACAAATAATTGCACCCAGACTTACAAACCTATAGGCTTGGGAACAATGTTTGGAGTCTTGTTAGTGCTGATAGAACAAGAAATAAAAAGGAGAAAATTGCAAGCCATCTGCTTCTTTATCACATTTCTCTGCATATTCTGCACAGATATCTGCAGTCAAGCTTTTTTTATTCCAGTTGGGCAAATCACTGATACCCCATTTATATTAATTTCTGTAAATAGCAGGCACAGATGCCTGAGGCAGAAAGTAAAATATGAATTTGTAATTATTTTAGGTCTCAAGTAGTCATAATTGTGAAGTGCTCTGTCCAGCAGAACAGATAGAATAGGAAAGAAATATTCTGAATGCTTGTTTTCTTCTTTTTGTTCTTCGTCCTCCAGCTGTGATATTTGATATCCAGCTGCTATGCACGCAGCTTCTTCCTTCGTCAGTGATCTGTGGCTTATGTCTACAATTTCAAAGGAAAAGTGTGAAAATATGTGTGATTTGTTATTTGGAGCAGCATAGTTAGAAATAAATATCATACTTTTCACAGCTCTTCGGAAGGTTTTGTACACAGAGTCCCCAAATATCCATTTGTAAGTAATTCCAATTTGATTTTTTTTCCATCTGGAGTGCAAAATGGAAGAGGAGGTTCATCACCCCATAGGTAAAGCTCTGCTGTGGTAGTTCAGCAACACCAATTGCAAAAAAAATCCCGTATTTTAGGTACTTCAAAAGCATATGGTTAAATGGAAAAAGATCAAAATAGGTAGTTCTTATTCTCATATTTTTATTAAATAGGAACCTGGCTTGTTTTCAGCTGTATGTAGAGCAGTTCTTAACATCAGTGGATCTTTCTTGTCAAGCACTGATGTGTTTCTGTAGAAGTACACCCATCAAAGACAGGCATTGCAGACCTGAAGGATAATAGATAAGGGTAGGGAGGAAGGGGGGGAGACCTGTACTGGATGTGTGTTTTGTGTCCATATCTGCATATGGAAGTTCATCTCGTATTTCTGGTCAGTTATGGCTCTTATTTTGAAGTCATCTCCTATTTTCTGTTGAAAGAGGGCTTCCAAAATGGGAAAGGATGGTACAAAAAGGGGAGGGTAAAAGGTCTCCAGAATCAAAATGGCAAAGTAACATGGGTGGAAATAAACCAGCTAGGGCTGCAATTAATACACAAATAGCTGTTCCTCTAATCTTTTGAAGGCTCTCACTGATTATGAGTTCCTATTATACCCTAAAATTAAATATCTCCCTACTTGACTTGCCTCCCTTTGTCTACTGCCATCTCAGAGGTGTCAGTCATTGGACAACTTTTCATTTTTATATGAAATTAAGTTGAGAGTTATGACCTTTTCATTTAAACTTCATATTTAATTTGGTGCCTTTTTGTGAGCTGACAGAAAGCACTATAATAATTTCCTAGCATCTTGATCACACTTAGGGACCTTCTTTCATAGCAAAATAACTCCAAAACTCCCCGAGGCATAAAGCAAAAGACTATTTCTTCAAAATATTTAATACGGCTCATAGATGTTTACTCCTTTCTCAACTGAACAACACTTCCATTTGTATTCCACAAATAACTTTCAGGGCCCAAAACTGCATCACAGTATTTTTTAACTTGGCAATCCATCATGCTTTTTGCTTTATCTGACTTGCATTGTTTTACCTTCATGTTCTTTGACATGGTCAGCACGTGAGCACCTTTAGCTATGACAATTCATGCTGACATTTATGTTTTTAGTTCTGATGTTTTTAGTAGATGTCTTTAAAGTGTTTCAGATAAGTCCTTGAGCTCAAATAAAATAATTATTTCAGGGTATGTTTTCTTATAAATTTACAGATTAATGTACAGAAAGTGAAACATTCACATTAAAGCATGCCAACCAACAGCCAGTATCAAAATATTAAAATGAACAAAGAATTTACTATTTCCCAATCACACTAAATGTGTTAATTTGTTTTGCTCACCTGGTTTTGTTGCTTCAGCAACATATGCTCACTGTCTGAAAACTATTGGGGGGGAAAAAAAACAACCAACCAAACAAACAAAAAGCCTGCAGTCCTTCCACAGTTATCATGAAGTCTTTCCCAGCATGACCCTGATGATGCCAATTTACAGCAAAGGCTGCAATGAAAGTGCCACAGCAAGGTAAAAGTGCCCCACATGATGCTGCCAAGCACGTTGCATAAAAGATTTTTGAAAGATGCCATAATGCTCAGCGCCCTGCAAAGTGGTGAGACACCAGAAGAGGCTGCTGACAGGAGCTCACAGGCCACAACCTCCTCAGCGTTAGTTCCTGGCTTACAGACCAGCAGAAATGCACACTTATTGCAGCCATTTCTTAGGGGAAAGAACTGTCTATAAGAAACAGAAATAGAGGAAAGAATACTGCAGACAAATAAATGGACTTCAGGCAGTTGTGGTCACACAAATTGAGTGTCACTCGTTGTCTGTGTGTCCCCTGGGCTCCTGCAGTTGTGTGGCACTATGGGGACAGGTAGTGAAGGGGTTTAGTGCTCCTCCAGCTTGATTAATGAAGCAAAATGGGAAACAATCTTCTCTGAGCTATTCAATTGTTTCTAGGTTCTGTATCTTCAGCAGAGTTAGGTCTGGTCTCTTGTTGGGGAATAGAGCAGATCCCACAGGTAAAATAATCATTCAGTGTGTGGGGAAATCCCCATGCTGCCAATGCTGGCAGAAATGCTTCCACTTCTCCTGACCTATTTTTCACTTCAGCACTGTGACTAATATAGCTTTGGGCCTGGAAACGCTTGCATACTTTATGGGTAGAAATATGTACAGTGATTTCACTGATTTCCTTGGGACTATACTTAGGAGTGAAGTTATTCATGCCATTTATTGCAAGCTTACAATTTGGGGGTCTAATTTCACACTGTAGTGAAAAACTAACCTTATTATTTCACCTTCTTCTTCCCTAATGTTTCTGGAGTTTTGATGTTGTGTCAGGTATGAGCTGTTTACACCATGCTTGTGTGCTGATGAAGACTTGATGTTTGCTATTTATACACAATAATTCCTTTTAGCATATTTATTACAGCAGAATATTCCTGTTAAGGTATGGAGATGTTACCAATGTGCTTCAATAGGGATTCCCACGCATCAGCAGCTTTATAGGTCACTGAAAATAAGGACCAAGAGAAAACTTACAGTCTCCCACACCTACACTCATCTCCCTATGTGGCAATAAGCATGTTTAAGCTGTACAGAACACCATTGCCCACCCTGAATCTATTCCATGATGTTAAAGCCCAGAATATTGCTCTGGGAACCATGTCAGAATGTTGAAACATCAGTCTGAAAAAAGAAACTTCCAGCCATTAACTACATGAGCTTACAGAATGTTGTCAGATTACAGTGCAATATTTGAATTCAGAAAGCCAACAAGAAAAGAGCTCTTTTTATTGGATCTGTTGTTGGGGTCTCCCCAGGACCAACTCTCCAAGCCCTCCCAGAGGGCCCCAGGTCCTCTGCCCAAGGGTTCTTTTGGGTGAAGATCAGTCTATAAACAGAGGATTCCAATACTTAGAAATAGAGACCTTTCCTTCCACTGCTTTATTTGAATGTGAAGAGGTTATGGAAGGATTTCCTGGGGTAAATAGCACTAGGGAATGTAGTTGATCAGGAAATGAAAAAGCTAATTATGCTTTGGAGACATATTAGAAATGAAGTATAGCATATAGTTTGTCACCTTTTTATACTACCTTCTCTTTTAGAGACTTCTGCTCTAAAAAAGCTTCTCTAAATTCAAACATTTTATAATCACAGAAGTTTGGCTTGCTGCACTGCTTTGAACTGGGACGCAATTTGATTTTTTTTTTTTTTTTGTGAAATGGAACCTGTGAAGTTCTGTCTTGGCCATTCAAATGCATATTTAGAATGTCAGTGCTGGTTAGAAGCTGCACATAAACTGTTTTGGTCCTTTCCCAGACTTCAGAGACAGTTCAGTTGTCATCACAAATTTTTCCTTATCTAATAATAAAAAGGAGTCCCTTCAACTTGCAAATTAGGTGGCCAGGAGTTTTATCACACAGTATCACAAGGTATGAAGCTCTTGATATAAACTTCAGATTATTTGCTTACTCAAAACATATGCTTGTGTGTCCCAGAGATCTCTCTCATGTGAGGCCCGAAGTAATTTTTGACAGCTGCTTTTCTTTTAACAAATATCCATTTTCCTATCAGGCCTTAGGTAAAATCATTCTTGGGTGTGGCAAAGGCTTTTCATAAAATCTCATCTTGACAAGTGATTTCTAGTGAGTTTATTTGAGCTGCTTTTTCAGTTGGATTTCTCTCCATGACCTTTCTCTTAAATATATCACCTCAAAAGTCTTTGTGAATGCCCAACACAATTTGTAAAAGATTTTGACTTATGTTCTCCGAGTGGCCAGCAGCCTAGAAAAGCCACCTAGGATGTGAAAATGTGCCATTCCTGTGTCATTCCCCTGTTTCAGACATTACTGCTTCAGCCTGTGGAATGTCTTCTCCATCTCTTGACTTTTCACAGGAATCTTCTTGCAGATTTGCTTTTATCCTGGGTGAGAGTGGTTTGGAAATGTCACCACTCTGCACTTCACACACATGAATGATAAAGGGACTTAATTGGTAAACAAATTCCCAGCAGAATACAGAGCTGCACATAAACCTTAATTTCAATAGGTTTGGACTCAGACTCTTGCAGATGGGTTAGTGTGCATTATTCCCGATATTTATTCCCAAAAAATGTCCAGTTTTACAGAACAAATACCTCATTCTTTCAAAAAGGGCACTTCACCTGCATTTTACCCGCATTTGAGAGAAATGCAGGTTGGGAAACTGAAAACCAGACAACTCAACATCTATTAATAATGCTACAGGACTATTTATATCTAACCTGAATGCTTCACTTGTGTAGCAATTTATTTGGCTTTCAATTCAGCTTGCTGCACTTGGCCAAGTTCTGTGAATTTTCAACACACACACACAAATATGGATACAAATATCTATGTTGGAGTAGGAAATGATACTGGCCACATGAGATGAAAATTTTTCTTTAAGCCAGGTAAGAATTAATGCAAGTTTTAGCCCTGGAAAAGACCACACAGGAGTTAGATTTTTATGGTGATTTTTCCCAGAAGAAGATATTGTTATTAAATTTTGCTAATCAGAGCTAGCAGTTTGCTACAGATCAGGTTCTGATCATTTATGTGTTTATGGCCCTACACAGTTGAAAGTTAAACACTCCATTAAGTTACAGGGCAAGGTGCTCACATGGTGAAATAAGGTGAGTGCATTAGTTTGCATCCATTTAGGGAAATTAGGTGTCTGAGGCCCTGATCTAACTTCAGACCAGGGACTGAAAATATGCTATTCCAACACCTTCAGATTCTAAGCTAATTTCCAGCACTCCAGCAAACCTAGCTGCCTTTAAAATTAGTTCTGAATTAAAAATCATAAAAAGAAATTTCATTATTATGAATTTTTTCAGCTAAAATCTGACTCACAATTTCTTTTTTCTGAAACTTAATTTCCTACCTGACACTCACATCCTTCTGGACTCTGGATTTGCTTGTAGGCTCTAGCTAAGTCATGACTTTCAACTCTTCTTTCCCTTTGACTGGATTCTGTGAATGGTGTTTCAGTTGTGGAATGGAGATTTATTTTTCCTTCTCCAGAGCACAGAAACTATATCCTGGGACTGCTGATATTAAGAATCTGTGCTGTCTAAAGCCTCTCTATGACATGAACTGCTGAAAGAGGAAGTCAAACATCCACTTGGGATTCTGGAGGCGGCTGTGAAATCATGAAGGGATAACAACTCCAGGAATATTGTGAAATCCTTGCACCATGGAAACAATGAGAATTTTGCTTTTCCGGGGCAGAACAGTGATTGAAATATTTCCATTTGGTTTAACAGATCTTTCCATGTGTCTCTCAGGGTACTGTAGCCAAAACTACCATAAAATACCTGCAAGACTATCCAGTGAGGGTTAGAAAATGTAATTTGTACCCGTTTGTACAAAGCATGTTAGGTAATATGCTGCAACTCAGCATTATCAAACACAGCAGGATCCTGAGGCATTGCTGGAAACACTGATGCTCTTGACTCTGGCCCTCCAAAATTATTGGGATAGCTACCTTAAGCCTTAAAGATCCCATGTTTTCATCTTTCCAGGGACTAAGGCAATCCTGCAGGATTCTTAGCAGGCAGAAATTCAGCACTTTTGTCTGCTGTAATCTCTAACCATACAATAACATTATATAGGGAAGCATAACTTTTTTCAGCATAGAATAAAATTTGGCTGTTTGCTTTTGGATCACCTCTTTCCCCACACCCAAACCACCTTCCAAAGTGTACTCTTGAAAATAATTATGAGCACTTGTAGATGCTGATGCTTTATTTACATATATAATCTATTTTCTTACTTTTAATTGGAAAGGACACTATGAAGATTCTATCTTGTCTGATCATTCAAGGGGCAAAACTACTGCAGTTTACCATGGAAATAAATGTTTTGGCATCCTTTGGGATGGACTGACAGCAACTGCCATGATCTGCAGCAAGCTACCATGATGATGTGTTGCATTGACAGGCTGATAATAGAGCAATGAAAACATCTGATAATCAAATTTCTCTGGAAAATACCACTAAGACATCACGTGTTTTTCCTCAAAATCTAAGGAAAAGAAAGAAAAAAAAAGACATTTGATTCTTGATACACTTATTTCAGACAGTAAATATTTCTAATGTGGTGTTTTTCAAAAAGTTTCCACCCATGCTTGGAAGCACGGTGCAAAATTTGATATTCAAACGTTTGCTTCCTATGGGTAAATGAAGCTAGTAATTGAAATGTAAACCTTTTGTCATGTAGGACTTCCCAGGTTTTGAGGCAAGAGGCTGCTCCATTATTCCAGCATAATAACCCTGAGGAGAAAACCACAACAGTGTGTCTGAAAATTTGCAACTTCCTTAATGCTCTAAAATGTACCAGGTACTTGAGACTGCCACTACGTTTCTCAGGGCTAATTTTTCCTAATAAAAACAAGTCTCTCTTAATGTTAGCAGAGTTTGAAACACAATAGCATGTGGAGGGATTGTTTTGGTTTTTAGACCTGTGGTACTGCTGCCTTTGTAAGTGAATAATGACATTCCCACATATGAAGGCTTTAGGGTAAGAGGGCTCTTTACAGTGTTTTTCCTGCAATTTCTTTGGGGGTTTGGGCCATTCACTCCTTGCTGATGATTATTTCTGCAATTTTCTTCAGCAGCTTTTTACTAGGCAATTGGATCCATGAACTGCTATTGAATCAAACTCCTAAATAGATAATTTTGATGGTGCCAGGTGGTCTGAACTTATGGAGGCAGTGGAACTGCAGCATCCATGACAGTAGGACTCAGTCCTGCAGGGAATGTTCCCTCTGTGTCACCACTTGCCAACAGCTTGATAGGTGTTGAGCCACCAGGACATTCTGACTTTGGTACATTTATTCTTCGTCTGGCTTGTCTGTGATTTGCATGTGGACTTGTTCATCATTAGCAGAAATATTCTTTAGTGGGGCTTTACTGGTGTAATTCTAAAAGAAAAAAAAGTTATTTTTGTAATATTCAGCCAAAAATAATATCCTTGACATTTTGGGGGAGGAAAGATCGCACACACTTATTAGAATCTATCAATGATATAAATTGTCTTTGTATAATGAGGAATACTGTTTTAAAGTAGTTCCAACAGGTTAAACATGTTTAGCAAAAGGGTCTTTCTCTGGTTTTTCCTATTACATGTGTAAAAAATTGGTTTAATCATAGGTAAGACTCAGAAAAGAAGGTTTGCAGGGATCCTTTTATAGAACACCGGACAGCAGCACATTTCTTTGATTATTATTGACAAGTTAGTGTTTAAATATTACTATATAATAGATATTCATGTCACATACCCTCTCTTTTATCCTTAGGTACCTTTTTAAATCCCTAAGGATCACTGCAAATATATTGCTGCTTATATTGCTCCTTCTTTCCTTTCCCCAATTTCATTCAAAACCTGACATTTATTCTATCCTTATCCCTAAGAATTTTTATTTCATTGCTGGCTGAATTATACTATATTCATATTCATACGCCTGACATGTATTCTAATACAAAATAACTAATAAAATAATAAAATAACTCTAATAATAAGAAATAAATTCTGCTAAAAGAAGTGCCTAGTTCTCATGGTCTGTGTATCATCTTGTACACCTCATGTGAAGCTCTGCACAGATGCTGTGTTCAGGCCTTGTAAAACAAATCATTTCATGAATAATCAAAAGAAAATGGATGCCAGGAAGAAAAAGGTATCTGGACACAAAATGGGGAGTGTAAGCATTACCAATATGAGAAAGACTTCTGGACAGCATTTTAGAGCCTTGTACATGGTGATGAACAGACTGCATCTCTTCTTGGAACAGATTGTGAATTCCCTCCCATGCATGCAGCCCCCAGGGTGTAAGATGCTCATACCCATAGGAAGGGAAAATGGAAATAAAACTCAAACTGCAGCCAGAGTGGGGATCTTGTGGCAATTCCTGAACTTTGCTATAGCTTTTCTTTGAAAAAACTCTGTCCTTTTTTGTTCGGTTTTGGGGGGGGTTAATTTTGGTTTGGGGTTTTTTTTTTCTTTTTTTATTTTTTGCAGTGAAGATTTCAGGCTAAAGAAAGACTGACGAGCAGAGATTAGGCTCAGGGCCATGTTGGCCAGGATCATCAGGCTTCTGGATACTGGTTTGTGTTTCCAACTGCAGAACTGGTCTGGGAATTGTGCATGAAAAATTCTGCCAAAAATTTTCTGAATCTTTACTCATTTTTATAAGCTGTGCACAGAAAATGAAAAGAAGTATAAAGCTCACCCACTTAAATAAAATATGTATTTGGATGAAATTTCTCTTGGAAGAAAAGAAAAAAAAATGTTTTTTTCTTAGTTATATTTTAAGGAAACCTGCATGTGTATTGATATAGGTGTCTGTAAATATTGAAAATATTGTGGTCCATGTAATTTGCATCTAAGTACAATACAATGAACCTTTCAGTGTTTTGCCTAGACATAGGCACAACTTATTCCTTTCCATTTCTGTCCTGCACAGGCTCTTCATGACCCTCCTCAGCCACAACTCTGCAATATCTCTTTTAGACAGAAACTTGGTTTTATACCAGGCAAATTATCATTACCAAAAAACATATTGTCCTGGTTCAGGGAATTAATAAATAGCAAATAAACAGGCAAAATAAAGTGGAAAAGTGGAGTAGGTATTTAGGGACACTGTACACAATTATTTTCTTTTCCCTGTTCCTCATTATGTCTTCCAAATTGGAGTCAATATTTTTCTGTTTTCTCTTAAAGGTAAAGATAGGTAAAGGTATCCCTCTTTAACAAGACCATATTTTCTCCCTTTCCCTTTTCCTGCTGCCCTGAAAATGGGAGGTATGGGCCAGCTGTGAGAAACATATTATTCTGAAATTAGGAAAAAAGCCCTTACAGCAATTCCCACAGCTTTTTGTGAAAGGTGCATCAAAATCCTTCAATTTACTTCCTGCAACATGAAAACCAATTAATATTAACATTTAGATGCTGAATTTAGCTCTTCTTCTGGCAGACTGAACTGCAACTGCATTTCCTAGGAATGCAATTTTACTTCCAATGGATGGATTTAATTTCTCTGAAAACCACCACAGTGTTTTTAAGACACAAAGTGCAGACAGTATTCTAATATATTCCTGTACAAAGCAAACAGGCACCAGGGCAGGCAGTGAAGTTGGGATGAGGTGGATCACAGATCTCAGCCACCCACAATGACCTGGCAGCAACACAGAATTCCAGGGCTCCATTGATGCCTTGTGAAGGCTGACCTAGAAGAGAGGCTAGATGGAGCTAAAGAATAAAGCAGGGATTTATTAGAAGGCCTCAATGGATCCACCTTGGGCAGCACAAGAGCCCAGCCAGGGCTGCTCCCAAGATGAACCAAAATGGTCCCAAAACGGACAACCAAAGTCATGGGGTCTCTCACTTTTATAAGTTCTGCTCCATTTCCATACTGGAGTTAATTGTCCAATTTCAGCTTTAGGTTATGCAGTCCCATCCTTCTTGTTTTTCTCTCTTCAGCCCATGTTGTTCATGCTTTTAGGCCTGAGATTTGGATCATTTGTCCTTGGTCCCCAGCTAGAGCAGGAATTGTTTTGTCTCCCTGCTCTGTGCAGAGAGCTCACCATCCCCTCATATGAAGCTCAGAATTATACATTAAAGCAGAACAGAATCTGAAAAATATAAAAGCTGAAACCTGAGGCATCACCATCAGTGCTGAAGTGTCTGACAGCAAACAATGTCCCAGCACTGAAAAGGGAGGGTGATGCACCTGGGGAGAAAGGGCAAAGGGAAGCTGCTGCCGCAGCAGCCTCTTCAGCTGATGTTTCTCCAGGAAATGCCTGTTCTCCTGGGGTTTGCCATTGCCTGTTCTCCTGGGGCTTGCCATTGCCTGTTCTCCTGGGGTTTGCCATTGCCTGTTCTCCTGGGGTTTGCCATTGCCTGTTCTCCTGGGGTTTGCCATGGGGCTCCTCTGGCAGCCAGCCCCAAAGCACAGGCACACAGGCACCTTGCTGCTTTCTTGGCAGCTCACAGGACTTTGATGCACATCCAGAGCTTGAGACCCGAGTGAGGGATACTGGGGGGAGGCTGCAGTCCCCAGGTTATGTGAAGGAAAGAACTTTGCATGATGGGGTATTAAAATGTAAGCAGTATGATAGTATTTTTAACAATAATGATAATCTGTTTAATGTGCAGTCAGTATTTCCTCCTGCTGCTGCACAACCACTGATCCTGAAACCATGCCAAAGCAGCAAGGCTGTCCTTTGGATATAAAGGCCTCTCTTCAAAATACAGAGAGAAACCTCTCTGAGACATGCAGTGCTTTAGCAAGAGCTAAACTCTGCTCCCTGCAGTTACAGCTCAGCCTTTCTAGTTGCTATGTCAGTTCTGTCAACCCCTTGACCTTAATAACTGCTCTTGTTCACCTCAAAGTATGAGGAGACCATCCTAACACTTTATTTGTTTTCCAATATTAAAAATTTCCCAAAGTCTGTGAGTGAACAAAAGGATTGCTTACAGACAGATTCTGAAGAGTTTAGTCTTTGTAAACAGCATCCAAAGAACCATACAACATATTATTTGCTCAACTATTATATTTGGGGTTTCCCCAGAAAAATGCAGTGATAGATGGAATAAAACTGCCATTAGTCGTTGTGGGTATGCACAAACAACATTCAAACTTGCTATAAGGTATTTATATGTGAGGTAATTAATTTTATTATCCTTCTTTTATTTTGATTATCTTTAATTATAGAAGTTCTAGATTGCTTGTCCAAAGAGCAAGAATTGAGTGATATTTGACTGGTTATTTTGTATGCCTAGAACAACTGTGGTCTTTACTTTATTTACCTTATTGCATGAGCTATGAAGGTTGCAACCTAGTTGTCATACAGTGATTGTGATAATTTTCAACATCTGTGTTTCTCTTGTAAAATTTTGACACAAAATATGTCAAAGTGTATTTATATGAGGTCAAATCAAAATTTATTATTTATGCTAGTTTTCTATGAGGTGTATTTATTTTGAAGTCTTTAAATAATATTTGTGCCATTAGGAACTATTAAGGTAATGGACATCAGTTTTATTTAAACTGTTGTATTTTCCTCTGCTGTGTCTCAGTGGGAATGTTGAGTGCCACACAAGAGCTATAATTGAGAAATCCCTTGCTCTCTGTGACTCTGATTGCTATTATGATTGGAATAATTTGCATTTTTATGAAGATACTATTCTGTCTTCAGGCATCCATGACTGTGCTTGATGTTTTGAAGATCATTTGAAAAAGCACATAGAAATTATTTGCTTTTAGTAAAATGGCTATTTACTTGCAAGCAAAAACAAATTACTTGGTTCAAAGGAAATAAAAAAAGGCTCATAAGTATCTGTAGAAGGAGCTGTTGGTAAACAATATCTCCAGAAAATGATTCCTCCTCAAATGCCTACAAAGAGGAGGAACGTGCCTTCTCTTGCAGGCACACTAAGATCCTTGCAGTCTTACCAAACAATGAAATTACTGGTAGGGTTAGAACCTTCCATGGCACTAGGTCACTTCATCTCTCTGTTCTCCCTGGAAGTGCCTAATAAAGAACTTGTGGATTTTTTTCACTTTGGATGCCTGAGGCTCTGGCCATGTGGCCTCCACCTGGCTCAAACACAGTTTAGTCTCTGGCTTAATAGAAGCAATGAATTAGTGGCACCACCCTGTAACTGTCATTCTCTGTTGTCAAGAAAACCACTTTTTAAGAAGGCAGACAGAAATTATGCAGCTGAGGCTTTGGTACACCTTTCACCTTTCATTTACAGTGAGCAATATTTTGTTCTGCACTTAGACTGTGTTGAAAAGAGAGTGATTAAACTTGAGAGGAGTTTTATCATTGTCTGTGACTAAGTGCTAAAATAAGGTATTTATGTACTGCAATCACACATACAGAGGAAATGCACATGCCAGTGGAAATTACACAGGTCTGACTAATGGTAAACGTTATTTTCAGATTTTTTCAATTTCATAATGGAGGGAATTGAACACCTCAGAGCCTGCAGAGTAAGAGTCAAAACAGCCAATGTATAGCAGCTGGCACTTTAAAGTGTTGTCTTTAAAGCTAATATTAGAGATCTAAACATTCCCAGGTATTTCATGTGATCTGCGAGTTTTATGTACAACCCTAACCATTTCTGCTGGGCCCTTCTCTTTCTTTTCACAGAGGAAGAAATTAGGACCTCACCTATGTAGAAAGAACCCTTCTAATACTACCTCAGAACTTTCTTAACATATTATGTGTCCCAAGTGAATGTTTTAATATTGCTCTGACCAAGTTAACTCAAGTTTACAAGATTACAGATTATCAGTTAATTACAGATAACTAGTTAATTTACAGATAATTAGTTAATTACAGATTACAGATAATTGCAGATTACAGAGAATTAGTTAATTCAACTGCAGTGTCCAAATACAGTGGCCATTACCAGCCCTGACTTCATCAGGCTCACCAAAACAAACTGCATAGTTGTGAATTGGCAATGTTCACTGCCTTTACCTCTCTCACAGAGGCACACCAAATCAGGATTAATTGAAATTCATGTATGAATTTAATGCACAAAGCACTCTTAGCATTAAAGGCTCTAAGACAACTAATTTCTGAGCAGCTAAACCCATTGCATTGGTTCACCCATAGTGAAATCTTCAGGCACATAATAGACTAAATGACATTTTTTTCCCCCCACTAATTTTATTACAGCATTGTTCTTCCTGCCCTGTATAATTAAAATTCTGTCATCATCTCCATTATGAACCTCCATTTCTGCTGGTTTATAACCTTGTCCATAATTTGCTCTGAAAGGGAGGCTGTGGGATGGGATTTTGTCACAATCAGGTTCTTGCAGTACCTAAAAATAAACACTAAGAATTTCAGAAGTGATTAATCAATTGCACCCTTCTGGTTTAAACTGGTAGAAGGGTTATGAATCTCCAAGGGTGAGCAGAAGAATCTGTCTTTTCTGTAAAACAAGCCTCAATGGGCACCCATTTGAAAATTGTTGCTCCTGTTTAATGAACAGAGTAAGCTTGTTCCTTTTCTTGGAACTCAAGCGTCAGCAGAAATACAGCATTTGGTGTCAGATGCTCACTGCAATATTCTGATAGAAAGGACCCTTCTCTTTCCAAGTAGAATTTGCCATCATTGGCTTCTTGTGTTTAAAAGCAAGGATAATGTCTGAGGGAAAATATATCACAGGCATAGAAATTAATTTAAATGTGAAATACTAGAATTTCATATTTCTTCTGCACATACAGGTATACTGATTAGAGATTTCCTAAATGAATACTGACACAAACAGAAATGTTACAAAGATGCAGTCTGGCTATTTTATGATTCTTTCTTGCACAACTACTGATTTTGTAATGGTGAATTGCAAAGCCTTATAATGGTTTGATAGAACTGCAGCTGGTCCTTGTAGGACTGTTTTTACAATTTTCTTAGGCAATGAAGTCTGAAACTACTAAGCAAAGGACACAATCCACTGTCTCTCATGATCATGACAAAGCTATAAAATGTCCATGCTTTAGTAGACCATGACATTTTAAAATGCTTCTGGTTTTCTGTTACTCTGTTTACCCGCCCATACCTCAATAACAGTAAATGGTGCCATTATTTTAAATCACAGCTCCAGGTCATCCCTTTTCTAATGGTAATGGAGTGAAGAGAACAGTATTCCTATTCCTCAGAGAGGTCGATGTGGTCAATTCACCCTTATACCTTTTTTAAACCCATTCACTTGCTTTACTACCCTTCAGCCTCAAATCAGAAGTTTTCCAGAAATCTGGGCCACAGTGGATCACAAGTGATCACTATGACCATGACTATTTTCTGTGAAGCTAACAGAGAGGAACCAGTGAGAATTGTGAGGAAAAGATGGGAGAAATAAGAGGAAGGGAGCCTGTCCTGCTCTCCAGTCCCACCTGCCTATGAGCGGAGGAAATTCACACCCTTTTGGATGTCCTCACTGCACTGCCTGCTCCTGACATAATCTGCTTTGCTGCATCTCATGGAGAGCTGCAAGAAGGGCAGATACACCAGGCAAAGGAGTACCAGTTAAGGAGAGTCATATTTAGAATAGAACTTTATGCTGTTAATTCAGCTGAGCACTTGAGGATGTGTCTGGGTCACCCAGTTTTGAGAAGTAGGTATGCATCTGTTCAACATTTGGCACAAATTTCCTGAATATGTGGGGCTTTTTTTACAAATTTTTTTCAGCATTTATGGCTTAAGATTTGCTTAAATGCCTTTTTTTTGTTTGGTTGGTTGATTTTTGTTGAGTTGGCACTGGAATGAAAAGCAGACACAGAGAAACTGTGAATTAAAATAAAATACCTGCCTTGTTGAAAGGCAGTCCTTGGGTTGTCAGGTCTGTGCTGACCTGGGATGTGCACTGTCTATCCTGTCTTTCACCTGCACTCTGAGAGCAGGGGAAAGGCTCACAGGGGTGTCACCAAAATAGGGGAGCAGTAGGACGCTGTTCTGTGTGCCTGGCAATAGAGGAGTGGCTGCTTTGGAGAGATGGAGCAGCACCTACAAAGGGTTTAAGGTTAGATATATTTGGTCACCTGCCTCTGGCTGCCACTCCAGAGGGATCCTAAACATTGCAGGCATTGATTTAGGTCTGTGGCTGCTGCAGATGAGAAAGTCTCAGGCACATTTTTAGCAGAAACACAAAAATGCTGACATCTTTTTTCTTTCTTGACTGCTCCATATATTATCTTGCTAATAGATGCCTCTCTTGAATTTCAGACAGTAAAAATAATTACCACGATTTCTCTTTTGCCTCTCCCCCTTCCCTTCTGATGGCTTCTGAGTCTCTTTGAATGAAGGCTTGGCTGCATAAGCAGACCTGCATAAATCACATCAGCCCCTGTGTCTGTGTGTGGAAGAGCAGCACATGCAGGTCTCCCACGCACAAGAGAGGATTAAGAACAGATTAAGCACATTGATTCTGCCATTCCCCCAGTGTGTGCTTCATCTAAATATTCCACTATACACTTGGCACATTTGTGATTAAAGCCTGGGTAACAGATGAATGTATTGTAACCACATAGAAAGAAAGCAGCTATTAAAATTGGTTTGAATTACTTCTCTTGCTTGCAAAGAAACCCCAACAAACTCCGCTCCAAACCAGATTTTTATCTTGAATTCTGGAAGCAATCAGAAGTATTTCTAAATATCATGTCTTCCCAAGCAAGGAATTTGAGGGAAAGTGCCCTGTGAGAAGCTCAAAGAAGACAAAATGAGAAAGGAAAATTTTTCCTTCTGGGACTAAAAACTCAAATTTGGTGATCAAAGGCAGGTCTTCCAATGTTTTTATTCTGTAAGTTCTTCAGTCTGTGGGAGTAGAGGGAGCTCAATATCCCACAGGGTGCTCCAAATCGGTCAGGATTAGCCCTCTGGGTCTAGAAGAGTGATTGTAGTTCCTATTATTGTAGGAAGATGGTCTAGAATTACAAAATTTGAATTTTCTTTGTTGCCACTCCTACATTGAACAGACAATACTAATGTTTTCCTTCCATGTACATCACCAGCTTGAAAATTTGTCCTTGGGTAGTGAGCTGGCCTAAATTCCAGATCCTAACAATACTGTGGATAATGGTAAAATTAAATTTTCATTTTACTGCATATCCTCCAATATAATCCTGACATTATCAGCAGCATGCCTCTGTGGCATGAAGGTTAAACTGCATTCTGGCTCCATTTATAAAAGTGCAGTGAGGGAAGTGAAGCAAGGGCTTATTCTCCTCTATTCAGCACTTGGGAACCTGCAGCTGATGCAGTGCCTGGGTTGGGGCTTCCCAGCTCAAGGAATTTGTGACCAAATGGAACAAGTCCAGCAAGGGCCAGGATAGTCTGGAATGGCTGGGCTTGTTCAGTTTGAAATCATCTGAGTCCCTTTGCCTGAGGAGTGGTGGCAGAGGGGCTGGAGCCAGGGATGGACAGGACAGAGCAGCCACAGGCTGCAGCATGGGAGCTCCAAAGCAGCAGGGACATGCAGCTCCTAGAGGGGCTGTGCCATCCCATCCCATCAAATGTCCCTGATTCAGGTCGTTCCAGCCTCACTGCATCCCAACAGCAATCACACTGCAGGTTCCTTGGTTTTGAGGGGTCAGGCCAGATGACCACCAGAGATCACTTCCTACCCAAATTGTGTGTGAAGCTTTTGCTCTCATTTACACTGTCAGACACCCAAAAAATTGTGGCCATTTAATTATCAAAAAATTAAAGGAAAAAGTCTTCATACTGTGGTCTAGGATTTTTTTTTTTCCAGTTATTTTTCTCCATTTTTTTTCCCATGCCACCCCTGACTTCGTGGTCTCTCTACAAAGTGTTGAATACTCAAGGACAAGTAATCAGTTATTAATGGCAGAATAGTTTCAATTTCATTGGATTTTCTTCAGGAAGAGTGTTACAGATTGTTTTCATATTTCTAATTGTGTTACTAGGGTTCAAATTTGAAGGTCATGGGATCTTTATTTGTTGGTTGAGAGGTTGTTTGGTTTGGGGCTTTTTCCTTTTGATTATTTTTCCTTCAAAATGCTATCTTCTGACACTAAAGAAAACTAGTAGGAAAATCACATTTCCATCATTTCAATTGTTAATACCTCTTCAACATCACTGCCATTTTTTTGCTTCAAGTGCCAGCTATTAAATACACTTTTAAAGGGACTGTAAATTCTGTCTGTGGGAACCCCTTCCCAGACAAACATGCTACACAGGTGCTACAGAAATTTATTGCTCAGTGCAAATTATTAAAGCCAGAAAGTTCCTTTATTACTTTGACAGTCTTGAATTTGAGGCTGTTAACACCCAGAAAAAAAATTGCAATAGAGATTTAAAATGGAGTTACGTGGTAGAAACTAAATTCTGAACCTGACCAGATGGGATATTGGGAGGTAACCATTTTAAATCCCCCTTTCCCTGTTGTTTTAAGAGCTTAATGGGCTGCAGAAGATAGCTGAAGTGATTGACAGATGTATCAACATCAGAGAAAATATCCACATCCTCCTCTGTTACATCAATCCTACAGAATTAGCAATGGTAATTCAGCTTTTAATAGTGATACCTAGAAGGCTGTAGCAAATGACTTTGGTGAGTGTTGTGTATATGAAAAACAGAAGAAAATAAAATTATTAAGATTGCTTTAAGCACTATGTACATTGTGTAAGCATTAGTTGCCTCCCAAAACCCAGGAAAACAGCAGTGAATTTGAACAGGTACATTTAAATCTGGGTTTGGGCCCTTTCTTTAACAGAAAAGGGAGTTCCAGTATTAAATAAAAATGAACCTTGTCTCTGTACCTGAACTGAGACTCAGAATAACAATAAAAAGCCCACATGAATTCATTAGGCAGGAGGCTGAGTAAAATTTCCTGACAAAATAGACACTCTTCACCTTGTATCTTTCTAATATATTCCATGAACAGTTGCAACTAAAAGAGAAGCTTAGGCTTATCCCAAGTTGTGTTTTTAATTGTTCTCCTCCTCTTTTCTCATACCTTAGTGCTCTCTTTTTTATTGTCTCCTTACTGTGTTGAGCACATAAACAGGAACCAAAAAATGAAGACACCCACATTCTTGAGCTGTATTGTGCCAAACCATGCTCTGTCTTCCTGAAAAAAAAAAAACAAACACATTTATACAGAAAAACATCTTGTTTTTCTTCACCTTAGCTCATAAAACCTGTGTGCACTTGTTAATATGACCTTTGGTGAAGTGACTAAAGATAGGAGATTGGTGGGGATGAGGGCTAGGAGGAAATAGGAGGAAATGAAGCTAAGGACTGCAGCTATGTGTGAAGCCTCCAGGTCCTTTCATATTTTATTATATTTAATAAATCCTCGCTCCCTCTATTAAAATTCTTATGTGCACCACAGCACTAAAATGGTTGTGGTACTTGAAGTTTGACTTAATTAATATGACTATAATTTGCTTCCAAGAAAATACCAGCATTGGCAACTAAGGGTACCACAGAGAGCAATATCTAGGAGATGCTTTGAGACATCTTTTTTGTTACTCTTTTAATCCTTCTGGAAAGAATCTTCTGTTCTACCTCCAAATTACAGCCTTCAGAAAGTAAAATTGCTTAATTTCTTGATGGCTAATCTCTTTCCTGGGCTTTCAAACCATTATAAGGCTTTATTTATAAATTACTATATCTTATATGTGTGGTAAGAGCAGAAAAAGTGCCTCATGTGCCCTTATGTGCATTCTGCAGCACACCCAATCAAGACACCATTGTTTGCACCCTCTTTCTTATAAAATCTTATCTTACAGCTCTAATTTAAATGACCAGCACTTAAAAAAAAACCAACAGATGAAACATTCAAATTACACTGATTAAGCTGAGAAGCTTGCTTTTTCTATTGTTTTGACAATATTTCTTTTTATTTAGAGAGTCCTGTGAGGCAGCACCTCCTGGGGAGCAGGCAGGATGCTGCTGTGTGGAGCCAGGAGCTGGAGCTGGACTGACTCCTCAGCACAGCAAAGGAGCTGGGACTCAGCCCCAGCTCCTGCCCTGCTACTTTTAGCTGAGGGGAAGGGTGTAAATTAGTTCCTCTTATTGTCCTTCCTGGAGCTGGTTTCTGTCCCATTTGGTGAGCAGTCTGGGGTGGCAGTTTATTGCTGCCATAAACAAGTGCTTCTCAGCTGACAAAAAAGTACTCCTTGGCTGAGCACACAGTAAGCCCATTTCTGATGGAAGTTTCCATTAAAAAGTAATTTTTTAAAAGGATTCGTATTTAATTTCCCTTGGCTGTTTTACTAATAATGCCATTTGATTGAGTAAATAGACTCCTTCAGATTTTTCATTGAAACAGAGGAAACTTTCCTTCTACAGCATGTATTTAATAACTGTTCTACCCCCTTAAGATGTCATTTAGTGTCATTTACAGTCTGCTGCTCAAATCCCCTGGAAACAGTAAAGCAGGGGTTGGATATTTACTTTTCACTGGTTTTAAATAAAGCCTTGTTTAATCCCTAAGTGAAAGACTCAGCCTTCTCCTTGAGGAAAAGGAGCTGATAATAACTGTGAATGTGTAACTTCTGTGTCACTTAAAAAGATCTTCACTACTTGCCTTGGCACCTTCACTATTTCTCTTGCTGTAGGTGTGTAACGGGTGTGGAAAAACATTTGCCAGTCAGCCAGACTGCTACATGATTTGGCTGCAAGTAATCTAAACCAAAGACATTTAATTTTTGTGGCAGCAGATAGCAACCACCATAAACTAGCAGCTCTTTAATGTGTGTATGTTTTGAGCTAAGTCTCACACCCTGGGAAGCTCAGAACACAGGCAGCAGCCCAGACTGATTGAGCAGGTTTTATTGGGGAGAGGTGTCACAATGCCCCTCCTTTCCCAGCCTGACAGGACAGTCAGAACCTCTCAGTGACATAGAGAGATCTTCTGAAACCCACACACCCACATGAGCTCCCAACAGCTTTGATTTAAAGGAGTCGTGCTATAAAAAAGAATAGGATGCACATGGTTTAATATTTTCCCTCTGATTCCTCTTACTCCAAAGCGATTCCATCTGCAAATACATTTTGATAACCAACACATTTTCATATTACCTCAAGCAGAGGGGAACCAGCATTCTTTATGACCTTGGATTTGCTTTTTGGAGCTTACATTTCTGAGGAAATGCTCATTAGAACTCCAGTCAACTCATCCCACTCTTCCCCAGCCTAAAGTCATTAAACTTTAACACAGAGGCACATTTCCCAGAAACAGTATTATGACCAAATATCTAATTTAAAATGAAAATAGAAAATCTGGATTCAAAAATTCATGTTAAAGAAACCTCAGCATGCACTGATAGCCAATAAGAAAAGTATTTTACTAAAATTAGCCAAGACCCTGTATGCATTTATGTTCAGTGGCTGATTTTACAAGTACCAAAATGCTCACAGAAAGGGAGCTATAGCTACAATGCAAAATAACCCTGTCCCATGGAGACTGAGTCAAAGCAGGAGGATTTGTTTGTGTGTGTGGGCCCAAAATCATCATTTAGGGACAGCTCCAGCTGGCTTCAAAGTGTTTCACATCCAAGCAGTGGAAGGCATGCCTATATTTATTACATTATTTATTTTTATATAGCTGTGTCCTGGAGTGCTCCACAGAGAGGCTATAAAGAGTAAATTGATAGAGTTAAAAAATTAATATTAGTGGAACAAATAGAAATAAGAACTGTAGGCAGGGGAGAAGGCAAGGACATGTTTAGGAATGGGTTAGAGAGTCAATGAGGTGGAAAGAAAGAGGGAGGCTACTTTCACCAGTACATGTCAAGAAGGAATGAATTAACAGCCCTAAGAGATCTTATGTGGCAAAGCAGATAAAATGATGCATAAAATACAGAATAAAAGGGAGGATACAGATAGAGGCAGACAGGACAATCAGATGGAGAAACAGGACAATCACCTCTGAGGATTTTGAAACAAATATTCGAACAGAGTGGGGTTTGGTATTTCTCTTAAAAGAACTGCTTTTGAGAAGCCTCTTCTGTAAACAGGCCAAGGCCACATCCTGATCTAATTTTCACTTCTTCTCATGTGTAATTTCCACTGAAACTCACAGAATTCTATGTTTAAAAATATCAAAAATTGATCTGAAGCCTCTATGAAGCCACTAGAAATACTTTGGATTTATAAACCAAGACTGCAATTATCTGTTCACTGGTTTCTCAAGGAAAAGGAAACAAAACATCTAAAAACTTAATTGATATTCTAAAAGAAACTAGTGCAAAAGGCAAAAGTAAAGAACTCTCTTTAAGTAATTTCTTTCAATGAATTATGTTCAAGTATGTTCCTGAAGCCTCCATTCTCTGTCAATTCAGCTGATATTTGGAAGCATTTCTATATGAAAATAACATTGAGTAGAAACCCCAGTGCCTGTATTACTAAGCAAATGATTCAGGGCCAAGCTAAAAGCAAACTTCCCACGTTTGTTTTCCAAGTCCCTCTAGGTTTGGAGCCTCAGGAGGGAGGCTGGGGCCAGGGTGACTGGAGGAACCCAGGAGCTGAGCACTGGGGTGCTCCTGTCACTCTCACAAACTTGCCAGCAAACTGTCAGGTCAGTTCAGGGTTTGCATCAGCCTTCTTGACTCAAAATGAAATATGGGTCTTGATAACCTAGCCAGTTCTTCCCATCAGTGCAAATATAACCTTTAAACCCCTATATTAACTGTGTGGCAACATGCTTTCCCATTTTCTTCTAAGCATTATAATTAAAAAGATTCAGCACTTGTTTAATCTGGCATAACACATCCAGCAAAGTACAACAGTATAGGCACATCTGTAAATTTGCATACCAAAAAAAGTCTAAAAATACTTGTGCAAAAGACAAAAGGGAGCTTTTGAATACATGACCCAGCCCTAGCTTCAATTATACGTTTCAGCACAGGGTATTATGGTCTTGTTTTTAGCTCCATGTGTGTGACTACCTAATTACAAAGCAATGCTTTTAAACAAATGGCCTGATTCTAGCACTCACAAAGGGCCACATGAGGATTACCACTGCTAAACAGAATGGAACTGAGCTGGTGCAAAAGCTTCTTGGAATAAGAGCCTTGCTCAAACTTTATTTTGTCTGTTTCTCTCTATCTGGAAGAAAGATATGGTAAAATCCAGGCTGGCAATCTCAAATTGGCTTTTGAGATCTATACCATTAATTTAATGATTCAAATATAATTCTTGACTGCAAGGAGCAAGTGATCATAGTGTAGTTAGGCCTCTCAGTCTGGTACATGGAATGTCTAAGAAATGGGTTTTTTGCAGTATAAACAGGGTGATACCATAAATTTGCACAATCTGATGTTTGCAGAACTGATTAATGTGTATTAAATGATTTATTAGTTTACAAGATGCAAAGCAATCATATCACTCTGTCAGTGAGTGCTAACCTAGACATCTGCATGCCAGGTTTTCATCTCACAGCCTCTGATCTAAGGAATAGTTGTGCCTATTGCAATGTATTCTTGAGATGGACATCTACTCATCTAACCCAGGAGAGGACCTCAGCACAGCTAAAAATGCAAATCACCTTCTTTCCTGAGAGCCTGCCAAAATAAAGCACACTGCAAATATTTAAATAAAGAGTTTGGGGTTTTCTTTCCCCCTTGTGTTTTATCTTTTCACTTTCATCTGTAAGGTATCCACTTTTGACTGCAGCATATCTGAAGTTCCTTTATTATTTATGAATATCAGTGAGTTGAGAGCATCTCTGGGGAGGGAGGGGGAGAATCAATAGCCCAACATTTGAAGTACATCCTTCACATTTGAGATTACAGCTCTGACTCACAGCAGGTGAAGCACATGCTTAACGACCGGCAGCCGAGAGCATCTTTTATTACCTGAGCTCTCATGAGAGTGTGGGAGGCAGCATTATGCACCAGGGCCACCTGCAACACGCAGCCAGCCTTCAGACCATGATTTTTCCTTTATGAGGACTAAACCTGGATGCCTCATGGGATCCCAGGGTTGTTTCAGTTCTGCTGTGAGAGGTTTATGGCAAGCAGGAATCTGAAAACTCTTCCAGGGACACCTGGATCCTTTCAGTTTACCTGGCTGTCATTTCTGAAGCATCACTGGGCTTATTCTTTTGGTTATCACCCTATATTGGCTGTGTTAAAGATCTATTTAGATGTTATTTGGAGATTTCAAGATAAAAAGCATGGGCTTACTGTAAGGCCTGCTAAAGTCAGCATGAATCCTATGTTGACTTTAACATCAACAGACTTCAGATCAGGACATAAAAACATTATTCCTGTTTACTTTTTTGTTTATTAAAGGGTTTTTTCAAGAAAAAAGCTTTGGCTTGCGCTTAACTTCAAGTGTATATATATATAAAGACATAAACATATAAAAATACATAAATATATATTGAGTTTAAAGACATATATATATATATATATATATATGTCTTTAAACTCTTGCAGCTGGAGCTCATTGTGCTTGTATGGCATTCACTCCTTTCTGTTGCATGATTTGGTGAACCACAGGGGCTGTGCTGGAAGGAGATGGTTTGCAGTAGCTCCCTGTACACAAGCATGCATTTGTGCATACACGAATGGACTTACAGATCAAGCACTGCTTTTTGAGCTTCTTAGGAATTTTTCTCAGCACCAGGATTATGAAAGTGTTGACTCTTGAGATTATTGGCAGAAAAGGGAGATAAAGTTCAAAAATCATTTTAAGAGATTTAAATATAAATGTCCATAGAGGAGTTTACTATTTGTCATTGAAAAGAAGTAAAACCAGGTTTTATTTTAAGTAAGAAGTAAAGTTATAATGGGTATTCTTTGCAGTAGAGATTATTCTTAATAACTGAAAATTACATTTTGATGATTTAGCTTTTTTTCCCCATTGATGTCTGTGATTTTTAAATAAGATATGCTCAGTAAAAGCTTCTTCTCAAGAATGAGCTGATGTTAATGGCATTGGTGTCATTGTTTTTCTGGACGATCAAAACTTTCTGACAGATGAAAAATGTTTACAAGGTTCCAGTAGGAACTCAGGTTTGGAGTTTTTCACAGTGTAGACAGATTTAAATGCTGAATAAATAATGAAACAAATTGTGGTTATAGGCTGTTCTTTAATGGCTGTTCAACTTTAAAAATTAACATTTAGATTTATTTAGTTAATCCAGTGTTTTAATAGAGTATATATTAGTGAAGACAAGTGAATATGAAGTTTCCACATTGAAAGTGGTACAAAGTATTATTGCACTGCCAATATTGCTAATTAAAATAGCAGATTATTTAGCAGTCACTGGAAAATAAGTATATTCTTATCTCTGCATGGTAAATCTCATGATACCTCTCCAACAGACAGGGAAATTAATGCAAGTATTTGTAATGTTTCCAGAGAAAATCAGAGTCACAGCTCTCAACAGCTACCAGAAGTAATTCCAGAATATGTTTCCGTATATTCTAACAGGAACAGAACAATATCTTCCCAGTTTATATCCATAGATAAAACATGTAAGCAAGATGTATAGAACCAATCTTCCAAAAAATGTCAGTCATAGTTCAGCCAAAAATTGTTTTCTGATTTAAATAGATGTGCTCATGTACTACCAGAGGGCATTCTTTATGCTGAGTGCCCATGAAATTGTCAGATGTTTTGAGTAACTTCTTTGAACATAAATCCTCTGTCGCTGCTCTAACTGGCTTCAGTTGTACCTCAAGCTAATAGCACTCTTGCCCACAAATGGACTGGATGAAAAATATATTAAAGAACATTATAAAGTCCAACTTTTAATTTAGTTTCTTTGGATGACTCATGATGATTTGAAGTCTTTAAATCAAAAGTAGATAGCGTTCTAAAAGACATTATAGCTTGACAATTATGAGCACAAAGTAAGAACTCCTGGGTGATGTTCTTTGGCCTGTGGGAGGCATGAAGTTGGAGTAGATGATGGTAATTGCTCCTTTAGCTGCCACATCTATGAATCTAAAGTACCTTTCCACAATCCCGAGGGGAAGGAAGAATAGGTGGTCATCAAGGAACAGTGGTTTCTGTTAATGCAGCCTTCTAGGTACCATTTCTGACAGCAGCTCTCTGTACACAGCTCACCCTTCTGCTCTTTCCCATCAAGCATCGAGTGATTAAAAACTTTTAGAAACACTTGTATAAGGTGATATTCCAGATATTGACTTTGGCTAAATGATAGTTGAGGTGGGTTACACCCCGATATCACTCAATCTTTTCATTTTACAGCTCGTGCTAAAAGTCATTTTGCTATAGGAAGCAGGCTTTACAGTGCTGATGATTTATTCAAAGGAGCTCATTCTCAGCCCCTTGGGGATCTCTTCAAGCATATTTCCTAACCAATTTCATGTTTCATGTTTTCCATTCCATTTCAAATCTTTTTCCCTCTTTACATCTCTTATCAGGAAAGGATCAAATTTGCTCACCTTGAAACAAGCTTGTTCTACTCTTTGGAGCAATCATGGGAGATAGAGATGCATCATTTAGATATTCTTATAGGTAATCAGGAAGGTAATTGCCAGATCAGCTTCTGCTGCAGATTTCTCTGCAAATGCAACCTTAATTCAAAAAGGAAGGGACTCCCTGACCTCTGCAAAATTAATAATGTCCAAAATCCACTTAGAAACGTCTCAGTCTTCATGTAGGGGTTTCTCAGATTTCAGCCTTTCTAGAAAAGCAGGTAATATTAAATTTCCGTCCTCCCACTCATTCTTAAATCTTTGGAGATGAATGTGAATCTTGAAGTAATTCCATTTCTGTCCTATCTGAATTTCTGCCTCTGGTTTCCACACTGCAGTGCTCTTCTTAAACTTCATTTCTTGAATTTCTCACTTTACTGCGCATCAAGTATCCCAAAACAAAAATAAATTGCCATTTAAAAGCATAATTCATTCATTTGGCAGAGCTGTGGCTCTTGCAGCCACATAAAGTTCTAGCCAGTATCCCTGCTGTAGAGATTCCCTGCTAGGGAATTCATCTTTTATGAAACTTGAATATACTGCTGGGGTGTACAGCCACCCTTCTAACTCTTGCTTGTGAGTTTAAGTTTTATTTAAGGATAGTTCACTTTTTATTATAAATGCATCCATTCTGGCTTAATTTCTTCATTTCTTCTTCTGGGTCCCTTACTCAAAACATTCTGAAGGAAATTTTGTATAATCCCCTGTATCTCTCTGCTCCATTGAAAACTGTCTTCCTCCCAGCATCTCACAATAAGTTCTACATCCCTTTAGGCAGTTATCCCTTTCCATTTTCCTGGTGTTCTGGAGAGAGTTTCATCCCTTGGGCCACCTTGGTGGGATAATCACTCTGCTCAGGGTGTGACTGCGTGGCCCATGCAGGTGTTCACTCCCCAGCTCCCTTGGTTTCTCCTCCTGTGCTCAGTTCCAGCACCTGTGCAGTGCCTTTGTGTTTAATATGGTTAAAGCCTGGAGTTGGATAACCCAACATCAAGCAAATTTAATTTAGTATTCCAGGCAAAGCTGGGGGGAGGATGGAGACGTGGCATTAGCAATGATAATGAAGGAGGAAGGGAGTGAGCAGTGGGAGAGGTTTATTGTGTAGGTGGGAAGGAGTAGTGATGTTTTTTCTCATCCTGTAACAACAGGAACTGAGGCAACTGCCAAGAGGCACCTAATGCCCTGTTCTGGCAGCCCAAGCAGAAAGACAAGAGGTTCACAGCTTGATTCCTTGCTTTTGGCAGCTCAAAAATGATAAATGAAACAGAAGTGCTCTGGAAAACAGCAAAGGCATAATTAGGCATCATTTACCCATGGCAGAGAGGAGAGGTATGTACTTGTAGGCTTACAGTACTTTCCACACTGCATTTCTTTATTAACCCTTGTTCCTGCTGAAAAGTTTAGATTGCTTTTATTCTGCTTGGGCACCACGTGAGGAGACAGTTTTATTTTGCAAGTGACTCAAGTGGGTTTGAATAACTGCTCAGTTAATAGTTTGGAAATATGCTGGCAGGTTTTGAACAGTTTATTGTTTTTTCTCTTTTGGTGATGCACAAATAGCTTGAACTCTTTGGGGAAGTATGATGAACCCACCAGCTGTGGAAGCAAAATACTGGAGATTCAGTATTTTGCCTTGCTCCTTCATCCAGGGAGATAAGAAAAATCTCTTTTGCCAGGGGATAAGTGAAGGGATGCAGATGGGTGACTGCCCAGCTGACAAGTGGAATTCAGTGGAGGATCTGCTCTGCCATGGCTGAGGAAATGGCTGTGGCACTTTTGTCTTCTCAGTGGTTTGTGGCTGCCCTCCACTGCATCCTGGCCAGCAAAGCAGCACCAGCACTCCCTGCTGCAGTGTAAGGCAAGTCAAACCTTGCTTCAGCTGTCAAGGAAAGCTGCTTAAAATAGCCCTGCTGGCTGGACACTAATACAGCTGAGGAGCATCAGCCTGAGCCTTCCCTGACTCAGCTGAATGCAGCTGGGGAGAAGGTTGGAGCTTTTCAGATCATCTGACACCCCACAGGCCAGGGGAAGACAAACACTCTTCCTTCAGATTTGTCTCACCTGCAGATAATAGCCACTCTGAGCTTTTTTTCTTCTGGAAGACTGATAGGATTTACACTCTGTCTTATGTAATGTGACTAGCAGCATTTAATAATCTTAGGTGTGATTTCTTTATTTAAAAACATAGTTTATTGATCTGAAAAATTAGAAACAAATCTACCTAACTACAGAAAAAAAAAATCATTTAGGACTTTTTTTTGTTTGTAATCTTAATAAAGATTTGAGAATTACTTTTTTTTTCCTTAGCCACTTCATTATCCTAGATATCCTGGAAGGAAAAAAGAAAACAACAACAGCATAGCTGCACCTTTTTTCTGACCTCCCAGTAGTAAAATGGCAGTCTCCCAACAACTGTCAATTTGCAAACAAAGGTGAACAAGTAGTCCTTTAGCTGCCAGGCAGCTGATTTCAGGATGCTAAGTAAGCTTGGAGAGATCCTGGAATGTCACACTGCCTGTGACAGCCTCATTTGGAAATGGAGGCAGGTAGCAGCACTAGGGACAGCAAAAAGCCTCCCTGAGGTTTACATCTTGTTTTTGGTGGGCTCTATTTCCTGCAACATTCCCTATAAGAATTGTGTTAAGCAGTAAAGTCATAAGAGCCACTTAGGGCAGGGAAATCAGCATCTCTCCAAGGACACTCTAGGATGGGAAGCTGGCTTGTGTCTTATTTCTGACCTTTTTCTGGGTTTTTAGTCTCAATATCACCCAATGTCAGAGTGGTGTGATTTTTCTCAATATCACTCACCTCCACTCCAGGTGTTGGGGTTTGGGGAGCCAACAGACACAGGCATTAACTCTGTACAGGTGTGATATTCCTATTTCTTGATTGACATCTCGCTGGTTTGTGCTCAGATTGAATCTGCAGTAGCTGACTCAATGTCCTGGTGAGCCAAATAGGGCACTGAAATTCAGCTGCTTTGGAGGTTTGGCTGCAGGAGGCTCCCAGTGTGCTGCACGTTCACATGTCAGTAGCCATGGCATGCAGCTGGAGCCTTGCCCAGCCCTACAGCCAGAGCTGATCAGTGCCAGGGCAAATGGCTCCAGCCACACTGGAGGAATGCACATGAACAGGAGGGTCAGTGGGGCCACATGCACGGCCCCTTCTCACAGCAAACATGCTGGAAAGCTTTTCTTGACAGGGCATCAACGGTGACAAACTCATGAACATTGCAATAAAAATCCCAGGATCTCTCACAAAATCTATTCAGGGAATCAAATACTGATTTTATCTCCTTTGTTTCTCCTTAGGCTGTGTCCTCACTTTTCTCACTTATGCAAAAAGAGCAATGGCCATAGCACTGACACGGAGTTGCAGTAAATTTCTATTGATTTTATCAAATCACTCAGCTGCATTTCAGTGCCCAAGCAGCATTTATTGCTTCCTATCATGTATTGTGCATTGATGAGCATTGTGTGCTCCAAACGGTGCATTGTGGAAGAAAATGACTCTGAGTCCTGAAAATATAGTCAGTTTGTTAATTGGTAAAATGGATTCCCTGTTGGCAATTGGTTCATTCCTCTCTCCACGTGCCAATGCCAGCATTTACTGAAAGGCTCTTCAAACAAGGAGAGAGGGGGGAAATAGTCATGAAAATAATAGATGTGTTGCACTATAAAAAAGAGAATCAATATTTTAAGATATTATGCAATAACTTAGTTCATTTATTCATTTCTAGTATATGTCTCTGGACTATCAGCATATTCTACTTCCTAATTTATTGCCTGATCTAAAGTTACTCTTCAGTTTTTCTCTTTGTGCATTAAAAGGGATGCTGTGTGTGTGAGTTCAATATAGTACTTGGGTTGCACTTATGCACTCAGAAGTGATTTAATTCCAATAATCTGAAATGACAAGTACTGTATGGGTTTTCTCTTGGCTTTAATAGGATTATATCATAAGTGAGATATATACTGGCAGAGAGGCAGGAATTAAGGATCATAAAAATAACATTTGAAATGGTTCTTAAAATGATAGAAAGCTCAAAAAAAAAAAAAAAAAGTGCAAGGAAAAACATTCCAGCAATGGGAACAAAGGAAATGTACTGCTCATTACAAGAACTAAGGGTATGAACAGGTGAAATAAAAATGGCAATGGACAGTTTTATGACATCTGTTAATAGAGGAGAGAAATGCCCCAGAGATTAGAACCAGGCTACAGCAGTTCTAACATGCAAGAAAGAGAAGCAACAAACACAAGAGAAAGTTAGTGGTCTATTAGTTTAACTTCAGTTTTGGGATAAGCTTGGTAACTTTTCTTAAAGATCAGGCATAGCACCAAGAAAAGCACAGAAGAGAAGTTCTTCAGGTTTCCTTCTCTTTCTCCCCTTTTTTGAGTTTTCAGCTAAAATCTTCTATAAAACATTGCAAATCAGATTTTTTTCCAATCCCTTACTAGCAGAGAAATTTGTATAGAGTTAAGGAGGGGAATCTGTATTTGAGACCAATACCTAGTGAAACATTTGCATTGTAAATCACCAATCTTATTTCACTGAGGAAAGAAAGCTGAAGGCCAAAAAGAACCCATAACTCCTAAATATGAGGGGGCTCCATGCTACTGAATATTAAAGTTATGTGAGGAACTGTCCTTTCATTTATAAGCATGAACTGAAATCATGACATCCAGGTGAACAGAGTCCACAGCTGCAAATAAAGGATGGGTAAATAAGAAAATGTCTCCTTATGTACAGGAAAAAATGAATAAAATCCTCATCTAACATGGCTGCAACAGAAGTCTTGGGAAACAAGGAATTTTTGTTGTAAGGAGGGATAATATGTAGGGTAGAGATACATGAGGTTCAGTAGAGAATGCAAGCAGTTCACCTTGGTGGGAAAGGATGCTGTTTGAACTAGGAAATTTAAGTCTCTAATGTTGGAAGATTGCTTTTCAAGGTCTGGTGTTTGCACAAATTTGGCATCTTTCTAGATAAGACAGTAAATGCTGCTGCATCCTGTTACTAATTTACAGGTTTTGACACACTCAGTCTGTGCTTCCTCTGTACCACTTCTACACTGGCAGCTGAACAAAATCTTATTCACCAGTGCAAAAAAGCAAAGTTTGAAAACAAGTTGTGAGATTGTGCAGGTTTTTACTCTGTTTTAAAAAAGCTTTATTGGTTTAGCAATATCATGGAAGAATGTGGTTTCAGTGATTTGGGTTTTTCATAATTTTTTTACTCCATAGACCATAACTAAGATTTCAATTTATATGTGGTCAGACAAGGAGGTTGATTACAATTTATAATTTTTCAACAAGCTGTAATCCTTATTAAGTGTTCATTTTCATAGAAATTCGGTGTAAAAAACCATTTACTCCTAAGCATTCCTTAAGAAAATAAAAATATTTCCTTTAGGATTTTGATCCACCCCATTGAAGTTTATTTTTCTGCTATAGGCTTGTACTATCTATATCAAGGAAATAGCTATTAAAATTAAGTTATTTAATTAACAATTGTATAAAACTATGTTGCACAGGTAGTGCTTTTGCCTTCCTCCTGTTAGAGTAAATTACACAATGTGAAAATTCTAAACTAAAACTTTGCCATGCTGTTTGTGAAACAAAAATACTTTTTGTCTTCACAAGAAAAATCTGTCTAAATCAGTGGAGGCTGAATGAGCTTATATAGCAGTAGCATTATACCTTCATTCATACAGAGACACTACAGAGGGCTGTAGGATGAAAGAGATGTAAAAGACATACAGACAGATGCAGATTAAATTTGGAGCATGATAGATTGATCTTTTATGTTAGAACATTTAATATCCTGTCCTTTAGTTCAGTTGTAGCTTCTGACAGCAGACATGATGCAAATCCCTGGTAATGAAAGGAAAATGCTTCAGTTGTGTTGTTTGCTGTGAATTATTGCATCCTGTTTGTTGCACCTTGCCTCTTCCTAGCTCAGCAATTTCATATCCAGCTGCTAAATACATATAGTTAAACTTTGCTGATCTCAAAAGTACTTGTGGATAATTTTGAAAGTGGCATTGTTTCACCTCTCAGTTGTTCTAGACCTGTTCCAACAGCAAAGGAGAAAAATCTCTTATGGACATTGAAGGGTGGCTACCTGAGAATTCCCTCAGTCCCTACAGCTCTCTCAGCCAGGTTAATTTTCTGTCACTATAGAAAGATAAATTAGTATATTCATCTAGAAAATATCAGCTTAAAAACTCCAATTGCTGCATTCCAGTGCCATGCAGAATAACAGGCATGGAACTGCTCCCTCTCCAGTGCCTGCATTCCTTCTGGATTTTGTCAGCACTTCTTGTGCTGTCTTCGTGGAGAAAGATTTTCTTCATGCCTGGGAAGAACAAAGACATACTAGGAAGAACCTGTGTCTCCACTTCTCTAATCATGTAAAGTTCTTTCCCAACTGTTCTTTGCTGATTTTTGGATCTTTTCTTTTTCCAGATCACTTTTAATGAGTGCATACAGCACTCTGCATTTCAGTCCACTGCCTTTTTGGAGAAACCTTATGCCTCACTACTCAATAATATGCAGCCCAGCACTAAAATTTATAAACAATATTAACATGCTGTTTCAATCTAGATATTAAAATTAATTTTGTTCTGTTCTGTCATTAATTCAGACCTGCAGCAATGTGGTAGAATGGATTCATATGAAAAACCCCAAACAACACAGAACAGGTCATTATTAAAAAAAAAGAAAAATTCACATTAACTAGCAGTGTGAAGTGGAACTACTCTGAACAACTTCCCTTTGAGGTGATCTTCTGTTGAAGTATTTTTCTTCCAGTGGAAATGTAACTATTTCAAGCACTCAAACCCTCCTGGTTATATTTCCACCACCAGCAGCCAGTCACACCTGACTCCCAGAACTGGAACAGGAGTTACACCACAAGTCCCCCTGTATCAGTCACTGTGCATGTGCAGAAATCAAACAGCATGAAAGCAGAACACCTTTTCCCAGAGTTTTAGTGAGGTTTTTGTTAATCTTGGCTTAAAAGAAAAAAAAAAAGTATTTTCTTCAATCCTTCTAGTTAAAAAAATCCACTTTAAATTTGACAAAATGGGATTTACATGACATTGTTGGATGTGAGAACCCTTGGGAGAGCATTACAGTATTATTTGGATCCTGTGCACTTTGATGTTCTATATTTGGTTATTTCATCTGACACCCAACATCACAAAGTTGTTGCCTTCTCTTACACACAGGACACCAATACTCCAGAGAGGGATCTCTTCCTGTCACCTCTGAACTGAGTCACAGGGTCAATTATTCAAGTTTCCTGAGACTGAAATGAGAGATACAAATTATCAAACTAGTATTTCTCTCCTTTTTATTTTCCATTTTGCTCCATTCCATATTTTAAAAAAATCCACAAAAATACAACCTGTGTAAAGAAAGGCCAAAATGTGAATTTACTTCTGTTTAAAAGCTGTGGTATTGATTTTTATTATGTGTGTGAATCTAGATGCCTCTGTTCTTTACCTGCACAAGATTGTTATTGGGTTGAGCTTCTTAGGTAACTGTGTCTAGTTAAAAGCAAAAAAAAAAGCTTCTTCTTGGAAAATGTCAGTTTTAACAAAATGCTCTGCAATGATTCAACCTAAATGGAAATGACTCATTATATCAAAATGGCACAGGACACTTTCTAAGTGAATCAAAACAAATGTATGCTGCATTTTTTAGCTTATGCATTATGATGGTTGTAGCCTGGGATTTGAGACAGATAAGAGAGATTGTTTTAAAGGTGTCATAAAAGATATGGTCTCACTAAAAAGCCTGGTTATGGAGCACAATGGGATGTCATGATCCCTATCTGGAAGTGGATCAAAGTCTACAAAGGGTATTTTTTTTCCCACAGACACTTCTAATGTCAAATTTTCTCTAATTGTAGAGTGAAACCACCTTTTATAAGGTAAGCAGTAGGGGAAAGTTCAAAACCTATTAATTTCTATCCCAGTTAAAACAGAAAAGCTTATGAAAATGAGAGAACATGGGCAGCACTGTGGGCTGGCTCACCTTTGTGACTTCACTCGCTCACTTCAGAACAGGAAATATTTCCCAGCTGCCCTCTCCCAGCTCCCGTTTTCCCCTGGTGTGGATTCTGGGAGCAGTACCCCTTTCTTTACTGCCTTCAGCACTCCTCCCACTGAGGCCACACACTGGGGCACATCACTTCCTACACAGACAAGATGTGGTGGTAATAGATTCATTAAATATTTTTGCAAATATCCTTGACAAAAAAACCTGATTTCCTTCTCATACCAAAGAAATAACACGAGGAAAGGGGATGGAGTTTGAAACTGAATGCCAGTGCCTGTTTTTCCTGAATCCCTGAAACACAAAAAGTAGTCCACAATAAGCAGACAATGTATTAGCAGCTGATTTCTGTTTTGACTGCAGACTTTAGACATGGAGTAAGTGATTA
This sequence comes from Euphonia xanthogaster, assembly GCA_034509185.1. NCBI lineage: Eukaryota > Metazoa > Chordata > Aves > Passeriformes > Fringillidae > Euphonia > Euphonia xanthogaster. The sequence goes on from JAYDZK010000233.1 coordinate 14,145,584, forward strand.
TCTGTCACTGTCATTCTTAAGGATAAAAAATTATACTCAATAATATTGAAACCTAGCTGAAAATTCATACACAGTGTGGTTCAGGATTGTATAAGCACTGTGAAAATAACAGAATGGAAGGGCAGGGACTCATCATTAAAGACAGACAGCCCACAGGTCTCAGGAAAGATAAATCACACTTAAGCAGCCTTTGGGGGCAGTCTGAGGAGAAGGTGACCATGCACGTTTTCACATGTAGGTTAAGAACAAGCAAAGCCACAGGCTCCACACCAACCATATTCTTTGGATTAGGCCCTGGATAATGAGAGTGAGATGAAATGTCAAACTGTATGAGGGGTAAAATAAATGGGTTAGGAGGTAAACACAACATTTGGCTGCCTATGCATCCCAGAGCTGTGGGGCAGAAAGTGAGAAACCATATTGAGTAAGCGAAATGAAGGTGTGATGTTTGCCATGGCAGCACTTGCCTGGCTAGAAAGGAGAATTCAGAGTTTGAGGGCAGCATGAGACAGATTACCTGTCCCACAGCCATCCCACCCAGGGCACTGAGCAAGAGTTTCATTAGCAGTGTTTATGTCCACTGACACCATCATGCCTGCTGACAGCTCACGTCCTCATTTGCTGCTGCTCTCTGAACTAGTGGGGTTGCACAGTTTAGCCCTGGTTCTAGGCTGGGCTTTACTCAGCACACTTGGAGTGACCATCACTTCTCGGTATGGTGGCCTGTGACTTACAAATAGATGCAAATCTCTTCGTTCTACATGCCAGTGTGTGACAGGTCTAGGCAAGATCCCAGGGTGATTCCAATATATTTAAGGAGAGAAGGTACTTGGACTTTATTTTCCAGGATGATAATGACTTGATTTTTTTCACATCATTTGGCGTTGAGTTGTACTTTTAGGTATTTAGAAGATTTGTGAAAACCCTTACTCGAGCACCCCCAGAAAATGTTGATGTGTGAAGGCCAGTGCAGGGTGCCAGGAAAGTGCATTAACAATGAGACTGCAGACAGGATGTTAAAAGGGGGGGAGAGTTGCTGCTCACTACAAAAGCTCTGATCCAGCAGCTCCATGGGGATGCTTCATTGGAGCTGCTCTCCAATGTCTCATTCTCCCCACTGAGCAGAAGCCCAGGAGGTCAAGCTGGGCTGCTTCAGCCTGCTCTGTGCAGCAGAGCTCTGATTAAAGCTCTGAATGAGCAAAGGACCCGTGCCCACCGCCAGCCAGCGCTCCCCTCTCCAGCAAACACAAACCTGCCCTCTCTCAGACAGTCCCCCTGTGGCTTATCCAACATGTACTGCAAGGGCAATGCTTTGTAAGAGAGGAGGAGGAGAGCAAAAACAGAGGGAAGCAAATGTCAACCAGCAAACAGAAGTGGAAACACCTGTTTGGCACTGAGGAACAGCTGTACATGTGCAGCTGCTGCTCCCTCTCTCCATGAGCACACATGCTTGCTGCTTTGCTCAAGGTTGGCCAGGTTCTCAGTGGGTCTGCAGGATTTAGTTGATGCTATTTAGAAAAGGAGGCTCCTCTACCCTGTGGATTTACTCAGCTTAATCAGAACTTCTATGGTAAATAGCAGACCTGTAAAAGTTGTATCTGTTTTTTAATTTTATTTCTAGAGAAGAGTTTTGAAAGGAAAGTTTTCTTACTACTTATCCCTAAAATAAACTGCAGATGACTTTTAGAGAATGAACTGAGGAGCAGATTCTTTTTTTCCTTCTACCTCCAATTACCTTTTAAAAGACCCTACAGGCAGTCTCATTTATGGAGGATCTACTTAAAGTGATTGTGCTTGTTGGAATCTAAATATGATCTTCATTTCTGGAATTTTTCTCCTTTTTTTTTTAAATAGGATTTTTTTTTCTCCTAGAAAATGCAGTTCCATTGTAACCTAAATGCATTCTAGGGTATTTCCATAACCACTTTGATTAAAATAGTTTATTTAAAATTAAGCATACATCTTCCTACATGCAGGAAAGGTCCCATTCCTCAATCATATGTAGGCAATTAATTCCTGCTGGAGAGCATCCAGCTTAAAATATAATTATAAGCAATAGCTAAGAACCATCAAACTCTATTGCATTGAAGCATGAAGGATAGAAAGTATGAGAAGAGAACACAGGTTTTGTAGAGATAGGAAAGCTGAAAATAATTGGCCTGCAAGCTGAGTGCAGATGCCTAAACATGTCATAAACTGTGCAGAGTAGCCCAGTCAAAAAGGAATTAACTGCTGAACTCCAGGCACCACTGCTGATTGTAGTAACCAATGCAGAGTCAGCCTGACTGTCCCTGCATTTCCTCTTCTTTCTTTCTTGTAGTGAAAATTTATTGTATGCCAGCAATAAGTAATTATCTTAAAGATAAGTAAGTTGGTGAAATTCAGAGAGTTGAAACCTATAGGAATGAATTCATTTTGCCATAACATGCACAAAGTTAATTAGAAGTTGGGAACATATGGAATAGAGACATTAGGGCATTTAGTTCATATGAAAATAAGCACTGATACAATCTTCTCCAGAAAAGGTAAAAAATTAAATGCAGGAAGCATTTAAAAAAAAAATAAAGGTCAGTCCTGTATTACAATGATAAAGAACAGAGTGATCTTTTGTAAAATACATAAATATATTGTTGGCAGTGACTTCTTCCCTTTTTGTTTGCCAAGTCTTATGACAGTGTACATAAAACCAACTGTAAAAAAAAAATCTTATAATTAGAGTACCCATCGTGTTGCATTAAAAGTTGGTACAAAAAATAAATGTCTTTGGTGGATAGCACTTAACTCCAGCTGACAGTAGGCTCAAGCCCACATGTTTTACTCATAGCTTTAGTGCTGGTGACGTCAGTGACTTTTGTACAAGGCCAGCAGGGTTTGCCCTGAGTCGTGTTTGCTCAGAGGGAATAGACATAAAAAACTCTGCCTGTAAGGATTATTACAGTATAATCCAAGTAAAATCTCTGAACTCCCTGTTGAAGAAAGGCATTGTCTTTCCTATGAAGGAATCCTGTTCAGAGACCCTTTTATATCTGTGTGCTGAAGCAGACCCAAGTGTAACCTCCTGTCTTCATTTTACATCCCTGTGTAAAGCACTCCTGCACTGGAGTTCCTGGGCTGGCACGACCCCAGGGAAGGGCAGGGCTCTGACAGCACCCTCAGCTCAGGAGGAGACACACTCTGCATTGCACTGCAGTGATTTGTCACAGGAAAATGCCCCTTTCTGAAATCCTGCAACTACTAACTGGGCACAGGGTGTGCTTTTCTGAGCGTGCCACTGCCAAGAAAAATCTACACTGCCCCAGGGTCCCTACTGGGAAATAACCAGAGAAAGGCAGGAAAGGAAAAAAACCCACATGATCTTGCTCTGTCTCAGTGACCTAACTTTGGAATAGCCCTGCTCAGAGACCCCTTTTGCTGCCCACAGTATATCATAAAGAAAAAGACCTGCTTGTAGAAACCTCTGCCTTTGCCTGTTAACATGTTAGAATGGGCACCTCAGGGGGGCTGCTGGAGTTTGTGAGCTGCAGTTTGCTCTGCTTCACCACACACCTGCAGCTCCCTGGTGCAAGCAGCTCCTGGAGTGGTGCTCAGCCACCTTCCAGCTGGCTGTGTGCCACCCAGCCTTGTGCGCAGTGCTGCCTGCCTTAAAATGCTTGGCAGACAGATTTCAGACCCTCTTTGCTTTTTTTACCTTGCTATAAAAGTCAACAGAAGGATCTGCTCTCAGCCTTCAAGCATCAGCATCAATTTTTGCAACAGTTTCTGTTTTGAGAATATGTCTTTATTCACTTCTCTTCTTGATTGTCTCTAATTATTCCAGGCTTACCTTTAAAATACTTTGCATTCAGTAGCACAATTTCAGTGTCATTTATTTACTGGGTTTTTTACCATTTAAATAAATGCAGGAGAAACAACCATGGCAATTAACAGCAAATATTGTTTCTCTAAGACAATCCTTGTAATTAGTATGTTAATTTCCCACAAATATGACCAAAGCTATATTAGCAACCAGTATTACCATATGCTTCTGGAAAGAAAATAATCATCAAATTGTTTAAGAGTCTCCTGGGAAAGGAGAATAGAAGATCTGATTTAAGACAATATCATGTCTTGAGAAAATTACACTGTGTCCCTGTCATATTTTTACCTATTATGGCGCTGTCTGCTGATGCATTTCCATTTGAAGAGTGTTATAATTTATCATGGAAGTAGAGGTCTATTGAATTGAGGCTAGTTCAGTGCCAGGAAACAGAACATCAGAATTTGCTGAATGTGGGACAGAAAGTTGACCCCTAGATAAAGGTGGAGTCAGTCCTGTCAGAAGTACTTGTATGTTATTATCAACCCTTGTGATAATCAACAAGTTGTGGAGCTTTTCCCTCTTTTTGGCAAGCAAATTGGGACAGTAATTAATTGATAAGGTTTTTAAAAATCATCACTGCAGTGAATTCTTTCTCTACCTTTCTATATTGCAATGCAGCCCAAATTTGCTTGTCATTGCTGCATGTTAAAAAATCCAGGCTCTGTCCAAAGGAGATATCATCAGAGTTGGCACAAACATCCTTCTGGGCTTCTCTAGCCTGGATAATCTTAGATATTTTCTGCTGATTCAAGTTCTCACGATGATAATTTCATCATTTCTCACTGTGGAAACACACACATTTGTCATCTAATGTATGGAGGGTAGAGACAAGCAATGCAGCGATGCCATATGCTGAGGAATCAATGTGAAAGGAATTTGGAGGATTGTAGCTTGATTTAAAATGAGGAGGTCCTTTCCAGGCACTTGGGCCCTTCAAAGTCCAGGTATTTCTCATCAAATGTGTGGGCTGGGAAAGGATACCCTGTTTGATGGGCACTGGTTTTTCAGATTCGTAGGAATTCTCTGCTGTTCCAGGTTTTTTCAGTTTCTCTGCTTTCCTGTTTAGAGCAAGTTGTTCCCTTAGTGGCATTAACATTGTGGCTAAGGAAGCCTGGAGGAACAAGTTAGGCAGAATCTAAATATATAGAATATCCTTTGGCTGTGTCAGCAACTCCAGCTCTTCATTTCTTAAAGGCATATAAGACTTTCTTGCAGAGACCAACCAAAGAAACAGCAAAGAACATAAACTCCTGAGAAAAAGCTCATAAACCCAGTCTGCAATCGTGTTCCTTGCGTGGCTACTCAAGCAGAATATTTTCTAGTCTTTTGTTCCTGTGAAACTCCACTACATATGCTGAAAACCTGGAAATTCCCTCTGGATCGGGGTGGGGAGTATTCTTTCATATATTACTTGATTTTTTTGTAGTAAGAATTTAAAAGGAAAATAGAATGTACTGCAGGCCCCCAAGAGCCAAAAATCAAAAAATGCTGTATTAAAGCTGCATGAATATTTGTATGAAAAATATCCCTTCACTATAGTAGGATAGAAAAGGTTTATTAATTCTGGTTTATTTTGTGAGATTGTGCACTTTGAATCTCAATGTTCCCCAAAGTTCTGCAAGATCAGGTTTTCCTATTTTCCTAATGAAGAAGTTTGACATTTCACATGAAGCCCATGGTGTTTAGTATTTGAATGACTTAAGCAGTAATACTAAAATGTTAAAAATCAAATGAACAACGTTGTCTCCCAAGCAATGGTTATATGTTAAAACTAATATACTTGGTCTGATCTTTTTTTCCCATGAAAATTGTATTTATCCAGTTAATTAATTGTATTTATCAGATACACATCTTTCTAAAAATCCACAAGTTTAGTCCATAGACTAAAGGAAACAGATACAAAAATAATGTTATCAGTTTTATTAGCAATTACTTGATTAAAAAAAAAATTGGCAACATTTTCTTGCATTAATATGTTCTAAATGTTTGGGTTAAATATGAATTCAACACCCATGTTGATGAAGGTCTGCCATGAGCCACAGCTATTTCTGGACAGTTCCCTGTGGTAGCTCATCTCTGACTCATTTAAGAGTTCTTTCACTTGCATGACACAGGGTTGTGTGTAATTATGTCTTTCTTTTTCCTATTTGAGGAGTTTTGACACTTGTATTTTAAGCCAATGACATTTCCATGAGCTGCAGCTCTCTGATACCACACTGACTTCAAGTCACTATGGATCAGCTGAGCTGACTATGGGCAATATGTGAGAAATCATCCCATGAACTTTTTCCAAATCACAGGTTCAGGGCATTGTCTTCTGGGTAAAAGAATATATTGTTANNNNACGCTCTTCCGATCTCTAGTGTTGGTGCTGATTTTAATTGCTAAAATAGCCAATTTTCCTTTTCTCCCCCCAAAAAATCTAATATCATAACATTTCTTTTACTCCATAATAAATATAAAAAGAAAACTGCATTCTCTATAAATAGAGTCCACAAAGAAAGATTGTGAATCTTTTAATTACAAAGATATTATGGGATGCAATTCCACTGGATTAAGGCAGTGGCTGCATGACGGTTTGCTTTATTTTACTGATTTGGTGTCATAAAATAACACCCTCCTCCTTGAATTGAAGTGTGATTGTGCTGAAAATACTTTGTAGCAAATAAATCAAGCCTGGATTCCCTCTCTGAGAATTTGTGGTGGGCATGAACACACCAACAGTACAGTCCAAGCTTATAACTTGACTCCACAAACTGCTTTTAGATATGAGCAAAGTGTGCAAAACTGGTGTGCCTTATTGTCCCAAGCAGTTTAACTTCATTGTGGAAAATGAATTTATGATAATATAGCAGAAAACCATTATGCATTTGACCTTATTAAGCTGGAGTAGAAGCAAATTGTATACTATTGACCTTCACCTTGGCTCACTGTGTAGATGAATGAAAATAATTGCACTAGTGCAAATAATCAAATGGCTGCACACAGCTTGCAGATTGAATGGGCTTTGGCTCAGTGCTATTAGGAATGCTTTAGCCTATAGAAATAGAGTTTTGTAATTAATGAAGAACAAGGACTGGGAAAAAAAAATAGTACTCTACCAGCTGCCTTTAAGCAAAAGTGGATGGCTGCAGTTGGGTTAGCAGGTAGTTGTAATAACTACTGAGATTGCTTTTAAAGGCTGAAACAGAAGAAATGCATGGCAGGGTGGAGATGCAAATTGTAGCTAGAGACCTAGGATGAGGTGTGTTTGTAACCCAAATTAGACAAGTAACTAAGGAATCCCTAACTAATGCTCCAATTAGGAAAATTGAACTACTGAGACTTGCAGCTTATGTGACTTTCATGGAAGTTTGTCTCAGGCATTGTAAAAAAAAAAAAACAACTGGAAAGATGCCTTTTCTAAAACCAATGAAAATATCCCAATCTTCATTTTGGACAAAACCCATATTTGCAATTGATGCTGCTGGGCAGTGGAACAGTTTGTGGTCACTTAGGTGGAAGGACATGCAGTTCTTCTTGTTCCAGAGCCATTAAACCAGCAGGTCCAAGTCCCAGAAACTCAATTTCAGGGACTGGCATTTAAGTGGCACAGTCTCCTGAGGCCAACTGAGGCTGATTTTAAACTTCTCAATTAACAAAAATAATACGTTGCATGCTTGTAGGGTTTTTTCCTCCTCCAACTGATATTTTTTTCTTCTAGAAGGGATAAAAGGTTAAGTCCTGCTTTGCCCTATTAATTTAATTAGTACTGGATTGATGTAATTGAGAACAGAATTTGTCCTGTGCTGCTCAAATTAAATGAGAGCTCCATCAGGCTGATTCTTTCATATTACAGTGCATCTTCATTACAACACACTTAATTCCCTCAGAGATTTCAACCCTTTATTTCTTTTCTCATGCAGAGCATCACTCTGATACCACCAGTCAGGTAGGGGGTTTCACTCCTTCCTTCACAGAATTTGGCTACTCAAAATAAATAAATAATAAATAAATAAGGGATCAACCTTGATGGAGATTTCACATTGTGGTTTTAATATTAAGCTACAAGAGTTCATTGACAAGTTTCCATGGCTAACAGAAGCATGCTGGGAATACTTTCTGTGGCAAAGCTGTGCCATTCTGTGTTTACTGCCCAGCTGTTAGCATGAAAGGGGCACACACTGGCTCTACAGCCAAGGCACAGTTGGCCTCCTTTGCTCAAGTGGTTTCATGCCAAACACATGAAGTTTTAATTATAAGCAGTCTGAAATATTTATGCTGTTTGAATTTCCTCATTCTTGTACAGAAACAAGACAAAAGTTCTTTTGAAATTTGATGATAGAAAGTATTTGACACCAACACTGTGCAGTGGTGGTGCCTAATTAATTAGTCTGAGTTAGTAATTATGTTGTTAGCTTTTCTATTATTGCATACTGTGCTTAGTGATACCTAAATCCAAGAAGGGCAACTGCTCAGACATGGAAGCAATAATCCTCCCCTGCTCCTTCCATGCATCTCTCCTTCAGTTCTGAGAGACAGCTTGGTCCACTGTGGAAATGGGCACCACTGCACGTGGGTGCTTCCTGGAAAGAGATCCCCAGCTCTGGTGCATCACTTCAGCATCCATTCCAGGGCTCCTGGTTGATGATACATTTACCATGTGAGACCCTGCTCTGCACCTAAACACTCACAGTGGAGCTCCTACAGGCCTAGCTAAGCTCACAGCTCTTTTAATGTTACAGCTGGCACCATGATGCTGTGGTTACCTTGGACAAAAGTCTTTGTGGTTAGCAGAGACACCCACCAAGAGACAGGACCTGGGGCTATGCCCTGTTGAAGCTCTCCTGTTTGCCAAAACAGCTGAGACTCATTGGCTAGAAGGGCTGAAAAGAGAAGAGGATATCCTGGAGCTGACCAGGAGGCAAGACATGCATTCTGCACCAACACACACTTTGTGGTTTGGGCACCTGATGGCAATATGAAGGTTAGAAACATCTTCTCTAGAAATATTTCCTACTTATAGAGAAATAATGAATAATTTGAGCGCTGTGTATGTGTCCATGTGCACATACATATTTCTGTACATGTAAATTCTCTTTTCCTGGTTTGCTTTGGATGAGCCACTTGTGAAGCCCCACTCTCTTAAGGGCTGAGGGCTTTTAGTCTGACTGGATCAGATCCTGTACAGAAACTAAATGAAAGAAAATCATAGGTGCATTGATCATTGTAAATTCAGCAGGACTCTTGAAAAGTGCTATTGAAGTTATGCACTCAGCTTCTTTCATGTGTTTGAACTCTCATCTTTGCAGTTGCTCTGATTTTCAGAACAGGTACCATCAGCTGAAAAGTGATTTTTCTTCAATTTTTCCCTCTTAGGACATGTTCTTAGTCTGAGAGAATGAATCAGTGCTTCCTGATGGAATGCAAAAATATAAGTAACAGGAAATTGTTGGAAAGAACAAATTAGCTTAGAGGTGGATTTTAAAATAAGAAATAAATAAATAAACAAATCCAGAAACATGGATACATGTGTAAACTAACACTGACTTATCTAATTTTGAACTGCAGCTTCTGCAAAATGGAGAATCTGCCACTCTGCAATTAACTAAGTTCAATAACAATTCCATTTTCTGTCCTTCATTAAAGTAACATCAGAAAAAGTGTCTACACTGCAGACTCAAGTGTGCTGTAGCCATATCTGGGTTTTAAATGAGCTGCCTTGGATGCTGGGAGTCCTTGCCAAGGTCAGGTTAAATTAATCTTCCTGATCTCCACTTTGTCATGGCTATGCAGCTCTCATGACCCAGACTAGGTCATAGAGTATTAGCTTGGGTGTCTTCTAACTACAGTGTTTTCCACACTGCATATATTTATATATAAAATCAGTGTACCTTTTTCAGTCAGCCAAGAGCAATCCGGTTGCTCACAGTACAGTCCAGTCAAAATTCCTGTTCTTGTTCTAAGTTCTATAACACCTCTTACCCACCTTAGACCCAAGCTGCATGCAGCAGTAACAGTACCTGCATTTTTATCAGGTCTCCTCAGAAGTTGCTGCCTTATAAGCAGGGGCTTGCTGCAAGGCTTTTTGTAGTTTTTGTTTGTTTGGTTGGTTTTGGGGGGTTTTTTTGCTTGTTTTGTTTGTTTGTTTGTGGTTTGTTTCTCTGATCACTCCCTCAGGACTGCCTGCCCCTCACAGCAGAGCATCTCCTTCACTACCTTGCAGTCCAGGTCTCCTGCAGATTGCAGAGTTTGATAATTTCTCTCCCATCCTGACACCTGACTCGCACTAGCTCTGAGCTTGGACGCCCTTGGATGTCCAGTGTCACAAATGGAATAGACAGACTGCTTGACAACCCACTTGATTAGCGTGGATGTGAGCATTTTAATTTGGAAAGGGAAAGAAGAACACTGTTTAGAAGTTCACTTCTAGATACTGTTCACTGACTGTTTGAAGGCTAAAAATTGAGCAGTGAAATGGTGAAATAAAAAGCGAATATTTCAGTGAGCATGAAACAATAGGAGCAAGGAGGAAAATACCAGCAAAAACCAGTAAATATGGTTCACCATTAGAATGTGTTAAAAATATTATTTTACCCTCTTAAGAAACATTTACACAGTACCTAACCAACAGCAATACCTCAATCTAAAAAATCATTTCTGCACTGTGGCTTTTCTTGCAATAACACTGCCTGTATAACTATCTGTGCAACTGGGTGATCATTTCCACCTGTGATTATTTGATGATCTCTTTGTTTCACAAGGCATTTATCTCTTAGACTCTTTCTTCCAAGAAAGAAGTGCTTCTTTGGTGCTAATTAAGTATTTTTTCTTTTATTACTGTCAAAAATTTTATTCTTTTTAGTTAAACAGAAATAGCAGCATCATTGGAAAAAGCTTTTAAATTACCATCATCTCTTCTCCACCAAAGGGATTCAGAGGGCCAATTAATGATACACTTCTCTCTAATAAGAAATGTTGATTCATAGTTTCATAGAAAACCTACCCAATCCAAAGCTGTGAAGCCAAATTGATGGGCGGAGGATGGAAATTAATCAGAGGACATGAATAAACATTTATAAGGTCTATAAGTAATGTCATACACATAACCTTGCATAGATTGAGCCTCTGACTGAAAGAAGCCCTGAACCTCTTGAATGAATAATCAGAATGTTCTTTTTTCCTGACACAGGTCTTGATGTAACTTTCCTCCTTTTTTTTAATTGGTTTTCTTTAAAATGAGTTCCAATATTTTTATTTAGCTCCCAAATGATAATTTAAAGCCTTGTGAAGCTTGATAAGTATGATTCTCTGTGGCTAGAAGTCCATTCTTGATGACTTTGCCTGCAAGTTATGGTCTAGAGTCAGAGCCTTGCAGGTAGGAAGCCCAATTAGAGGGTTTCCTAAAGGGCTTGATGTGCTTGAGTGCCCCACAGTGTGAGAAGTCTGGTCCTTCCTGTGGTGCTAAATCCTTCAGCATGTTCTTCTGGGGAAGGGAGAGCAACACATCAAGGAAATGATGCTGACCTTCTGCCTTGCAAGCAACCTCAGAGACAACAGGCTCAGTAGGAGAGTGGATCCTCAAGGTGGAGAAACACATCCCTTAACAAGACTTAAGTGCCTCCTCACAGTCATTATCTATGCCCAGATTTTTCAGCCTCTTTTGAAAATAAAGCTCCATTTGCTACTTGTAGCTGTTAAAGTCTTGCAGGCTGCAATATTTTGTCAGACTCATGGATTTATAACACAAAGATCTGTTTGATAATGCCTTTCATTCAGTTTTCTTACATTCCATAATGCTGCCACAATAAGACACAGTAAAACATGATACATTGCTTGTTCCTGTACATTGATGTGAAAACAGAATGCAATGAATGTAAAAGACACTGAAAGCAAGATCATTGCAAAAAAGCTCATCATTTCTTATAGTGGGTTTTTTTCTGTAAAGGTTCATAGAATTTTTGCTTTTAATATCTAAATAACTCAAAGACTTTTTCTTCCCCCCCCATTTTTCTATTTCAAATTTTTGAGAGCTCTTCTGTTGGAACAACGCCTGATGATCTGTGCTGCTTCAGCCCTTCAGGCCATCAGCTGTGGGTGTAGTGCCTTACACTTTTCCTGAGGGATCACTGAGGGAAATTTTTCACACTTCAATCTGTGCTGCTGCATTAGGATAGCAGAGGTAGAGTGCCAGCAACAGAAGTTTTTTAAATGAACACCCAATATAAAATACTTTCAGATCATAGTGCATTTGGGTCGTGGTCTGCAAAGCTGCACTTGATTTGAAATGGTCACTTCCTGATAAAAACCTCCTTATCCTGCTCATTATATTTCCACTTGCATTGCTGGGCTGCACAGAATATAACCTCAGGCTGTGCAGTTTTGGAGAGGGCTTATATGATACCTCCTACTTTGCCATCTGCACTTATTCCTTTTTATGGAGGGCAGTGCCACAGAAAGAACCTCTGTGTGTTTTGGGTTGTGGTTTTCTGACAATATTTCAGAACAGTCTTGTTTCTGACGCTTATAAATGAAATCTATTACATATTCAATTTGAAATTGCTTCTTTCTGCTCTCTTCATGCTCATGGAGATCAGCTTATGGGGAGAAATATCCTACCCCTAGAAAAGCCATACTGATTTCAGGAGAAGAACCCAAGAGGTGACATTGAAGCCTTGAATATTTTGGATTCACCACTCCAGATCTCAATATTCACAGAACAGCTGCAGAGGATTTTGAGAGGTCTCCCCATTCATGCAGTACTGACATTTTCAGATGTACTAAAGAAATCATTCTATAACAAAACACACTGATCAATCAAACTCTCAGGAGAAGCAGTGTGGTTTCATCCATTACCCAAAATCTGGAATGTAGATTTCTATGTTCCTTGGAAGGAAATGTTTTATTTCTAGAAGATCAGTTACATATATTTTATGACCTTTATGGTGACTTAGAGGTGTTTTGTTTTGTTTTGTTTTGTTTTGTTTTGTTTTGTTTTGTTTTGTTTTGTTTTGTTTAAGCAACAGCCCTCCCCCAGTACTAGGAAAATGACACCCTGATTCTCTGTGGTCACACAGGATCAAGATTCACCAGGCATTGCATCAGAATTTAGCATATTTTTTCAAATGCTGCACAGAAACAGAATGTGCCAGCAAAATTGATTTAAGGCCACCTATCAACATATGAACAGTTTGCTTTTACATTCATGGGTAAGACATATCACACAGTCCTATATCTGATACATCACAAAGTGTGTTGTTTTTCTGTGGCTTGTTTTCTAGTCACAAAGGAGCACAGTTTTCAAACCAACTAAAATCAAACTTTCCCTGGCATTTTAATTTCTCAGCTTTGTAACCTGGCAATTAAGTGCTAACCTGCCTGCCTTAGGATTGTGTTGCATCACTCATAAAAGGCTGAAACATGTTAGATTTACTCATTTCTACAACCAATTACCAGACATCTGATTCACACACAGCTTCTATTCGCAGCCATTACATGGTTCATTTCATAGAAGACTGCATTTGTGTTGCTGGGTTTATACTGTATATTGCCAATGGATAGGAAGAAATGGTGTTCTGCTGAGTGCTTTCTTGTCCTGTCCTTAGCAGATTGCATGTGCCTCCATAATTTATTTGAAAGAAACAAACAAAGGTAACAAAACAAACAAAGAAAAGCCCCCAAACCACAAAATAAAGTTACTGGAGCTTTCAGAATACCTTGAGGAGTTGTTATCTCCAGCAGCAGAAGCTGTGGTATCCACTGTCTGCTATTAATATGCATATGCCAAAACTAAAAGGGAAAAAATACAAATGTTTGTCAAAGATGTGAATAGTTTCAAGATACTATTCTGTCCTACCACCTGGAATACAGAATTTGGATCTTCTCATCACCACAAGAACACCTTAAAAATCTTCCCTGGTTAGGAACCTCCCCCAGAATGGTTGCCATAGCTCAAGATCTTCTTTCTGCAAGACCTGGACTTTGCATGGCAGACTTAGATGGGAGGGAGATACCTTTTGTAGTGGTTTTTTTTTTTGGTTTGGGTATTATTAATATTTGGCATACCTAAAAATCCCTCACCATTACCACGTGAGATGACACTCACAAAGACATCTGTAGATTTATTATCTCAGCCCTCTGGTGGATGCAGATGATGCAAAGGAAGGACCCAAATCAAAGCAGAACTGAGAACAAGATGAGTGTGCTCCCAGTGGAGCACCACAGGCAGGGCTGAAAAATGAGTTTAGAGTCTTCACTATCACAGAAATGGAAGTGTGAAGACTTATATTTTATTTTAGAAATAGTCATGGATGCCTGGTGAGATACTAGGAATAGGAAAGGAACAGGAATAGGAATAGGAAAACTTCTGGATGCTTAAGTGGCAAAATGAAGATTTATTGGTCCTGTTGCTGACATTTGACTTTTGAACATCTGAGGAGTTTAGACTAAGCTTAAAGAATGAAGCCTTGAATATTTTGGACTCACCACTCCAGACCTCAGTCCTGCATTCCACTGCCAAGCTTCTGCTGAGATCACTGAGATTTTCTTGGGCATTAAGAATGCAAGGCCGAGTCCAAAAGAAATGTTTGAACAGAATCACTGTGAAACTTTTATAAAATATTTTTTCTTTGTTTCAACCTAATGCCTGAATTCTCTACCTCCTTGATCCTCACTACTTATGAAAAATGAATCAGATTCATTTGCAGTGTTGAGCACTTCCAAGAGATTTTATTACACATTTTTATGTGCAAGGGCCATTTTGAAGAATATATGTGCTCTCATGTTTAGTGCCCACTTTAGTTTCTCTTCCTGGCAGTTACAATTATTTACCATAGTTTTCCAGACTGTGCTAAGAAGAGAGGCAATAAAAACACAAGGTGAGATGCAGACTGCATTGAAATAGAAAAGAACTCTGCTACTGATTTCAGCAAAGCCTCTGTCTTCACAGCACACTTTTCTTTGATTCTTGCTAGTGAGAAGTGCTTTGTGTGCAGTCAACTCATTCAAAAGCCTAATTCCCTTCTGAGGCCCTCTTCATGAGAAGTTACAGGTCCTTAAAAAAATCAGATTTTAAAAGTAACACAATGCACACCCCAATGCATGGCAGAAAAATCTTATTTGTGTTAAACAGCTTTTGAAATACTTTAAATACTGCACTTTTCAAGGCAGCAGAATTCAGTACTCACTCCTAAGGGAATTTGACTCATGCAGCCTTGGTAAGACTATTTATCTGCAAATTCTTTGTGGCTACTCCATTGTCAGGGAAGTTTTTGACTTTGCTGCACATCCTATTAAGCTGCATTGTACCTCCAAATCACTGGCATATTACCACAGGTGTTCCCAAAGAACAGACACAATCCCAATGGATGTCAGTGCCAGCAGACATCACCAGCACATGCAATCCCTACGAAGCAGCAAACAGCAAAGCATATTTTACAGGAGCAGAGAAAAGCCTGGCCCTCAAGAGAATAGGGTCATTAACCCAGATTACAAAATATATGAGAAATTATGGTACCATGAGGAGGCACAGATCCAGAATGTTTGGTCCTGTTCAAGAAATTTCAATATTTCAATTCAATTTTTCCAAAATCTCACCTCACTAGTCTTGCTTTTAAAGCAGCTCTTAATTTGGTATTTGTAATATTATCATCTTATGAAAATATAGAAAAAAATTAGTTGGAAAATTGCCACTAAGTCTTAGGACATCTGACTCTGTAAATTGACTCACACGACTTAATAGATCTATCCAGGAAAGCTCAGGTCCCCTGTTTGATTCAGTGCAGTCTCTCCTTCACTTCTCTGCCTCTGAGGGCTCAGATGCAGCCTACTCTCATCAGGGAGATTTCATGTTGCTACATTTAAGTCATAAACATTAATCACTTTGTTTTTTAATAACCTTTTGCTGGCAGAGTTACATAGGGATAGTTTCAGACATCACCATACAGGATGTACATTAGATTTCTTGCCTTTTCTCAGTGATCACCAAGTTGCTGGCAGGCAATAGTTTCAGATAATTCCCATCTAATGGTTTGATATCATATAAAGAACAAAGAAAAATTGTAATGAATCACAAAAGACATTTTCATTATCCCAGAATAAACTGGATGCAGTTATTGAATGAGACAGTTCAGTGTTATTGTATTCTGGAAAATTTCACTGAATCATGGCTCACAGTATCCTATGCCCACAACAAAGCATGAGTAGGAAAGAGATTTACAAAGCCAAAGCTATAATAAAAACTCTGAACTTGCCAGATTTAAAAAATGCATTGGGATCAACATTAGACTCTGATATCTAAAATAATTGCAGCCCTAGTCCATTTGATAGCATCTTATCTCTTATACAGAGGGGAAAAAAGATAGAAATTAGACTAGAACTAACTGTATGGTTTGTCACTGGTGACCAAATGTATGATTTCTGTGCTGGCATTAAAAGTGAATCCAGAGCAGTGACGTGTGGATTGCCTCTAATCTAAAAGCACTAACTTCTATAGCTGCAACCACATTGTTAGCATTTGGTCTTTTATCATACCTCCCATTTCCATTTTTTCAATTCTAATCCAAAGGCTCATTGATTGTGCTTGTCTGTGGTAGGGACATTCCAATAAACAATGAGGAAAAAAATGCACTCCTAAAAAAAGAAGTAATCAGCTAGTGCAGTGCAGTGAGATGAATGCTTAAAATGTTAAGACCATCAGTTTTCCAAAGGAGCAATTCTGTAAATATTACTTGGTCACTGAAGTCAACAGTACCATTCTAATGAGTAAAATTTTGATCAAATCCCAGCTTTAGGCTTCCTATCAAAGGAATTTTCTTCCAGTTTCGCAGTAACACTCATTATATTCATCACATTATTTTACAAGAACACAGATATCAACACTCTGCTCAGATGAACTCATGGTTATTAGATTGAGTGTGGCTTTTTGGTGAGGAAAAAACACTGATTTAGGAGAAACAATAGGGAGAAATTTGGGCAATGTTTTTGCTAGGAAAGTCATGTTTTGTATGTTGCTGTTGGCTTTGTTTTCTTACTACACTGAAACTTCCAAAATCGATACCTTAAGTTCCCCAAGTATTTCACTCAACCCTGATTTCAAAAAACATCCTTTGGCCTTATCTGTGCTGCTTTTAACCCTTTCATGGCTGCAAACAGAGGGTTCTTCACTGTAGGCACTGGTGGTATGAAAAGGGATTGTTTTGTGGTTCGTGTCTGCTTTTCATCTTCCCTTGAGGTACCTCCTCCATGAGACCAAACTGGTCATGGAAAACAACTTGCAGGAAGATGCCATCACATTCCTTCCATCCACACTGCTATAGAGACTTTATATGTGCTGTAAAGTCCCATCACTCTTCATTCTATTTTAAGCCTTGAATATTTTTATCTAGCCTAAGAAAAAAAAAAAATCTGATTTTTCTTCTTCTGGGAAGATGAGATGGATCTCAAATATTTTTCCTGCCTTTTAAGTGCTTATAAAAGCATAACTACAAAATAATATTTTATGATATGCTCAGCATTATTTTCTTTCCCATATACTGCTCTTGCTGACTTGGACAAAAAAATGTTATGCAGACCATGAATGGAAATGATCTTTCATATGTGAGAAGAGTGAAGGATTGGTTCTTGCTCTGGTGTCTCAGGTCCAGCTGTCCCCCAGAACTTATTAAGTTTGCTGTGGTAGGAGTACTCAGTCCTATCTTAGCAGCTCAGGAAGCATGGCCAGAAAGTGTTCACATTGAAGTCATTGTAAAATTATCTCAGAGGCACAACACTGGTATCAGATGGATAACAAGTCTTACCCAGTGTAACCATTTTTATCTTTCTTTGCTCTGTTGCACAAAATATCTGGGAAAAGAACAATAAAAAAAAATCCATCGAGGTCTTTTTATTGACTGATAAAGTGCTATTCATGCAAATGAGACTAATATTACTGAAATGGCTCATCAGTAAACGGGTAACCTAGTTTTCAAACCAGTGTTATTTGTAAAAATCACAACCATACAAAAAATAGAACAATATCATTCTTGCAAAAAAAATGAGGGAGGAAAATCACTGTACACAGAACTGTTTAGAATTACAGGCTGTTGGTTGACGTGGAAGGTACTGTGCTTACTATGAAGAAAATATCTTTTTTAATTCATGGCCATCCAGTAGGAAAACTGAAGGGTCTGAAAGAATGTGATAAAAACTTTATCTCTCTCTTTCTGAAGTCTGTATTGATTTGGATTAGATTCTGCGTATATTGCATGATAAGCAGATTTGTATTTATTCTTTTGTATACTATGCAAAGCACCAGAATACAAAATCAGGTGTGCTTAAGCTTTATGGGTATGGTCTTATAGGAATGCAGCAGCCATGCTAAGCCATTTACTGGAGAGAATTGCTACTAGGAGAAGATCCATTACATTTTTATAGAGAGAAATCATAAGCCCATACTTCACACTTCTCTTCAGGCATTAACAATAAACTAGATAGGAAATCATTCAAAATGACATGAAGGAAAATAATTTTATGATCACTAGAGGACCTTGAAGAGACTGCGAGTTACACTTGTAAAAATTACAATGAGAATACATCCTTTACAAATGTCTTGTAAAAGGAAAAATTTATTATCATTGTTATATTTTGAAGATCTCGTTTTCCTGTGATTTTTAGCAGCTCTTCTCCTAGTGGCAGTTATTTTTTTATTGTATTTTTTTGATCTTTGACAAAATGATAGATCATTTTCACATTTTTGGCAAAGACATAGGAAAGAATGGGATAATAAAAATTGGGAAATTGCTGTTTATTGATAAAAAATCTCATATTTACATCCCAATTTCAGTAACCAATGAAAGAGAGGACATATTTACATAGACAGCTATCATCCATTCTTTACAAAACTCAACAGCTGTTCAGTACTACACAGCTACTGCACTTTTAGTCAGGGCCAGGAAATAAGTGTTTTGATTGAAACTGCCAAATGTCTTTAGTTGATCCAAGTATGTATATCTGAGATATAATATGGGCAGAATTCTAACTTCTTTTTGTCCTAAAAATTAAAAATTATCTTTCACAGCTTCAGGAGGGTAGAACTATGACCCTATATCTCAGCTGAGATGAAACACAGCTTTGGGACTGGCTCATGGACAGCTTCCATTTTACTCTTTGACCTGTGTTGGCCCTTTTTTATGAGATACTCACAGAAGAAAACTTAATATCTGCATCTGCAAAGAGCAGGAGTCTTCTCAAGAGAAAAGGAGAAGAGTCATCTTTGTATTAATTTACTTATATGAATATACATCAATGTGCTGCTCTATTTGAGTGCATGCTGCCCTTTATTGGCAAAGACAACTCTACAGGAGAATTTGTCCTTTGGTGTCTATTGTGCTTGTGCAATCACAAACCAGCATGAGCATAAAAACACTTGGGTATAGGATTCTAGGTTCTTTTAATTTTTAATGAGTACTCAGAAAAATTGTTTATTTTTATGTCTACATTTCTCTTGCCTACCTAGTTTAGTTATTGTGGGCAAGTTTCAGAGTGGAAATTCTAACTTTGGGGTTGGCTGAGAACCTAACAGCCTGTGTTTGGAAACATGAAGGGAATTTGCATATGGCAGCCAAAGCTCCTATGTAAATATCTACAGTATCCACTTTGCAGATGAGTTACCAACAGTGGGATCCAGGGGTTCTGCTCTCTCACAGAATAACAAATCTGCCCTCACTTTAACCTCCCCACACTCTAAACTGGGCCTGCTGAAGTCAATAGCACCAAAGTCAATAGCTGCAATGAACTGCACTGAGGTCAGCAGCAGTGTGCTTCTGTAAAATTGGCATAATCTCAAGAAGAATCTGGCCCAGCATCTCTAACTGTCAGCTGTCTCTTTTCTTCTGCCTCCTCCCAGTGACAATGGCTATGGGAGACTGGCACTCCAGGGAAAAGTCATCTAACACAGACAGGGGGAAAGGAAACCTCAAGGACAAACGTTACAGTCAGGCTTATAAATCTCTGCTGAGACAGGTAAATAAGAAGATGTTCTACCAGAGAGGTGACCTTAAGTGAGTAATGAAACTTCTTTGAGGCTAAGTAGGCAGTGTGTATCAGTTAATTAACGTTTAATGGAATTTCCAGTTGGGGTTTTATAAATATGCATGGTTCTTCCTTCCACTCCTCATGCCAAAATACCCTTTGAAGCAACTTTTTCTTTAAATTACAGTGATTTGAGTCTGAAAAAATAAAAGAACAAAAATACAGAAAATAGGAACACATATATCTCAAGACAGATTCTTATGCAAGAAATATTCTGACAGAGTTTGTCCATCTTGAGATTTGTATGTGCTTCTCCTCCTCTGACATCTTCAACACATTTCTCCAGATATTTGGGATATGCTGGTGCTGTTTTTACGGGGGGCAAGACTTGAAGGGGGCAAGTTTTTCTTGTGAGGCTTTTGATGGTGAGCCAGGTGATGCTGTGAGCAAGCCCCAGCACTGGCAGATGGATGGAGCCACATTCCCTTCAGTGGAGTCAGAGGGAAGCAGCTGATGGTCTGAAAACCTCAGCAAGGATCAAAACCTCCCTGTTATTCTAGACCTTTAATAGACTTTCCCATTACTATACATTGTGAGCATTAGCAATTTTTGTTGTCTATTGCCAAATTATAAATTACAGTTAAGCAGGATAGATTTTAACCATGAAAAGTATTAAGAGAAAAATTGCTCTAGTTTTACAATAATTTCCATCACATAAAGAGAAGTATGTATGAAACTTTCAGAAAGTCTATTCTCTGTGTGCAATTAAATTATTTATATGGTGTATAATTAATATGTTCGGTGATTTTGGTAAAGAGGCTTAGCTTTTAATCCTTCTCTAAAGATAAGAGATCACAGGAATGAAATGCAAATTTGAGGTCTTATTTTATGTTTGTATAATAATATCAAGCACTTTTCACTGTGGATGATTCTCAAGGAAAAAAAAAAACAAGAAATCCAGAATTCCCCACAGGCTAATGATTACATTATCAATGCAAGCAAATTCCACAGCACAGTGCTGAAAGGCTTAGGCACACCAGCAGTTCTGTGCTGTCTGAATCCACAGTGCAGCAGATCAGCTGTCAAAATACCTTTGTTTCCCATAGGTAATTTGGATATCTAGTAGGTGTACCACCTAAAGGCTCTAAATCCATTTGTTTGAGGAAAAATCTTCCTGGTTTCAGAGGCCACAGAGGCTCCAAATACTGCTGAACTGCCAGTTTTGTTACAAGAAGCTGGACAGAGGGGGACAGACAGACAGACTGCAGATGTCTCATGGCCTTTGGCTCACAACCTGCAGGCAAAGAAGAAATGTCATGAGTGTGATCTGCAAAGTGTGTGAAGCTATTGGCTGTGAACTAGAAAAGGGATCAGAAAAGGCCAGTGACAGAGCAAACCCTGAGATCCCAGGAGATGAGCTCTGAGTGATTCCTGCATTTCCACTGATGGATGCACTGGAGCTGCAGGGCGTGTGAAAATGTCCAGCAGTGCTGCACATGCATGTCCCTGTGAGGTACCTGCTGTCACTCCCTCTTGCTGCAGCTCAGTTTGCTTCAGAGTGCAAAACAGGGTAGAAACAGGCAAGCCTCCTAGTGAGCTAACAAAATCTGATCTGCTACTGATTCACTTACTGCTTTCTCTCATCATAATAAAGCAGCTCTCTTCCAGGCTCCCTTCAACCATATTCTTTTCAAGTTTTTTCCCTTGACCAGCACATTCCCTAACCCAAACCTCCCTGCCCACCCTCCCCTGTGTAGGGAGCCTGCTGATCACAGGCCAGGCTGGGGCTGAGAGGCTCCCTGCTAACTCCAGGCAGCCTGGGCAGGGAAAAAAAAGCTAAAAAAATAACTTATCCTGACTATGGGGTGGTCCTGACTCCTACTTCTCCATGTAGAGATTAAAGGCAGGAGATCTCTGTATCTCTGTCAAATCTAGATGAGGTTGGAGGGGGGATGTAAGGTTTGTGTTGTAGGCTCAGACTAATATGCAGATGGGCATCTCTCCTGTATAAATCTCACTTCATTAGGAAAAAGATCTTAAAATATCCTCAGGTTTCCACTATCTTTAAAAACAAGTCTAATTCTCCCCATGAAAAGCGGTTTAGTCTTGAGATTGAAACAGGAGGAAAGCCACAGGAAAAGTGTCTATTCTGTGAAAATTCCAAAGGTGTTCTCCAAACTCAAGACATTTTGTTTGCAGAAGCCCAAGTTATTTGGCCAACCCCAGGGGAACACTGGAACTTCCAACAGATTTGAATGTTGGCCATGTTTGAAATATTTTCTGTTATTAATGAAGGTGACAGTCAACAGTCTTTCTATACAAACCCTCCATAGGCTTGAGTTTGTAAATAGTTCATTTTTCCCATGATAATTCTAGTCTGAGGAAGGCTGAGCACGACACATTGCACATATTTGGTAACTACAGATCCAAACCAACAGTCCAGGTTTTCCCCTTGACTTCTGCACACAATAAAAAACATTATGTGACCTATTCTGTGTTACTGTGAGAATGTTCAAAGATCGGAAGAGCG